>JARDVY010000007.1:6335000-7585000 GCA_029030555.1 Ornithoptera alexandrae | reverse complement strand
GAGCACTTGCCATTGACTCACCACAAAGAATCAGTGCTGCTCTTTCCGAGGACATATATAATTTATTTTTATAACAAAGCTATTAACAAAAAGAAAATAAATCAAAGGTTATATAACATACTTAACTTTATAATAGGTTAAAAGATTTTTTATTTATCGCAGCGACGAAATAAGTGAGACGTTCACCTGATGGTAAGTGACACGCCTGCTCATAATAACATGGCGCTAGTTAGGATAGTATATCCTGCACCACATTGCGCTCGTCGCCTTGAGACTTAAGATGTTGAGTCGTTACTTCAGTAATTTGTTAACTACAACGTTAAGAATGATAATGTGAATGAATGTGGATTGTTATGATGGTAGAGGAAGATCGAAGAAAGTGTGGATGGATTGTGTGAAAGATGACATGTGTAAGAAGAGTGTGAATTCAGATATGGCGGCTGATAGAAGGACGTGGAAGAGAAGTACATACTGTGCCGACCCCACCTAGCTGGCAAAAGGGCCGGCGGAAGATGAAGAAGTAAGACATGGTGAATGGGAAAAATGTATAACAAACAAATTAGATAAAAACCGCATTGACGGCGGCGACAAGGATTCCAAAATAAAAGTCTCCTTTTCAAAAGTAGAGATATCAGCGAATTAACTTTAATCACCGATCTAACTTTAATTATCGATCATTAGCCGATTGAATGATTTTGAGATTAAAGAAATTTGTAATAATTTTTCAATTTCTACTTATATATATGTCTTTGCAATAAGCAAATCAAAGAAAGTCTACTAGACAAAATATTCTATTCCTTTTTATTTCGATTATGTTGTATTTGCAGCTAAATATAGCTATGTTATTTATTCTCAAACCTCTCTATTATGACTATGAGATTTTTTGTATTAAAGTAAAGCAATCGAGCATTAATTTTCCATAACGTTGAACTACGCTGCCAAAGCTATTTTTCCCCGAGCTTTTATTTGTTTGTTTAAATTTTATGGGCCGATTTGGACAGTAAGCACTTTCATTAATTTTAACCTAAGATACCGCCGAGTATACTCAAACAATTAACGACCGCATTTGGCAAGCAGATGCTGTTTTCTAAGCCAACTGGGCTAATACTTTTGCTCTAAGAACGATAACCTCATCCGATCCTAACTTGAATGTTAAAAATACATTAAACTATCGATAGATTTGGTTCTACTTCGATTGGTAAGTTATTCATATCATTTTATGTTTATGAATTATAAAATGTTAGTGTATCAAATGACTTTTAAGATAAATAGAAAAATTTATTTAGAAGGAAAATGTATCCGAAAAAATTGATCAAAAATTATAAGAGAAAAAAATTTCAACTATAATATTTTTTCCCTTTAACATAGAAGATGCTTGCTGTTCAGTTGAATGGAGCATTACAAATGCGCAAGGTTACTAATTAACACGAAACAACGTCTGGGTACTGAGCAATTGTTTAAAGGGGCAATTTAGACCATTTAACGCGTGCCTCCTATACGCATAGAGCAGTTGCATAAAGTGTATAGATCATACAAGTATAGGTATGCGTCCTTCAGTATTTAAAAACCTTTGAAATTGCAACAGATGCAAGTTTAGTACTTAGAAATTACAATATTAAAAAAATTGGAAACAGGTATGACCATCGCAAAAGAAGTGGAAGAACAAGTCCTGAATGTACAATAATCTAACCAGCAATACTTTCAAAAGAAATTTTCGAGTTTTAGTAACTTTTTGTTATGAACTGATTCTATAAAAAGGAACATAAAGTTAGCTACTAGTAAAACTCGTCTTTTTAATCTTCATATCAGTTCACTGCTGAACAGCTTCTCTAATTAATTTCCAACGTGTCCTTTGCTAATGTCGCCTAAAATTTCACAGAATTTTATTAAATCATCAATTTTTTGGTCCAAAGGTAGTCAGATCTGTGGCTCGTCCATCGCCATCCACATAAGCTTACCAATTTTCTGCTCTGTATCAGCGACATAAGTTTCACAAGTCTTGTATAATATACTAATATAATTAATCTAATTACTGAATTTTAAATATTACAATTCAAAGTAAATGAGATTCCTATGCTTAATAACAATACAAATATAGATTAGACAAAAATAGAAGACGTAAGAAATTAATGAGCCTTTAAGAGTCCAATACACCTGGCGTCTAGGTACCGATCAAACGACAAAGTACCGACTTCACTAAATATTGTCGTTAATGAAGATTAATGAAGTACTATTATTGGAAGCTTTGCTACTACAATAACTCGATTTTATGTTTAATCTAAATTTTATTATGCAGATCTTATATCATTAATTCCTAAAGTGAGACGATTTCCATTAAGTATCGTTATCTGTCTGTTTGATAACCAAGCTTTATTTAATTAAGTATTAGAAATTATTTATATCGAAAATTGAGAACAATACTGCACCTATAACTGTATTAGTTCAAACGCTTTATCTTGTTTCATAGATTTTGAATGTTATCTCGTTATATAGCGATGCGAGATTTTTTGTTTTCTGTCCATCCAGATGTCCATTATCTCATCACGAGATCCAAAACTATTTGACGCAAAGACTCAACATTTGGTAGAGATATTGCTTCTGGAATTGTTCAGCTAAAAATGGATTTTAAAAAATTTCTTACCCAATGGCAGTTGTATGGCATATGTATGGCAATGTACAGCCACCAAAGGGGACGGGGATTAGCTAATGATAAACTCTTATTTGTCTCAGTAACATACAAAATATATCAGCTCGTCTGTTAAGTTTTACTAGCAGACAAAACGTCTATATTATTAAGCTTTGTATTAGTGAGTTAATGCAAAATGGTAATATTTTAACGAAAATTGACTGATGTAGTGGGGATACTCGTGGTCCCTTCACAATATCTGTGAGAGAGCAATTGGCTTCAGATTAGGGCCCAACAGGGATTACGAAGGTTAATTAAATGAACCACAATAATTTGGCTCAGTGGACCATCATCAAGCAAACACGTCTATCTAACGTTTCGCTTATTAATACGCCGACACGATAAAGGTGTTTACTGTTTGTTTATAAAGACGAAAAGAATATCAAATATAATCGATAATATAAACAAAATAAAAATAAATGAAACAGTTTTAAAATCCCTTACTAAATTGCAATCTAAAAGTGATAATTATTTTTTTAGAAATACTTATAGTGTTTTGTTAACAAAACATAGAAAATATCTATCCTTAAATATAAACCCAGAATAGACATAACATAAGGATTTTTTTATTGTAATTGAAAGAAAAAAAAAATTAATATCGGATTAACATATTTGGCATTACTAATCATATTTAATAAATCAGGTTATAAATAAAACATATAACAAGAAATTAATATTAACAGACCTAGAAGAATATTATACAATTATCTTTAATATAGATGAGAGTGGCACTAGCTACACACATCGAGTTCGTGGTTTTGACCCACGATTAAGTCTTGCTATCCCTCCAATTTTACTAGCTATAGAATACTTCAAACCAGAGTACAGTAACTATACTACTGTTTGGGGGTAGAAACAAGCCATGCGATAGTACCTAAATAGGCGATCTCTGTCAACGGAGACATATCACCCGTAAACTAACATTACATACTTCATATTTCTTATTTCGTTTATGTTTTCGATGTTGATGATAGTAAATACTAATAATAATATAAAGACATCTCTTAATATTTCCACTGCTGGATCTCGGGACCTTTACATATAAATTGAGGATCAGAGTAATTTGTACACCACGTTAACTAGGTGTGAATTAATGGATGCTAGACATATGTTAATACATCTTGATAATGTTATATATATAATTGTATGAGAGAATCGAACCTTTTACGCAAAAGATTAGGTATTAATCTAGAATAAAACGAGATAGATTTAACCGGTCTTGAAGACCATTGCACCGACAATTAACTAATTTAACACGACAAATGTTAAGTGGACGACGCTTATTGTCTTCATTGAAGGAAGCGCCCACGGACTTTTTAACATCCTCTTCGAGTCGTACTTCAGTGACGTAATAAATCATAATAAAAAAGTTAACTATGTTTAAACTGTGAGGTTATATACTAACCACTACATTGATTTTTAATCGATGACTTAAAGTAAGTTTATAGTTCTAAAGGTACGATTTAACTATTGCCTTTTTCTATGTTTGATTTCTCTTTGTTAAAGAAAGTCAATATATAAAGGAGATAACACTGATTTTGAATGTATTAATAAGCCCTGATATTAGAAATTCAAGTAATGAAATGATTAATTGTAATATTTAAGACGTAAAGGGAGAGAGATAAAGTAGATTATTTGAAGATGATATAAAGGATGTTATTGAAGCGAATTAGCTGCCTATAGCCACGGAGAAAAGGAAGCAGACCCTGTCATAAAACAGGACAAATACTAAGAAGAAGAAAGTCAAGGAAAGAGGGATTTATAGAAATTTTTGTAGAAAGACAACAGACACAGTTTCTAATAATATTATGTAGAATATATGTGTACATATAAAATTAATTTGAGTTTTTATTATTGGAATCTGAAAATCGGTTGAATATTGAGAAATGTTGAAACCCCGATTTATGTATCCCTTTGTAGTAGATTCTGAATGGTCTAGCTCAATAGTTTCCTATTCTTGTTTATAGCCAAGGATCTTTGGTATTGCGTACCGAACGTTCGCAGTTTATTCGACCTCCGCAATGAAACTAGTCGCCAGACATACCTATTAAATTTTCCTGCATGAACTAATATTAAGGTCGTTTGCCCCTAAGTTTTATTAACTTGTTCTTAAATGCACATTATTCATAAAACCAAAATCAAAAACAGTTTTCTAAACTACAAGTTATAATCTTGTTTTCTCTGTGAAACAATTATCATAATTTTATATCTATTAAGCTGTTTTTCTTAATATTAACTTAGTCGTGACAATTTAAATTTCATATTTTTACTTAGAAAATGAGATATTCATCTGTAATTTCAAATAAGTACGTAAATTACATAGACGTTATAGCATTATTTGAAACAAAGTGGCCTTAAGCTATACTTAGAACGCCCTCGCACTCAATACGGGTACATCCTTAGACCTTAACCTGGTCCCTTCGGAATCAAGTAAGTGGCTTAGCATTTGTGGTTATCCGCAAAGAATAAACTTTTTAATAAAACCTTCATAAGCTAAATACGTTTGAGTCCATCAAGGTTTACTCTTAACAATACTTATTGATAATAAAGAAATGTTTATATATTTTTAAAAACAACTAATGTTAAAAAAACCAATTTTTTTTAGAAAATAATATTACTAACTTACATTAGCATTACTAAAGTATTGTATAAATCGCTGTTAGGTTCGGATTGTTTTCTCTTGGATTACTTGAATTTAGAGAGAGTGCGGCTAAGAATTGGTCTGCTACTTAACGGGTTTTAAAAAACATCTACAAACTATGAAATTATTAAATAAAGATCCAGTTTACTACTATTAACTTGAAATTTATAAATAACTGTTTATTTGTAGTCTCAAAATAATTTCTACCAAACCTGGAAATCTTTTTAAACGTAGTAACAACATATATATATATATATATATATATATATATATATATATATATAATCTTTTTTTGGGTATCAGGCCGGAAATCTTCTAAAAAGATTCCCTTCTGGGGGAAAGACATGGTTACGTGGGAATTTTCCCACTAAAACCCTCTCGGTGGTCATGATCACTGCGTTGCGTGAGGCCCCGGGAGCTTCTAAGGAACGCACTGATGCCTCCCGGCACTACGCCTAAAGCAAGTCTTATTGAGTGCTGTAGCCCTCCTCTACACCCTTGCTTTGGTACGACAATTACTAGACTATCTCGTACTTGTCGTCCATCCCGGGCTTGTTTAGTGGACAATGACAGCCCTTGCCATCAAAAATCTCACAAATCCGAAAAACCATTTTAGTTGCCTTCTACGACAGGTAAGGCTTACCTTAGTCTTATTCTTAATAGTTCGCGAATATAGATGTAATAGATAGTTTTTTTTTCGCAAGATTCCATGAAACAAGTTATTCAAATGTTTTAACCAGTTAAAATGGTTACCATAGATCTACTTTCTATGGAAAAGAGATAAATATTGTAACTTAAAGTTTTCAATTATGAAGAGTTGCATATTTGGATTAAAACATTTATATTTAATGCGATTGTATAAAATGGCAGACGACGTTCGGTGCACGTTTTATAAAGGCATAACTCTGAAGTTCATAACTTCGTTTAACCTTCCCCTTAAATATTTCTAATTTAATTAAGAATCATATTAAGCCGCTTGTGCTCTGAAAGTTTAATAAAAACAGATTTAGCAAGGCGACAAAGGATGATTGAAAGGCATAATTTAAAACGTTTGCTAGTAAATTTTATAAAATAAGGGGAAATATGTTATAAGACAAGTGAACTTTACTGGTGGTAGATTTTTATTGCCGGAGACCGTCTAGGTAGGTACCACCGCAGCGCCATGTTGTGAACAATTATATCGCTTACCATCTGATGGTAATCTCGCTAGTCTCTTCGCTTCGACAAATAATAAAAAGAACTTTTAAAGATTTGATCTATTATGAAAGTAATGTAAATAAATATTCCCGTGCCATAGTAGTTAACTGCTTCCCTTGTGACACTAGTCTGATTACAAACACTTGTGACAGAGTTTCCAAAGTGACAGAATTTTTGGACTATATTAGCTATCTGATATTGATCACCCCCATATGATAAATCTGCCGCTATATGAGGAGAACTACAATGTTGTGGATGTACACGATTCATTATTTTCAACCTCATCGCCACTTATCATAATCTGTGTTAAAGATATCGAGGGTCTATTTTGTAGATAAAAATAAAAAAAATATATTTTACTAGCAGTGTGCCTCAATTACCAGGACATGTCTAGATATATATAGAAGAAGGATACTGTACTACAGCTTGATTAATGATCATTTTTTTTATATTTCTAACTCAGCGACAATTGCTAGATGGTAACCGATATACCTGGCCATAATAACGTGGCGCTAGTTAGGATGGTATATACTACACCATAATGTCGCCTTAACACATAAAATATTTAGTTTCGTTACCCTTGTAATTTCACTAGCTATAACGCCTTTCATACCGGAACTCCGTTATGTTTCCACAATACTATTTCGCGACAGATATTGGAGCCGCGGTGGTACCTACTTAGACGGTGTCAAGCAACAGCGACCTACCACTAGTAAATTACTAAGATAACGAGAATTGACATAAAACAATGTGGTGAAATATGTGAAGACTTGGGCGGTTAGGTTACTTATCACCAGATAAACTTATGAAAAAAGTAAACTTGTTGAATAGAAAGTAATACTGTTGCTGTTTTATTTAACTTCATAATACATATAATTCTTTACACTGCGGCTGCTAGTCTATATATGTATTAAACTAAAATGAGAAATTGCGTTCCCAAATGAGACTTTTCTTGTTTATAAAAAAATATGAGCTTTTTCTTCGTAAACTAAGAAATTATTTTATACATTAATGGAAATGATAAGTTCAAGGAACATATGCAATCACTATCAAAAACTTACCTTGATACCAACCCATAGCAATTTATTACTCATGCACTCGCCTTATTGCAAATAAGATTGCTCTGTGTATACAAATAACTCCCTAAAGGTGTAAGGACTCTTTGAAATACTAGTTAGGGATTTGCATTACCTATTACCGTAACAAATTACAGTGTATAAGTATATACACAACAATCCCTGGTGGTAGATTAATTTTGCAGGAGGTAGATATCACCGCAGTAGTTATTTCTGCAAAACATTAAGTTACTGTATGAATGATGGTATTGCCAGTAAAAAGTAGCATTATTTAACTTGCTACCTCACAAAGCAACGTGCACAATGTGGTGCAGTGTATAACATCCTAATTAACCGTCAGAACGTAAGAGAGACGTCTCGTTGCTCCATCCATTAAAAAGTATTGTTTTAACATTATTCAATCATCATCATCAACAATCGAAAAAGCCCATTGCTCGACATAGGCCTTTGATAGAGATCTCCTCACCGATCGGTCCTATGCTGCCTGCATCCAACGGTTCCTCGCAACCTTCATCAGATCACTGGTTCACCTAATAAGCATATGTATATTTTATTCAAGGTAGCGACGAGACGAACGAGAGGTTAATCTGATGCGCTTGACCATAAAAACTTGGCGATAGTTAGGATGACGTAAACTGTACCATATTGTGCTCATTACTGAGACATAAGATGTTAAGTCTCTTTACCCCAGTAACATTAGTCACAAGGCCCTTCAAATAAGAACAAAGTAATGTTTGTCCAGAGAAATAGGCGCTGCGGTGGTATCCACCTAAACGGTCTTCGGCAAGAGAGACGTACCACCAGTAAGCAATAGATATGTTATCATCATCATCAGTCGATAGACGTCCACTGCTTGACTGCTGAATATGTTGTTATGAGTTTATTCAGATAAGTAACTAAATAAAAATGTCTTTTAGCTAATTTATGTATTTAAAAATCGTTCGGGGGAATCGTATCGATGACAAAGATAGCTCTTTAAAAAAAAAAAATTGTGAGTCATTGAGACAGTGCGATTTGCTAGGCGATGTGGACATTTTTCTTGAGAAACACAAACGTCGACAGGTAGCTATTAGTTTTACTCAGCAATGCTTCCGTCGATTTTACGTACAGCGATTTCTTCACATTCGTTACGTGTTAGTCATACAAGTTGTAAGTCTACATAATGTTTGATTAAGAGAATATAGTAAATTTGCTGGTTAAAGAGACTTGTCCGATCTCTCTGTTACTGTTTTATCAGGGAAAAAATAGCAGTTTTCCTTTGTTATCTATTATAGTACAATGTCCAGTAGTTAACGTCTACCGCCTGATGGTGATGATGGTAATACAATGCGCTCACAGGTAATTACATTTCGGCATACTGTTGACTATGAGGCTGTGGATGATGAAGGGTTTTAAACATCTTTCGTATGTTGACATCCGGATCAAATACCTTATTATGGAAGCGAAGGTGTTTATGTAGAATAATTTTTATCTTTTTTGTTTTAAAATGTTCAGTTTCGTTCTATTTATTACAGAACCAAACATGTCATCATACAGACTTTTGTTGTGAAAGAAGCTCCAGATTTCTAATAGTGGGAGCATTGTGCGAGCTGTTTTTTATCTATACAGAATTGCAGTTATCGAGAAGAGGGAAATTATGCAATGTTACTCATCAAAACCGTTTTTTAATTACATTCAATAATGAATTAAACGATGAATGGCAAGCTATTGAACTGGTGATTGCCTTGTGTCTGCTGTAGGGAAACATGCATTGCAAATTAATTCTTTCGTACTATTCATCGAATGTAAATAAGTAAATCAATACGCAAGGTCGCACTTTTTTGCCACCAGACGATATTTAGACGTCAAACGGGTTATTGAAAGGATTTTGTAATTTCCGTCGCAACAAATGCTCGTCAAACAAAGCGTCTGCGTCTGTCGAGGTACCCGATTTACTTTGAGAGGTAGGTGAACGGAGTTTTTTTTTTCACTACAATAGGCTACCATTTTACCTCAATTTCACATGATGTTGATTGACAAAGAAGGCGATGATTGTGCAACGCCCTCGGCCAGAACAGTCTGGGGATTTTTTTTTATTTAGTATTTAAAGGGTTAAGACGGCGACACGAACATATATCCTTATTTATAGTTCAGGTATTGAATATAGTCAATAAATAATTGCCGGGTAGTAGCGAAGAAATTAACTTGTTACACAGAGGTTAGATTGCAGAATCACACATGATGGTTTTAAGATGTATTCTAGACTCTCTTCCGTCATTTCCAAGGCACCAACGTCAAGTAGTAGAGATCCACAGCTTTACATAGACTTCTAAAGATCTGATGAAAGCGGATCAAAGCGATTATTTATCGTTTGACCCGCTTTAGCTGCATCGAGAAAACATACTGTATATAAAAGCCTTTACACACATATATATATATATTTATCTATACACTATTTTATTTTTCTATCTGTAGGTATAGTATGAATCAATGGAAAGTAATGATGAGTAATCTTCTTTATTAGTGGACTTTATTATATAATTAAGATGTCCCTTTTTGATCTTTAGAATGCTTACATAGGTCAACTATAATGTATGAACATATTTCAATACCTTTGTGATAATTGGCCTTACAAATATTTATGTCAAAGTTAAGGAAAAATTATAATTCCTAAGAAATACGTTGAGCCTGGGACAAGGATCCTTAATGTAAATGTTCCGTATTATGTTTCCTATTTCGTTTTCTGCTTATTATTCATAGAATAATTGTCCCTATAGAGATATCTAGGCCTATACCATTTGGTACATCTTTCGTGTTTTGTATGCAAATTTTATATTTGCAACATACAAATACTTTTGTTTATATCGAATGCAGTATATAGAATAAAACTTTTTATATATAATTAGATATTTAAAATCTTTTAATGATCTGATTAATTTAATAAGTATATTACTAGTACATTTATATCATATTCGAGTTGAACCCAGCAAATGTTACTACTACTACTACTACTATTACTACTACTACTACATATACCACTTTGTTTATATATATTTTAGTGATATAAATAGAAACGGTATAGTGTTGCCACAAACCTAGATATCTAGTAGTAAAATAATGAAAAACTCAATATGTTTTGTAACAGAAATCTAATTTTTTTTAATCATAGAATATGAAGGAAGCTGTGTGACTGAAAATCCGATCAAATCGGTTCAGCATTTACGGATTATCAGAAACCACTTTTGGTTCCTGGTAATTATAGTATAAAATTTACACCTAAGATAAATGATCATGATCAATATTGAGATTCTCAAAGGCCTATATTCAACCCTCGGCATTATTGTAATTGTATAATTTATTATTAGTAGTCAAGTCTACGATTGACCGATAAGTAGAGATATAGTACAGAAGATAAAGTACTCTAGCTCAAGCATATGTTATCTTCTTTTCCAGTTAATAATGATGTTGATGATGATGACGCCTGTGTGACCAATGTATATTAAGTGAAAGCGGTTATTTTTTCACAAACAGCAACTAACATTTTATAGTATCTTCATATATGTAAAGAATTACGTTGACACATAGGTAAAGACTGCCAACGTGAGGTTTGGCGCGGTGACTCATAGACATACGAGATTCGAACGGAGAATGCGACCTGAGTCAGCATCATTGCGGTTCTCTGAATCAACCGAATCGAAGTACACACGTTCTGCGTTACGTGAAGATTTAGTTTTTAACTTGCGAAGAATAACTTTTTAGTTTCTATCTACGTATCATCAAAGTCTTAATTTCTGTAAACAGTAAATTGAAATATTATTACAGTGCGATTTGAAGGAGGCTGTAGCTAGTGATATGACTTCAAGGAATACTTAAAATCTTATGTGTTAAGGCGCCGAGCGCAATGTCCCATTTAAATTTATCACTTACTGTCATCCGACTTTCTTTTTTTTAGGCGTAACCTGCTCCTTGGGAAACCAGTTAAATACCACCACTATGTTATATATATATATATATATATATATATATATATATATATACAACGAAGCGACGAGACGAGCAAGACGTTCAACTGATGGTAAGTGATATAACCGCCAATAACAACGCGGAGCCACTTAGGATAGGGTAGACATAGGATGTTAGGGTTCGTTGCTCCAGTACTATCACTGGCTACAGCGCCCTTCAAACCGGAACATAGTAATGTTTGCACACTACTGTATGGCGGCAGAAATAGGAGCTGCGGTGGTATCTAGACGGTCTCCGACTACAGAGACCTATCGCCAATATTCATATATTAAAAAAAAATTTCATTACTTATTTTCCGCTTGTTTTTTCATTCTGTTCTAATAGAAATATAAAAAAACATAAGTTATAAACATAGCAGTGCAGATCATAATTCTTGATTTTCAATTGACGTACAGAAAGATAGATTTCTTATTTCTCTAAGACATAACAAGATTTTACGCACGTCATTTTTCGCTTCAAATCTCTTTACGGTCATGCGAGGGTACTTTTCTTTGATGAAATGACTAGAAGATTTTATTGAAGTAAAAAATCAAATCGGATTCAGTTTTCTCAGAACTTGTGTGAGGGGCCAAGTTATAACAATTTAACTATGATATATAATAATTGTTCAGTTAAGAATGAAAATATGTTAAACACTAATTTAATAGGGATATATAAAATGAAGTTCTTAATTTTGTCCATCGTGGGAATGAGAGGAAAGGATCTGACCTGACTGTGGAAAGAAACAAACAAGAGAAGAAATCGGTAGCATTACAGGTTAATTGTCTTGGGACACATTTGCTATTTGCTTTTCAAAGATATCTTTTATTATTCTCTTTCCATCATAATAACAGTAGCGTGCTTAGTGTAGTGTTTTTCTTGCCGCTGAGGGAGAGACAATTACATGGATACTCGTGATGAGTCGTCGAATTTCTTATTGTGCTCCTGCACTGATTAAGAATAAAGATTACTTGTTTTAAAGGTTGTAAAAACTCGAATTATTCGAAGTTATCAATTTGCGGCAAGGTGTTGTTATTGAGTTATTGCACTAGTTACAATATTTTCAATACGACTTACCACCTCCGCTATGTCGTATCGTATCTCAGGGTACCCTCAAGCGCGGCTGTAGCAAATGGATTTTGATGCAACTATCACTTGGCGCAAACACTTCAGGTTGATTAGTGCTTGTCCGATATTCTCACTACACTGTTTTCGTGACTTAATAAATCAAAGAAATATTTATATCATTAAGTGTTTTATCGTTTTTAACAGTCAAGCTAGGGCATACTAGGAGTTGGCTATAAGTGCCAAAGTCTTGTCTCTGACCTTTTTGCCTAACATAATGACTTATTGATTTTTGTTGTGTTTAACTTTATGTACATAGACTTAAGTTTTTTTATACAAATAAATTATTATTATTAAAGATATGTTTAGTACAGTTTGTATACCTCTACTTGTGATGCACTGAGTTGTTACGAAATGACTAAATATGAGAAAACATATTTGTGTAGTAGCAAAAGCCTTTATGTGGCCCATTGTTATGCACAAGGCAATTTCTTGAAGGGCAGACCATAATCCACGATGGAGACTTCACACACAATCTAGTATAACTGGTAACGCGACTTACGCGCTATGTATTTACTTTCTTCAGTTAGGAATTATGGACGGGATCTTCGAGTCTTAAATTGTTAAGATATTGTTAAGATGTACGTCTTCATTTTAACAATCAAGTAAAAATATACATTTTGTTATAATTGGACACAACGACCCAAACGGTTGTTGGGAGCCCGTTCGGATTTTTAGGCCAAGCCTGCAATTTTGGCATTTGCCACTTGTGCCAACAAGTTTTTGTTATATTTTCTAGTGACCCGGTTTAGTAAAACACATTTCAAAAACTTATCGTTTCTGTTGTCTTTGTTATCTTTTATGTTATTTTTATATTGTAATATTAAAGAATACAGTGTTTTTTTAACGGAGCAGTTAAACACCTCTATTGAATACGAAGTGCTTACTTTATTCGGTTCATATTAAACTTTGTCCAAAAAGCGTGTAATTTTCTTTTTGTTTCTCCTTTTTTTTCGATCCTTTTTATAAGTGTGGATCAGGGTCTAATCCTTTCATAACATTTATGACTTTTATTCTGTTTTACTTACATTCAATGTCATAATTTTATTCTACTTCTATACCTTTCGCTGAATAATTTCGCTTGTAATTGGAATGTGTATCTAACATTGTTTATCGAGGCAATATTTTAAAAAACAATGATTTATTTATCTATAATGGTTAATCCACGGTTTAAGTAACAATGGGGTCGTAGATGGTAAAGCGTGCTCGTCTAGAATACTTGGTATCTCATATGATAAAAACCGGGACACAACTATGTTGTTATGACCGTATATTTTCAATATTATAATCGTGTCTAACTAGTGAGGTTCGAAATAATCTGACTACCGTGTTGTAAGATTTAAGATCTCTGATATGTGATCTCGGAATCGAACAAACGAACTCTTTCACTATGCAAGAAACTAGTTCCACCATGAAGCATCATTTTTCATAGTTTCTAAAATAATATACTAGAATGAGAATAAAATAAATATTAGAATATTCAAAATATGTTTACGGGCACAATATTGTCAAATTGTTCAATGCTTCATCAGACTGCAGGATAGGAAAGCAGCCGAACCGTGAAACGATTGTCACATCGATTACACACCAGATGTTCGATTCCCACCACTACCACAGAATAAATAAGTCTCAAAATGATTGGCCTTCGATGTTGCCAGCTTATCGTCACGCCCCGATAAGCGGGTAATTATAAACGGCGAATATTCCTTGTTTTATTTTAAAACACTAACGAACAACTTTTTTTTAAAGGATTTTTGCTTCAAAAACTTGGATAACAAGCTTGACAACGACAATGGCGATATTAACAAGCAACAACCGAATATCACATCACAATATTTTTTTAATGAATCACTTGATGACTAAGATGAGGTAAAATAAAAACATTAAAATTTTTCAACTTCAAAATTTTAATGTTACTAGAATATATTTTTTTTACTCTAAACATATTTTATTTTAATATGTACCAAGATTTATTTTTCGACTGCTGTTGGCAAGTCTACATCGTAATTAATAACAAAGATGCTGTTAGTTAGGATATTTACATTACATTCTTTTGAACGTCCAACTCACTTCTTTGTATATACAAAGAATCATAATGGACTTGGCAGAAGCCGTATATACAATAGTAGACCCAATAAAAGTTTCTTCGCAGAATCAATCACGCGATGTCTCCGGAATGATTTATTTATCAAATACTAGTTTCCTTTTATAGTGTATAATATAAAGTGAGGTCATCTGATTTTTTTCGCACAAAGGTACTAATAATATACACCCTGTACCCTTGTCTTTGTTTTTAGTTATGAGATTGAACCTTTGAAATTTTGAACATAAAGAAAAGTTAATTTGCATGATAAACTTATCTTTAGTCAAACTTTGAAAATAACAATAATGGTATACTCCACTCCTCTATTGGAAAAGTTATCTTTTATTTTAATATTTACGATTGTAGATAATATTTACGTATATTCTGTTTTCTGAAGATGTTAAGCGCTTGAAAGTCATATTGACTCTTACAGCTCCTCTGACACTGGGCCCGTGGACCCGGATCCACGGCCCGTTGAATTAATAAAATATATTAAGAAAATTGTGATATAACTTTTGTCAAATAAGCGGACCCTCTGTCCTGGTTTAATTAGTTCTCTACGCTATAAAATAATGAAATGTCAAAAAATAATGAGCGAAATATTAAGCACTACAATAATTGTAACAAGCGCCAAATAGTTACGATCACATCGCCATTGACGGTTTATGTAATAAGGGCTTAGTTCTTTAAAATACATAAAAACAAATTATAACTGTCCCTTTACCATTATTGATGTTTACTTTTGGCAAGCAGCCTTAACATATTTACGTGTTTTAGGATTTCACGGTAATTTACGTAACATACATCTTCACTCTGGTCATTTATCGAATTTTACGGCGTCATCACTGCTTATTATTGTAAGCGACAAATACGAGCATTACAAAACGAATCTTAAATACGTTATACATAAGGTTTAAGTTGCTTAAAATTATAAGTGTAGAACTGAGATGCTGTTTGTTATGTGAGGTGTTGGTATCATCGTCAATTGAGGCCGCGTGGATATTACAATAGAGGTGAAAATTGCTTGTGTTATTTTGTGCTCTTAATCCGGCGAAGAAAAATGTTATAATACTAAATATCTGTTTCGCCGGTAGCGTGATAAATGATGCAGAAATTGAGACGACTGTCGGTTCGTTAAATCTCCACTGGGATAAGGATATACTGCATAAATAAACCGCATACCAATTGATCTTTATGTTTCTCGACCTTGGATACATTGCTTTTCTTTTAGATATTCGTATTGAAATAAATAAAAATCTTAAATAATTTATAACCTAGTTTATTATCTAGAACAGTTTTACGTTATACACTGTACATATTGTGATATATTGCGATATAGCAACAATCCCTGCCTAGTATAACATTACTGTTTGGAAGAGAAGATTTCCATATAACCATTATAAATAATATAATCTTTTCATGTTAAATTTAACACATATTAAATATGTTGTATAAGACATAATTTTTCAAAATTATCGGTAAAATAAATTACTCTTATAATATTAGAAAAAGTTGTATAAATCTTTTATAATATCTAAGTTATTTCATAATTTCTTATTCCAGCCTATTTATGTCCACTGCCCGTATAGACACATTCCTACACGATTTCAAACTTCGTGGTCCATCTGACAAGCGAATAACCTATTTGTAAATATATTATTCGCGTTATATACGTTTAAAAATATTTAACCAACACATATCACCATATATATAATTATATATTGGACTTTAAAATATTAACCATATTGGTCAGCAGAACCCTTGTTTTCGTGTTCCTTTAAAGTGTAAAGAATTAACGAGCTAGACTTTGTTTCTAAATTCTGGTAACCGAGCTGACCAAACATAGCATACATTTCGAGTTAAAAGATGGAAATATAAACACGACCAACCCTAAACAAAAGTAAAACGAGTATCCGTGTTTCCGAACCGTTTCCCGCAATCGTGCGTGCTCGTAAGTGATGAGTAATCGATTATTACGCGAGCACCGTCACACTTCGACGTGAATCCGTAAAGTAAATAGCAATGTGATAATTCTCTAACACAGAATCGATTGTATGTAAACGAAATTATCATCAATTTATCCTCCTTATCTATCACTGGGTTAAGAACTTTCACGATAAAATGTAACCGGCGAATTCATTACCTTTCGCTTGTAGGATAACGTTTCACGAAAACATTTTGATGCGATGGTTTTATTAAAAAAAAAACGATTGTCGTTACTGCGACGGAGTCGTTAAAAATCTCAATAACAACCTGTTTTTCGCTTTCCCGTTCGGACGGTTCTTGGCGTTAGCAGATTTTTCCTATTAGATATTAATGAAACAAATTTTCTCTACAATAGGATATATGTGTTATTACATTAAATTTTTATAGATACATCGGAAAAAATTCGCCGACCGCCAATAAACTATAAACCAATACGATACAATATTGAAACATTTTAAATAAGAGATAATCATTAACAAAAATATCAATTTTGAACTTTGTTATTAATTTAGTTAGTGGTAGGGTTGTGTGACCTTGAGGTCGTAAAACGCACTTGGACAGCAAACATTATAAATGATATAACATTAGAACTAACTGTAGAACAAGACCTGAATAATTATAGTACCCGTATTAACATTACACATTTAGATTCAGGTCACCGATCCATATTGTAACGAAAGGTAATAATTGACAAATCGCCAAACTAATATATTTTGTACGAACCATGTAATAAAATGGAGCAAGTTCAGTTTTAAAGGTAAGGTACACGAAGGGACGAAGTTCTTCGCGTGATGGTAAGTGAATACTGTCACCTATGAACGATTGCCAACTGCCGACGTGTTGTATGGTGGGCGACAGCGGTTTGTCTACGCAGCTTCTATAGAAGTAGAAGTTATTGATATACCTTATGAAGCAGTACACAAAATTATCAATAAGAAACAAAATGGCCGTTATTAATGCTAGCTATATAATTTACCCAGACTTGTAATTATTTAAATCTTTAAGTCTAATATTATCGAGTATGATCCAGCGACGTGGATCTATTAATTAATGTATCTTGATTTAAAGTGACTACCTTTGCTACAGCAATTCTATGTTTTCCTTTATAATCTGGTGGTAGGTCTCTGTGGTTGGATACAGTCTAGGTAGGTACCAACGCAGTTCCTATTGCTCCTATCAACACTTTATGTCTTAAGTCTCACGGCGAAGAGCGTAATGTGGTGCAGTATATATGATCCTTACCAGCGCCACGTTGGTATGATCGGGCGTATTAGTTATCATCAGGTGAACATCCCGCTCATCTAGTCAATTGAATAAAAAATAATAACTTTAGAAGTAAGCAAATAGTAAATAAGTATATTTTTTACTTTACCTAGTGGAAAGGACTCGAATACCAGTCAAAGTAGACAAATATCCTCTAATGAATGATTTTCTAAAAATCATGTTGTAAATATTCATTAACGTGTTTTCTGTTTTTCGTTCCTTCGCGTCTACTTCTAAGGCAGCTTGTTATTTTTGCATTGCGGTGTGAACCAAACAAACAGGTTGAAGGAAGTAAGTAAACCATGTTTACATTTAACCTAACGCCTTTTAAGACCCAAAAATATTTCGGAGCGTTTGACATGTTCGTACTTCGGGCACGAATGTTGGTTGATTTATGAGAAAGCAAAATATATTGTCTGGAGAAGTTTGTTGACCAGATGCGATCTAAAGGAAGCTACCATAATAAAATTTCGCTATTGTTCTATAACAGGATGCGTGTATTACGGACGTTCATTTTTAAATATGGCATCTGGTTAGACCATTGAATGAATTTCCGCTTACAGGCCGGATGAAATAATTCGCAAATAAACTTCGATTCTAACATAGATCATTTTAAATAATACTGTACTTAACCATAAAAAATTACACAATCATCATTGAGTCATCAAAGAATGTTATTTATCTACATCATTAATATTCTTTGATGAGTCATAAAATAATTCCGGTGGTAGATCTCTGTTTTCTGAGTAATAGGAGCAGCATGTATTTCTACCTTCAAACAGTAGTCTGCAAACATTACTGGGCCGTTACTAGTGAAATTACTGGGATAACGAGACTTTTTATAGTCCTTTACATTGACCTGAATGTCAAACGAGGTAAATTGAAATACTATGCCAAAAGGATGTTACAATAACGCAGATTGGTCTATGCTTCATTAAATTCATGACTAAGATTGTTCTCAGGCATATTAGAGTTCACAATATTGATATTTGTAACCGAGAATATAATTGTTATGGTTTAGACCTCAAAATTGTAACTAATAATTACAAGAAAATATATTATCAAATATATATAGGAGAAATCTAGAGATTCATTGACTTATCACGAGATTGATGATTGATTGGAGGATTGTGTGATTGACTTATAAATTTGGTAGAGATATTGCTTTTGACATTTAGTGGTCAGTTAAGAATGGATTTTACAAAATTCTTTCCCCTAAAGGGAGATGCGGGTATGTTAGGACCAGCAAAGGGAGAACAGCTAGTTAACAAATAAATTTCTTTTATGATTATATTTGTACTTTTCTATTGTCATTTAACAGTTCCTGGGTTATCATCTACCAGTAACTAATGAATTGTAAAAAAAAATCGTATTCAACGGCAATTAACCTGGACGTAGTCTATAATTAGACGAATTCAGGATGACTTAGTAACATTCAACGATATTAGAGACTGACAATTAATCCTAATTGGGATCATTTATGTGATCGCCACTGGTCGCTTCGCGGCGATGCGGGTTGACGACTGCTTTTTAAGTGTCATTATATTTTTTTTCACACAACAGTAGTGAGTAACTTCATACGTTTAACTTGCTATCAATTTTGATTAAGGCGTGTCAATCGTGATTATCCAATGAAACTTCTGTACATGTATTTATTTATTCGTCGGAACGACGACACGATCAGAGCCCATATCTACGTGGCGCTAGTTAGGATGATACACACAGCACCAAATTATCCTCGTCTCTTTGAAACGAGATGTTAAGTAGTAACCTCACTAGTGATAACGCTATTCAAACCGGTACACGTTAATATTCGCACATTACTTTTTGCCGGTGGTTCCTACCCTTTGTAATCGGTAATAAAAACCTACCATCCGCAGAAATATTTAATAACAGTAAAGCCTTTCGCGATGTAGTCAAAATTGTTACAATCATATTTAAGTTAGAAGTTATTTACTACATATGTGTATTCTCCTGCCAAACTCATCATCTAGAGAAACAGTTGATAACTAAATGTATAATATGAGAACTCTTTGCGTTTTTCTATATTAAACGAAGTGAAAATCATAGAAAATGTAAGAGTAGATAACGATTGCTAATTCATCGTTAAAAATCGAAAATATTTATGTTCATTCGATTTATTTGGAATTACGTATAAATCTCGGTCACCGATAACAGAGATTGCGCTTTTCTATATTGTATGAAACTTTTATAGCTGATTTCTTTGATCAATCTTCTGCCCTTTTCAAGTAATTAGCTTGTGCAAGATAAAATATTTAAAGGCCTTTACATTTTAGTAGCATCCGCTGCCCAACGGCAAACCGCTTACCTCGTAAACCGTAGATTTCTGGCTTGAATCCGGGGCAACTTATTGCGAAGTTTGTACAGTATCCAAACTCGCCTGACTTGTCTGTGGCTATAACAACTTTGCTATTAACATTAGCGAGCTAAAGTATTCTATATGAGATATATGTTTCTAATATGTAATTGACGATTATTTAGTATTTATATATATACAATAGTTAGTTATAAAATATAATATTTTTACACGGACGATATTAAAAGTATGGCACAAGAGCGATACAGTTTTTTCTAACCTACCGCTCAACTTCAATTTAAATATGATACTCAATGATAATGACCATTTGATATGTAATTGTTGACGTGGACTCTGTTGGTGAAATACACTAACAGGCCATGTACCCGGGTCCACGAGCACAGTATCAGATGAGCTGTAAGAGTCAATCTGAATACCAAAGACTATATTTCATCAGAGAATAGAGAAATGTACTAAGCTATAAACAGCCCATTCAACCTTCTCTTAAAGACACCCAGGTTGTGTTTGGTCGGAAATACAACCAATTTGTTCCACTCTTTTATTGTTCCGAACAAGGACTGACTAATATTATAAAATAAATAATAACTGTTATAATCTAGTCTAAAATTAACATTTTTAAATTAGTCATCGTGCACCACCCACAGTAACGCGCGCGATGCATGACGTTGCCTGCACAGGGGACGCGTTCAATTTACATGGAAGCAATTTAGAGTTAACAGCGTCGTGTTATCATAACAATTCATCGTGTGTTATATAATATCATCGGTATTTAAGACCGTATGTCGCGGTTCAACCATCAAGTTTACTACTGAACGGAATTTTTCCAATAAAGAACAGAATTATGAAATCAAAAGCATCTCTTAAAGTCTAAAGACAACCTGCAACATTGTCGTGATATTGGCTCAGTACTACTACAGTATTTATTAAAATTATTTAATGAAGACTGTTAGTTAATTGACTACACCAACTACCTCTATTATAAATAGGCTAACATAGTTTGTAATCGTTAGGATTTCTAAAGCTTACATGGAATTTAATTTACTCGGCCCGTATTCCTCTTTAACCTCCAAGATAAATAACAAGATTGACAGGTTTAACGCGTATAACAACTTATAACAATTTATAACAATCTATGTCCGCAGTATTGGACCTTAAACCACTTAATAGATTTTAATCTAGCTTCTTGATTTTCGCTTTAGACATCTATCAAGATGTTCTAAGGTTATAATTAAGAAAAAAGAATATTAACTCTAGGTCAAGTTATTGGGACGAGTATTCAAAATATTTATGTACGTAAATATGGATGCCTTTTTTCGAGAATATTCTAAAAACAATGACATTATCATTCAATTATATATTAATGTCATAAAGCTGTCAAACACAATTGTAAGAGACGAACCGACCTTGTAGAAATTGGGTTCAGAGTCCAAATCCAGCGTACGAACATGATATAAAACTGATCGGTTCCTGGATGTTCACTTCCGTTGTCAACGAGTATAAATGTTCCTTAATTATTCTATTGCGGTTGCTATTACACAGACATCTTTAGGCACGTAATAGTTATGACCTAAATGTGACAATTTACTTTCTTTTTTTTATTCCACGAAGCGACGAGATGTGCGGGGCGTTCACCTGATGGTAAATGATACGTCTGCCTATAACAACATGGCGTTAGTTAGGGTGGTATACATTGCACCACATTGCGCTCGTTACCTTGAGACATAAGATCGTAAGTCTCGTTAGCTCAGTAATTTCACTAGCTACAGTACTCGTCGAACCGGAACACAGTAATATTTGCACACCATTGTCTAGCGGCAGAAATAGACGCTGCGGTGGTACTTACCCAGACGGTATCAGGAAACAGAGACCTACCACCAACCAGTAAAGCTAAGCTTGGTAATTAATAAATATATTTATTGCGAGTTATAATTAAAATTTTCATACAACCGTCGACTCATTGATAACCTTAGAGGCGTATCTTGAAATAATTACTAAGTATTGAGTGACTTATTATTAAGAGGCCGTTTGTTATAATTAGTCACACTTTATCTGCATAATGTCATGGTCTGAGATGAAGAAACTTTGAATTTATTATGAGGCCATAATTCAATACTGTTATTATAAAATAATTATATATTAGCTTTTCCTACTATTAAGTGTGGCAATAATAACAGTTATAGGTTTATTTCCCAATGGATTATAAGAAGTTGTTTTCCTTTTTATCAATAAAGCAAGTTATATTAAACGGTTATATAGCTAAAGATATTTATTTGGGATTTGAGGTGCATATGTTACTAAAACTGCGGGAAGCAGCATGAGCATGAAGTCATGTATTAGGTTGGGGAAAAAGTTTCTTCGCATTTTTTAAGAAAATTCTAAAGATATTTTAATATAGTTTATTTATATTTAAGTAAAGTATGTACGTGCCATTTTGTTTGATAACTTTTAGCCATCTTGTAGGTAGAGACATGATCCCATTGCTATAGAAATTTTGGGACATCTGATCAAAATACCGCGACAAGTGCAAGAAAATGTGTGCCATTATGATTGTTTAAAAGGAGGATTCAGGGAATCGTGGCATTAACTTGATTCTTTGTATATACGTTTGGGACTAACTAAAAAAAAAAATATTTAATGTTGCAGTTAAACTGTTCGTAAAATATTTATCCGTGTACATTACAGATCAACTTTGTGGGCAACCTATTTATAAAATGTGGTTATCAACAACGTAGTAGGAACTATCTTACAGTTTTATTATGACTACCGCGCCCGATAGCGAAATCATCACGATAACTGCAATATAAAGTCATTAAATACAAATTTTTATGGGTTATTGATAACTGTGTAGTAAGTACCATATGGGAATACAACAATATTGATAGCTACGTGGTTAGACTACAAATTTGATATCGCGATTAGCTTTAAACATTGTTATTATTGTCTTGATAAATCTCGCAGCTTCGTCAAATTTCTTGTTCCGGATTTCAAAGTATAATTGTTCAACATTATTTGGACAAATATAATTTGCACTGAAATCTATATTGCTTTCATCTATATAATAATTAGATTAAATACATGAGAGAATAACAGAAATAGTAATCAATACAATGTTACCAGTAACATTATTTTGTTATTGAGATCCCGAATAGTTCCCACACTAATAAAAGAACCAGAAAAGAGAATATTGATAATTAATATGTATATATATAATATAAAATATTTAAAGATTATATTCAAAATAAAGGAATCGTACAGTATATTGACTTCCTCCGTGGAGCAGTGGCTAAGTGCTTGCTTTGTAATATCCACGTCTCTGGTTTTTTTTTTGGGACTACGTATAAAATTTGGTGGTAAAATTTTATCGAATTTGCCTTGTTAATCATCATCTTCATATTGTAAATCTATCATTATAATAGTATTGTTTATATTGTGGCTGAAAACTTATGTAAAGCCAGAATATTCTAGGCAAAGTACGCTTTACTACCTGCGGCCTCATTGCTACTTAACACAATGTGATATAATTGATATCAAAAGTTAGGCTATGTTAAAAATGTATGAATCGGATTCATTAAATGCTCTGTAACTAGATAACAGTTTTAAATATATTCACAAGTTTCAAGCCAGCAAGATGTCCAATTCGCGACCATCTCTACCTCTACCATTAAGTTAAGTTCATTATGCTTTCTCCTTATTTAATAATTCGGCGATAATTATGTTAAACTAATTATTTGCAGCACTTTGTACATAATCTGAGTACAAAGCGTCATGGGTCATAACCATAACCATTAAGGGTTTTCTCTAATTTTGATTTGCAATTCCTAGTCGTTATGTTAATTGCAGAATAATTATAATTTTAAATTATCTAACTAGGGAGGTCTTATGTGAACATAGTTTGAAAGCCTGCGCTTCACGGTCTTTACAATTAAAATAACTTGTAATACATTTATACAAAGAGCTGTAAATTTAAAGAATATTTCGTTTAAATTCCCTTCATAATATTTACCACTTTGTTAAGTTGTTAAGATCTAAAAATCCAGAAGTATTACATTTTGTATCATAAATGGTCAAAGTTGTTGGATGTTTTGTATCTAATAATATTCATGATTATAAATATTTCTCCTACAGATGATGATTTCAAAATTATTTTTTTATTAACTTATCTAATATCATATGTAAAAGTATGTACAGTGGTAAAAAATTGACAAAAGTAGTGTAATTTCAAAATACAAAACCAAAACAAAATACAAAAAAAAAAATACAAAAACCATTACATGCGTTTGATGAGATAGCGTTAACAAAATATATAACTTCATCATTATTTAAAACAATGATATATCAAAAACGATATTTTCTTTACGTTTGAACATGATTACTTTTTTTTATTCAACGGAAAGTTCACCTGATGGTAAATGATACGCCTGCCGATAACAACGTGGCGCTTGTTGCGCTAGGATGGTATACATTCCATCAAATTGTGTACGTCGTTTTGAGACATAAATGTTAAGTCTCGTTACCCTAGTAATTTCACTAGCTACAGCACCTTTCAAACCGGAACACAGTAATGTTTGCACACTACTATTTGGCCGCAGAAATAGGTACTGCGATGGTATCTACTTAGTCGGGGACCTACCACCAGTGACTATAAAAAACATTTTATAATGTTTACAAAACGCTTTCAATTTTTTTTAAACAAATTGTTTTGTTAACATACTAGCTATAGGTTAAAGCTTCTAGATTTATAATGACCGTTATAAGCTACTTTATACTTTTAAATAGCAACATGAACAATAATCTTTTCTTTTAATAATAGATTTGAAGGGACAACTGGGATTCTGTGAGCAACATATGTGCGCCGGCGAAGACAGTCACAAGTTTTTATTTTCTCTCTATAAGATATTCGTTGGGTACACATGTTGCATGTAAATGATGTCATAGTACAAAAAAGCTTTTATTTTCTAAAAGAATTAGAAATAAACTGATGCAATTGGAAAAGAACTAAGTCAAGTTTCGTCTTCTTGTCGCTCCTTAAATTTTATAGTGTCTTTTCTGCATTACTAACATTAGTTGTCTTTTATTAAAATAAAATATAACACCGTAGATCTAGATGTTAATTACTATTACAAAATAACCTTATACCTTATTAATGGATTATTTAATTTAATTTTGAGATTGATTATGATGCTGGTGTAAACATCATACAATTTACTTTCATCGTCATTACTGGTGGTAAGTCTCTATTGCCAGAGACCGTCTAGGTATGTACCAAAGCAGTGTCTATTTCTGCTATTAAACTGTAGAATGTAAATATCACTGTGTAACGGTTTAAAGGACGCTGTATCTAGAGTAATTACTGGGGTAACGAGACTAAACATCTTATTTCAAAGACGATATGCGCAATGTGGTGCAGTATATACATAATCTCTCGTTTTCATGAGATGAACGCCGCACTCTTTTCATCGCTTAATTAAATCTTAAAAAATCTCTTCTCGATTTATTATGTAAAATATAAACTAGTTTTAAGCTTTTATAATAGATTATTCTAAATACACTGTGTTTTATTAATATTGTAGTAACATGACACAAAGACATATGTTCAGTTCATTTATTCCATACAGCGTTCATTATGTAAGTAGAATTTACGATAATCGGTACAGTAAAGCATTACGAGAATTATTATCAGTTCTAAATTAATTATTATTAATGAATGCTTTATATAAAGCTATTCTTCGTACCAATACTGAGAAAGATCTATATTGATCCATGTAAAATAAGGCTTACGCTTCTATTTCTCATGATGTGAAGGACAATGAACACGTGTGCTCGTTTAGAATATTGTCTTCTCAGATGTATGAAAGAAACAAGATAATGCTGGTATGCATATTAGGTTCAGATTTATTACTAGTACTGTTAGTCGTTTGACCGACTTATTAATCTGAACAATTAAATAAAGTTTTGCTTGATAACATTTCAAGGCGATCTCCATCAACTAGGGGTTAAAAGCGTAGAGATAAAGAATTATTTACCCTCGTTTTACTTGAACTTTTTAGATCTCAGGCGCGTCGTGGAATAAATGTAGGTCCTTATACTAGTCACATTTATTTGTCTATCGGAAACTAACCAAATCCAAGAATCCTTGATTTATCATTCTTGCGATTTTTAGAAAAGAAATGGAAGAATCTTTTTTCGTTCCTTGATACCTATAAGAAAATTAAATCGGAATAATTTGATTATAATTAAAAAAGTTAAAAAATATGGTAAAACCATTGCTCATAAAAGTGGATCATGTTTGTAGGAAACCTTTGATCGCAGGACGTCCTTAGAATTCATTAATGCTTATTTACTTGGAATGTTCTAAAATTAATTTACCACCGTCTACCGTTCAGTTTCCTGTAGGGTGCTAAAGGTCGTCAACTTGACTATCATTTACAGTTTCCGCTCATTTTGGATATGTTCCGCTTAGTTGAAGTCTTTTAAAATAATAGCTTTGAGCTTCTCATAATATCACATCAATAGAATTTCGATGAATGACTATGAAGTTAGTAAGAGTATTATTTTCATCATCAACCTAGTATTATAATATTAAGCAGTAAATAACATACTACACTGTAAAAGCAAAAGTAAAGTAAATAACATACTACTACATATGCTTCCACCACACTTCCAGATTTGTGATGGTTTAGTTAATCTGTTATGGAAATAAATATGACCTTAATTTCACGCGGTGTTAAGTTACATTGAGACTGTAGATAATACAATGTGCTGGACTTGAATACTGTAGCTCTCATAAATTGACAGATGGAACACAGCAATGCCGTTATAGCTACAGATTTACTACATAAGATTAACAACGAAAAAATCTTAACAAGAATCGAACCGTAATACACGTGACTAGAAAATCGAAGCAGGAAGGAGTGGAAATATAATAAGCTATATAATAGTTATAACGGGTATTTAAAGATATTGCCATATCCTTTAAGAAAATATTAATTACTACTCCTTTTAATTAATTCAATTAAATAGCTTAGCTTTTATAACTTCGTATTATGGGTTTAATTTGAATTTATTTCCTTTAAATTCTTTATCAATCTTAAAACGCAGTCTAAAACTATAAATATGTATAGCAATAAATTTTTTTTTTATTTAATTAAGCAACGATACTAGCGAGATGTTCACCTTGACGACGTTCGGATTGTTGGGATGATATACACTACACCACATTGCACTCGTCGCCTGATCCGTAAGATGTTGAGTATCGGTACTCCAGTAATTACACAAGGTACAGCACCTTTCAAACCGGAACACAGTAATGTTTGCACACTACTGTTTGGCGGCAGAATTACGCGCTGCGGTAGTACCCTAACCGAGACGCTATACGGTAACAGAGGCCTACCACCAGTAAATGATGATGATTTCACAATGGCAGTTTTTTAATGTGTTTGTTAAATAACTTAAGAGGCTTAACAATTTGTGATTATGTAATTTTTTTGTCAAATGATGTCGAGTATGCAAAAACATAATCATAACCTCAGGGAGTGGACCGGGATCGCGAGTGCCGCCTAACTGTTCCGCCTCGCAAGAGATCGGGCAAAATATGGTGAACTGACCGTGAATCTCCTAGTCGGAGGGGTACCTTAAGAAGAAGAAGAATGCATAAAATGCTCGAACTAAACCGTGCATATTTTTTTATTAAAAACTTCTGTTAGCAATACTTTTTAAGAAGTTATACATGCAAAACTTATTTTAAATGCTTTGAAGCAAATTTGGAAATTTTATAATAATATAATCAAACTTACTGGTGGTGCCTGAGATCGTCTAAGTAGGTATCACCACAGCGCCTGTATCTGCCGCAAAACAGTAGTGTACAAACATAACTGTGTTTCGGTTTGAAAGGTACTATAGGTAGTAAATTACTGGTGTAACGAAACTCAACATATTGTCTCAGGCGAAGAGCGCAAAGCAGTGCAGTGCATATCACTCTAACCAGCGCCACATTGTTATAGGCAGGCATATCCATCAGGTGAACGTCTGGTCTAGTCACTAAAATTAGAAAAAAAAACTGATGTATAACGAGAAGGTTTACTTTTGTTCAATAACGAATCACTTCCTCGGGAAGTCGTTCCTCATGATGTGGGGAATGTACATACATGTGTACTTTGAACTTATTAAACTATGGCTCACCATTACGTGGTTTACTCTTACCTTTTATATTTATGTTTGATAAAAAAATTTCGTTATCATTTTAACTATTTACTATCATATTGATATGAACATCATTGTTAAAGTTATATGTAATATTCGGCGTGTAAAGGATTTCGCCTAACATTTTACAAAACCTAAGTGTACTTCATATGTACACGGCGCACCCTGCTAAACAAAAGACGAAGCTCTGCCTACCCACCAACCCGCACAGGTCCAGCGTGGTGGGGCTAAGGCCTAATTCCTCCTCAATGACAATCCTTGAGGAAGGCCTACGCTCAACAGTGGGCATTTACCGGCTGATAAGAATTTTCAGATTATCATATATCATGAAATCTCTTGCATTACATATTTATAGTCTTTATTTTATGCACATGAAATTAATAGATTATAAGTATATAATAAATTAAGTTGATCTCTTAAAAGAAATATAGATCTTGAAATATATATACTGCTTTTTCTGGGGCATTATTGGGGGCCATACAATACTTAATTTTTAATAATACTTGTACTGTTTAATAGTGTTAATTGTTACAGTCGCTGTCGACGACATGATTGTACTTTTAACAATGGCGGCTACTTAAGATGTTGTTATAAACGGTTAAATGGTTTAATTGTACCGTTAAAATGGTCAATTATGCGGTTTTATATCACATGTTGAGATTTAATAAAAGGCTCAGTATTTTTATTGTCTAATGTTAAACTTATAATGAACAATGTATAAGTTTATGTTATATATAAAATTATAGTAATTTAAAAGCTTCTTCTGTACATATTGTATGCAATAGTTTTACTAGATTTTCATATATTTTAGGGTTCTTTTTTTCATATTATATATACAATAATTTTTAATTATTTTCTTGTAACTTCATATACCTAATATACCTTCAATACCTAATTTATTACTATTACGTATTATTAAAAGATTTGTATTAAAAATTATTGAATTTACCTAACCTACACTACACTATTTATTAAAATTTGTGTAATAACTTTATTTTCTTACTTATTCTCTTATCTTACATGGAATAAACATATTAAATATACTTACCAATTATTCACTTTTCCAAACCGAATCAATTCCAATTTATTCAAGACACCTATAAATTAATTTCTGTCCAATAACGTCGTATTTCTTTGAAAACGCACAACAAGATGTAATAAAAAGTTGTAATTACTACAACTCTTACAATGTAGTTTATTGCGTCATTCATCACAGATAGGTCACTTAAAAAACTATTTCATAATCGAAATTATTCAAAAGTAGTTCGCGCCAAATTTCCGCTAGAGGCGCGTGCGTCTCCGACGGCGGTTTCTGTCACACTGAGAACATTGAATACAAATCCACTGACATAACAAGCGTTGGTGCACAATGCGCGCGCGCATTGTACGCGCCGAGTAAGCGGAGTGACTCATCTACCCACAGCTGGCTTCGTCATTCATAATCCTTAGCGCAAACCTGCTTTAACATTTATGTACATGGAATAGAGTCTGTATTTGCAGAAATTTTACAAACTCTCACTACTTTTATGCCACAAACTATTATGGATTTTATAACTGAACCCATAAAGTTAATTTTTTCGGAAAATATTGTATTGTTTTCTTGGATCAAACAACGGCATTTACAATGACTGGAATTACTTACCTGGTTAGACGACAATGTCGCATTCATAATTACAGGTAATAGAATTTTGCAATCATTTCGTCCCGGTAATTTGCTAATATGAGATATTTACGAATAATTAAAAGTAAATTTTCTTTGTGAACTAAATTGTGATCTAATAACGCTCTCATATATAATATATGCAGCAGTAGTCAGTGACAAAATGGACAAAAATTACTAAATAACTCATTAAGTGTTATATCTTGGTATATATTTTAACTGCTTTCGTGATACGATGGCTAAACGCTTGTCATATAACTTGGAGGTCCATGGTTCGATTCTGGGACTACTTATTGTGAAGTTTTTTTAATAGTGGGTTTATATCAAATCAGGTTATGTAGCTTATCACTTGCATATTGTAAATCCGCCTCCATAACAGCACTGCTTTGTCTCTGCTGTCAAAATATACCACTAGAGTACAGACGAACACAATTTAGTATCCCTGCGATCAGGACCGGTTCTCACTGCTCAGAGTTTGCAATATAGGCGAAGGTGGTCGGAGAATGGGTCCGAGCCCGTCTTCGGTAACCGAGTAGATTCGCCAGAGATCAAAAAATCCAGTCACACAGTATGAAAATCCGCCGTCGAATATCTACACTTCAAATAGTACACTTTTTAAAAAACGGATCGGGGTGCTGTAACTACGAGTCCAGTATCAGGTGAACTATAAGAGTCATTATAACTACCATGCGTTCAACATCATCAGAGAACAAATTTCAACATCCAGGGTGTCATTGTCACTTAACACCTTGTGCCACTGGGGTTAAGTGTAGCTTATTACTGTTAAAAAAAAAATATCTTTATTATTATATCGTCCTTTAATTTTCTTCTACACCTGAGAAGAATACAGGATTTTTTCGATTATGTTGATAAGAAAATATTCTTGAGCCTTATTATAATTAATTAACTTCGTATAGGATAACAGCCAAATTACCTCCCCACTGTTGGGGCACAGCCCTACCCTCAATATGAGGGCGATGGGGCCATAGTAGCACCCGGGCCCAATGCGGATTGGTGACTTCACGCACACCTTAGAATAAATTCTAATTCATGTGCAGGTTTTCTCACGATGTTTTCCTTCACCGTTTGTATTTCGCTGTTGTTACTCAAGTTCACAAAAGTACATAATTAATATTAAAGTCATCGCTACATGCCGAGATTCGAACTCGCGACCTTATACCTCGCGAATAAAGGCCGCACGCTCTAAACTTTAGGCCAGTGAGCTACTTCTTATATTAGGTACTTACATATGAAATTAGCGTTTTGTCATACTGACGAATTTGATCTGAAATATCTTCTCTTTGGTTAAGAATTCCAAATTCAAATTTATAAATTCATGTAACTGGTACATTTGAGTTTTGAAAACAGTCATTCATTTGTTTTTACTCATAAATTTTTCTTTGGCATCGCTTATTACCGCACATTGGAAATATGAAATATCGGTATATTTACAAGTACGAGTTCTACCGTGACACCAGTGCTGCAGAAACAGCTCGAAGGAGTAATGATGTGTACGGCGCTGATGTCGCAAAAGAAAGCACGGTACGTTTTGGGTTTCAATGTTTTCGTTCTGGAAATTTTGACCTTCGAAACCAAGCTCGTGGACGGCCGGAGACCAAAATGGAAAATGAAGAATTAAAGGCTATTGTGGAAGCGGATCCATCACAAAGCACTTCAGAGATAGCTACAGGCTTCGAGGTAAGTGACAAAGCCGTACTAATCCACATGCAGCAAATCGGGAAAGCAAAAAAACTTGAACGATGGGTACCTCATGAATCGAGTGAATCGAACTTACAAACACGCGTCGACTGCTGCTGCTGTGTTACTTTGCTAAACCGACACAATGATGAAAGGATTTTAAATCGAATAATATTTTAAATTTAACTTGTGATGAAAAGTGGATACTATACGAAAATCATAAGCGCTCGTCATAATGGCTGAACCCTGGAGAACCGACCAAATCCTGCCGTAAACGAAAATTGACTCAGAAAAAGTTACTTGTGAGTGTTTGGTGGACTAGCACCGGTGTCGTTCACTACAGCTTTCTAAAATTTGGTCAAACGATTACGGCAGATATCTATTGTCAGAAACTGCAAACCATGAAGGATGAACTACCTGCAAAACAACCGAGATTGGTCAATCGCTCTAGGCCACTGCTGCTTCACGACAACGTAAGACCACACACTGCACAACAAACAACCACTAAGATGAGCTACAATTGGAATGTCTGCGACATTCACCGTCCTCCCCGGACTTTGCTCCAACAGATTACCATTTTTTCCGGAATATGGACAACTTACAAGGAAAAAAATTCAACTCCGTTGCGGCAGTCCAAACCGCCTTCAAAGAGTTTATTGATTCTCGCCCCCATGGTTTTTTTAGTAAAGGAATCAATGAACTACCTATGAGACGGCAAAGGTGCATACTTTGATTAATTAAACATTTTTCCAAAAAAAAAATACTTTATATTCGCCCGTAGAAAACGCCAATTTCATATATAAGGACCTTTTTTTTATCGCGGGGGAAATCTACTTAAAAAATACCTTGGCTCTGGGGGGAAGACAAGATTATGTAGAGCATATACCCACTAAAATCCCTTCGGTGATCCCCTCAGTGCATTAGGAGGGACTCCGGGATCTACGGAACGCACCGGTGCCCCCTGCACTCTGGATAAAACATGCCACGGAAGGGCAAAGCTTGTCTTAACATTCACGCTGTGCTACGGCAAACACAAGACCACCATGTATTTCCCATCTTCCCAAGGCTCGCTTATTGAGCTTTGTGGGCTGCACCCTCAAAGCTCACGAACCCAAGAACCCTTTTAGTCGCCTTGTACGACAGGCAGGCAATACCTTAGTCCTATTCTTAATACCCGGGACTACAGGGCTGATAGATAAGGACATAATACTTAAAATATTATTGTGTGATGTACATTAAACTAATTTCTAGACACCGGTCCGAATCCTATTTTCCTTAAGACCTAAAATTTGTTTATAATATTATTGTTGGACATACTGTAATTTCCTAAATCGAATTGATGTAAATATCCTTTGTCCCTCGTTACGGAATATATTTAAAGGGTGTTTGCGATACTTTTAAAATTTCATCACGAGCCTCATATCGATATAAAACACCCTGAAAATCCGTGACTTGCGTACGCATTATAAGGTATTCAGCTTTCTCTTTATTATTCATGGGTAGACCGTTTTTATTTGAACATCATATGCAAATTATACTTGTCTATAACTTCGAATACATTGTATGTTACGGTTTTAGGGAGGGTCGTATAGATTACTGACCTTTTTATATCAACATTTTTATCACAGGTAAACGACAAACTTATCCATAATATTAGGCAACCTGCTTTTCTGGAAAATAAATACATTAGGGACACATAAATGGATAACCCAAAATACATGAAAAACTCTATTGCTTTAGTTTCTAAAATAATCTCACCTGGTGAAATAAGGCGTGGGGATTTTTATTTTAATTTATTATTTTTTTTTAACAGCCAATTTACGTCCCCGCTGTTGAGGCACAGGCCTACCCTCAATATGAGGGCGATGGGCCATGGTCTCCCCGCGGGCCCAATGCGGATTGGTGACTTCACACACACCTTAGAACATATTCTAATTCATGTGCACGTTTCTTCACAATGTTTTCCTTCACCATTTGTATTTCGCAGTTGTTACTAAAGTTTAAAAGAATGAAGGCCGCACGCTCTAACCATTAGGCCAGCGATTAAAAATCTAAATCTGCATTGTTACACTGATTATCTCGAATATTCATTAACTTTTTTTTGTTAGAATGCTACTACTAGATATAGTTGTTATAATAGTAAGCTTAATACATTATAATCTTAATTATAATGGTGTCATTAAAAGGCGTGAGAAATTAACCATAAATTTTTCTGTGTTAAAGATCTATATAAAATAGGTTAAACCCTGTTAAAATATTAAAAGTAATTTATTAGTTAAAAGGAAAGTTAGTTAATTGACTTTTTCTTATTTATAAATATGTTGGTATAGAAAAAAAATTATTTCTGTACATTGTTAAAGTCGCTTTCGTTCCGTTATATCTGTCGTTGCTTTTAGTATTTTTTGTGAAGAAGTATCATTAAAAAATAATCAACCCTCTTAATGTTGCCACTACGGAAACATTCCTTATATCATAATGAAATAGTTAAGGCATTGTATCTACCACGCTAGCCAAGCGATGGTTGGCGGACGTCACATTTCTACGAAACTGTTGTATTTGGAACATTTCGTTTTCCTAATCTCGGAATACCGGAAGCTGCTCAGTGGGGATCAAACCGGTGATTGTTCGGTACGTATAAAGCTTTCGTCCGCCTTACAAACTGAGCCGACACGGCTTTGAAAAAGTATTATTCGACAAAAAATTATCCGGAATATTTCAGGTAAGTACTTGGTATACGATCTTAATAATTGTGTAGGAGGACGAGTGACGTTTGCTGATGGAATGTGTCAGGAACAGAATTAAGCTGAGGAGTCTCACCGACTAATGAGTTAATATTTCGATTCACTTAAGATATTCTATTTGTTGTATACGAGTTTTGCTTATTCTTTTATAACACGGTGTAGTAAAAATACTTCCTAGTAAATACTTCATATGCCTATAATAATTTGATTACAAAGTATTACTTTGAATTTATAAATCTATGAAATGTAATGTAATGGTTTTTCGATTCATTTCTATCATCCTTTATAATATCAATCTCAATATTCCATTATATTTTTTTCTTGCCAGCAGTAAGGCCAAAGACGTCTAGGTAGGTACCACTACAGCTCCTATTTCTTTCGTCAAACAGTATTGTGCAAATATTACTGCGAAATGTTAAGTCTCGTTACTCCACTAATTATATCAGCTACACTACTGTTTGGCGGCAGAAATAGAAGTTGTGGTGGTATTTACCTAGACGGTCTCCGGGAATAGAGACCTACCACCTGTAAAAAAGGAAGTTGTAGCTAATTAAATATTATTCGTTTCTATACATTCATTAGTACATACAAACCCTTTGAAAAACCCAAATTTAAAATATCCGTTTGCACCAAACTTGAAATTAGGTTAAACAAAAGGTCGAGGGTTCAGATAATGTTTAGAAGGTAGTAGGTAACTTTTGGTATCGAAGCTATTAAATAAATTTCAAGGCTTCATTTACCCACTACACGCCTGCGGAAAGTTTTAAAGCTATAAATTTATTTTCGAGTTCGAAACGCATTGAAATGTTTCATATTATCTACTTGAAGTTATTTACTAAGTTAGCTCTTTGGTAGAATCGATGAAGCAACGTATCTGATAAAAACGTTAACACTCCTCTCATATGATTTTAAATACGAATTTTGTTTCTGGTTATCTTAGTTTTTAATGTGAACTGAGTTTGGAATATTCTGAAAGTGATTTATTTATTATGTTCTGTCTACAAAAATACTTAACAAATAGATTCAATTACAGACAGACACTGCTTGGAGTCAGTAATGCATAAACATCAACTGAACAAAGAACTCGAAAACAAAAAAAAAAATTAAGGTAATATAAGAAACTAAAAAAGAACTGTTTGAACAAAATTAATGTTGACGATAAGGATTAAACATTAAATGGACTGAATATTAGGCTGGGGTTGTAGTGGGGTTGAAAGTCATAGGCAGTATTAAACGTAAATAAATACGTTTATTTTGTGTATTCAATATTTATATCAAAATGCGCCTTTCAACCGTCTGTCAGCGAAGGACACTTGAGGTTTTCGATCATATTTCCAGAAAAAAGGAAAATTATTTGGAGAAACGGGCAAGATTGATGATAAGAGGTCGTGCGGACGGAGCCCAAAACCTTGGACTGACCCGGTGAATGTCATTGAAACATCTGTCTATGATGCTATATAGAATGCATCAATTCGAAGTAACTAGCGTAGCTTTATTAAGAACAGGTTATCGATAAGGAGCCACGACCCTCAGCATTGAGGAACCGAGTTAAAAAGCGAGAGTTTAGCTGCAACTTATATAAAAAATGTTTAAAAAAGACAAGTGTTTAACGTTTACTGTGTTAATCTGAGTAAGTTTACTACTTTTTTTATTCTACGAAGAGATGAGACAAGTGGGACCTTTACCTGATGATGAATGATGCACCCGCCCATAACAACGTGGTGCTTGTTAGGATGGCATACATTGTGCTCGTCGCCTTGAGACAAAACGTTAGCTCTCGTTATCCCAGTTTCACTAGCTACAGCGCCCTTTGACCCAGGACACAGTAATGTTTACACAGGACATTTTGTCAGCAGCAAGAGTCGCTGCAGTGGGTGTTTATTTCTCGCAGTCTCTCTGTAAAGTCATATCTTCGCCGAAGGTTACCACGGCGCCTCACGACCTTTCACCACTGACCATGGCTTTGATAAAGCCAAAAAATGGCAGGTCATCCCCCATAACGGCGATGAGGTTTGGCGTTAAGCATCTCATGCCGAGCAATGTTCCAGGGTATGCTGCGCGCTATCCCCGTCGTATCCACAACGATGAGACTCGATTATAGGTTGTTGTCTGGCTATGCGGCATAGATACTTACCAAAACACCCATGACTAGAAAGAACCTGCACCACCCGGAATGTCAGTGACCCGTACCATTTGTCCGTCCACTCATTTAAAAGGAGACGTACAACTTCGACAGTCCTGCTGGAATTGATTGGCTGCCCGTTCCACTTTATAAACATTGTCTGTCGGAAGTGGAACTTCCGCAATTCCCATTCTCTTGACTGAATCTGATCTTCTCGGAATCAGAGCCCAGGTCTCCATCGATATATGGATGATAGTTTGCTTTTAGATTCCATAGAGGAGATCCCGTCAAAATATATGCCGCCTCGTAGGAGATAGTTCGGTATCCCTGAATAACACCAATAGCCGTGGCTCTTTATAGACGTCTCAAATAGTGGTTCCTACCTAGACGGTCTCCGGCAACAGAGACCACTTATTTACTCCCAATACTACCTCATCATCATCAACCGATAGACGTCCACTGCTGGATATAGACCTCCAAAGATCTCCACATATACCCGACACGGCTTTCGGTACCGCCGGGCACTAGGGGTCGTCGCTTGTAGGGGTTCATAAGGAGCGATTTGGGACATTTCCCACCACGCTAGCCCATTGGCGGGATGGTGGGAGCCAGACCCTTATTTGTTGATTAGCAGGGTGCACCTCGAGCAGGTGAGATTGCCTTGGGTCCTGTGAGTTGTTGTGCGAGACACCTTACACCCAGTACTACAACTGTAGCTAAAATAAACACGTAGGGTATTCAGTAACGATGAAACTTTAAAGATGTTTAATATTTGCTATAATAAACAAAATCTTTTCAACATTAACTGGTTCATGTTATAAAGTTAAACTAAGTTCTTAATTCATAGCTTAAGGAATTTCAACACTTGTCGAGCTCGTTACAATCTAATTGCACATAACACTTAATCCGTGTTTGTAATTGTAAAATACATTAAAGTAACTCTTAAATGGCGTTTAAGCTCCGTTTGTAACTTAGATTATTCTTTGTACGTCTACTTATTCATAAAGTTAATAGACCAAAGTCCGTCAGTTTAAAGTAGATTATATTTAACTCTGCATACTTTCCTCTAAGTTTTTAATTTAAAACACTCCCTTTAATTTCTGTTACAAAATATATTTCTTTTCAAATACTTTATAATTTCTGTGTTCTTTAGTTACGGTATTTACATTATTTATAAACAACAGATCACTTTTTTTATTCAAGTAAGCGCCGAGAAAAGTGGGACGTTCACCTGACGGTAAGGTCTGCATTGCCGTCTAAGTAGTAGAAATAAGTCCTGCGGTGGTGCGTCTATTTTTGCCGCCAAACTTTAATTTACAATGTGTTCCGATTTGGAGGAAGCTGTAGCTAGTGTAATTACTGGGATAACGAGACTCAACATCTTATGTCTGAATACGACGAGCACAGTGTGTTGCAGTATATATCATTCAAACTAGCACCACATTGTTATAGGCGGGCGTATCACTTACCATCAGAAGAAAGTCCCGCATGTCGCGTCGCTTAATTATATAAAAAAAAGTAATCCTCTTGCCCATAACAATGTGACGCTGGTTAAGATGATATACAGAGCACCAAGTTGTGCTCGTCGCCTTCAGATTTAAGATTATGTTTCATTATATCCCGCTACCAAAGTAATTTCACTAGCTGTAGCGCCTTTCGACCGGAACAGAGAAATGTTTGGCGTATAAATACACCTACCTAGTACGTTTGCAAGATAAACCACCCCCTGGTTTTGTTCTCTTTGAACAAACAATAAAATGCATTTTTAATTGAGATAAGAAAGCTTTTAAATGTAATATCTATCTTTTACAAATCTCTGTGAGTTAATCTCTCAACTCCTTACACACATTTCGTAAATATTATTTAAGTAATACGTTTCCCCCTTTCATTAATACATATTTTCCTTTGTCAAAATTTGCTCTTTGTATATTCTCAAACATTAGAAGTTCGTAAATCGAGTTTGTTAATAAATATTATGGTAAATATTTGAAATGTTATAAAACATATTATTTGTTTTACTGGCGGTAGGTCTCTGTTACCGGAGACCGTCTAAGTAGATACTACCGTAGCGCCTGTCTCTGCCGCCAAACCGTAATGTATTAACATTACTGCGTTCAGGTTTGAAGGGCGCTGTAGCTAGTGAAATTGAGGTAACGAGAACTAAAATCTTATGTTTCAGTCGCAATGTGGTGCAGTGTACACCTTTCTAACTAGCGCCACGTTGTTAAGGGCGGGCGTATCACTTACAGGTGAACGTCCCACTCGACTCTTCGATTCGTAGAATAAAAAAAATAAGATATAAGTTTTATAACTGATTTAAGAAACATTGATCTTTAAATGTTCACCTTTAAAAACTATATAACACATTGTACTTAATATAAACTTGAAAATAAATCTTAACTGAAAGAAACGATTATAGAGCAATATAATGTGCTTAGATGTCTGGAACACATACATCACTTAAACATGGATCAAAGGCAAAAATCTCTGCAATACGTTTAAGAGCATAATCCAGTGTGACTTCTACCTTAATACCTTAGCTTAAATTAACGGGCAATATAACAGTGAAATACTGATAAAGCTACCCTATTAATACAGTACGGTTTTTAGGGTTTTTTTTTTTAAATAATTAAGCGACGAGACGGGACGTTCATCCATAACAGCCAATTTACGTCCCCACTGTTGGGGCACAGGTCTACCCTCAATATGAGAGCGATGGGGCCATAGTCATCACGCGGCTCAATGCGGATTGATGACTTCACACACACCTTAGAATAAATTTTAAGTCATGTACAGGTTTCCTCAGGAATTTTCCTTCACCATTTGTATTTCGCTGTTGTAACTAAATTTCACAAATGTACATAACTTAAATATTAAACTCATTGGTACATTCAGAGATTCGAACCCGCGATCTTCGTAATGAAGGCCGCACGTTCTAACTATTAGGCCAGCGGGACGTCCATCTGATAGGAAATGATACGCTTGCCCATAACAACGTGGCGCTAGTTAGGATGACACACACTTTACCATATTGTGCATGTCGCCTAAGACAAGATGTTGAGTCTCGTTACCCCTGTAATTACACTAGCTGCAACCCCCTTCACACCGGAACACATTTATGTGTACACAGTACTGTTTGGCGGCAGAAATAGGAGTTGCGGTGGTACCTACCTGGACAGTATCTGGCAACATGACCCTACCACCAGTTGATGTAAGATGTAATAAGGCTTTGATTATAAAATTCACTCAGTAGTTAATTTGAGAATAAAATAAATATGTTTTTCGCTATTACCCTTAACAGTTTCTTGGTGTTTTAATAAATTTACAGGTTTACTGGTGGTAGGTACCAGTTGCCGGTGGCCGCCTGGGTAGGTACCACCGCAGCGTATGTGTCTGCCGCAAAAGAGTTGTGTGCTAATTACTGGGGGTGTCGAGACTTAACGTCCTATGTCTCAAGGCGACGAGCGCAATGTATACTATCATTACTAGCGCTACGTTGTTATAAGCCGGCGTATCACTTACTATTAGATGAACGACCCGTTTGTCTTGGCTTCGTTAACCAAATAAAAATTAAGAAGTTCATAGAAAAAATACTTACTGTAATCAATGCGTAAAGAAATCAGAAGCTTGAATATAATATAATGAAAGGTGTGAGATAAACCTAAAGTGTAATAAGATCTGTATATGCAGGGTGAAAGAAAAGAGGTGTAAAAGATCTGGAGGAGCTAAAGTATATCTCCTATCCTATCTATCTATGTATGGAATACCCCATACAAAAACAATGGTTCTGGAGTTATTAATTTTTCAATTATTTTTCAAAAAATTCCCGTTTTTGTAATATAAGGAAAAAATTCGATGATTTTATTTCTTACTTGACTCTAACTTTACTCCAGATCTTTTACACCTATTACCTTTCACCCTACATTTATTAAAAAATTTTGATTTCAGGAACATTATTTCATTTACTAGCATTTGTTATTTTTATTTATATTTCTATTTTTACGATCACTTCTTTCTTCATTATTTTTTTAATGTTTAAAGATTAATATTCCAAGAACGTATTAAAATGATACATCTAATTTAAATATAGGCTTTTCCAAAATAAGATTTTCTTAGATTTTTTTTCTATATCCTTGGAAAGTTCACTAGCCTATAAATTTAATCCTAAGTTTGAGAAGACATACAGAAAGTTTGGCCTCATCAAGAATGGGACAGAAATGAATTTTCAATTTGTACTTACATAAACTTTGGAACTTTCATACCACTTTAAAAATGATCAACTATATATAAGCTATTACATAAAGAATTTTTTTTTGCTCTCCATATGCGAAATGGGATAGCATCTTCACTGTCACTTAACTCTTGGGGTGTCGGAAAAAGGAGATTAAGAAGTAACAGTACCAGGAAAGCTTTATCTCTTCCTGTGACCTGTTGCTAATATACTGCGCTTGCCAACCCTCATGCCAAGCATAGCAAAAATGGCAATTAAAGAAGCTTATAAATATGCATAAAAATTTATATTTATTGCATTGGAAAATGCAAGTTAAAAACTCCATAGCAATAAATATTCTCATAGGTTCGATGCTATTTAAACTTACTGCACTAAAATGCATGTGTTGTTGTAATATAAAGTTCACAGAAATAATCGGCAAAGTTTAATTCATAACTTTGGCGTCAGATGCAAAGGATTATATATATATATATATGTTTATGTGTAAATTGGATACACGGAGAATACTTTTTTAATTTTTTTTTCGAGTGACATAATATGAGATTCATGAGCAACGGTTTTTTTTAAAAACCCTAGTACCTATTCGTTACAGTGGTACATCAAAGGATATTTTTAAGGACACACTTTTGCTACGGACGTTAGTTCAGAGAGGCACTCGCGCTTTGTTGGTTTTCTCTTTAAATTAACTTTCATAAAAGGATCTGAAAACTGTTGATGAGAATAACATAAATTGCTATTTTTAAAAAAAAAATATACTTCCTTTAATTTTATCTCTACTCGTACTTCATAACTGGTTTAGTCCCCTGATGAGCAGGTTTTACCATTTTCAAGTTAATTATCACTTAATACTAAAAATTAAAGTCGTGTTGACCACCCTCTCTAATTAAAAAAATATTACAGCATCATTATTGAAAGGATGATAGATTACTTAGATAGAGCGCTTTAAATTATTTTGTCAGATATTTGTTAGATAAAGCGATGAAAAAAAAAAAACGATAATGATTAGGACAAAGGAGTACCCAAAATTTTTTTTAAAGTTCAATGTGAATGTTTTGGCAAGAAATGAACTGTCTGTTAGATCATTTTTATTATTTATGTACAGTACTGACTACAGGTTTAAATTATCATAGAATTGCAAAATTGTTAACAGTTTCACAAAATAAAAATGTTTTACGACGTCGAGACATAAGTTTTAGTTCAGTTAAAAATTATGTCTGAAATATTTTTACGGAATAGGATACTTATAAAGGTAAGGACTTTTACAAGTAACGAGAGTAGTAGGACATTCGCATCGTTTGTGTGTATAGTGTAATGATACCATAATATTATATTTTCTGCTGCTTAGAATCCAAAGAACATCATCATCAGCCAAAAGACGTCCAGTGTTAAGCATAGTCCATCATTGGCCTCCCTTAAAGATCTTCATATCGATTAGTCCTACGCTGCCCGCATTCAGCGGCTTCCCGCAACCTTACAGGCAGTATGGCCTCAGGTACTGCCGCGCACTGGGAACCGTCATTTGTAGGGGTACATGTGGGGGAGATTTGGGCCATTTTCCATCACCCTGGCCCAATGCGGGTTGGTGAGAGCCAGAGCCTCGTTTGTTGATTAGCAGGGTGGCTTGGGTCCGTGAATTGTTGTGCGAGACCACATACACCCTATACATATATACAGTGGTAGGAACTGATTTCTAACTTCGGTAAAATGTCTGTAGGTGATTCGTATACTTTTTAACTTGTGTAACTAACATAAACTTTTCCGTTCAAAAAAAATTATTGTTTAAATTTGCGAAGAAAAAAGAAAACGTCGGTAATTCTAAACTTTAGGTGAAGTATTTAACCTTTATCTTTCCTGTACTTAGTTTAGATCAATGAATAAATAATGTTCGTGTCTTTTTGGATAGGGTTAAATGGTTTAGGTTCAATTGTGATAATGTTAATACTCTAATATTCATTCATAGTAATCTTCATTAACGTTTTGTTAAACCATTGTCTTCTAAAGATTGTTTGAAGATTTGTATAGCTTTTTCTACGTGAAGTTTTTAAAAGATAACATAATTTTCATCACTGTTTGGATATTTCATTTTATGTATGTAATATACACGAAAAACTTTTCGATTCCAACAAAGCGTATATAATATTTCACTGTCAACATTTCTTACGTTAAAGTAGAAGTGCTAGCTTTTAAATAATTTGAAATGTTTGCTCTCGTATCCCTTCGACATCTCTCTTTACGTAGGAGTTTGACATTTATTTAAGCGTAAACATATCAATTCTTTTTACAACATAAGATAATACCTTACCATTCCACTCTTAACATGCTTTTTTAATTTTAAAAGTTCAATTTTTCTATTAACAGAAAGTTAGTAATAAACTATTACTACTAATCTTTTCGCTATAGCCGAATGATGTAGCTCTATTTAATAAATCTAAATTTTACTTAAGTTATCACCTTTATTTAATTAGTAATATATATAAAATATGATCATGATGTAGCTATGTATTAAAACGATGTTAAATGTAATTTATATATTAACAAAAACTTATTATAACATTTTTATTGAGAAACACTGTAATGAATTAATCAATACCGTGTGGGTATTTTCAGTAAGGAAAATGATGATAAAAATTAAGATTAATTCAAGAATTAAATTTTCTTCATCCAAGTAAACGTGATTCTTAAAGGTCACTGTGGGCGTGTACTTAATCAAAATCATTTTGTTAGGATATATTATATTTAGGTTAAACATTCATCATTTGTATTATTTGCGTAAAATTTCCTTATACTGTAATAATAAATATTCATCTTAGATAAATTGGAAATATACTATCATGACGAAATATGAACTCTTGTACAGATTGAAAATATTTAAATATAATACAGAAGATATACTTAATTACTATGATTTACAATAAAGTAATGTACATAGTGTAATATATAATATAAACAATGATTATATTATAAAAACAGCTAGACCTGAAAACGTACAGTTGCACTGTGAACGTCTTATGATTGAAGTTTCTTTAGCCTTTAAACTGCAAACTGTCCGTTTCGTGTCTGAAACCTAACGCTAAAATCAGCTTTTTTGTAAAGTTTAAATATCAAATAAACATAGGTACATACACAGTAAAAATATCTTTCGTTTTTATTTAAATTTACTTAGAGCTAATAGTGGACGACAGAAGCATGGTCATTAATTAAACACAAAAAATATTCTCGCCTTCATAATTTCAGAGATCATTCTGGTCTCAGTTATTAAAAGAAGAAACGATAAACGCTCGCGGCGATGAAGCGTTTTATAGTCTTTATTATCTTTGTTGCTACAACCGCGATGTGAGCAGATTTAAAGTGAAAATGGACCTTTTCATTTTCTCGTGTTTATAACATACGTGTATTTGCGTCATTAGGAGAGTTAGTCTCAAAAGCGTTATAAAAGGACCAAACTCGCCCAAACATCAATGAAAAGAGGCTAGTAATTTCCTGGATTATTAAATCAAAATTAAAAAGGTTTGTACGAGAAGTAAGGAATCTTATAAAGGAAAAAACACTGACTGACTTCAAGGACTGAGGGTACGAGGGGAGGTAAAGGCTTCGATTGGCAGCCACCAGTTAGTAGTAACAGTTTGAGAATCCTTCGAAAGATCTTTGTGTAAGCAGCGAACTTCGTTTGATCAATGATAAGAAATAAATAGTTTTATAATATATAAATAGATATTGGTGACAGATAACTTTCTTGTTCGAGCTGATGTTGAAAAATATGACCGAAACGCGAAAATTTTAACTTAAAGCAATAAATAAGTTAACTGCTGTTTCGTATCGAATCGCAGTTTTCAAAGACATTTATCAGTTATTAAAAAATCTCCATAACTATATAGTTTTATTAATAATACTATATTTTATTTAAAAAAATATCTTACACACAAACATTATTAAGTTACAAAAGAGTTAGTCATGGAAGATATAAATCAAATAGTATAGAGATTTGTTTTACAATTTTCTTGAAAAATTTATCACTAATGCAACACATGATTGATAATATGATCTAAGCTGTCTTTTCTTTAGTTTTGCTGATGTTTTTGTGGAGTTATGTTCTCGTATACTTATAACGGTTAGATGTTTATTATACAGAAGTAAACATACACGGACAGCGTGCGATCAGCTTTACAGCATCAGTTTTACGCTTGCTTTATAAAGTTAAATGAGTGCGATGTTTTACGACACAGACGGATCCTATAACTCGTCAGTTTTCGAGCTGCAATCTCAGTTTACATACTGGTACGTGACTTGGTTTTACGTACCAAATTAGAGATATATTTTGGACTTGATTTAAAACGAAATAGGAGTTGACACAGGAGTCACCGTGTTTTTTTCGCTTCTATGACATATAAAGTTCATCTCGTACATTTTATATTTTATTTTATATCATCATTCTAATAACCTCGTAGCTTTTATTCTTATAACTCTACCGTGTAAAATTTATTTCAGTTGCAGTTTTCGAAAATTACATTTATTATAATAATAATTATTTTGAAATTTATATAATAATATAATTATTGAGTAATTTGTATGTTGTAAATTGAAGGTTTATCAGATGGTGATTGATTAGAATTTAGTTATGAAACAAAGTTATTATTTACATTTACTATCATCAAATTTCAAAATATATTTTGGGCCTATAACAAATATAAGAATACAGATTCCTTACATTTTTATATATATTTATATATGTCGTAAAGGTACGTCTATACTAATGGAATTAATTTTACGTTTGTTTCTTATAGCAATTTCGCTGAGCATCAGTTCAATTTTCATATACGACAAATACATACATAAATATTTCAGTAACGACGGTAAAATTCAATATCAAATAATTGTAAGCAGCCGGCAAGTTACAAATGTTTTGTAGTGTAGTTGTCTTTGTATTAATACTTGATAAAAATAGTATAGTTGATTCGAGTAGTTCAATCGATTCGTGTTTCATTACTTAAGTCTGACTTAGTTTACGTTTGACAACGGAGACAGGTGGAACGGTCATGCATATTTTTAATAATATATGACCAATAAAGACTAAAAGATGTTGTTGATTATCTGTAGTTGGTCAATTCAATTAATTTTATAGAGAAAACACATTAAACATTCGTCAACAGTAGATGAATTTCGACAAGGAACTTTTCAGTTTGCATTTACTTATAACAGATCTAATTTATATACTATTGTATAATAGGACACGTGTTTCAATTTATGTGTTTACATACGCAGGAATGAAAAACATTTGTCTATAATATATCATACGAAGCGATTTGACAAGGATGGGAGTAGAGCCGATTGCAGTACCGTTCAACATCCTTATTACTGTACGAGGGGTCCTGATAAACAAATAGCGGGTAACACTTCGTCAAGGTGACGTGCGAATCTGTGTCAGCCAAATCAATTTGTTAGTTCCCTTTAGATAATTGCGTAGAAACATTAGAAGCCATATTTATCCCAGTATATATTTCAGTGGGGAGAAATTCTAAAAGGCAATAAATCTGATCCGTAAGATTAGCCTGAATCGAGACATAAATAGAATTCATTAAAGCCTTCAGTTAACTGTCTTCGCAGATTAAATAGGGAAGTTACTAATTTAATTTAGAGGTGACATAAATGTTAGAGTTTGGATGCTACCAACATTAAGAATAGCTGAGAACCGGATTTGTTTTCTCAATCTGATCGCTGAACTTCAGTTAGAAGAGAGCATCTCATGATGTTGATGATCATCATCAGGTGTATCTAAATCTCATTGACATTTACACCTTAACCGCTACGTCATATAGATGAAAATCAGGGTATTCTGGGTGAGCACGGTTTTATTACTAAAGGGTTGAAATTATATTGCAACTGAAGTGGTACTCCATTATTATTATTTCTGTTTCATTATCATATCTCTTAATTAGACTATTAAAATATCTATATTTAAATCGTATGGTCGAAAATACATACAATTTTAGAACCAAGTTACATGTAAAGTCATGTCTGTCCTCTTTTTAATAAGCGCTTCTACCTTAAAAACAATATATGTATGATTACTTAAATTTACTTTAACAGAAATCGTTATTGGATACAATAAGTTTTTTTATTAAACTTTACATATACAAAAATAATACTTAGTTTATTATATTATGACTTATTTTAAGTAACCTCTTGTGGTTAACAGTTATAACTTGACCGCTGTTTGCAAACGTTCCTTCATCATTTTCTGTTACAGGCCAACACTTGGACCTAAACTACAAGTCCAACAGACTTCACATAACTTGATCTTTGAATATACTTATCCAGTTGCTATTTATTAGCACAATTGTCTTAATTCTTCTCAATAAAATTTCTATTAATATTTTGCATAATTTAGTTTAAATGAAACGAAAAAGTTAATTTACTGCCTAGCGCCTCACTTAGTTTGCGGATTGCTTTCAATTCAGGAGAGTACTGGAAAAGGAGAGCCATTTTCTTAATGGAATTTATTGTTCCCAGTCACTGCCGGATATCCTGCTTATGACATTTTCAAGATAACTTTAGTTCTATTGTTTTTTTTTTTATTTATGGCATCGCACTATCTACCAGTTTAAGACGATATGCTGAATAAATTGGAAATATTGGTGGTAAGTTTCTATTGCTAGAGATCATCTGGAAAGGTACCACCGCAGAGCCTATATTTACCTAGAAGCAAAGAGATTGATTAGTTGTTTGATTAGGAATAGGAATATATATTAAAAGGTATGGATTGCTATTTTACGGCTAATTAAATAGAATGACAAAGAAGACATGTGAAGGGCAGGCAGATGAAATTATGATCTCTGTTAACGTTCTGTAGCATCGAACATCCTTTAAACTTAAATCCTACAAAAAAAAATGTCAAAGTTTGAATGAAGGTACAATAAATTGTGCTGCGATGAAACAAACAGTGCAAATTTATGTTAATTCAGTATATATTCAATTTCCTTCCAAGTTAAAAAGCTGAGGGTGGATCAACAAAAGCGATCCAAAGTAATGAATGCCCTACAAACGTTGCTGCTGAAGTCATTCAATTGACATTGTCGAAATTCAAAGAGCGGCGAGAACAATGCCGGAATGTATTATCACCTTGTTATTTTCTAGAAAAAAAAAAATCTTTTCTGTATTTTTCCCGCCGCTTGATTTTTCAGTTACTGCTGTATAATACTTAACTCAGCGTGACACTTTTATGTTCTTTAGGTATTCGTTTTTATTTATGATGTGACAAAAATTCTTGTGGGATCTTTTAGGGAATGACAGAAAGCTGTAAAGAAACCGTCAAAGAATAAACATTATTGCTATTTAAGGATACATTTTATTGGTGGTGGGTATCTGTAGCCAGTGACCGTCTAATTAAGTACCACCGTAGCATCTATTTCTGTCACCAATCAGTAGTGCGCAAACGTTACTGTGTTCCGGTTCGAAAGACGCTGTAGGTTATTACTGGGGTAAAGAGACTTAACAACTTATATCTCAAGGCGATGAGCCCAATGTGGTGCAGTATATATCATTCTAACGACCGCCACGTTATGGGCAGGCGTGTCACTTACCATGGAGTGAACGTATATTAACCTTACATAAGCCGTTTTTACGAATTGTTTATATATTCACTTGGAAAATATCAATAAATATATTGTTTATTTAAATATTATAACTTTTAACTCTTTACTAGTTTGTTTTACAGTTGCGTATCGCTCCATCTTAGTTCTAAACGTGGACGCCGCATCTGCTACTGTACAGGAAATTGATTAAGATGTATATCTATGGCTAGTAGAAATTGTTCACTGTCATGAAGGCCAATAAATATTGATACAGGTTCAGGCACTTTTGTTGCGTATAAAGCTTTATATTGTTAATTTATTTTCTGTATAGAAATACACATCTATCTATATCTAAATTATATATGTATTGAAAATGGGTTTCCTTTTTCGCCAATCACGTGAAAATTAGTAAACGTATCGACAAGAGAAAATGACTATTCACGCGGAATGATTTGTAAATGATTATAAGCTATTTAATTTTTCAATTTCATAGATTCTTCATCAATTTATTTCTAATTAATTTCTATAAATATTTTCATTTGGTATTATTTATGCGGTTGCTATAGTAATGGTTGGTATAGAAAGTCATTGCTGTTGCGGTTGCTCTCATAGAAACGCCCAGCAAAGCCGGTGAGAATCAACTAGTACGAGTAAATATATATACATAAGAGATTTCCATCTATGTAGATACTCACCACTTATGTAGAGATATCTATGAAATCGTAAGGTCTTGAGTCTTGAAATTTAGTAGGAATGTTCCTTTTACCGAGTATGTCTACTAGGTTACAAAATTCCATCTTCCAAAGGGAGTTGTGTTACAGCTAGCCAAGTGGGAACGGAACAGTTAGTATTTAACATAACGGTTGTTATAACATGCAGAGTATTAACAACAGTCGTTAACGCATACAACTTAACAGTAGTCCAGGGAGTGATGTGAACTATTTAAAATTAATTTTATGTTACTACACCAATCTGGAAGCCGTGATAAATCAGTTAGTAAATCCCGGTGGTGGGAATATTACTAATATCTCTCCTTCCATAATTTTAAAATGATACATTGTAAAGGTTCAATATTTTATGTAACAAAATATTTGAGTTTATGTTGGCATTTAAACGATACGAGATAAAAAGTTCATGAAATATCAAAAGTTTAGACCCTAGCAAAATGTTCACTTTTATAAGGAAATGAAAAATTTCCACCTTATATATATATGAAATAAAACATGAAAAATCTTTTTTATTTATCGTTTCTACTGCTGGAGTTAAGGTATTCTTAAGCAGCAGGAGGTAAACTTAAGGTATTCTCACAAAGGGGAAGACTCAAGGCTGTTCGTCATTCACGCTGGTTAAGTGGGGGTTGAAAAATAATACATATCCATGAAAGTTGTTTTATTATCTATAGGTTTTCTCACGTTTTTCTCCAACGGAAACTTATGCTCATTAATATTTGAATCCGCGTGTATTGGAGTAGTTTATGTGTTTTATTGAATTTTTGAGTAATCAGGGTTTAAATTATGGATTAATTTATAATTTACTTCAATCAAACCTTAAAGCTTTTTAAATCCAAAAAACTAAAGAAGTTTTTCCCCCAATTGTACCCTTCCGCCATACAATTTGAATGCAGCAGAAATTTATCCCGATATTTTTCATTGGAACCGTTTTCTTAATCACTTCTCGAATTCTGTTGAAATTAGTAAACATAAATGATTGGTCTTGTACGTTTGTACGTACATATTGACATATTGCTTGTTTACATCATTATTTGTTAACGGATATTTAAGAAATAACAAGCGCTGCATAATTAAGGTAATATAATTAATTTTATGTCCCATGTGGAAAAATAACCTTATTTAAATTCCAAAATTTCAGTCACCTCTTATTATAAAGTAGACAGGAGGAAATAACTGATTATATGAACGAATAATTTGTGTGGTCTTTTTGCCTTACTTCATGGTCTATTAATTTTCTTTTATCTTTACAGAGAAATAGTCACTACAACATATAAACTTGGCGGACATTAAAGAAAAGAACTCTTTTTTCATATATGTATTGGCATAAGAGTATTTCCTTAAATAATATAGATAAATATCCCTCTATACATTGAAATATGTTTAATCACCTTATAGTTCTAAGCGGGTTACATATTATAAGTTATGATTAGAGTGATTATATGATATGATGATATAAGATCTCTTCGTAAAATTTTTGTATTATTTATTATGTTAGTTGATAATGTTAATAAATCGTATTACTTCTATGTTGGTCTCATTTCTAACGTGCCAAGTGTTACCGTATAGCAAATATAACGTAATAATAGAATCAATGAATATGGTTACAATTGTATTGCCTTCCTTTGTCTACAATATAATTTATTAAAATGATAAACCTTTTTATCACAATAAAAGACAAGAAACAAAGGCCGTTACAAATGAAATATGGTTTACTTTCATACAAAAATATTCACTACGCACCATCGTACCCCCATAAATAATATAAGAACGATTGAATCAAATTTACATTTTAAAACGGCCCTTTAAGTAGATAACCTTTGTTGGAACTTAAATAACGCTTGATTTATAAAGGTCATAACCATTGTACTGTAACTTAGGACGGAAAGAAACCTACATTATAAGCCTTTGTTCCGTTCGGTATGCTCGTATTTCTAGTCTACCTTCTCTTCCAATTTTATTGTAACTTAGTACATTTAACTGTGTAATAAATACAAGTTACGTGAACTTTGTTAGTGATTAATTCAAAATTTACTTGTACTGTTTATTTATATTAACAATTTGGTACAAAATTATTATTTATTTTATAAATAAACGGTTCAATTTGAACATAGTGACCATGTAACCCTGAAGCGCGCGGACTTCTGTTTCATTAATATATTTATTAAGCCATTTCTGCATTACTTCTTGAAAGAGTTTCTTAAAGTTTTATTACTTTAACATACACAATGAGTTAAAGTAATTAAAAAGAATCTTCTGTTACCCTTTCAGTTTTTTACTTTAGTACTCAACATTGGCGACTAAAGGACAACACAACTAGTGGGAATAGATAAGGAATACTGAAATCCGTTTCAAGATCCACGTTAGCATCTTACAATCTACGTAATTACATTCTGATCTGAATTCCATTTACAATCTATAACCTACTTATAAATGTAACTTACTATTTCACCTATTCGAAGGCCGAAAGTGTATAATAGGTAGAGGTGTTGCTCTTTCATGTCACAAGACGTTTTTTTTTTCAACAGCCAATTTACGACTCCACTGTTGAGGCACAGGCCTACCCTGAGTATAAGGGTGATGGGTCATAGTCACCACGCGGGCTCAATGCGGATTGGTGACTTCACACACACCTTAGAATAAATTCTAATTCATGTGCAGGTTTCCTTAGCATGTTTTCCTTTACACAAATGCACATAAATATTAAAGTCATCGGTGCATGCCTAGATTTGAGCCCATGACCTTCGGAACGAAAGCCTCACGCTCTAACCATTAGGCCAACACACACAAGACGTTTCTGTTAAAATATTAAACATTAACTATGATCTGATATAGTCTTTAAAATTTTTTTATCGTCAGGTGATTTCTGTTGTAATTGTTCATTTATTACCATGCAATCTTTTAACATTTACATTGTTAAGAAATTAATTATTTTCGGTTAAATAAAAGCTTTATTAGTAAGAATATAAACGACGACAGAGTTAAAACAATAAGTCCCATAACGATACAAAACAACATTAATTTAAATTGTATTGTCGTTTAAATTTTATAATAGAAAATTAATAAAGCCTCTAGGGTAGTTTCTTATAACGTCTAGACGTCTCGTAAACTACAAGTCAAATATAAAAATATGTAAGACTTATGAATGGACTCGTAATTACTAGTGATAATTTATAATGATGTTGTTAAAAAGAACTTTAGATAATTATAAATTCATTCAGTGATAAGGATTACCTTTAAAAGTATGAAACATTACATAATTTTTCGAAAGTTTTAAGTTAAAATAAACTTACACACAACAAAACAAAAAAATACACTTTTATCTTAGGCCCACATCTTAGAAATCGTTATTTGATATACAATAGTAACTAACAATTCAATTATGATAATGACACAAAAATTACCGATATATTATACAAATCAATATATATAGGAGGTATCCATAAATTCATTGACTCTACAAGATCGCCGAAACTGTTAGATGAAAAGACTTAAAACTTGATAGAGATTTAGGTTTTGCCATTTATAGGTCAGCTAAGAACGGATTTTACAAAAATCCTTCTCCAAACGAGTTACGGAGGAATTAGGGCAAAGTGGGAAAGGAACATATACGTGTATATATATATATTTATTCATATATTTATATATTTGTACATGCATTTATTTATATATATATATTTATATATATATATAAGGGTTACCGACGTAGTGCAAAAAATTTGTAGTCTCAAGTGGCAATGGGCAGGACACATCGCTCCAAGGACTGACAGCCGATGGGGCACCAAGGTCCTCGAATGGCGACCGCGAAGACGTAGTGTGGGCAGGCCCCTACCAGGTAGTCCTACGATCTGGTGAAAGTCATTATCAGGGACGTCTGTCGGCTGATAATGATGATCATAAGAAAACAGACAGCGAATATTATCATAAACTTTATCCAAAAAAAATCGACTCGGCACTGATAAAGTTACGAATGCTCAAAGCTTTATACTTAAGATAATCTGCCTTAGATAAGTAATATTCTGAAAATTTTATATCTTACACTAAAGTTGGTTGGTAAGTAATCAGTTAAACTTCGGAGAGCGATTTAAAGGTCGTAAAGTAGTTCAACGCTGACACCGCATTAGATCTTTACAAGACACTATTTTTTTTTTTTCAACAGAAATGTTCATTTTAGTACCGCACATTTTATATGTAGTGTTACAGAGTGGATCGTTTCGAGTTTATCGTTGGTTTACTATCTTTCAACGCCAAAAACTTTTTTTAAATTATCGCCGAGTGAAAGTCGCTTTTAAACATTAAAGCAACATTTACACATAAAATGTATTAAGCGAGATTTTTTTAAAGTATGTGTAATAGTAAATTTATTTATTTTACATAAATATGTTGTTTAATAACTTACTAACGGTAGGTCTTTGTTGCTATACGGCCGCAGCTCTAATTTCAGCCGCCAAGCATTACTGTGCTCTTGTTTGAAAGGCGTTGTAACTAGTGAAATTATTGGGGTAACGAGACTTAACATATCTTATGTCTTAAGACAACGAGCTCAATCTGGTTCATATTATCCTAACTAGTGTCACGTTGTTATAGGCCGTTGTATTGCTTACCCTCAGATGAACAGCGATTGACGAAGAAGAAAATGTCGAAATTATCCCATCATCATAATCATTATATAAACTTTTGAATGTACCTTGATTCAACAAGTATATAACGTTTTCTTTCTCCTTGTAACAATTGTAATAACTTAACAAATATAATACTAAAGAAAATGAGAAAATACATGATCTATAAATAAATGATACAAAGCCTTCGTCGATTATATACTAATAGAAAACATTAAAGGATTTAATGTAAATATCAGAAATCTTTTCCGACAACTTTTCGACTAAAATTGGCTTGTTCATAAACGATCGCAGTCTCGCAGACTTCGATCCTTGTAATTCAAGTCATTAAAATGTCATTTTCGTCCTTCAAAAGAAAGTAGGACTATAATTTCCGCCGTCGTGTCATCGCCCCCGAGCTATTCACGACTCATTAACTTTTTCGCGAGAAACAGGATTAAGAAAGTAGGGGAAAAAAAAATATGCAAAATCAGTACAATGCGGAAATGTCATGGATTTGTTAATCAAGTATATTAACATTATCTCTACGTTTCCATATTATATGAGACACTACATATCTATCATCAGGTTTTAAAAAAGTTTCGGCAAGGGTTTTACGACCGGTAGTCTTCCGGATATGCATATGCTGTTGTGGATGGAACAACGATTTTTAGTTAAGAGCTTACTGGGGTAATGAGACCTAACATCTTACGTCTCAAGGCGATGAGTGCAATGTGGACGGGTGCATATCATCTTAACAAGCGCAAGGTTTTTATGGGCGGGCGCATCACTTATCATCAGGTGAATATCCCGCTCGTCTCGTCGCTTCGTAGAATAAAAAAAGTGAAAAAGAAACTCACCCATAATACACTATATAAGCAACCCGTAACCTTCACATCTTAATATCCTGTTGCAACAGCGATAACACGAATTTTTTCGTATAATATTATTCCATATTTAATAGTAATAATAATGTAAATAAATACCTCCCTATAAGACTCATAATCAGCAAGTTTTATTAAGCGTAATTGAGGAGTAATGATTGTCTATAGAGCAATGACTTCTTCTGAACGTAAAGGTACAAAGGAATTGTTAAAAATACGGGCAATATGTTCTACACAAAGAAATCGGAAGGAAAACCTGTACGCCATTTTAAAGACCATCGTTAAAAATATAACGAATCCGGCGTCGTTTCCTTATTGCTTTTTCTTAAATAAAAAAAAAAAATACTTCTTTGTTCTTTGTCGATTTTCATGATTACCTTGATAAAAACATTCTTTTTTTTATAAATTACAAAGAAACGAGTTCAATGTAGTTTACTCGTGAACTTTCTCCGTCTACGAATTGTCGCAGTGTCTACAAATTTACGTAGATCTCAAAGGATCACAGGATTGACTGAAAATGTGACTGAAAATAGTTTGTATGTCTTTTATATACGATTCAAGTAAATCACAAATATCGTTTGGTCCGCTGTACATTTTAAACTAGAATACAGAAATGCTTTTTTTTATTATTGTAAATTTTTCAATATTTGTATCTAACCCGCTCGTAGCTACTGTAATCCTTATAGGTAGAATACATTAAGTTGTTTTTATTTATTAGTATTTGGAAATGATATCTAAAGGCAAAATAATAATGATCTTCTTTTAGTCAATTTGGCTGGACGCCAACCTTATTTACATGAGTTTTAGACCGACAATAACACCTTTATTTGTCTTTAGACAACACTCGAGACTGTCGATTCGACCTATTTAAAGCACAAACATGTCCACATAAATACTATCGGCTGACCTCCATTAAAATTGTAGCTTGATATACGATTGGTGATTCCTGGCTTCGGTTACAAAGGACTGGCTTAACTCTACTCCGAAAAATTCGAAATTAACTTTATATTTAGCAATACTAACTAAACTTCTGAAGGTATTTGTTTCGAAGCTACAAGCAAAAAGTGGTGCAGTGATTACCATCCACCATCAAGTGTTAATCAACGTTATACTAGTCCTAGTAGAATAAGTAAAAGAGATCCTGCCCTTGTCAGACTCTAAGATGATCTGTCAATCAAGGTACGGAATGCTTTCAGTATTTTATAACTAAATCATCCACGATCTTATGTAGATAATACAACTAAGCATGAATCTTTTAACCCTTACCACAGAATATACCTTCTACAACTGTCAACCGTAGCAGTATTGTTTAGAAAAGATTCATAGTCAATTCCTTTGACTCTATTCCATTGAAATGAAATCTACATTGGGATCCAATAGATTCGTATTGAGTTTAGCTTTTCGTTGTATAATAAATAGACAATCTACATTTACAGTACAAACGTTTATAAAGTCTTTGAAATTTTAATTCTACAGTAGTGAAACATTTGCATTTGCTTATTTATCATTCGATGATTCTCGAGACGACATGAAAAATAGTATGTGTTTGTATGATATGAATTCATATATGTTTAGTATCATATAATAAACTATAACAAATACACCAATCTTTATACGATAGTATCTTTCATAATTTTCTATATTTATTCTAGTTATTCATAATCTCATATAAATCAATCGAAATTCGTTCTGAATTATAGAAACCGACAAAGTACACTCATATGACATACCATAGACAATAGGTTTCATTTAATATCCGTATGTAATATAGTTATAATTTATTAACCTGTTTAAAACTATCTGTAATATGTACAAGTAGTTACCCTTTACAGATTAGTTATCTAAACAAATTGATAAAATATTGTAAGGATCGTTTAAGTATAAGCGAATAATTAAACGATTATATAAGCTAAAGATCAAATAATAACCAATAGTACCCTCCATACTTGACAAATCCAATCTCTCGTATTTCACGTAGAGATATAATTTTAGATGTTTCACCATCATAATAATCAGTGCACAGTAGTCCACTGTTGGACCTTATATGTTAATGTAGTAAATTATTTAATGTAGTAGTAAAGTATACATTGTATTTGTTATAATTCTATACATTTTCTAAAATCTATCTTATTTATCATTTCCCCACATCTGCCCTCAAAACTACGTCTGTCTCCCAATCTTAAAAATTTAACTAAACTGGCCGACGTTAAGTATCTGTATCTTCATGTATATCAAGATTAAATAAAATAAATAAATGTTATTTTAAGAAATACATAACTGACGAAAATACAGACAATCATAAGTTATTTACAAAACTTTATTGCTTACTACATGAAATTTGTACATCGTTGAGAAAATTTATCAAACAAAATTATTAGTTCTTCTACTATAGTTTCAATCTTTAAAAAAGTTAATAATATTCGAAGATATTTAATAAAACACCAACAATTTATATGTTACAACAAAACGAAAGTTGTATAGTTTTTTTTTTGTAATATTTTGTTTTAACCTAGTTTCCTTAAGGTAAGTAATCGCTCATATAAGTTGAGTTGTTGCTGGAAACCCTGATTGTATAGAAAGTTTTCGGACACATCAATTTTCTTTCGCTGAAATTAATTTATGAAAGTTGTATTCGTTTTAATCAAACTAGAAGCGTCCGTATACAAATCTTGACAGTTCGGATTACTTAGCGATTTGTTGGATGCGAAATATTGCCTTTCCGAACTAAATTATTTAGTCGGAGCTTGTTTTGACAGATGTAAATTAAGAGGATAAATGTAGATTTACAACTTTCATAATAAGCTTACTCAGATGGTCGATGGTTTAGTTATACTAGATGACAACCCTGACTAGGTACACACAGAATTTAATAAAGTCTTTATTACAAATTTCGTCCCTTATTCGGCGACCATTTTGATACAACCTAGACGTAGAATTCAAAGAAACGTGTAGACCCTTAAGTATGTGAAATATTTCATCCCAAAATCCTTTTAAGAGAATGCAAATAAATTCTATCAAATGTAGAAAATATACCGTATGAATGTTGTAAAAACATTACTAACGGTTAAGAGTTCTTTTTTATGCCAACTGTTGGCACAGGCCTCTCTCAAGGATCCTTATTAAGGGCGTGGGGAGAAGGGGTTTAAAAGTTCTAAGTATATCTAATAATGTTATTATGAAGCAAGTTTTGTAATAGAGTACAAGACGGCTAAGTAACGTAGTCGCAAAGTCTATCTTTGTGGGGTAACGGCTAATTGGTTTCAAGTTCTAAAGCTGGCAAGCATTCAGGCAATTCTAAAGCTACATATGGTGAAAAGTTTACAATCTGCCTAGTTGTCTATTATATCTGTCTTGTTAATGCTCTGCTTTCAAGTTTATTGGTGGTGGGCCTGAAATCCTGTAGACGGTCTCTAAGGTCTCTACAGTAGCGCCTATTGCTGTCGCAAAACAGTAGTCTAAAGATTACTATATATATCATCCTAAATAGCGCAACTTTATTATAGACCACCATATCACTTACATTCACGTCTACGGATAAATATTTTAGAGCCAGATCATTATCGTCGAGTACACTTCAACATCTTGGCCACCGTTACCACTAAACATAATGTGAAATAGAAGTTGTACGTCTAATTATAGATAAATAATAAACAAACCTAAAGATATTTTTAATTTTCCAGAGCTACGACTAGATTTTTCACATAATTCTAAACAATATGACACTTAATATTAAATCTTTGTTTATATGGAATCACAACTTTATGCACTCGAACTGAACGAAACGATCGTTACAATTGAAGAAGGTTTATTATTGCGCTCCCGCAGCGTCTTGTAATAACTTCTGTAGATTTCAAGGTGCAATAAAAATCAGGACAATAATAAGTTTGTTGGGAATGGCCTTTTAAAAGGAGCTTTTGAACATTGGAACCGCATAAAAAAAAATATTTGCATAAAGCATTTGATACAAACAACTTCATTAGACGCAGTGAGCTCGTTAATATTTTATAGTCTCCCAAGCAATATTTAAGTTGAAAATAAATATTTTATTACATTAATATACATTAAAGCTCTATGTATTTACTAATAATTTTTATTCACTATTATTAATTTCAGTTTTGTATGTGATACTGCTTTAAATAAGTATGATATTACTAAAAAGATCAAAAATTTTTTATATGTCAGAAGTGGGATTCGAACCCACGCCCACAGAAGTGGACTGCGACCTGAACGCAGCGCCTTAGACCGCTCGGCCATCCTGACTTGTGTGGTAGTCTGAATCTAAAACAGATGTATTTACAGTTCCTAATTAATTAAAGGCTTATCGGACAACCAAAGAATAACTTCCTAACTTAAAAGCTTTCTTTATCAAGTGCATTAAAAACTTATAATGACTCTGAGAAGAAAAAGTTAAATTTAATAATAATTTTAGCAATTATTACTTAAATGTACTTTCCACTACAGCTCCAGGATAACGATAGCTTTATTTATATGTGGTTAAATAACTTACCCCAGTCCTGAATAAATTTAAACAAAATAATTATTAGAATTTCTTAGAGTATTTTTATTTGAAATTATTTATTATCTTACTGATTAATGATCATGTTCCCATCTCCATTTGTTTATTTGTTTTCACGTGATTGGCAAAAAACAAAACCCATTTTCATTAGATATTTATATATATATATAAATATCGATAAAAAATCAAAAATTAAAATTTAGCACGATAGGAAACTTAGCTCGTTTAAAGGTAACTACTGTATTTTAAACCTGAAAGTTAGGACCGCTTGTTATCTTTTATTATCTGCGACACTTCCTCTTTTTAATCCCTTTATCCATTAAACATGAAATATAGGGTGTGTTAAAAAAAAAAATTTAAACGTATTTCTGATCGTAAATCCTTTCTTTATCAATATTACAAATTTGTAAGATAAATGTTTTCTGTAATATTTTTTTCTCGTTATTATAATTTTATGATTGAATAATGTATTAGTAACATTTTTTTTTTTTACTGATGAAAGCGACCAGATTGCGAGACATTAATCTGATGTTAAGTGCTTGCCCATAACAACGTGGTTAACAGTTAGGGTGATATACACTGCACCGCGTTATGCGCATCGCCTGATACATTTCGTTACCCCAGAAATTGCACCAGCTAGAGCTCCTTCAAAACCGGAACATAATAATGTTTGCACACTACTGTCTGGCGGCAGAAATAGGAGCTGCGGTAGTACCTACCTTTTTTTTATCGCGGGGGAAATCTTAAAAGATATCTTGCTTCTGAGAGAAAGACAAGGTTATGTGGGGCTCTTACCTATTAAAACCTCGGAGGCCTCCGTCAGTACATTAGGAGCGGCTCCGGGATCCCCTACGGATCGGACCGGTGCTCCTCTACAGTCTGGCTAAAACATCTCACAGAAGGACAAAGCCTTCTTTAGCACCCATGCTGTGCTACGGCAAATACAACTTCACCATGCATTTACCGTCCTCTTAAGGCTCGTTTATTGAACTCTGAGGGCCCCACTACCAAAGCCCACGAACCCGAGGACCCTTTTAGTCGTCTTGTATGACAGGCAGGGAATACCTTAGTCCTATTCTTAATAGCCCGAGACAACAGGGCTGACGGTAGTATCTACTTAGACGGTCTCCGGTAATATCGTATATTCAAATTTGTTTCATGTTTTTTTTTTTCTAACTGAAACCTATTTCACCATTTCCTAAATCATTCGTTCTAAATCAATTAAAATGTTAATCTACCTTTATACCATTCAGTTAACCGATTTTTTTGCTCGTGATTGATTTACTGAAATTCCACTCGTACAATCAACCGAAGGGGCCTTTGTGTAAGTCTTGACAAATGGAAATTTCCGAATGAAAGGGTTCGTACTAAAAAGTCTCATTTAACTATTCCGAAATATATTTCACAGAAGAAATCAATATATATTTATTGTATATATAGTTACATAAAAATAATAAGCTTCAAGGAAAATAAATACCTTTTTAGTATTTGAGAATATTGATAACTAATGGCGATTGTTGTGTTTTGTTCAAACTAGTACAATATTGTAGACACCGTGCCTAAGTGCTACCGTGAATAAGTATAAACAAAGAAAGGAAGAAAAAAAGAGAGACAGTAAGAAAAACCTATTAATACAAGGTCAGACATAATGTTTTAACTGGTGATAGGTCTCTGTTGCCAGAGGCCGTGTAGGTAAAAGAAATAGGCGCTTGAATAGTGCGTTTATATCTGCAGCCAAACAGTGGTGTGCAAACATGACAGTGTACCGGATTGGAGAGCGCTGTAACTAGTGAAATTACTGGGGTAACGAGACTCAACATCTTATGTCTCAGGCGACGAGCGCAATGTGGTGTAGTATATATCATCCTATCTATCGCCACGTTGTTATGGGCAGGCGTTTAACTTACCATCAAGTGAGAGTCCCGTTCGTCTCGTGGCTTAATTTTCAACTAGGGCTGGTAAAGCCAAAATAAAAACGGCTTTTCTCATTAACAATATGAATATTATATCTTCATATGAATAATTATAAAACTAAACTCTACAAACAACAAACTTGGATATACAACACCAAGTTCCGTCCTGACCATCTGGGTGACTGGCGATCCTCCACTATGCGCATCTTTACCATGCACAACTACTTTGTGGAATCAGTTGTCAGTATTTCCGAACCAATACAACATGGGGGCCTTCAAGAAAATATTGTATCATTTCCGGTTGCGATGTTGCGACTGTTCATGAGCGGCGGTGATCACTTTCCAGCAGGTGAACTGTTTGCTCGTTTGCCCGCTCTTCCTGTAAAAAAAACACACACAGACAGATGAACATGTAGACCACCATCAGAATGCATGGCCAGTAGTCAATAGTTGTTATATACCTATTGTTTATTCATAGATTAATTTATTAATGTAAAACTCCATCGCTATACTCTTTTTTATGATCTTTGATGCTACTGTACAAGAAGGAAAAGAAGGAGAGAAAACTTTATTCAACATTCACATGCACACAGCAATTAGAAAAGAAAACTAGATAAAATTGCGATTGCGCTATGATGTTGAACAGGTCTCCACTCAGCACCTACTTTGGTAGGTTCTGATGCTACAGTTGAATATTATGAGGACCTTTGTAAAGCGTCGAAAGGAAATATATTATTAAAAAAAAGGAAAATAATAAAATAATAATTATGATACATATACTAAGCAACCACATTTGATTCATTTAGCGTAATGGAGCAGTGTAAATATTCTAATTCCTTTCTTTTTTAAATTATTATATCAAATTTATGTGATGTGATAAGCAGATTCGTAGTCTTACAATAAGGTCAGGATGGCCGAGCGGTCTAAGGCGCTGCGTTCAGGTCGCAGTCCACTTCTGTGGGCGTGGGTTCGAATCCCACTTCTGACAGATTTTTTTTTTATTTAATAAATTTCCGTTACTATATAAATAATTGTTAAGTGTATTATTCAATATTAAATCAGTCTTTCTTTAAAAAAGTTAAGGGGAATTAATAATTCATATAATCGATGGAGTTTTTACAGGTGGAGTCTGTATCCGAAGAACCTCTGGTTAGGTAAAACTGCAGCTTCCCTTCCTGCCTTTAAGCAGTAGTGTATTCAGGTTTGAAAGAGTTTGTAGCTAGTGAAATTACTGGTAACGAGGCTTTACGTATGTATCAAACGACGAACATAACATAATGCAGAGTACATTATCATCATAGCACCGCGTTGTTGTATGCTGGCGCATCAGTTCACCACCGGGTGAACGTCTCTCTCATATCATCGCTTCGTCGTTTTTGACTTATTATCTTCTTATAGATTTATTGTATTAAACGGCATCAGTTAAAAGCTACAGTACAATTATATTCCAACTAAATTTACATATAAAACATTGATTATTGTTTTTGTTTACTCACTAAATTGAACTCAACCTCCAGTTCTACACTAGCTACAAAACATCCAATGTAAAGCTTTCATTGGACACAAGAAATAGTATATATTTAATCTTGTGATCCCTAGGGTGCTGATAAGACAAACTTTCATCGCCCAAACATTACAAAACCTCTTTAATGTCTGTAGGAAGGTAATACTTTTTTAATCCATTGCTAATTATAAAGAAGTGGAAATAAATATCGATATAAGTAATCACCGTATTGAATACTTGATACTTTATAATCTATAACTACTTTTTGTTAATCTATATACCAGAGATTTCCACCTAGGTAGAGACTCATCAAGATATCTCTGGAATCATAAGACTTGAATTTGATAATTTTAAGATCAGCTAAGAAAGGATTTTTCAAAATTTCTTGCCCAAAGAGAGTTGCGAGGGTGTTGTGACTTCTACAGATATCATTAAAATTATAACGTATTTTATAAAATAAGTTAGTTAGTTAGTTAAAGTTATAACTTTGAAGTTGTGAAAATTAGCGTTTTGTAAATAATCTTTTTTATAACATTAAAAGAAAATACAATTTTTTTGTCTAAATGTCAAGAATAACATTAATATTACATAATAAAAAAAAGCAATTACGCCCAAAGAAAAGTTTATTCGAGTACCCTTTTCGATTGTAAATTACAATCTAGTTAAGGCCGGAAGAGAGTTGGCACGTTGAAAGATGTCCAATTAGATAAAAATTTAGAGCGATCTAGATTCCATAATGACAAATTAGGATTTCATATATTTTCGCGTAGAAATAAGAATAGAATAAAGTAAGAATAATCTTACAAAGATCAAAGCTATATTAAATAATCACACAAATCAAAGGTCAAAGTGAGATAAGCCACGTTTTTTAACTAATAATAAACAGCTACACTATCACGAGCTAATTAGAACGTCTAATAATATTCAACCGAAATATCTCCTTGTAATATCATATTAAAACATTTTATAACATAGAATCGGAAAAATAATATAGCTGCGAAAAATTTTCATCAAAATCGTATTATTATTTTTTATTCAACGAAATGACGAGACCAGCGAGTATCACCTGATAATAAGCGATACACCTGCCCATAACAACGTGACGCTAGTTAGCATGGTATATACTGTACCACATAACGTTCGTCGCCTTGAGACTTAACATATTGAATCTCGATAGCCCAGTAATTTCACTACCTACAGCGCCGTCCAAACCGGATCACAGTAATGAATGAAACTACTCTTTGGCAGCAGAAATAAGCTTTGCAGTGGTATCTACTTATAAGGTCTCCGGCAATAGAGACCTACCACCAGGATTTTTCATTTAAAAATAAATATAATTTACTATGTACCTGTTCTTGGTTGAAGCTTAACAAATAACTAAAGAACTAGAGATAACGACGAATTATCATTAATATAAATGAAAAATAATTGTGTACAATTGAATAAATGAAGCGGAAGTATCGGAATGATATTTACTTCGATGCTTCCGCCATGAATTAAACATGGGCAGAGTTAAATGAAACCGACATCTGTCCAAAGTTAATTAATTAAATCTTTTTGTTCATTTATATGCCATGTATAGGATGTCCCATGGCAGACTCGGAATTTCTTGATTAAATTAAAGGATGTTATTATTTTAGAATATACATATATTTGTCATAAAAAGAAAGACGAGACATGCGGATTTTATTTTTTGAAGATCACTTCGGCCAAATGTTTTTCATCGCGACGTACTCACGGAATATTTCGAGAGTATTCCGAGTGTATCTCGCGAAGGAGGCTCATGGTGGCTCTTGCTGTGTGAGGCGTGGCGCCATCTTGTTGAAACTACGTGTCAGAGCTGTTCGATCGATGTTCTCTTAGTGTCGATATAAAAATGCAGCGATAGACATCACCATCAAAAGTTATGGTTGCTCCACGAGAATTTTCAAAGAAAAACGGTCCAATTATTCTATTGACAGAAAGAGCACCAGTTCACTGTAACATCATGATTAACCAATCCGCACAAATGCCGCGCCAAACTGCAACCCCTCCTTGGTCCCCCGCGCAACCGTTAGAAAAATATTCGAATTTCAAATCCTAAATCTGCCACGGGACACCCTATACATTATAATTTAAAAAATTTCACATTAATTTTATGAACTATACAATTAATGAAAAATGTTTTTTCAATGGGTAATATTTGTTAGTTAAATATAATAGTTTAATATTGATCTAAACTTGATAGAGTTAACTGGTTACAAATCATTGGTTTACTTTTCGTTTGAGAAGCGGCGTTGGAAGCTCTTTCAATATTATCATATACTTCAAAAGGTTTACTAACATCAAACTCACAGATTTCTTAAAATATAGCTGAAAGGATGAAAACAAATAAGATTACAGGATGCTCTAGATCCCGTTGAAATTCACTGTGTCTTAAAGATTCAATTGTATAAACAGGTTTGCCTCCAACTTCAGGAAATGAAGGAATAACTAGGAATCCATCTCAGCGTACTTTATATTGATCGTTTGATTATCAAAAATCACAAATCAATATTGTTATCAATATTGTTCAACAATTTGGTGGCCTCACTTTGCTATATATAGCTTAAGGCTCGAGCGAATTCCACAGAGGTTTCTTTGGCACCTTGCTAGAAACATCAGAGATCTGTACTTGGTTGCAACTCTTCAGTTTTCAGGCTATGCAAGCTATGGAACTGCTGCAGTAAATTTGTCGACATCCATGCGGACCCATTATAAACATTTCGTAAAGGGTTACGATCCTGCAATGCTGGCACTTTAACTGCTTTATGACTGCAATTACTTTTTTTATTTATTCTAACCTATCTTAGCCATAAACAGTGAGTACAATTAGTGAATGCTATGTCTACTTCTTAAAAATCATGCACTAAGAATTCTCTGTTTAAATTCTTTATATTTCTTAGTCACTGTAATAATTTACGATTGATTGTAAACCTAATAAATAAATATAATAAAAAAGACAGAAATGGTGTTCACACTCCTACGAGTATGAACACAATTCCTGTTTTTTTTTACTACATCGAAGATTTATAATTAAAGTAAAATCATCGTCTTTTTTAATCAATCACTGTAAAGTGTTCTATTATCTACTATAGACTTAGTGATAATTAGGTGAGTGGTAAAGCGTGCTGACTCAGAATACTCTGGCTATCATATGTTGACAGTCGGAATACAACGAAGCTGATGTGACTCCAGGGCTACAATATGAGTGAAGTAGCTAACCAGAAAGATTCGGAAGAAACATACTATCAACTAAACCCTACAATAGGTGAGCTAACCTAATCGAACCGGAGTTCTACCTGTTACAAACCATGCGCTTAATAACTGCGCCAGGAAGGTATTTGAAGTAAAAATAAACAGACGATATTTAACAAACGCCTTCACTGATTTTATATAATTGTATCGATTTCAATCTATTTTATTTAAAAATTAAATTCGCTCCGGTCGATACGAACACAAATATACAGACTTCGAAAACTACCCTGTTGTACTAAAAAGAGCACGTAACCTTATTGCAGAGGAGTTTTTACCAAAAATTATGTATACCTCAAACATACTACAAACACTAGATATGAATAATTGAGTAATTAATTTAGACTGGATGTGTACACATAATGTATGTATATCAATTTGACTACAACAGAAGCTTCGGCAACTGAACAATAGAATCAATATGTTCAATAATTATCTGACCTCGCAGCTATTGCCTATGAATTTAAACAAGTTTCATATACAAACCTGTTTTCAAACAAACTTTCATCCCTTTATACATAAATTCCTAATTAAGTTTAATTTTCGTTATTAAAATTATCCTACGTCTTTTCTAAGGTACCGTCTAAGTTCATACTAAGCATCCAGTCAAATTTAGTCAAAAATGCTTTTAGAATTAAATCGTTACAAATAGATATATTCATATTTTTATTATTAATTTGATAAAGTACAACTTTATGTGAAAAGATAGCTTTTTGATGATCATGTGAAAGTATCAAAGCCAATCTACAGATTTTAAACTTAAGATTGACTTCTCTCGCAGACTGTACTAGAGTACAGTGTACTTTCGGTATACAATCAATTAAAAAGTATTTAGAAATCTAAGAATACTAATCTTAATTTATCAGACGGATGTAAATCCTGTAAATAGATTAATTACCATTAAATGCGGTTATCACCGGAAATAAACCCGTTAACATTCACAAGCCAATCAAAGTGAATTCAGACATAAAAGTTTAATACTGTGATTTACCTACAACGCTGTACGATGGAGTGGAACTTACGAGGGTAATTGGTACAATTATAGTCGATAACCTCATTCTGAATCAGGCTTTAATCCGGAGATTAACCAACTGACCTAAACAACTAATCTAAGCACTTAATGATATCAAGGAAGGTCACCGTAACATTTAAAACGTAGTCTTCCACTGTGTACTTTTTATATATTATATATAATAATAAAAACTACAGTTGTATATATTATTCATATTATTTACTTCTGCAATTGATAATATACTTTTTTTTATAGAACTACGACAAGACGACTGGAACGTTCACCTGATGGTTAGTGATACGCCTGCTCACAACAACGTGGTGTTAGTTATGGATATATTGCACCTGGCGCTCGTCGCCTGAGACATAACAGGTTAAGTCTTGTTGCCCCAGTAATCACACTTGCTACAGCTCCCTTCAATCCGGAACACAGCAATGTTTGCACACTACTGTTTGGCGGCAGATATCGGTGCAGCGACGGTACCAACCTAGACGGTCTCGATTAGAACTAGATCTTCTCTAGAATTGTGAAAAGTATTTAAAGAAAGAAAGAAAGAAAAACTTTTATTCGGCACATATCATCATCATCATCATTAAGTGCCCTTATCAAACTGAAGTTTGGCGATCAGATTGAGAAAACCAATTCGATCCTCAGCCATTCTTTTTAACTGATGGTATTTAAACCCGGTCCATACAACAATTTAACATACATTCAATTTACAGACACCGAAATGGCATCCAACACAGCTACATTCTGCACCTAAAAGCTACTTCAGACAATAACCACCACCAGCTGATGAACAACCGAGATTAATGTCCCAGTACTGCTTGATTTGTGACGTCCCCTATAAAAACTTTCTAATGATACATCTATTAAGTGAAGTTACTTAGATTAATAAATTTTTTTATGATATGAGAACTATATGTCTCACAAATTACATCACTTGCTAATTAAACTGATCATTCTACATTTCATATATTACTGAAATTAAGTGTTCTTGTGGAAAATAAACATTGTTAAACCTCGAACTGAATCGGGATTCCTTCATAATTTTACGATTTAAACTTTTGCGAGGAATGATAAATCTTCCGAAACAAAAGTAACTTAATATTATGCCTTTCATCTTCAGCTACAAAGAAAGTGTTAGATTTATTAAGGTAAACATTAAAAACAATTATCTTTTCGCTGTATTACTGCAGGTATAAAAGAGTCACTTCCTACTTTTGAGATGCACTATTTAATTAGATAATGTAACGATATATGTAATGTTTGTTATATAACGTGACAGTATATATATAAATTTAAATATCTTACAGTCTTTCTTTAACTTTTTTCTAACTGATAATCTTCAAAAATTCGTTCTAGTTTCGAAATTCAATCGGAAGTAACAAAGATAGCAAATTTTTTTTTTTTTTAATTTCATGAATAAACTAATGCTTATGAGAGCAAGGAATCATGCAATTTAATCAATATGTTACGTATTGAATATCAAAATGATTTTATGGCGATATTTAAAATAATTTAAGCATCGTAGACTAGATACAGAAATTCTTGTGATGCTGATAGATTATCTCCATAACTCACTAGGTTTAAACCTATGTAATCAAGTTCCTGTGAACCTAGAAGCAAATATTGGATATTGCAAGAATTTTAATTAGTTCAAGTTCGAAATAATTCCTTCTTTCCATAAAACGTATGATATGAAATACCCCACGTAAAACAAAAACCTTCGAAGTAAATAGAAAACAATGAAAATGTAAGCCGAAGAAATTAAAAAGGGATTCCTTATTTACTAGATGGAATGTAAATATTGATGTTGGGTTTGATGCAAAATTCATTAGCGGACATGTAATTTCTCCAAAGACCTTATTATGTTTGACTCATTTGATTTTAGATATTACAAGTTTTTGAAAAAATCTTATAAAAAGTAAAAGGTTTGATGAAAATAAAAGACAGTTGATATCAATGATTTATTGTATAAACTACACGCTATTATTCGAAATAATGTTATTAAACGATTCTTTTATATGCAGCAAAAGCGATAATAGCACAACCAGCAGCAACCGCTAGATTTTCTAATGAATGATCAACGTTCGAGCTGCTTTCCGCCGCACCGCTAACGTACCTGCAAAGTTTTTAATCAATTCACTTTAATGAAATCTATTGAATTACTCTTCGAAGATAATCGTATTTACTGTATCGTGATACAATTATAGATTTCTTAATACCTCCGTAGCAGCCCTTACCATGGTAACACAATGGTTCTTCGATTTCAAAATATCTGAAATGACGACGATTACAAGATTTTTTTAAACCTGCCTCACTATTGATTACTTCCATAATGTCTGTCTATCACCGTAACAGCGTTATTTTTTTGGGGTTGTAATACATATGAGAGTGGTCCAAAGAGACTTGGAAGTCGACATTTCATAAAGCATGAAGGAGTAAGTATGTACAAGCCTCTAGACAACCTATTCAATTAGTTCTAAATGCTTATTAGTTCTTATGCTTATACATATATATATATCACATCCAGAGATTCATTAACCCATTACGAGATCTTCGAAACTATAACATGTAAAAATTCAAAATTTTGTAGAGATATTACTTCTGTCATTTAGAAACTAAGAAACTAAGTTCAGCTAAGAATGGGTTTTACGAAACTCCTTATTCAAAAGGAGTTGCTGGGACAAGGGATATAGTCGTAGGAACAGCCACTATGTATTTAATAATATAAAAACATTGTTATATATCGATGCGATGAGACAAGTAAAACTTTCATCTTATGGTAAAGGATATGAGTTCTCACCCAAAATGGTGCCAGTTAAGATGATGTAAGCAACACATTGCAAATTATTCCAGTAATTCCACTAGCTATACAACCAGAATGTTTGGACACTACTGTTTAACAGAAAGGGATTCTAAGGTGGTACCTACACGATATTGAGCTACAGAAAGCTGTATTCCTAACTAAAAAAGGTCGATCATAACAAAACTTTATCCACAAATCAGGTAGCTTGTTGTTACGATTTGGGCACACTCCAAATTACACTCTTTGTAAATGTGTTGCTTGAGAACTTAACGAGGAAACTTACTGAACAAAAAGTTATTGGTCTATTTTAACTCCCAGGCTTGTAAGCAAATATTAACGTAAGCAGTAACTTGATCGTTTGAACATCATAACTAAAACTTTTCTAACAGACATTAATCTAAGCAGAAAAAAATTGAGAGGAGAATTAGTCGAAACGGAAATTTCCTAAACAATAAAGATCACATGTTATATATAAATGGTGGTCATGATAATACTTGCGTTTTATGGTACAACTTGCAGGTTGCTGTTATACAGAGTGCAAATAGATATGCTATAGATAGAGTATAAAAATAATGGAATAAATTGCTCACATAATGTTCCCACTACTGGAAATCAGGGTCTACTCCCACATTAAGAAAGTAAGATTGGTAGTTTACACCAAGAACAGGTTGGCGAATGTAACGAGTTAACGAAAGCTGTTGTTTTGGGGATATATCGGTTTCAGTTTAAATGGGATGGAAGAATAAACTAGGTATCACGGCTTCCGGAGAAAAGCATAAATAATTATTATCACAAAACATACCTTACACATGCGTAGCTTAAAATTAATCCAGCAGTAACTAGAACGAGAGCAAATAAGACGATATCATACGCGGCATGAAAGATACCACGAATCGTCCCATCGACAACGTTCAAAGCCGTTTTCAAAAACTCAATCGCTACTCTTATAAATGGTTCCATGTTATTAACACTTATTAAACTAATATTATTTAAAGATACATTGCAAACACTATTATTAATATATACACAACGTGAAGGAAGATTTAATGCCAAAGAAAATCTTAAATAAATTGACAGTTAAGCGACGTCTAGTTTTGTTAACGTTTCCTTGTTTAATTCTTTTAACTTTAAAACGAAAAAGGTTCCCTTAAGAAGTTCTTATTGTTTATGGTATAATTAAGGTAATTAGTCATTAGGATAAATGGCACAAAGTTTTTATTAATAAAAGTCGTTATTTTCTTACTTAGAGCCTACTGTCACGAGGAGAAAGTCAAGATGTTTACCCATCACACTAGCCAAGTGAGGTTTGGCGGAAATTCGGGCCAGGAAGTTGGTGGTTATTAGAACTTATGATTGCTTCTTGATTCGTTAATTTTAAATAATTTTCTTAACACGCAAAACCATGTTTTTTAAAAAAAAGGTATGATATAACCACAGGACGAAGGTTTAAAAACGTAAATCTTTATCGTCAAAGTTGTAATCTGTTCCAGATGATGATTTTTTTTATACGTTTATCTGATGGTACCTGATGCGCCTACTCAAAACAACGTGGCGCTGGTTAGGATAATATATACTGTACCACATTGCGCACATCACCTGAAATATAAGATGTTGAATCTCGTTACGCCAGTAATCAGTCACAGTAATATTTGCACACTACTGTTTGACAAAAGATATAGGAGCTGCGGTGGTACCTACCTAGACGGTCTCTGGCAGTAGAAAAAAATGTTCAAAATTGTTTGGATTTTCATGTTCCTAAATACTTTCCATTTACAGCAGGAATAATATTCTTACTAACTACTATTTTCAATAAATTATTACTTCAATACCTAATTGGAACAAGACCACTCACCAAAAATATCCTCTGGCACAACTTTATGGTAATAATAAAATATCAAGTTTGTTAACAGGCCTGGTAAAGAAAAAGTTTAGTATAGTTAATGTGAGGGTCTGCTAAATCAATTACACTCCCTTTTTTTGTTTATTACCTGCTCACTTTTCTCATTAGAATTTTGAAATTGTAGCGTTTTTCTTCGTCCGTTTATAATAAGTTGTTAATACAATTAACAAACTTTGAAATATGCTCCAAAGTTTATTTTCTAGGTTAAGTAAACCTCGATTTAAGATTATGTTGAGGTGAAGATGATAAAGCTTGCACCAAAATATTATGTTATATTAAACTTAATTATTTGTTTTCGTTTGTTTTGAAGTTTTAATTTTAATATTGCTTTTTTTCTTTTTAAGGGTAGTTAATGAAAATATTTAATATTGCACAATCTTTGTGAAACAATCGTAAATTTAACTTTAGATATGTCTAAGTTCTCATACTTTATCCCCCCGTCTCGTAACTGAAAAGGGTTTGTTTGCGAAGCCTGTGATGCTCTAATTTTTGTTGTGATATATTCTATGATAGTATATTCGTACAGTAAGATTAAATAAGGAGGCATATCTAATGTTGCAATATTTTTTTCTGTACTCTCGTAGGATGAAAATTAAGTTTTTTTATATCTAAAATTTATTGGATGCACAATTAAGAATAATGTTCTTTATTAATAAAAATCCTTACAGTTCCAAAAGTTATCAGTTTTATTTTTGTATCACATAGGCAGTTGACTCCATAGGAGTAAAGCGCTTGCCTCGTTATATGAAGATATCCTTGATTTGATTTTTGAGTTACATGTTGCAGAAATTGTATGGTGGTAGGATTCTTTCGAACCCGCCTGTCTATCTACCACCGTCATGTTGTAAAGCTACCGGAGTATTCTGGACAAGCACACTTCACCTCACTGTCACTTATCATTATGTGAAATTAATGTCAAGTATTAGACCATGATAATATTATTCAATAGTTTTCTGTAAGAATAAATATTTTTAATTTCAACTTGAACATTAAGGTTGATACTATTCACTTCCTTATTCATGTAACGTAGATTTACATAAAGGATAAACCATCCTCTTCCTTCTCGCCTACGCAAACATTACTTATTTAAACAAATAGCACCTAAAACTGATTTTTAATCATAAATTAATACTGTTATATTATTTTCAGTTAATTTTTATATCGATTATAAATAACCTTTACTGGTAATAAAATTCTTAAAACAATATGTGTGTTAGTACGTTTTGATCTCATGATATAAAAATTAAAATGTCCGAAGTATTTTCATTCGCATACAGTATTAATTAAAGTATAAATATCTCGATACCACCAGTCCTGAAAACCCTCTTTGGAATTAATTGGATCCACGGCACTTAATTATTTTATAGGAGGTATGTAAGAGAACTAGGACATTGCATACGAATTAATATTGTTTAACTATTAATTAATTATTATAATCGGTTTAATATATAAAATAAGTGTCCTCGTTTTTGTGGACTGTCAAGACTAGCACTATTTTCTCAAAATATACCTACCCGCACCAATAACAATAATTTCTTCTTAGAAAAATCTATTGGTTAAAAATAGATTGCTGAAAAAGAAATTGTAACCTCAATTCCTCTGCATTCAGAGAAATTAAACTCTTGAAACTCCTCCCTTGTAGGTTTCTTACTACCTTGGAGAACTATTAACAACAAATAACTTATCCCTTAACTTAAAGGCAATTAGTTGCGATTTTCTTCAAAGGTGTCGGTAGGAGAAACCTTTCTCACTTACTGAAAGTATTTTCTTTAAGAAACACGAAGTTTCTTTTATTTCAAATAGCTCTTAACGTATAAAATTTGTTTGAAGATATTCGTTGAAGTAAATAATGTTCGGAAACTTTGACGCGAGATTCGTTTGCAAGACTTCTTTTGACTTTATTGAAGCTGTAGCACACGTATAATACAAGATATTGTTGTGGTATGTATCCGAAATAAAAATACTCATAATAAATTTTAAGCAAAGCAATTACAATCGCGCTTTAATGTTACCGCAGTGAGTAGGAGGCTTTCACAAACAATCCCGAGAGAAAAAACAGGTGCGAGAATTGAACAACCTTTGCCACAAAAAGGTATTGACCCCAAGGGCCATTAGCGTCCTCTTCCTTCCCAATCACCTCATTTTTCAGCGTCTTTTGTTGATTCCATTCTCAGATGGATATCATTAATCAGTATCACTAAATTGTGTTGTTGATGCTAGACGTAAAGTTTTTCTATTTGAGAATTTTTTGTACACATTACAAAATTCTGCGTTTAAGTTGGTACCACCACAGCGCCTATTTCTGCCGCCAAAGAGTACTACGTAAAAACGTTACTGCGTCCCGGTTTGAAGGGCGTTGTAGCTAGTGTAATTACTGGAGTAACGAGACTGAACATCTGATGTCTCAGGCGACGAGCGTAATTTAATGTAGTATATAGCATACTAACTAGCGCCACGTTATCGTGAGCAGGCGTATCTCTTACCATCAGATGAACGTCCCACTCGTCTCGACGTTGAATTGAATAAAATAAAAATCTCAATCTTATAAGTCAATCAAGCAGGTGTGAGTACCTCAGGTGTTACAGCTGTCCGTGAATGATAGTGATCATTTATCATGAAGATAATCATGTTCTCTGTTAAAAAAGCTTCTTAACGGGAAACTATATTTTCGCTACTACATGTATGTGACTATTATTACTTCACAACCCCTATTAATATAGTTTTCTTTGGAATAGAAAACCTATAAATCTCGCTACGGCCAGATAAATCTTGATTTGGAAGATGCCCGTATCTGCAGAGGTACTTATATTACGACATGTGCTGACGCTGGCTTTCAGTTTTAAGACATCGATTCATCAGACTGATTTATGTCGGAGACCTCTATTAATGGCGTATTTATTGATCCTTGTTGTATATTTAATTTTTGCTTTTAGCTCTTAAGCTATGTAAAAGCACATTAATATAATTACCATAAAATGCCTGCACTCAGAAAGTAACCGCGAATCCCATACTTCAACTATATATATGAAAATATAACAGAAAGCGTAGGCTAAAAATAATATGTAATAAAAATTATGGTAATAACCAGATGACAACGTGGTTTCAATTAGGATTTTTACACTATATTGCTTTCGACGCCGAGGGAATTGGTTGTTGTGGCAGTGCTCGCATAATATTATTAAAATGAATAAATAAGCAATATAGTGTAAGTTAAACCTTTTTCTACAGCCTAAGTCTACCTCCCGTTGTTGTGGTTAGAAACAAGCCCTACTTTAGTATCTTAGTTACCTGGAGTTATTGTATATGTGATAGGCTAAACATTTTCACCAGCTCCTTTGAATAGGAACAGAGCAATATTTATATAACAACTAAAATTACATAGTGTTTGAAGTCGCAAATAGGCGCTCGTAGAAACTATATAATGATAATGTTTTCTATAATATATACATAAATATATGTACATAGAACTATTTACATGTATGTGTATTTATATGTTTGTATATATATATATATTTCATAAACATTGTTGTACCTAAATCCTAGTCATAACAAGAAAACAACTACGTCCTAATAAATTATTTTTGTGTAGTTTAAAAAAAAAAATTATATAAGATTAGCTAAACCTAATGCTGTACAATAATACTGAAAAAAGGAAAACAAGGTTAGGAAATCGACATATAATAAGAACAGCAACTTTCACTTGATTTTCGTGGTGGATAAATGGGCTTCACTCTTCTCTTATGAGAGAAAGCCAATATGAAGCCAAGAGCTTGTTTCAGCAATGGGAGCGTCAACTGAAAGAAGAATATTAAAAAGAAATACGGTAATTGATACTTTTGATTGCTTATAAAGGCTCTTACATGACCTTTGCTTTACTGTAATAAAGCCTATGGCACTGTTGCTGAATTAAATCCAAAACAATTCGGATTGTTACGTTAAAGAAATAGAATTTAACGAAAAAAACATAGAAATGTCGCTTTGAACAGGAAATTAATATTTTATTAATAACGGCGCGATGCCCTTTGATAAGGAAATCGATCTTATTATTCCATTCTCTACGCGAAATGTCATCAATAGATTGTATTTGAAAGTCAATAACTGCAAAAGTCAACATTTTCCTTTAGTTATAAGACGTCAACCTCTTCTTTTGGAGTACTTTCACACCCGCTAACATTGTTCTGTTATTCCGGACGATTGTGAAATTCTGTTTGATTTTGTTATTTCACTTTGAAGTGACTGAGCTTTTTTACCTTTTTGTGTTTTCGCACTCATTTAGGCGAACGTAAACACAAAGGTGGCGAGGTATGTAAAAAAAGGTTACTTGCTAAACACTGAGGTCGGATTGAAAAATAATATATAAATTATCTAAAAAGTTTATTGTGAATTATTTAGTAAGGAAATTATGATTTTACAAAAGTAATTAATACGTACATAGAGCTGATTTATTACGCTTTGTTAAGCTAGAACTGAAGCATATTCATATACATGTTTTACAAAACAATTCACAACAAGAACGAGCCATCTGATGTCTCTATTGACGATAAAGAGATATCTTGATGAAATTTATTTAATATCACAATCACAAATCACAAAAGGCGATACACTAACCTATAATAATTAGGCTAGTTGAAGTGTTTACACATCACCGATGTAGTAATGTACATTATAAATTGTTTTAGAATGCTTACTATAATTAGAAAAGCCAAAAGCTTTACCTTTTAGTAATACTACCCCTCTCTGAAATGTATAATATCATATTAGTACTGTGCTAATCTCTAAAGATATAGTACATAATTACAATGTAATATAACATTTTGTTACATACTACACTGTGGTAGTAATAAAATTTAAAACCATAATGACCATGATGTAATATAACCATTGATCTAGACAATTTATGGCTGATGAGATATACCATACAATTAACAAAGATTTATCCTTACAGCACTATATTATACACAATGATTATATATTATTATTCAGCGGCAGAAGCAAATATTACGTTGGAAAGTTAAGGATTTTTTTATTCTTCGATTCAACGAAACAAAGGGGACGTTCACCTGATGGTAACTGAATCACCTGCTCTAACAACGTGGCGCTAGTTAGAATGGTATAAACAGCATCACATAGCGCTCGTCATCGATATAAGATGTTAAGCCTCGTCACCTTAGTAATTTCACTAGATATAGAGCCCTTCAAACCGGAATATATTAATGTTTGCTTACTGTTTTTTGGCGGAAGATATAAGCGCTGTAGTGGTACCTAGACTGTCTCCGTCAATAGGGACTTACCACAAGTATTACTTAAAAGATGAGCAAGAACACAAAGTTTTCTAAAAAGTAACTTTTCTGTACATATAGTTATATAAAACCGATAAATAAAATATATTCTATATAAAATAATGATATAGAGACAGTTTATATACGATAACTGTATAAAGTAAGTGGTTATTGTTTTCTTTCACCAGAAATACACGAGGTAAGCTACCGGCCGTCATAACTTCAAACAAAGAGTAAACCCTGCGTTAAAATGTTAATTTAATTTATCGACACTTTAATGACGACTGCGTTTTACTACGCATTCATAAATTAGAGAAATGTTTGAAACGGAAACGCTTGACCCCGTTTATTTATCGTGCTTTAACGTTATACGTTAAAAGAAGCTTTTGATGTTTACCGATTTCCACAACGCCGCGATTTCAGGTGGGATATTGTTAAAAAAAAAAAAACATTGTTTCGAACCATTTAAATATCTTTAATATTTTTCACCAAATAAGAACGTAATAGAAAATATAGTTTAAAGTTAAAAAAGAACACATTTGTATGTGTTTTAAACAGACATACAAAATTTAATATATACACGAGTACTACAAACTGAATTTGAGAAATAATGCAAAATGTTTTAATTTTTGTAAAACTTCAAGAAAAGAAAGATAAAGAACATTATCTATATATATAATGAAAATGAGTTTTGTTTGTTCGCCAATCACGTGAAAACTAGTGAACGTATCGACAGGGGACCTTGATCATTCAACCGGAATGATTTATAAATGGTTAAAGGCTATTTATTTTCTCATAGATCCTTTATCATATCATTTTTATTTCGTATTATTTATGCGGTTGCTATAGTTACGGTTGCTATAAAATCATTTCAACAGACAAGTTTCAAGTTCAATTTTATATTACTGCCCACAAAGCGGGCAGGGATCAGCAAGTATCCAATAATCATAAAGTATAACTAAAGTATAACTTTTCTGGTGTTAGGTCTGTTGGCGGAGACCGTCTAGGTAAGTACCACCGCGGCTCTTACCTAATAAAATTACTGGAGTAACGAGACTATATCTCATGTCTCAAGGCAACGAACGCAGTGTGGTGCAGTATATATTATCTTAATAAACACCACGTTGTTATGGGCAGGCGTAATATTTACCATCACTTGACCGTCCCTCTCGTCTCGTCGCTTAGTTAAATAAAAATAAAAGTAACTACAGGCAGTATGCACTTAGTTGTTCCGTCGAAGATTTAATACTGGTTTAATGACAACATACTGTATGTATTGTATAAGTGATTATTTCTATGATTTAATATCCTCTAACACCTTAATTGCATACCTTGCAAATTATTCACTAAGATTGCAAATTAACGACTACTATAAACTACATAAGTGCGAAACTTTACGGAATGGTAAACAACAGTGAACCTAAGATGAAATTAGATTGGTTAGTTAGGAGTTTAATTTAACTACTCGTTAATTAAAATAATTTCAAAGCTTCCGTGTAGTGCTAGTTGATTGATTTGCAATTTAACATATTGCAAACATAACTGTAGCCGCTTCCTCCTCGAACAGCCGTAGAAATTTCAAGTTCCGCCGACGTGAGCCGCTTTCTAAGCGAATCAGGAGTCCGTGGATATTTCGTATTCGCGAAACGTATTTTTTGATACTGCCCTTTCATATGAGCAGACGGCACCGGCAGAGAATTTGCAATAACCCAGACCATTAATCGTTTCTGAATGCTTATTAATTAATTCACGTTCAAACCGTTCGTCTATTAAACCGTGTGCTTGTGGTGATTGCGAATTTACCTTCGTACGAGGTTTTTGAACTTTTAACACTTGATTTATTTCCGCCGGATTTATGCTAACAAAAAAAATTATTCGCCAAGGTTCACGTCTTCGTCTTCGATTCATTAGCCCGGCAATTGAAACCCTTAACTTGTGAATTCCTCATTAAAACTTAGTCAATCTTTTGACCATTGTCTTCTTTTTTAATTTTCATGATTCCAAAGGAAGCGATTGAAATTCTTATCAGATTATAGAAGTATCCTCTAAAATAGTTAGATTTTCTTATTTATCTCAACTAATATTTAATCATGATTCTCTGAAGGTAAGCGGATATATAATATAATGACAAATAACAATTTTTTTTACAATACCAGTAAATTAAAGTTATTAATTGCAAACTACAGTAAGACTTCATGGCGGACTAATATACGGATTAAGTACCGCGTCCAGATTTTTTTTCTTTATACAATTAAGTACCGAGACGAGAGGAACGTTTACCATATGGTAAGTGATAAGCCAGCTGATAGCAAAGCAGCGATAGCTAGGATTATGCACGCTGCACCATATTGCGCTCGTCGCCTAGAGACATAAGATGTTGCAGTGATACCTACCTAGTCACTCTCCACCACCAGAGACCTGTCAGTAATAAACTTACTTCTTACCAACTTGTTAATTGAATCTTTTTTAGATTAAATAAAGAGAGACAGTATTATTTATGCGAAATCGCTACAATAAGTCGAATTACTTAACGAACACATTTAAAAGATTAAGAAGATAAATTCATGAAATCTGGGAGTATGAGTATATGGGAGTAGTGCTCTAGGGGTGTTAGATTCCAGTCACTAGTGATAGGTTTCTGTTGACCGTCTAGGATGGTACCACTACAGCTTCTATTTCTATCGCCTAACAGTAGTGTGTAAACATTACTGTGTTACGGTTTGAATGACGTTGTAGCTAGTCAATGGCTACGAAACGAGACTACGAAATTATTGGAGCATCGACACTTAGTTTTATGTCACAAGGCGACCAGCACAATCTGGTGCAGTGTGTATAACATCCTAACTAGAGCAACGTTGTTACGAGCAGGCGTATCACTTACCATAAGGTGAACATCTCTGGTCTTGTTACTAAGTAGATTAAAAAGCAGTTTACACAAAACTAGGTGTTATTTTAGTTAACAATTTTAGAGCGAAATGATCTAATTCATTGGTAAAATAAGGTATTGCGTAAACAGATCTCTATTTACGTGGGTGACCGTTAGTCATATAAACCATTAAACATATTTTTACAAAAGTTAACAAAAGCAATAAACTTCCCTTTTTATTATATTTATAAATGTGCAAAATGCAATGGAAAGCTATTTATTTCGGATGTTCCCAGACTTAAATAATCAGGACGAGGTTACGAACACATTTATGAATGAAAGCTTGAATCTTGGCATATTAAAATAAATAGAACTGAGTAAAACTCAGTTTCAATAGAAATCAACAAAACGTATGTTCCTTCTTAGAAATTACTTTTTTTAGGGGACCTATTTAGGATAAATTATTCTTGAACTTAGGGGTATACTTATTCTAACAAAAACAGTTTCAATTTGTTCTTAGTTATGCGGAATATTGTCTCTTTCTTGTCGATAGTGAAATATTATTGAAATTCCATTTCATAGTAGGATTAAATGTTTTCTAACATATTAGAAAATATAAAGTGTATATGCTTAGCAGGTAGAAAAGTTTTTGAAAGTGTAGATAAAAAAAAACACATGTGGGTTAAAAGAAAGAAATATATATATAATAATTTTTGTCCATAATCTCTTGTTGTGTATCTTCTCAGTTGTTTCACTGATATACGACTGATCTCGTTAATTGAATTAATTCCAAAAAATTATTACTTTCATGTTGTATTTTCGGAAAATATTTTACAGTGAGGATATTCTACATCTTCCTATATATGACACAAAATATAATAAAGTAGATGTTTGCTGTTTACATTGTGTTAAAGATTAATAAATAACATTCATAATTGTTTAAACTGTGATAAACTTTTAGTACATATTTTACATATATAAATAATGTGTACTATACTCAATATGATCACGCGAAAGACGTCTACTGCTAGGCTTTTATTAAAAAAAAATCTTTTTTATTCAAGTAAGACAAGACGAGTGGGACTTTCACCTGATGGTAAGTGATACACTCGCCCATAACAACGTAAATATACTGCATCACATTGTGCTCGTCGCCTTGAGATATAACATGTTACGTCTTGTTATCCCATCAGTTTCACCAGCTACAGCGCCTTTCAATTTGGAAAACAGCAATCACAATACTGTTTGGCGGCAGAAACAGGCTCTGCAGTTATATCTGCCTAGAAAGTCTCTACTATGAAAGATCAATTTTTTTCTTTTTTTTTGTATGGGGTAATCCTGTATTAGATACCTTTATGATGTGGGGGCAACAGAGGGGTTATGCCCGACTCTTACCGGCTAAAACCCTACGGTGTACGTCTCAACGCTATTAGGCGAAAACACGCTTTCGCACACAAACTTGGAACTGAAACTCATCAACCTATATATCAATAATAGGCGGAAGTACCATGCGCGTCACCTCAAGGCCTAACATACTTGGTAACGGATTACCCCCGAATCCTCCACCATGGCCTCAGCACCAGAGACCTTCTAGGTGTAATATATCTTCACTACATTCATTTATTGCGATAATATATAATGCGAAATTAAGTAAGGCAAAGATAAAAATAAAAAGTCGAGCAAAGATGTCGCTCACGTCTTATCTTCTGAGAATGTTTATGATAGCGTTGCAAAATTATCATAAATAGGTACTGGGGATTAAAATTTAAATAAAAATTATGTCGCCATATTTGTGTTCAGACTTATGTTATTTTTTTTATCTCACTGGGTGATGGCTAGGTAGTTGACATAAACAAACGGACATTCTTTCATATCATATATAACACATTTGTTATCTGCAATGGACTAAAGCTTGACCTTTCCCGTGATGTGAAATAATAATGAAGCCGTGGATGGTGAAGCTTGATCGCTCGGAGCACTCTGGCTCTCGTGTGTTGACGGAACACAGCAACTCTGTAATGGTGGTAGATTTACAATATAATAATGATGGCTAATCAGATTAGTTTGAATCCCTACCACCATCTATACTTCTCAACGTGTGATCCCGGAATTGAATGAGTATCCTCCGTCTTACCAGGCAAAAGCTTAGTCATTGATTTGTTCAACCTAATTCTTCTGCATAGCTAAATTTAAATCTGTATTCACATCATGTTATTAAATATTCACCTCTTTTACCACAATCATTGCTAAATTTGTCGTAGTAGTAACAGTTACTTAAAACTAGTATTTAATGAGGTATGTTCTTTTGTCCAGTTGTGTAATGTCGTGGGCTGATGATGATGACGATGAAAATACGCTTGAAATTGCGTACACCAATCAATATTACTACTAGTATTTATATATACCTTTCTTACAAATTTATTAATTAAGAACTCGAGAGTAATGATCTATTACTAGCAATAACATCTATGTTTTCCAGTCTTAATTTCATAATGCGCAACATTTCCAAATAATATTAATTAACGAAGTATCATTAAGTAAGTTTTTATTATATTTAGTACAAAGTTACATATATCGTATTTAAAATAAATTAAGAATATAAAAAATATTCACATAAAAAAAATTATGTTAAATGTATTATAACTTTCCGCATAATTTCAACAACAATATTTGAATTGCTCTTAAGCTCCCTGAGGATTTTTTTACGGCGACACTGTGAAAATTTTGAATTCCACAAATTTAATAAAAATTTTATACTCTCCAAGGAAAAAGCTTTTAATACTAGAATTTTCTATTAAAAAGTTTATATTGAATAATTTTTTAATTGAATCTGAAGCAGTATATTTGATCTTTATGATGTACTTTGCTACTAGATGATTTTTTAATAAAAAAAATCACTAATTCTTCATTTATTTCGACAGGAACGAACCGAGGTTCTCATAAAGTTCCAAAAGCTGCCGATTTTGAGTACTGCAGGACCGATCGGTAGTGAGCCCTGAGAGCGGCTTATCTTCAGCCGTAGGCGTCTATCATCCGATAAGGATTATGAATAAATATTTAATTAAAACTGAAACATGAAAACTGAAAATTTATAAACGATTATTATTATATAAAATACTCCTACACTTGTTAACACTGAATCACCGTATCCGTATATAACAGTAGCTGGATCCGCTTTTTTAATTTTTCTCATCCACTTCTCTGTGACCGGCAACCAGAACTGGACATCCTGAAACGATAATGACATGTTTGGTCGCCGCCATAATCAGTTACTTATTGTCCCTCAACACTACAACTTCTCATTCGTATGTCACTAAAAATTGTAATTAGATTTGAAACCGTTAATAATTAACCCCGATCCCCATTCGTTCACTTGACAAATATTTATCACCGCGAGATGATAATAACAGCTTCACTTTAATTGTTACGTGGTGATAATCGTTTTGAGGCCTCGATTGGTTAGAAGTTTAGTGACCCCGCGCCGAAGGCAGCGTAGCGCCCGGAGGCTGGGACTATTCATAATTTTCAGTGCCGGTCTGTATCTGAAGGGACGGATCAGTCGGCGTTGACACGCCGTGGAGTTCGGACGTGTGTATACGCGACTAAGCGATTGCTACTACACTCGCACGGCGATACGTAAATAACATCGACTACACATTCAAATTTAAATATTACCTCTGTTTTATCAGCGGACCCAACATTTAAGACTGTTTTTCCTTATTATTTCAAAGCGTCCGCCTTTAATTTGCGTTACTTTTTTTTTTTTTTGTTAGGGACAGTGTATAAAATTCAATGTACTATAATTAAAAACAGTGATCGACAAAATCATCATTTATAAACACATCCGTCGTTTATAAAGATATGCACTGTACAATACTTTTGACTATTCATTTGTGTTTGAGTAACAATTAGTTCGATACGGAACGTGTGAGTTTATTTTATGTTTTGACTGGCGGTTTCCTGTGCACCGGCCACAAGCGGAAGCTGGTTTACACGATTAAGAAACGTACGCGTCGAAATAGCTCAGAAAGACTTCATATTCAGCGAAATGGTAACTTTGTTGCTTCTTCTCTTGTAGTTATAAGTTTCATTTGTGCTTTAGTTTATTTTGTTTAATCTTAATTTGCATTAAAAGAAATTATTATGTGGCGTTCTGTTTAAGTGTGTTTCTTGATACAAAAATATTTATATGCATATATTTAAGACAAACATTACGTACTGCTAACATATTACGAAAATTCAACTGATGTTAGGTCTCTTTTCACGGAGTCCATCCAGGTAGTAAATTATAACTGTGGTGAGCATTGTAAATTTGAAATTACTGGGGTAACGAGATCTATCATATTTCATGACAATAAGCACAGTGTAGTGCAGTGTTTATATTTTGTTATGGGCGGGCGTATCACTTAACATCAGGTGAACGTCCCACTCGTCTCGTCGCTCCGTCGAATAAGAGATAATTTAATGAAGTATCATTCAACACATAATATATTTTTCTTTGAATAATGCAATTGTATTCTTTAGTAATGCAATATTGTCTCTATATAAGAAATGACCCCGAGTTTCAGAATTTGGGAATATAAAATGCATAATATATAAACAAAACATAAATAAATTTTATCTGTTATTAAAATCATAGGACACCTAAAAATATTTCCTATAATTTTAATAAGATATTTGATAAAAATGTCAAAGGATAAATATTATAACATCTAAAATCGTTAACGGTGTAAAAATAATATAATGTATTTAAAGTTTTAATTCAATATGTCAGAATAAAATTTATGGTAACTAACTGTATTTACAGACTTTTGATAGGGTAGATATAACATGAAAATTATATTCAGTAAATAAAAGGGCAAGCCAGTATGCTAATCCTCAAGTTCATATAATAAATTAAACTCTTGGGATGGCTTGAAGCTGGCCTCGTCAGCGCAATCTATAACAGATATGGCTAACTTGACAATTCCCTTAGTAATCCCGTAATATGAATATAAATTCGTTTTAAAATAATTCTCCTTAAGAATGTCCCTAATTATTTAAGGTTATATCAATATATTTACATGATATCTATGTTATGATATAAATGTAAAAATTTTGAAGTTTAATATGACGAGATCTAAATATACTATAACAGTAAAAATTCAAACTTTTTTAATTTTTGTTATAACTTGTTAACTTACGACGCTGCACTATATAAAGTTATAAAGTTCAAATACAAAGTTAGACTAATTTAATGTGAACACACTATATATCGCTTCTCATCATCAGCAGCCGATAGACGTCCATAACTGGACATGGACCTCCCCCAAAGATGTCCTTGTCAGAGTTCATTAAGGAGAATTAGGCCTTAGCCCACCACACTAACCCATTGCGTGTTGGTAGGTGGTCATAGCTTCGTCTGTTATTCAGCAGGGTGCACCGGGTGCAGGTGAGGTTGGCTTGGGCTCCGTAAGATGTTGGGCAGAGCCTCTTACACCACCCCTTAATATATCACTCGTTTATGTATTATCGTTGTAACTTACTTAAATAACTTAAATTTTAATTCGCTTCCTCCACTTTCATGAAGCGGACGAGGTGTGCCAGGATCGTAGCTACTGGAGAGAGGTGGTCTCTGCCTACCCCACTGGGAACGGGGCGTGATATACATGTATGTAAATTTTAATTGCAGCCAACCCATGGTCATAAAAATATACTTGCGTTAGGGATCGGTAAATCAAAGTGGTCGTCCTCAGTGTTATTCAATTATTATGTAAAAAATTATCATCAATTTGTACCCAACTTAGACGAATTCTAACACCTATACTCTTTTCAAATATTTAGGTACATATGAAGAAAGACAAATTTCTTTTATTTGTTTTTTATTATTTCTTTTAATATAGGAAAATAAGTGCATGAATGTATGTCTATTTCTATAAAGACATTTCGTGTACAAAATCTTTAATGTCCTAGTAAAGATTCTGTGAGTGAGTCTTCATCAAAATATTTTATATTTCTATAATATATTACTGATATTTACTGAAAATAATAACTATATTGTGATATAAAAAACTGAATTCTAAGCTATCTCTCTAATACTACAACGCACTTATATTTATCGATGATATCACCCAGGTCGTAAATCTTACAAAATGTCTGTGTAATTAGAGAGGATAATCTCTACCAATCTTCTAAATTGCTTTTAAATTTACTTAGTAATCATGAAATTTCTTATTTATTAGTCCAAAAACAAAGTGGTTTCTAAAAAGCTTTATACGAAACAAAAAGAGCCTCATTTAAATGTTGTAAAAAGTAATGAGTGATAAATCATTGAACTAATTTCATGAGCTAGAGGGCCATTGATGCTAACTCATGGTACGCGCTGCAGGTCCATACAAGTTGATAGAGTATATCCTGGATGCAACGACGATTAGGAAGATACACAAGTTTACATAATAATTATCAACAGCGTAGGGAGAGGGGTAAAACGTAATACCGACGTTTTCTTTTTCTGCGTTTTCATCACAACTACAAAGAGCAGTTACAAAGAGGACGGTTACCCCCACCTAGGCCTTACTCCACGAACCAGTTGTGTAGACTCTTCTTCGTTTCACTGTTGATCAGACCACGGCAACTAATTCCTTAGGTTGTACATCCTCTAAACATTTAGATTATTAGCGCCTTAATATGGTAAAAGATAATAATTATAAAGCACGATAATAATAACAAAGAAAAATTTTTTTTCCTTGTTTTCAAATGTAAAGTTTTTCTTTTTTTTCTTTTCTTTCTTTGTTAAATTATACTGTGTGAATTGTAACTGCTGGTGGGTGGTGCAGAGATAGAACGGTAGTACGCGATATCCTTTGTGCGCCTATTATAATTATTATTTGTGCTTATTATTTACGTTATTTTTATTAAGTATATAAAATATATTGTTTCCGAGTTATATATAATTATTTATAATGTCTGATGAGGGTTCAGATCATTCCTTTCATGACTCGGATATATTATCTAACGATGGCAGTTTTCATTCCCTAACTGGTCCGTTGGGCGATTTTGTGCGAAGTATGTTTGATCAAAGTAGGTCTTTATTAAACGTGTGTCATATTAACGCTCAAAGCGTGCCTGCTCACTACTGTGATCTGAAGGAGACATTGAGTAATGCCGATCTTCACGCTGTTCTGATTTCAGAGAGCTGGCTCAAACCGAATCTTCTTTCGACTTGAGCCCCTCACTGGCTTCACTCTAGTACGCAATGATCGTGAGGATGCAAGAGGAGTGGTGTTGCTGTATACCTCCGTGGTGACTTTCCTTTTATAATATTCGCTTCCTCCTCCCCAATTAACATCACATCTGCAGAGTTTCTTTTCCTGGAAGTTAGTGTTCTAGGAATCAACGTTGTCCTACGCGTGGTTTACTGTCAACCTTCTGTAGTATTTCTCCAATATCGAAATGCTGCTGGAATCTTTAGGATCGGAATATTCGCATCACATCATCATGGGTGATTTTAATACAAACCTCCTTATTACTTCCTCACCACGTTCCTCCAGGTTACTACATATAATTAAGTCAGTTGGCCTTCATATGCTTCCTTTACAGGCCACTCATCACAATGTCAATGGGGAAGACACATGACTTGACTTAATTCTCACCTCCAATCCTGCCCTTGTCTTCTCCCATAGTCAGCATTTTGCTCCTGGATTTTCCCACCATGACCTCATTTTTGTTTCATACGTTATAAAACGTCCTAAGTCTCCTCCTAAAGTATTGTACAGACGTTGCTTTGGCCGTATGGATGTAGAGAAATTACGTATGGATGCTTCTAATTTAAAGTGGGATACTGATCTTGGAGTTCGCACTGTTGATGAGAAGCTGTGTGCGTTCAACGATGCCCTCTTACACTTGTACAGCACTCGCGCTTTTTTTAAGAAAGTGAAGATTAAACGAACACCAGCGCCTAGGTTGACTCATGAGGTACGAATCGCGATAAGAAACAGAGATAACGCCTCTCGTAAATATAGAAGTTATCGCTGTGAAGAAAATTGGTGCTCGTATAAAACTGCTAGAAATCGCTGCAACCAGATGGTACTTAACGTTAAACGCTATATTCGCACTGACATTAATTCCTTGTCCTTTCCAGGTCTCTGGAAGATATTAGGAACTTAGGCATAGGCAAACAGAATTGGGCTGGATGTCCAAATACAGTTTGCTTTAGACGATATAAACAGCTATTTCTGACCTCATATCCCCTTGCACTACCAAACGAAGTGTGACACTATAACTTATATCAAGGCTTTACCTCGACCAATCTTCGAGAGATTTTACTTCTCATAAGTTGCTAAGGAAGAGATCAAGAAGATCATCCTCTCCATCAAGTCCAATGCACTAGATTGCAACAACATCAGCCGTCGCATGATTATTTCCATATTAGACTACCTTCTTCTGCCTGAATATATCCTTAACTGTGGCATAAAGCATACATTGTCCCTTTGGCCAAAACTGAAAATCCTTCTTTACCCTGCATTCGATTCATTTTCAAACTTCGTAAGTATGATCATATATCTACGTTCCGTTAACAGTTAAAGTGGTTACCCATCCGTCAGCGGCGAAGCCTGCGTGCTCTCAACACCCCATTTACTAATTTCACTTTTTTTAAACCACCTCCTTATCTTATTTCCTGTTTTAAGTATTTAGGTACTAACCACGACAAAGATCTTCACTTCTCTAACAACCCGCTTTTTTTGTGTACTTCTCACACCTCTGATATTGTCCACTCTTCTTTTTCTATCCAGTCTATCCTTCTCTGGAATGCACTCCCTCTGAATATCAGAACAGTAACTAATCGGTGTACTTTTAGGCAGAAAGTACGGGAAATTCTCCTCAATGACATTAATACTGAGCCCTCCTTCAAATATTTTTTAATATTTAGTTAATATCATGTATGTATGTCTGTATGTATATATGTGTTTTAGTATGTGTATATTTGTGTATTATATATTATATTGTTTTTAGTTGATGCACCTACCTCATCATCTTTATTATCCAACGTAGATTGGAAGATAATGCCAATGGCATTAACTCCGTCTTTACACGAGGTGTATGAAGTTAAAATAAATAAATAAATAATAATATGGTAATATCTTTGGAGTAGACCTATGTCCAGCAATGGGTATCTATCGGCTGATGATAATGCTGACAGATATGTTTATATATTTTGAATAATTTATAATTATTTACACTTAACCGGTTAACATTAAAAGTAAAGAATAACTAGAAGATTAAAACATTTGTTAAACTAGTTTTTAACTAAAATACTTTAAAGATCAATTACAATTTATAACTTCGACTGGAGATAACAGAATAATTCTTTAGGGACTTAAATCGTAACCCTGATTTTATAGGTGACAACCAAACCTGATGTGGTTAAAAGATAACGGTTGTTTGGTGACTTTCGCCGTTAATGTTATCATGTACAGTTTATTATATATGTTATTTAGTACGATATAAATAGTAACATTGCCCGCGGACAGATTGAATGGTGCTCTGAATTCGGTCCATGTGTTCTATTACAATATATGTATTTCCGACGCGCGCCGGAAACGCAAAAGACCTTGGTGATCACTCAAATAAATTAAATTGTGGATATCGCTATATTTTATTTCTCTATATTACATTTGATAACGCTAAAACTTTTTGTTAAGTATAAATTAATTGTTAAAAATATAAGATATTGGCTACTATACTATACTGTAAAGATCTCTGTGTGAAACTTACAGAGATCAAAACATATCTGAATTATAAGTACAATAGAAACATCGTATTAGGAAACATTGACATAAACGACTTCTAAGTTTAAGCCGATTAAGCCTTGCTTTTCTATTGGCTCATGATGATGCAGCCTTTTTAACTTGTTACTGGTAATCTCAATAATAGTTCTTAAAAAAGACCTTGTAAAATCTAAAGTGGTACACAATCTAATTTCATCCAAATGTCAACAAATTATTTTCCGACACATCAAAGAGTGTTAGGGCATCTGCCTATGTCACGGCGAGCGATGCTCTCCTTGTGATCGATTATTATTAGAACTCAAACATACACGGACCGACAATACATATGATTTAATTATAGCTAAAACAGATGTCTTTAATTCATCATCGTTACAAAGTAATTTTTTCATCATGTTTAATAACGTCCTAACGTACAAATGAATCAACGAAGTCTGGGTAAAAAGCCGAAAGGCGTTTAACCTGTATTTACACCAAGTGCATAAATAAAAAGAAATAACTGACCGCATCTCTCTAGTGTATGTATATGACATAGTAATCTTCAAATTACAATTTAAAACAATTTTTTTTATTGTAAAACACTTTAATAAAATATGAAATACGTAATTGAGACTATGCTTCAATCCACTATAATCTTAATAAAATATATCATCATCATTTGAACCGATGGGTGTCCACAGCTGGACATAAGTTTCTTGTAATGTGTTCCATCAACCACGGCCTTGGACTGTTTGAATCCAGTGGCTCAGTTGATAAAATACAATACTCTTAAAACACGGAGAACGCTGGTTTGATTGTGGGTCCACATTTTGTAGAGGTTGAATGGTAGTAATAATTTTTTGAAGTCACCTCGTTAACTCACATAGTAAATCTGCGGATATAACAAAGTCACTTAGTTCCGAACGTGAAGACATAAGAATCATAATATTCTAAACGAGAACTTTTCACGATCTTAACATCAGAACTCGAAAACAATTGCTGGCCCACTGCCCACACAAAAAATATATAATCATCATTAGAAGAAAGTTAAATGCTTCTTGAAATTCATCAAATCAATTTCCAAGGACAAAATGGATATAGTTAGTAGTTAAAAACTAAAATTAACAAAATAACCAACCATTCGTACCTAACAATGTTATTATTTGCTTTAAATATGAATCTGGTTAATTGTTGGTAAACACTGATTCACATATTTGGTAGACTCCCGCTTATTCCTGGTACATTGTTAACCGAAAGTTAATACACATCCTTTTGTTGTTGTTCGCCATGTTGGACATTCGGCCCTTACTGTTGAATTAATTATACAACTTAACAAATCCCAAGCACATAGGTTTAAGCTATGTTATTCTAGGGAATTTGGTTAAATACATCGTAATACCCTAACTTTGTAAATACATATATCGCTTAAGGGTAAGTTGTTATTAAATTAAGTTTTAGTTCAGTGCCCTGACCAGATACTGTCATAGTTTACATATACATTGACGTTATTCCGATCACACATTTTTTTAAAGTTCTTTTGAAGGTTTATATATTATTAATAATTTAAACTGTTTTAATTTTCTGGATGATCATACCTTAAACAAAATTTTTGGTATGAGTTATTTGGTTGATATTTTTTTAGTTTATTACATATATTATTACAACGAAAATTAACTTTACTATAAAATTCTAAGACAATCTTCTCATTAAAATTTTAAATTTAAATTAACTATTAGTAGAACGGCTTGGTTGTTATAAAAGATAAAATAAAATTGTATTATTCGAACAAAAAAATTTCATAAAATTATACAAAACGTTTAAAGTGACCAGACACGCTTAGTTACAGCTTTGGATGGAATTTCTCTTTTATCAGAGGTCATATTCAAGAGCAATTTTCGGTAACAAACGTGAACTTTTAAACTAAATCAACATCTTTTCACTAAATTTGCATTTTTTAACTCGTGTGTGCTCCACGAATACGATCTAAAACCTTATTCCCACGACGTATTACTTTGAAACTTTAAATTTATGCCCAACTTAGCTATTTCGTTAAATTTGAATGCCGCAAAAAGCAACGGCTGGCGAGCGAAATAAAAATTGGAAGCCTCTAAATAAGTTAAAAGTTAGTTGCTTATGTGTTAGCTGCTGCTTCCTCTTCTTCTTCCTCTTTTTTTCCTCTTCTTCTTCCTCTTCTTCTTCTTCCTCTTCTTCTACCTCTTCTTCTTCCTGTTCTTCTTCTTCTTCCTGTTCTTCCTCTTCTTCTTCTTCTTTCTCTTCTTCTTCCTCTTCTTCTTTTTCTTCTTCTTCTTCCTCTTCTTCATCCTCTTCTTCTTCCTCTTCTTCTTATTTTTCTTCCTCTTCTTCTTCCTCTTCTTCTTCTTCCTGTTCTTCTTCTTCCTCTTCCTCTTCTTCTTCCTCTTTTTCCTCCTCTTCTTCTTCTTCTCCCTCTTCTTCTTCTTCCACTTCTTTTTCTCCCTCTTCTTCTTCTTCCTCTTCTTCTTCCTCTTCTTCTTTTTCTTCTTCTTCCTATTCTTCTTTCAGTTCTTCTTCCTCTTCTTCTTCTTCCTTTTCTTCTTCCTCTTCTTCTTCCTCTTCTTCTTCCTCTTCTTCTTTTTCCTCTTCTTCTTCCTCTTCTTCCTCTTCCTGTTCTTCTTATTCCTCTTTTTCTTCTTCCTCTTCTTCTTCTTCCTTTTCTTCTTCCTCTTTATCTTCCTCTTCTTCTTCTTGTTCTTCTTCTTCCTCTTCTTCTCCTTCCTGTTCTTCTTCTTCCTCTTCCTCTTCTTCTTCCTCTTCTTCTTCTTTTTCCTCTTCTTCTTCCTCTTCTTCCTCTTCCTCTTCTTCCTCTTCCTGTTCTTCTTATTCGTCTTTTTCTTCTTCCTCTTCTTCTTCCTCTTCTTCTTCTTCTTTTTTTCTTCCTCTTCTTCTTCTTCTTCTTCTTTCAACATATCGACATGGTAGTATGAGCATTCGACGAGAACTTATTTGTAGATGAGATGCTTATGAAGTTTTTTTTTGAAATACATAGATTCATTTGATTTCTAATTAATTTTTTAAACATTTACATTTCATATAATATATGCGGTTGCTATGATAACGTTTGATATAGAAAGTAATTTGCGGTCTAAATTCATATTACAGCCAGCTAAACGGGAACAGCAAATTTAAAAAAAAACTTAGAAAAGAAAAGCAAAAACATAAATAATAAGAGTGGAAACATTGCAACAAAATTGAATATAAAACAGTTAAAATTTAATATTATATCTAAATTCGCTTAGTCGACACAGTTAAACTTGTTTAACAAATGCTGTAAAAATGTACATACTTTTACTTCAGCAAAAACAATTGTGTACGAAGAAATATTATTGTCTTGCGAAAAATTCTCATAAACTTAGAACCGTCCCTTACACATCTGTTCTCGTCTACTGTTATATCAAAGGATGTCCTGTTGCTCTACTTAAGTTGGTACTTAGATACTTTTTTAAAGGTCTTTATGTTTGATATTAAAATTTTCGATACAGGCCGGATATAGCATATTGCTCAGAAGCAAACGTTATAAATAATAGTGTTAGTTTTAGGTAATCACAAATATATTCTATTACTTTCAATTTATATAAATTGTGTACTAATTCGAAGAAAACAGAATTTCATATATAATGATTAATAAATAAACAATATATATGTGATAAATCGTGTCTTCTCAATTACTTTACCTGTTTAAACATAACCTAATATTTATTTATTTTATTATCATACATATATAAGTTATATATAAGTTATATGTAGTATTTAATTATATAATGAATCTTTTACTTTAAGGCAAGTATATTAATGTAACGGTTAACGTCGTTAAATGTTACATTAATAGATTAATGAATAATTTGTTATATTCATAGTAACATGCCTCATATGGAAGACGGGTTTTAAATATTGAAATGGATGAAAAGAGCAAAATGCGACAGCTTTTCCTCAGATTTTTATCAGTATACTGCTTTCGCCAATCTTGAACAGTCTTGGCGAATATATAAAATTACATATTTGGGGTAGCACGGTGTTTAACAGTGGATATCAACAGGTTAAAATGAGAATCACTTTTACAGCTAGCAACATCTTTTCACCATAACATCGTTTATTCAAGGGTGAATTTTCCACATAGCAAAAAATTATAGGGACCCATTTATTTTAAAAAAAGGGTTCGGGTAAATTGTTTACTCTAGCAAGCCTGTCTTGCAGTGATCGATGTAACAATTTTATTTATCGATACAATACGTCATTGTATTGATAAATTATTCATGTACTCAACTCCATTGCAGCATCGATTTTTATCACTACCAAAGCTTTATTATTTCTTTTTTTTTATGACGAAATTACGAGACAAACATCATGTTACAGCGATACAAGCATATCACTGAGTACCATAACATAGCACTAGTTAAGATGATATTTTCTGCATCAAATTCTGATCTCGATCTGAAACGTGAGATGTAAGTCGACAAAAGTAGACGCTGCAGTGATACATGGACACTCTTCAACAGAAAATACTTTACACTAGAGTATATTGTGTAACTATTATATCAAATTCTAGAAGAATACAGCAATCGTTATATATCGATCAAATTCAAAAACAGTGATAACTTTTCGGAATATTAACCAACAAGTCTTTTTTTCCATCTACAGAAAGAGTTCCCAAGTGGAGCTTAACATTTCCGGGTCCAATAGAGACGGGTCTTATTCTTGATTCAGGAAGTTCAGAAAAATTAAGAGACACTAAAAAATTAAAAATCTTTCTTTAATTTTTGTTATTGATTATGTATCTGTTAACATATTTTGAAAGTTGATGTTTTCATTGTGAATTGTGGTTGACTTAATGTTCTGTTAAAAAAGCAGATTACTTCTTAATGGTATCTCTGGTTGTTCTAATTGTTTATGTTGGTTAGAATGAGCGTCAGTGAGGTTTGTATTAAGGAATTGATTAAAATCTAGCGAAGACACTCGAGAATAAACAAAGGAAAATAGCCGCTTTCAATTAACATTGGTATTTGTTATTGTGTAGACATGCTTTGTGTCTGTTGATTGTTTGTAAACTATTTCGTGATAAAACTTCAAACTGGCCTCGGTAGATATTTTACGCTGTGCACAATTGAACATTACTATTTTAATTACAATTTTTTTATTAATTACTCTTGTGGTCTTGAAATGCAAGGGTTTGCTTGGATTATTAGATAAATTTGCGTTCATAACAGCATATCTGTCTTTCTATTGTCAACAAGTAAAAGTTAGAGTACTACACGAGCTCAGCTTTATTATCATTTAGCTTCATGTAAAATTATATATGGAAAAAATAATTATAAATAAACTATCTGGGGTAAAGCTTGAATAGTGGTTACACTAATGTTAAGCAAAGTTTAGCAGAAAAAGATTGGGTATATGTTAGGGTATGAATTCTGGGATGTATTGTTTATTTATTAATGTAAATAAAATTGCTTATAGTATTGAATGTATACAAGCAACCGTTACCTGTTGGATGGCACGAACTGAATCTTGATCGAGTAAATAGTGAAATAGTATCGTATTCGAATTGTTTCATTTTTCTTGTAACAGTTCTAAGGTCTCGACTTTTATATAGGTCTACAATTTTCATTAACAACAAACAAAATCACATTTCCAACAGTGCTTTTAATTATTATATTCTCAGTTATCTCTCCCATCATGTGTTAGACAGGTGTTTTTTTTACAGCATTCTCCGGGTATTTTTGGGCTTGGGCTTCGATCCTTTCTTTGTTACGTTTATTGTTGCTTTCTCCATTCTCTCCTTTCTTCCTCTTCTTCTTGTATTCTGTTCTAATCTTCCATTCTTATTTCTCTTGTCTATGGCCCATCCTAATTCCTTCTTTCATCCTTCCCTTAAATGAATTAGACCACATACTTTTATTTATTTCTCACCCTTATTACTAATACATTTCTATGTCTTGTTTCTTTCTTCTATACATTGTGTTACAATTTCTTTTACATTCTAACCCTATTTCTTAACTCTATACAATCTATCTATATATCTATGTTCTTAATACAGTTTTATTCTATTGACGGTATTATAATCTTTCTTACTTATTTTATTTTATTGTGTTATTATGGCCTATTTTCCTCTATTGTTTTATTTACTATCTCTTTGCAAAAATGTAAAAATATCGGACGACTATGTTCTTCACTCATCAGGAAAGCGACTGTTCTGCCTTCTATTTTCTTTCCTACGACAATTTTCAATTCCGCTCTCTGAGCCCCATATTTGGTGCCGGCAGCGATTAGGTCCTACTCGGTTTGGTCCATGCCCGCATCACAGGTGCATGAGGGACTCTCCTTGAGTTTGAGCCTATAGAGGTTCTCGAAGAATCTCCCGTGCCCCGTAAGCATTTGAACCAAGTATGGCTCTAGTCGGGTTTTTCGGATAATCTTGTACGCTGACTTGGCGTCCGGGAAAAGCATTCGCGTGGTGGACGCTGTACTACCTTCTATATAGCGTCTATTCCACTCTTCAAGCGTAGTCTGCCTGAGATGTCGCCTGACGAATGATACAGGGCATCCATCATAGTCCGCTCTTCTCTTACTCTTCAAGGCCGCTTCCTTGGCTAGCTGATCCGCCCTCTCATTACCCTCCATCACAGCTTGCGCTTTTATCCAATATAACCTGACATTCTTCTTGTCCGCTCGTGCTTTCATTAATTATCTTTCATTCTTATCGCTAAGGGATAGAAGGTGTCTGATCTTGCGACTGACTCAAGGGCAGTCCTTGAGTCGCTCAATACAACACACGACTGGAGCAACTCACTGGCCGCGTGTCCCGTCGCTTCCACCAGCGCCAGTAGCTTAGCCTGGTAATGATGCAGTAGTTCTCTATCTTGAGTTTTTTGATCTTTACCTCTGCGGCGTCCCGCATGTTGCAGAACTCCGCACCCACTTTGCCTTCTATGCGGCTGCCGTCCGTGTACACAGTGATAGCCGCCATGGGACGCTGGTCTCCCCCTGCACCCTTCCTAAACAGGAGAACTCCACTCCTGTAGATTACCAGTGCTTCCAGGTCTCAGTTTGCCAGCACTTGCCGGGATTACCACGCTTTATTTCAAATAAATGACTGCTTCTTGGATGCGAAGGTCTAGAGGAAGCAGCCCGGCAAATACTAGAGTCGAGTGTAGCGACGCGATCCGATGCGTATGCGCAATTTTTTGCGCAAATCCGCGTTCGACCACGCCGAGCTGCCTGCGGACTGCCTCCTTCCATCTCTTAGGGAAATAAGCAAGAGCGAGACACTGGGTGAAGAGCGATAGGAACACTGCGGTATCTACGTTGATCGCTGCCCGACAAATGTCGGTAGTGAAGCCTTCAGCGCCAGGCCCTTTTTTGGCATTGAAGGTCGTCGCGGACCATCGGAGCTCCTCCATCGTAAATGGGGGTCACATACTTTACCATGGTCCCCGTCGTTGACTTCTTCAATTCTTGCTCTGACTATACGATGGTCCGCATTGTCCTCCCCGGAATCATCTTCCGGGAAAAAGACCTCCGCCAGCGTTCTGGCCGATCCCACTGCGTCCAGCACCTTCCCTTCCTTAACGAGGGAGACGTCCTCACACCTAGTCCCCGTGCGCCGTATTACTCGGTAGATGCCGTCCCACATGTTCTCGCGGTCCTGCCTTTCACAGAACCGCATCCAGTTTTCGGTCTGAGCATGCCTCGCTTCGAGTCGGTGTGTAAGACAGGTTAGAATATCACTACCACAGTTGTGTTCATACCGTAGTTACAGTCAAGATCCTTGAACGAAGCATGGTGAGGTTTTATCCGGTAAGAGTCAGGCTTAAATCTTTTTTTATCTTATACCTGCAGCGTTTTTTAAATGGCGACTAATGAGATAAAGATTGCATAATATACCATGCAAGCAAAGAGCGAACACTCTTTATAAGGGAACCTATATCTAGGAGTTCACATATTGATGTGTATATTGATACTAAAATGATAAATATGAGTTGCACATATATGAAGAAATATAATACTAATAATAGGTAATAAAGTTTAAAAAAATTGAGCGAATATACTTCTTGTAAAAATAATAACAAAATTTTTTAAATCATACTACAAACAATATCTTAACAATGAAACCGAAGATGAGAGGCATAAAAAATCACATCATATCGTATTAAAATTTTTATAATGTAAAAGTGTATTTAACAGTTTCGCTAGTATTAAAGACGCCTGACTTTAAGTACTAATCTAATTTAGACTACAGAACATATATCGTCCGTGTCATACCTTTAATATGACCGGGTAATAAACACTAGCTTCAAAACAAGAAATACTTATTCGGCCTAAGTCTAAGCTCAAGTCGTTCAACCTTTTGGAAGTGAAGGTCATATAGGTAATCTATATTATATTTAACGTTTTATAATACGGTTCTCGTACAACAATAATGTTAGCTTTATAGTTAGCTCGAAGTGCATTATTAATATTTGAACTCTGCTGCTAACTGTAGCTAACACAAATAAACACTCATAAGCCGAACATGCTCTATTGAAATATATAGTTTTCATTTCGATCTTAATTTTATTTAATTAAGCAACATTCAACTTTAATTAAAGAAAATTAATTACTAATGGTAAGACAAGTGTAATATCAATAAGTAATACTAATTTGTAGTTCTCTGAAGCAGTGATTTTTTAAAACTACCAACCAAGAATATGACAGAGGTATTTTACCTTAGACAAAAAAAATGTATATGTAAGTTTAAATAAACAATATTATAATGATTTATTGAAAGTTGGACAGACAACAGATAATGATTTATTATCTAAAAAACTGTATGACGTATATTTGCTATTGTTCTATTGTCGAGACCATCTTAGACGAGAAGTATTATTATTTGAATGTCGTCACTGCTCTATTTTCGCGTTCATAGTAAAAATAAAATAATTTCCGTAAGAAATAAATAAATAACTATCATTTTAACGAAACTCTTTAGCAAGAATCTTTTTTCTAATAAACAATTAATTATTAATTGTTAAAATAATCCAGATGTTAAGATGTTTGTTAAAAGTTTCCAACTGAATATTATTATGATCATAAAAAAAATTCGTTAACCATAATTGTACACGTACCATTAATAATCGTCAATTTTTTTACGAGCACCCCCGTAAATGACGTTTAAAATCTTTTTGTAGCATTTAAACATTACGAGCGGAATACCAACTTTGAATACTAAGTTAGATTGCAATACTTTAGTTGAAAATTTCATAAAATTAAGTATACTTTAAAACATATTAGAGGAAAATATTAATGAAAGGGGACGACCGTAAAAACAAAAAGAAACTAAAAAAAAAGGAACCTCTAAAATTAATCAATTCTTTTTATTTTACAGCGTCCTTTAAACCGGAACACAGTAATTTTTGCACTCTACGGTTTGGCGGCAGAAATAGACGCTGCGGTGGTACTTAGACAATCTTCGGTAACAGAGACCTACTACCACTAAATTTTTACTTACATTTCTGTTCTGCAGTCCTGACCATTATTGAAAAAAAAATAGTATTATACATTAAAATTAACCTTTTGTTTATTGATTAACATTTCATCACATTTGAATTTTCCGGTGGTAGGTCTCCGAATGCAGATAATTACCACCGCAGCACCTGTTTCTGCCGTTAAACACTACTCTGCAAACATTATTTTGTTCCGGTTCGAACGACGTTATAACAAGCGAAATTTCTGGGGTAACTTGACTTAACATCTTATGTCTCATAGTGTCGAGCACAATGTGGTGCTCTGTATTCTATCCGAACCAACACCTCCTTGTTACGGGCAGGCGTATAATTTATCATTGAAGTGAATTTGCCACTTGTTTGGTCGCTTACTTAAACAAAAAATTATGTATTTCGTCATAATGCATTAAATATTCGTGTACTTTTGCAATATGAGATCTGTCCCGCCAGCAACACGGCAACAACGGCACCCAACATCAACAACCGATACAAAGCGGACACAACAAACGAACGCACGACCAGTTATTGGTTCGCCCACATCCGTTTGAGATATTTTGACTTGAAAAATGAACATCACGGTCGTCAACTGGGCAACACTGACGAATTGAAAGCGATTGTGGAAACTGACGCTACTCAATCTACAGTTGAATATTGCTTTTTTCGACGATATAACTAAATAATAACTTTTTAGCGAGAAATATTAAATTCCGAGAGGCAGTACTTCCGGAAATGATTGCCGGGTGGTATAACTCCTCTTTGTTAGATCATTGTGTCCAAAGGTGCATGTGTGCCGCACAATTTGTAAATAAATGGAAATAACTTATTTATAAAACTATGTAAAATACTAACTTGTTACTAACATGGACTTAAGCAAAATTTCTTACTTATTAACGCTCAATGGCCTTAGAGACCGAAATAAAGTTTATATGACAATTATAGTACAAAAAAGCGTCAAGAGTTTGTTGCTTCCCGCATTCTTTTATATTTGTTATTAGCCCACCTTTAAAAATCAAGCTCGTATTCTTATTTTATTAAAAAAAAATCGCCAAAATGTGCGAACTTGTTAAATGATATAAACTTGAATATAATGAATCTAACATCATAAAGACCAGCACACATTAAACAATCTCTTCCTTTGCTCCCATTAGAAGTCACCAGCTAAATGGCATTTAATGAATTGTAATTAGACCTTTGTTCATTAGAAGTCTTATTCACATGCAAACAATATACATCATATGCGATAAACGTGAAACTAAATTAAAAATATATTTAGCTTTAATTATTTTGTAATTAATCATTGGATACGATAATATTAAGACATACAATTAATCTAGATTTCAAAAGATATTAAACAATGCGAATGTTCATATAATTTATTGTTGTGATTTATTGTCGCTGAATAAGATATCGTGAGCTTATCTACTAATTAATTTGTTAAAGGACCATTTTGGGGGTGAAACAGGCTGACGTTGTTTGGAATAGGTTTATTTAAATAGCGACAAGACAAGGATTATTTGGGATCACCAGACGGGACTGCGTCTCTGGTTAGGATTAATAATTAGTATTCAGTCTAATAATTCGATGAGAAAATAGATCGTGTTAGTGGTGAAAATAATGGACGTTGGGTGAAATTTACAGTTACTCCAATATTTATTCTAATGATGACTGATATTTTTTGAATAAACATCATTTAAGATTTGCTACATCTTTACTTCATCGATGAATCTTATGTATAATAAATCCATCATTGAATCTTTCAGAATACTGTCGCTCTCACTACCATAGATATACATTTTAGTAATTTTAAGAAGCAATATTTAATTTTCAATATACAACTTTATATGAGCTGAAACACTAAAGCAGGAGAGAAAAGTAAAAATTAGTTCTTGCTTTTAAAGTTTATCAGTGATTAGTTTTAAGTTGGCGCCTCAAAACTTTCATCACTTTCATATATTCGGACAAATGCAATGATTAATTTAGAGAAAAAAAGTCGAACAATAATATTTTTATTAAAAAGCCAGTTGTTATTAAAAAGTTTTGATATAAAACATGAACCGTTTCGCTTTGAAATATACTTCGAAAGCCTTTTAAACAAAAGAAATTTGCATAAAGAAATGTCTCGACTTTGGTAGTTTTGTGATAAACAGTATAGAGACAATAGTCTCTCAGGCGAACATTGCTGAATAATGTAATATAGAAAATATAAGTTATAAGTATTATAAGTAGCAAGTTCATTTCATACTATGATATTAACTATATTTTATTTTTTCGCACCCCATTTACTCATTGTCATAGCATTCAATTTGTCGCTCATTTTGTTTACTTCGTAGATCACATTAAGTTTCTGTTATAAAAGTAAAAAAAAATTATATTATAGATTAGTGCGTGTTAATTTCTGACCAGTTTTCGTTTTAGTTTCTATTGATCCTTTCTTTTTAAATAAAGTAAAATATTTGATTAGTTTAAACAAATTTTACAACGGAAACCAACGACACAGCGCTATCTCTCGACCTACATTCAGTGAACGTAAACGCAACTGAAATTAGTTTGAAAATATTCGTTCTTCCAACATTATTACTAAGAGATTAGCAAAATGAAAAAGCATTAAAATGTTTTTATCATATTTCAGATAACGCACTCATTTGCGACAAGTACAAAGTTGGTGATAACCCGATTAGAGAGTCCGATATGTGACGCCCATAACTAATAACAGTTGAATATAAATTATCACGCTTTTATGCTAAAGTTGATATATGTTTCAAAATAACAAATCGAAACTTATTTAATTACAAATTACTTCATTGTACATATTTGAAATAATTGACCAATTTTCGTTTACTTCAAAGAATGATGGAAATAACATATTTCGCATTTATTTCCCTTCAAAGGGATTTCCTTCGCTCGTAGATTCATTTGGGTGGGATTATTTGTTCAAAGGAATGATATATAAATTCTGACATAAATAAACACCTTTTTACCCTTTTATAAACTAAACGTAAGTTTTTACTTACACTTTGTTAATTTTCCAACACACACTCTTGTTTACTCGAAAGGCTTTTAGGAATATTGTACGAAGTACATAAAAGTGTGTGTAAATCGATAGGTTTCAGAGATGATTAAAATGTTGTATTATTGAAAATCCAACCAATCCATTATTATAAATGTTATATACAAACGAATTATTATTAATTTTAACTATAAATTTTGATGTATATATAAAGCGAAATGTTATGATTAACGTGTTTTAAATATAATTTTTGACCGATTCTTATAAACTTAAGATACAGAGATAAATTCAAGAGTATATCATCAAAGCTCATCCAGTCCATTGATTTACTATTGCAATAAAAGTAATCAATACTAAAGTTTTAAATAAAATTCTTGAAATCCTTGAGATCCAAATCATCCGCAATACGGCCGTTATTACTTTTGATTTTAACCCTGTAAAATAATATTAAAAACATAAATCCCGTTGCTTTAAAATCTAAGTTAGTTGAGACTCATATTGTTTCATTTACACAAAGTAACTTGTTTACTGAAGGTTACCTTTACGCTGCTAGCACTCATATAATAGTCTTGTCACCTCGAATATATAGATAAGGTACTTATAAGAACTGGTGGTAGGTCCGTGTTCCGGGAGACCGTCTAGATAGGTATCACCGTAGCTCCTATTTCTACCGCCAAACAGTAATGTGCGAACATTACTGTGTTCTTTAAATTTTTCTTGGTTTATTTACTTAGTGTAAGCTAGAGTAAGATCCGAACTGTGGCAAACCGTAGAACATCTCCGAGATCAGTTTGTTAAGAAATAGTTCTTTTATCACGGGTAATTTACTAAAAAATCACTATTTGAAAAAAACACTTCAATAATAGACTTTTGCATAGGCATAGTAATGATTATAACAGAATAAGTTTAATTAGGAGATAAAGTAATCATCGTCATTAGCCGATAGACGTCCACCGACGGACATAGGCCCCCCTAAAAAGATCTCCACCGAGTTCATTAAGTGGAACTGGTCTTTAGCCCACCACGCTGGCGCAATATGAGTTGGTGAGTAATCAGAGCCTTGTCTGTTAATTAGCAGGGTGCACAGCGTACAGGTAAGGTTGACTTGGGCTCCGTAAAATATTGGGCGGAACCCTTTACACCCCCCATAAACTAATAAATATAACTAAAACACTTCGCACAACTTAAAATCTAAGTGCGGTAATAAACCTGGATTAAGAGCACATGTTACGGCCGAGAGGAAATTGTTTAAGACACGAATTAAAACAGTTTTGTCGAGATCTCACACGAAGTTTAACCAAAGGTAATAAAACTAAAATAAATACAGACTTCAGGGTTAGAAAAAATCGTTTTATGCACACGTGTGGTCGTTTCAGCTAAACTTCGAGCTTAACGTTTTGTAAACAGGAACATTTTTATAAAGGAATAAATAAATATCCGTCTTTCACAATTTCGTCGATTGTTGACAATAAACGTCAGTAGGACGGAACTTACTTCAATGGGAACTTAGTTACTTAGTTCTCTCGTATTTTGATACACCTACTTGTTCTAATAAAATTAATAAACAAAAGCAGTACAAATTAACTGAATAACACGAGCATAATATTAGTATTTTAATAGTAAATAATATCTATACAAACATAATTAAATATACAATTATATTTTCTTTTTTCCCCAACAAACCAACGCCAATTTCTTCAAGTTTAAACGATTACTCATTCAGACTATTTATAGACCGGTGAAATAGATGTTTATTTCTACTAATGGATTTTAAAATTCCTTTACAATAATTGATTGCAGCCAAAATAAGTAATAAATATTTATAATTTACAAATGTTTAGACTCGTGTGCTGTACATAAATATATTTAAATTTACGTGAATGTACTGTTACAACCACCTTGCTTCAGATACAGACGGTAGTAAAAGTAGTATGCAATATTAAAATATGTTCTAATTTTTCTTTCATATTTAGAACAATATTTGTTCAGATTTTAGCACATGTGTAGCAGTATGCGAAATTTAAGATAGATGTGTGGTGTGACGATAATTGATAAAATTAAAAATGAGTATATTAGAAGAAGTATGAAAGTTACTGAGGCTGATAGAGAAATATGGAAGAGAAGGACATACCGTGCTAGCCCACACATAGCTGGGGTACGGGAAGGAGGAAGAGGAAGAGAGGTATCAGTACATAGTAAGATCGCGGTTAAGCATAAAAGGTAAATCAATCACAACTAGAAAATATTAGTCAACATTTACCATTTACCAAAACTCATACAACAATAGTGTTATATTGAAAAGCAATATAATAATGTAACAAATATAATATTGAAAATTTGTTTTCATGTTCTGTCTCATTGGGAAGATATAACAGACATTTTAGTTCAGTATTTTGCAGTTGCAGTTTATTGTCAGAGTAATTTTATATATCCATTGTTAATTTCAACACGCTTATTTGTAACATAATCGATTACTGGCGTAACATTGGTTACGACAGTAAGACAAGCGCTGTGTAGATATTATAACTAACACCTCATTTACTACACGCTTATCTTTACACCTTTTAAAAGAATTAAATAAAAACAGATTCCAGAGATAAATGTAGATAGTAGAAGTTTCAGCAGCATTGGGGTCTAAATTACCCCACAAAGTATAGTGTAGAAGATGGCTGAAAATCACTGCATTATAATTCTCTAGTACTCACTTTTATGAAAAGTTCGAGAAAAACCACGGATCTGAGTTCCCGGCGGCCTTTAAATGGGCCAAGGGTAAAAAAAAGACTGGCAAACGTACGCAAATCTGACAACAACCTCCAGTAATAGAGAGGTACTTTAAGAAGCAGAAGAGATTTTAAAAAATTTTAAGACATTAATTTTTCTTTGCTCTTATTAATTTTATAGTAATGAACTAAACTTTCGATAAAATAGAAACTAAGGTTGTTTATACATATATATATATACTGTCCAACATAACAAGTTTTATTTTCCCCACTCGTTTTATATTTTTCATCCTAACGTCAAAATTTTATTTGACATGCTCCTCAAATATATGGGAGGAATTTTCTTGAATAACTAAACTGCTGCGGTGAGGAAAAACAAGATTATTTAGGTCGTTAGGTAAACACTATAACTGAGTTCAGAAATATTGTTTTAATTCTGGTCGTATTTCTTAAAATATGTCGCAAACTTTTACTTTTTACATAAAAAAGAAATAAAATTATCTAGCCTCGTTATAGTTATGTCGACGATACTTTACCTTGAGATTCTTTTGTATGAGTTTGAAATCATTTTACAGTTTATTTATTCTTTTAACAAAAGGGATCTATGATATTTTATAAAGGAATATTCTTTATATGTTATCATTTTAAATTTGAAATACCGCACACATTACATTATTAAACTACTTTGTTCTTCGCGTGTGCAGATAACAAATAATCAACGTAATTTTTTTTATTCGACAAAGCGACGACACAGACGTTTGCGTGATGTAAAGGGAAACCTGTACACAATAACGTGGCGTTAGTTAATAAACACTATACCATACATAGTACTCGTCGTTTTGAGATAGGTCTTGAACCTTAGTGATTTTACAAGCGACAACTCCCTTCAAACCGGGACAGTAACAGTTAAAAGTTGCACATCATTGTTTAAAGACAGAAATAAAAACTTCTGCAGTACATACCTAGATGATCTCCCACAAGATACCTACCATCAGAAAATACAATAGATAATCTATGGAAAGCTTTATGGATCACTTTGCCAGCAGTACTTACCAATGTACAGCTTATACTATTTCTCAAAAAGAATGTAAGCTTTACCTACTGCATATTCCTTTCGTAGTCATCCTCTATTATAGTCATATGATTACGACTGAATATCCAGAATAATGGAGAGGTATCCAATCCCAGGCTCATTCATTTTAAATCTAGACTAACTTGTATTCTAGATTAACTTCTAGACTAATTCATAATTTTAAAACTTTAAATTTCCTTTACATGTTAAATTACTGCAAAATTAATGACCACCTCTGCATGATCAATATCTTTACTGTATGCATATAGAGTAACACTATGAGAGATACATACTGCTCATACTAAATACCTATGTATATGTTTCTTAACCTGTAATAATATTATTACTATATAAGTAAAAATTCTTTGATTTTGTAAATCTGGCGACATAACGAAATGAAAAAAGGAATTTTATAAAAAATAGTTAATATTTTAACAAACAAATACATTAAGGCGAATGTTGAAGCCTAACCTCATTTTTGGGACGAACATGGATTAATTAAGCTAGTCGTGCCTTGACCTTGATATGTGGCAAACAGAACCGACGATATCACAACTTTACACAACTGGTACACATCCACATCCCAGAGGAAAAGCTTCACGAAACGACATTGAGAAAATACTATTTCACCTCTGATTGCTCTATGTATAATATTTTTTACTCAAATAGTTGACAATATTTAGTTCAACAAACTTAAAATTGTAAGAATTCTGATCAAAAAACCGGATTGCATTTTAATATTACTATTATGACGACGAGATCAGCAAGACATTCCACTTGGTGGTAAGTGATACGCCCGCCCATAACAAAGTAGAGCTCGTTAGGATGATATATACAGCATCACATTATGCTCGTCGCCTTAGAATAAGACAAAAGATGTTATATCATTAGCTATAACGCCCTTCCAACCAGTATAAATTAAACTAATAAATGTTAAACGCTATCAACTGAAGATAAAAGCGTCGGCATATAATGACGAATGATCTGAATCTCCAATGACAGTAGAAATATCAGTAGATATATTAATTGACACGTCTCTTTCGAAATATTTAACACATTAATAAATAAATTTTATTGCCAAATGTTTGCCGAATGGTTGCATTGAAATATATTTAGGTAGCCCCTTACCTGTATTTTAAACATAGTATATTTTATCTTTAACATTTAAAACTTTTTCTCAAATTCCTTTTCAGAAATTTCGTCCAGTAAATTTATCACCGAAATCAATGTGGCAGCCGTCGCTAGAATTTGTAGTTCAATCAATTTGTTTTGGAAAATGTAAGAGATCGATCATTGTGATTGATTCCAAACCGCACAAAAACTTAATTATTTCTCGATGTTAGCGGCAAACAGATAGAGAAATCTGTTATAGAACTCTAGTTCCCTTTAAGACTACCAATTTAAGTATATACTTTTATAATTATTATTTTTTTTATTTATTTAAGCGACGAGACGAGCGGAACTTAACTTGATGGTAAGTGATACGTCCGTAACAACGTGGCGCGTACTGTAGGACATTGTGCTCGTCGCCTTGGTACCCACCTAGACGGTCCCCTGACAACAGAGACCTGTCGTCAGTAAAATCTTCTTGTTCTAAATTAATTAATTTAAATCTATTTTTCTATCACCTCCAGAAAGATAAAAAGTAAATACAATATTAGTTGACCCGTGTCGAGAAATTTTTAAATAATTGAAGTTCATTTTTGAGGGAATTTGGGCCGTTTTGACAACGCGGGACCGATCGACGTGGCCACCTTTGGAGGAGGCCTATGTCCAGCACTTGACGTCTATCGACTGATGATAATGAGGATGAAGTTTACATTGTGTTAGTAATTGAGTATACCGGTAGTAGGTCCCCGTTGATTGAAACCGTCTAGGTAGCTACAACCGCAGCTCTAATTGCAGCTGTCAAACAGTTGCGTGCAAACATTACTGTGTTCGGATTTGAAAGGCGCTATTACTAGTGAATTTACTGGGATATAAGGACTATAAGAGATCCCGCACAACAACTCACGGTTCCAAAGCCAACCTCACCTGCTCGTTGTACACCCCGCTAAACAACAAACGAGGCTCTGGCTCCCGTCAACCCGCTTTGAGTTAGCATGGTGGGAAATCGCCTAAATCCTTCTATGAACCTCTACAAACGTCACACCCTTGTGTCCGTCGATGGGAGCAGCGCAGGACCGATCGTTATGGAGATCTTTAGGGGTGGTCTATTGGCTTATGATAATTACTGAGATACCAAGACAACATCTTGTCTCAAGGCGAAGGCCACAGTGTGGTGCAGTGTGTATCATCCTAACTAGCACAACAATCTTGTGGGCGAACGTATCACAAACCATTAGAGGAACCTCTCATTGCTTCGTCGAAAAAAAATAAAGTTTAGGTTATCTCAATACATTCTGTCTGCCTCTTTATCCACATCTGTGGCAGCAATTAAAACGTTTTTTTTAATTAAATTTGTGGTATTTACTAAATATACATAGATGATATTAAAGGAATAATTAACGTTTATAAAAACTTGAAAATATCGGTGTATGGCACCTTGTTTTCCCCAAGATCATATAAGCAGCATGGAATGAATATATTTCCTGCTGCATCCTGTTAGTTTAAGTTTTAAGTATTGCCTTTATTCATGCTGAAATGTAAAGAAATTGAAAAATTAAATATAGTTTTAATTCTTAGTTAATACTATCTTTATTTTATGCTTTAAACCAAAACGAAAACCTTTTATATGAAAAAAATACTACAGACTCTTTGATCTATCTTACGATACGTTTCACGCTTGGAATGACATTTCTTTAACATAAAACTTTTTGTTTTTGACAAACCTGTAATTGCATTTCTTACGCATTCAAATGGACATATTGTATTTGTTTTCAGAATGTAATATACTAACTTTTATTTCAACGACCTCGCACTATTTCTTTTAAATTCCTACAGGAATAAATCCTGTATATATTTGCCGGATATCTTGTATTGTAATACATACGAACGGTCTCAAACAATTGAGCCTTAGGCGAGACTCCGCTTGCTTTTTTTGCGTGTTTTACATAATACACAATAGGGTGTGCTATGAAGACGTTTTCTATATGATGCCTTCAGTAATTTTTTTTATCATCCCACATGACATCGACAAGGTTAGACTTTAGATCTTATTCTAATACTAGATGTTTAAAATTTAATCAAAATTATGTTTATGATAGTTTTTGGAGTAAAGTATTCTAAAACTTATCACTTAATCGTTTACCTTCGTGATATAAAAACTTGAGTTTCAAATTAAAGGCAAGTTCAGAGATATACAAGCAAAACTCTTCAGTAATAGCTTTGTTGATAAAACTTAAACTTTTAACAATATGTACATAAAGAATCCCATTGCGTACTATTAACTAAAACATCGCACATTTAACTGAATCACGGTGTGTAAAGTTATTATTAGAAATGGGTTAGACTATTAATTTAACGAGTTACCCATAAATTTTAAATCGAATCGGGAAGTTTAGATGTGCGACTTTATTGACTAAGTTTAATGCGTTGCTTAATACTGATTATATCGCGACGAGAACGGATTAAAAAGATTTAGTACTCTTATAAAAGGAAATTGTTGTTACTAAAAAGTGTTAATTTAACAATATTGATTATTGAAAATTAATACATCATTTTTAGTCCAGTAAAAGACATGCAAATCTTACAAACATCTATATAAAAAGAAGTACAAAATAATAAGACGTTTACTCACTCCACAAATACAATAGAACAAAGATGTTATATATAAGTCTAAAAAAATCAGGAATTACGAAAACAGTAAATGTGTGCGAAAAGGCAAAGGTCCCAGCAAATGAAGCTGGTTTTCAGACCCGTCCGTTAGTCGTCGTCGTTCCTATAATTTAACAAAATTTTAATAATATAATAATGTAACACCACAATACAAAAATTATTATTAAACATGAACAATGATTAAGCAAAGCAGTTTCTTCGCTGATATTATATTTATATAAAACGCCTGTCTAACGATCACTTATATTATACAAGTATTTCTCTTGAAACCGATGTTTATATAAGTCACTACATAGCAGTAACTAACGTGGAAATTGTAGCTATTACTAAGTTAGAAATTAATGCTAAAGAAACGATATTTTATCTCAGAGTGAAACAATTTCGTATTATAAAGCATATAGTTATATTCACAATGTGTTACAACTAGCTGAACAATCTTCTCGTCTCTTCGCTTTATATCATAATATAAATACATCCTTTTATCACATCGTACGAAAGGATTTATAGTCTGCTAGTATTTGTACTATTGAAAAAGATATCTATAGTAAACTTTTTCAAGACTTTAGTTTGTAATAAAAAAAATTCAAGAGAAAAGAACATTCAGCTTTTCAGAAATTTTAGATGTTGAATACAATACGAGTATATATATATATATAACTAATTGTTTATGTAAATGATTATATATAATCAATGATGAACTCGAAATCGGTAGAAGATATCTATGTTTAATATTGGACTGATATAGATTTTAAATGATAATAAAGAAAGAAGCTCCCTACTAGACCTATGTTTATTAATATGCTATAAATTGTAAAAAAAACTTTTTCTTCTTATCAATGCTCATAAGTTTTAACTAAACCCGTAAGTAATAATTTGGAGGATAAAGGATTTCAAAAGTATTCTCTTATTGAAAACAGATAACAAATTAGCAAAGCAAGTTTCCGCTGAAGGTATTACAGTATTAGATATCTTGGACGTCTAGACATAGTGGTAGTTTGAATCCCTTTGTGATGGATACCTCGGTTGGATATTCGGTCAACGCGTTTCTCTCAGTAGTTTACTGCACATGTAGAGAAACTATTCTCGCATCAGCATTTCCGTCTACTTATATCCTGATATTTCATTAAAAGTAAATGGCAAACCATATACAGGTTGGCGCAAAAGTAATCCTCCTATCAGAAAATGCTATAAATTGTTAATAAATTATATTAATATAAAAATTATATTAATAAATAAATATAAATTGTTAATTTACATCACGGCAAAATTTATAGCATTTTATGATAGGAGGATTACTTTTGCGCCACCCTGTATATTGAAAGGTTTATAACGCTTACTGTATACCAATTGATTTAACTGCTTCCATTGCGTATACCACGAAGGTTTTGGCTTGATTTCGGGGCCTCGTGTAAAAGATTTAGGATGGTAATAGAATTGTTTCAAAACTGTTTGGCTAGCAACCACACTCATATTATAAATGTCCAGAAAAACATTACTATGTTTCGGAGGTTAACAAATAAGAAGGGAGAGCACGCTTTACAGTTTACAGTCTCAATAACAATTAACTTCATGTGATATTGGGGTCGAATATTCATTAATTACAGATAAAAAAATCTTACTTTTATAACATTATACTATAAAAAACTGTAACCATTCTTTTATGAACACTAAATCTTTAAACTATTTGAGCATTGGGGTAATCACAAAAAGAGGTATACGTGATGTATTAATATTTTGAAACAGTACAACATAATGCTATGAATCAAATTTGCGTCCGTGTGCTATTTCCAGTGTGACCCATTAAAATATTAATCTAATTGGGAGTTTTATGAATGTTTATGCGCCGATTCCAGCGCTGAATTAATCAGGGCGTTCATTGCCAGAGACGTTACGTTCACGCAGATATTACGGTTTCGCTTTCCCGTGATAATGAACCTTGTACTATTTTTAATATTGAGAAAGGTGATAGTTAGATAGACAAGATGTAGCTGTAACGAATTTTAAACATGGGACTGAAAAAGTTATGAAACATTTATTCATCAATTTGACTTTGAACAAGCAACAATAAACATTTCACAGTACGTTCGCTTAATATGATGATAGAGACAAGTGCATATTTAATTTCGAATGAAGGGTTTCTACTACCGTCTTGAGATCATTGTAATTAATGAAATTAAATTAAATTAAAGTACCAAGCATACCACTGGACACAGTGTAATCATTCTGCATAGATCGAACTAAGAACAATAATTAAAAAGGTGCTTACACCTTATAATTAATACACACATAAATATTAGATATAATTAGTTAAAGGGTTGTTAGCTACGTTCTCTGTGCAATTGCACTTTTCTCCATTGAGGCTGAACGTATGTTAAATAATCTCTTTCATTACGACATATGACGAGACATTTATGAAGTTTAGAAGAACTTGGTATCATATTTATGATACTAATTATACAAAAATGTTTGAAATAAAAGGGTTTATTTAAAACACTAACGGTTTCAGTTCATAATATCGTGTTTTTTAACAGAGGTCTCTTCTCAACTTGTAATATGTACTCGCTATTAGTTTACATCCTAAAAAAGATTCGTCCTTTTTGACCTACAATTTACATAAAATTTTGCCGTACCTGCGATTACCACATGTTCCTTGTGTTACAAAGAAATATTTTAATAAAAATTCACGGCGGATATTTAATAATATGCAATCATATTAAAGTACATGTTAACACCGACACGACGCACATCTGACGTCGGACATCGTACCCGACACATGTTGAATTATAAACCAGTTTGTTTTTGTTTTTACGATTATCACATGTCTTGCATGTGCCATTAGTACAACAATATTTATGCTACTCTTACATTGTAATATATATAGATTTTTTTCATGAAGTAGTTAATGCATAGTGTAGTATTTCATTACTCCGTAGTTTAATCAAATCAAAAAATTTATTAGACTGCATGTTTGATATATTGATAAATGTACAGAAAGAGATCAAAATGTGGATACGTTTAGGTTTTTAATATTATATGTATCAACATATATGTAAATAACGCTCATGTATGATACGTAACTATAATTGAACATTTTATACGTATTATTCCATCCAAAGTTTTATCATCGAACGAATAATGAATGTGCATTTTCTTCAGTATTGCTTAGTTAGAAAAACTAATAAATAATAGTTAATTTTACATTTCCGAATCAAATGCTATATTTATCATCATTAACATCATTATTTCCATTACTGAACGTTCGATTCGATTTCGAGCTCGACAAATGTGATCTCCACGTTGAGATGTTAAGTAGATCTTCCGTCCATCTTGCTACGATCTGTTATTATGTTACAAATGATATTTTTTATAAACGATTCAATCGGTCATCATCACGAGGATTGTATTTGTGAGAGTGCTTGGAATAATTTACCATTCTTAAATTATCATAATATTGTTTTATAAAACCATCAGAGATTAAATAGTAGATCCGATGCAAATATCTATTGTTCGCTCCCTTTGTGACGTTTCTCCGTTTATATTCGACTCGAAGAAGGGTTATTTATCAACGTAGCAAGTTGACAACTAAGCTCTCTATGATAAATTACTAGTGGAAAAATCTTCCGCAATAAATTTTAAACTATTCCTGACAATGTTTTTTTTACTTTAACTATTATGAGTCTAAATAGAAATAACAGTTAAATGACTTATGTATTGCCCACTGTGTATTATAACATTGTCATTATGATTAATAAGATAAAACTCATTTGTGCTACTTATTAATTATTAATAACCTAACTATAATATATGATGTTATGACGATCAAAAATTGTTGTTCAAATATAATCTAAAATGTATATTTGGTACAATGGTTTTTCAATGAAGCATAGAGTTCTTATACATATATTAAATTCAGGTATTAAATTAGGAATGTCTTATTAAGCACTATAAACACATTATTAATACATCACCGTAGCCGCGTAGCACAAATCTACTTGAAGCAATTTAAGCCTAGTCAAGCAAGCAATCAATTTAAGTAGGTCTCTTTCGCTTAAGTAATGGACCAAATAGTGTTAAAGCTGTAAACAAAGCAAAAGTTATTTCGACTACGATCTATCAAAAAAAGAGATCTGGAACAGATTTACTCGACAATCTAAAAGTTTGTGTTCTTAGGAACTATTTTTTGTCTCTTATATATCGGTGCCTCTGCGTTTATAACTTGTACAAAGGAGTTATTTATCAAAGCTACCAGCCAGCAACTAAGTACGGAATGATATATTACCAATAAGGAACGTTTCATACGAAAATTTAGTAACAATCTCGGCACATTTCGGCACGGTCACATTTTAGCACGGTAACTATTTTAGTTACCAGGGTATATGGACAAAACTTATTAAGTATCTTTTATATACTTATTACACTTTTCTGCATATTGATTACTATTAATACATACTTAACAAATATATATGTATTTCCTTCCAAATATAAATTATTTTTACTTTAAAAACATTATCAATTGTCTATTTTTAAACGGATAACAGTCATTTTAACTTATAACACAAATTAAAATAACTTGTGGTAAGAAAATGTTGAAGTAATCAAGTTAACGGAGATCGAAATGTATGATGTGTAAATATCCTAAGTGATATCCTTAAAGGTTAAATAAGTACAGTTTCCGTAATGGGTAATAATCCTTATGGGTTATGATTTTTACTTTATATTATAAAAAACTGCTAACAACAATACATAAAATATAAAATTTTCAAGAGTATTGATTAAAAATTTATGACCTAAAAATATCATTAGAAATATTGTTAAGTCCTGTAATTTTAGTGCATTTGTTTCTATACCTGTATATTTTTTTATAATTAAATGGAGCAAATGATCACATTACATACAATCTTTTCCTTAGTCGATGTAGTCTTAGAAGTTAGATTGATTGTACCATTGTTTCTTTGAAAACTTTTCTCTATTCTTAAAAATCCTGTAGGATGTCCGATTATGTTATATTTTCATAAGAAGGTGCCTATTGTAATTCTAACCCGATCAATTGGTTTTTGCTGCCTGCCCTGCATCCTTCCACTCTCCCCTATTCCATCAATCTTTAAAAGTTTTGACATCCATAGATCTACATTCCTATCGTTCAAGTCAACAATTAAACGAAATAACCACACTACCCTTCCTGACAACGAGTCAAAAGAAACGACCACCGGTCCTAAAAATCTTAAGAGTTAAGGCAGTAGGCAATAGGAAACCATTGCCTTTATCCTATCAAATGTTGAATAATAAAATCGCAAAATCTCGCAACAGCTCATAGCCAAAGCCACATTGTCATGAGTAGGAAATATTTAATAACCTTTAATATAAAAATATAGTAAATATTGTATAATATAGTAGCTCGCTGGTCTAATGATTAGAGCGAGCGGCTTTCATTCCGAAGGTCGCGGATTCGAATCTTAGCATGTACCGATGACTTTAATATTAAAGTTATATACAATAGTGAACTTTAGTAACAACAGCGAAATACAAACGGCGAAGGTAAGCATCGTAAGAAAACCTGCACATGAATTAGAATTTATTCTAAGATGTGTGTGAAATCACCAATCCGCATTAGACCCGCGGGGTGACTACGGCCCATCACCCGCATATTGAGGACCTGTGTCGCAAGTGGGACGTAAATTGGCTGTTGAAAAAAAAATATATAAAAATGAGGACAGTTACACTATGTTTAAAGTTAAAATCGATTTTATAAATGCTCGCACCTTATGTTAAATCTTTAATCTAGTAAGGTCTCGTTCGATCGTTCGACAACACATCGATCACGCAACCGCTGTAAATCAATGTGAGTGACAAGCACTACGGATGTTGAAGTCGTTAACCGCTCTTGCCGTTTTATACGTTGCGGATGCAATCATTGCTTACTAAAACAACTACTTCGTCAACCAGCAGTAAACCACATTAACCACTAATATTTTGAACCTATAACCCACTATTGTTTAAACAATTAATACTTACATTTGAAATTGTTAAACGTTTATTTATACTCGATGAGAAAAAATCTCGTCTCGTCAATGTCTCGTTAAGTTACAACTTATTTCATTATTCACCGCAAGTCTAGACAATGCGGAGTTGTAAATAGGACATCCCGTGCCATCTAGGGCATGTAAGTATACGATCTATTTATAGCGCCTCATTCTTGCACGAATTAAGGCCCTGTCATACAACGTTCCATGTTATACGACATTTGTTATAGGACCATTATGAAATTGGCGAAATTCCTTATTCGCCTTTTGAAGTCACGCCGATGGATCGTCACAGGCATGTTTTCTTTATAGCCTCTTCATCATATCATATGATTGAAGCAATAAATAGTGTGTTAATTAAACATCTTACCTACAAAGAGATTTATGTTTTTATTAAACTTCAATAGGCTAATACTTGATCTTATTTTCTCAAAATACTCTAACCCTCGTATGTTAACAGCTGGAATACAACGTTACTATTATAGCAAATTTATGTAATGGCAGTGGTAGATAGCAATGCGAGTTCGAAAAAACCCTGCCACTACACCAACCAAACTGCTCAACTGGAATCGAACCAGTAACCCCGTGTTACAGAAGAATCCGCTCTAAATCACTCCTAAAATATTAATAACTAAAAACAAATTTTTAACTACATAATTCTATCTTATAGTCTATGCAATAATTAGTGGTGATTGCTCCTGGAAAGCCGTGATGGCTCAGTGTGTAGGATAGTCGGATGCGCTATATGTCTCGAGGAGACACGGGTTTCCTCTCTAATGCCACTGAACTTAAACTTTCACTAAGGAAAAACATTGTGATGAAATCGAAATGTTATCTATATCTATATATAGATATCTGCTGCCGGAGACCGTCTAGATAACCTACTACCGACTAGGTAACTAGAAATAGCAGTGTGCAACCATTATTGTGCTCCGGTTTGAAGGGCGTTGCAACTAGTGTAATTTCTGGGGTAACGATAACCATATCTAATGTATCCACGACGGCGATGAGCACAGCGTCGTCGTGTAGAACACCTATGTTGCACCTCGTTGTTATAGGCAAGCGTATCAGGTGAAAGTCTCACTCGTCTCGTCACTTCGTTCAATAAAAAAAAAAATTTAAAAGCCTACCCCGAAACCCTGTAGAGGGAACATTGACGAGGGTTTATTTATTATTAACTCGTGATATTTCAGAAGTACAAACATAATCTCTCATTGAACTACCACAAAAGTTTTCGACAGCATTCTTTAGAATTATTGATTATTATCCCTTCCAGATCTTACTATAGACATTAATAAAATCCTGTTGCCGTTTTATTTTCACAACAGATTTCACTATTAATCATTTAAGGTGCCATTCATCCATAGAGTATAATTTATGAAAACAAACTCATAAGAGAATATAGTATTTATTTCATATTTATTCATCCCCTAATACAATCAATCCACTTTCGAGTATGTTATATTTGTCTGTGATTGCTTTTGTTTTCGTTTCAAAGGTATTAAAGCGTTTATTTACGTAACAGAGTTAAACATTATGACGTACAGTTTAGAGGAAGTCTCTGTTTGTTTCGTTTTGATTTAGTAGAATGAAATGTATACAAATAATATGAAAGGGTATATTACATACAAATACGCGAACTTAATAATTAAAGGATTTTTTTATTGCTACATAAATAAAAAAATCATTAACAGGCTCTTTTTCGATATGTTATCTAATTATTTTAAGCCTTCAAAGTAATAATAGAATATCTTGCACATGTTTAAGATAAAATATTCATAGAGGTTTATGGAGACTTGAGATTATATCTTGTATTAACTAGAAACAACTTTCTCAAACACTGAAATCAAATTCATTATTGGTGATAAATCTCTACTAATTCCTATTTCTACCGACAAACAGTAGTGTAAAATAATTTCTGTGTTCCGGTTTGAAAGGCGCTCTAGTTAGTGCAATTACTGAAGTAAAGAGACTCAACATCTTGTTTCAAAACGACGAGTATCATGTGGTGCAATGTATTTTATAACATTCCTAACTAACGCCACTTTGTTATGGGTAGGCGTATCATTTACCATCAAAGGAATATCCCATTCGTCTCCTCTATTCCTTGAATAAAAAAAAAACATGTCTAATCCAATATATATATTTAATAGCGCCTTCAAATTATTAACAATTTTCTTACCATGCAAGTACAATTCATTAATGGTTGCTGTTTAATGAAATACTAACAAACTACAATCACTTTCTATTATAAAAACACCAATTTTTTATTAAACAGTAATTCGTTTATCACCTTATTACTTACTCGACTTCAATTGCACTTGATATTAAGTGAAAATGAGACAGTACATGGCGAAGTGTACTTGCGGCCGAAACATAGCTATTACGGCAAATTTACAGTATGAAGGAAATATGTTAATTTAAATTTAAAAATCATTTTCATTATAAAATGTTAAAGGGAATGTAAAGGTTCTGCCACTCCTGGTCCCATGTTTACTATTTTCATCATGTCATAACAATGAGTGCCAAGTTAATAAGAATTTATGGTTTAAGCTCATAAATTTTCACTGTCCACTGCTATTTATTGCTGCCTTCCGGAACGTTATGCAACGAACCTATTTCCGGGTAGATCTATCATCTAGATAACATTTTTATTTGTCGATGGGCGATACCTTCTGCCAACATTAGATTTCTTGGATTTTTTTTCTTCTTAAAGTGTCTTCTTTTTTTTATTTAATTAAACGAGCGGAAAGTTCACCTGATAGTAAGTTATACGCCCCCCACAACGTGGACCGACGATCTGGTGAAACTCGCGGGAAGCAGCTGGATGTAGGCGGTACAGGACTCAACTGTATGGAGATTTTTGAGAGGTCTATGTCCAGCTGTTGACATGTACCGGCTGATGATAATGTATAATTTTTTATTATGATAATACTATATTTTACCGGAAACCATTCATGTCATTGACAAAGCGACGAGCACAATGTGGTGCAGCGTAACTCAGTGTCCAACTGTACAAGTCTTGGATAATAATAAATTCTTCTCTCTAATGTTATTACTTCGACGGTTGTTCTCTAACACTGAAAATTTGGTATATAGTAGCATACTACTTAAAAACATGCTTGCAACTCTGAAACAAAGTTTACTTTATACTTCATTGTTTTATTTAAATCTCACACATCTTTTTATTTTCTTGGGATTTTATATATTTCCTTTGTGTCAATGTAATAAACGCTCATTCTGTTTGTCTTTGTTGTGAAAGTAAACGTATACAATGGCCGGCATTGTACAGCGAGTTTCTTTTATAAATAAACCAAAATAAACAATTTATTACAGGACATGTAAATGAAAAATGAACTCCGAACTAATACTATGATTTTTTTTTCACAATGTAAAACTTGACCATAAATTTATATGTTATTAAGTAACAACGAGGTTATAGATATACGTAGCTCAAAATACTTTGTCTGATATGTTGACGGCTGGAACAAAGCGTTTCTCTCAAGATGGTACTGGTTTACAATATAGGAGTGGTAGTTAGCCCGGCGGGTTCTAAAAAACTCTACCACCAACCATACTCCACAATATGTGCCTTCCGATTCGAACCAGGGATGACCGTAATAATAAGCAACCCTTAACTACTGTGCTACGGACGCAGTTAAAACTAATATAATGTAATTTAAACATAGCACTTGATGACTTTCATACTTTACAAGCAAAATTAGTACTCCAAGCTTTAGTACTTAAATAGTAGTGCTCTTACCGAAACTCCTAACGAATAGGTTAAAAAGGTTTACGGGTCTTAGGGTCATATGCGGAATAATGAAGTTTTACAAAATTTCCTAACTAGTGTAATATGATGGCCAAGCGTATATTATTTGGTAAAACAATTCTTGTTGGTAAGTAATATTAAAAAAATATACTATTTTGAATTTATTATATATTGAAGTAATATTAATTCTGATATAAGAACCTAATTTAACTTTACAGACTTAATGCAATGTTGTATAATATAATTCAATAATATTAACTACAGTATATTCATATTATGCAGCAGAGCTCGCTGCAACTGTCTAATAAGCTACTTAAAAACTTTATGCTGAAATCATTTATTATAATTAACTTGAAACACATTTTTTGCACAAGGAATAATTTAAAAAACTTGTAACGCAAAACCGTGCTTTATTTCACATTAAAGTTATAAAAAAAAAATCATAATTTTTAACCGACTACTAAGTACTTTAACTAGTGATGTCTCTATTGCCGGAGAATGTCTAGATAAGTACCACCGCAAAGCCTATTTCTGCCGCCAAACAATAGTGAACAAACATTACTGTGTTCCAGTTTGAAGGAGGCTGTAGCTAGTATAATTACTTGAATAACGAGACAACGTATTGTTTCAAAGTGACGCAAACATGTGGTGCAATATTTATAATTCTTACTAGCGCCACGTTGTTACGGGCAGTCATATTATTTACCATCAGGTGATAGTCTTGTTTGATTCGTCGCTTTGCAGAATAAAAAAATCACAATTTCAGACAGACCATTAGAGTTTTTTTTAAGGTAAAGCATAACTTTCTATTGTATGCTATGGTAATGTTAATTTTTAAGCTAAAGTATTTACTTGATGTTGATAATTATATATAACAAAATTATACTATACTTCGCACCATCAACTGCTGTTGAAACGTTCTGTTAAAACAAATTTCTTTTTATTATTGATATACATTGAGAAGTTTTATTTTATTGGCATTAATAAAATAAATATATGAAGGACATGACAGTAACATTCTCCACTTCCACTCGTATACGCCTAATGAAAAAGATAAAATGTATAAGGTCCTTACAAGACCAGTAATTGGTTCTCCGATCTACTTCACTTGAACCTTTTCTGAGCTTACGTAGTATTTTGATATTGTATTCTGTAATAAAACAATTCATTGGCCGTTTAATAAGACACTGTTATTTACAGGTAATAATAGTTCTTAGTACTATGTTTTTAGTTTAAAAAAAATATTAACTCTTTCTGTTATTTTTAATCTATAAACTTTATTTCTCATTAAGACATTTATCGTTGACATGAGAACAACAAGTAGAATAAACATTAAATGAGAAGGTAAAATATAACTTAAAGAGATTTTGAACATCAATGATATTTTAAAAAACTGATTTATATTTGTTCTAATAAGGAAAACTTTAATATTTCTTTTATTCGAAGAAGTGGCGAGATAAGCGAGACGTTCACCTGATGATAAGTGATACACCTACCTATAATAACTTGGCGCTAGTTACAATGATATACACAGCACATTATTGTGTTCGTAGCCTTGAGATTTATTATGTTATATGTCTTCACTCTAATAATTTCACTATTCATAACGCCTTTCAATCCGGAATACAGTAATGTTTACACATTACTGTTTGATTGCAGAAATAAGAGCTGCGGTGGTACCTATCTAGACAGCCTCTAGCAACAGAGACCTATTACCAGTTTAACTATTATATAAATTTATATCTGCCTCATAATGTACGTACATCGGTATTCTGAATTAATAATAATATTACTATCATAACATACTTGCGGCAGAGAATCAAGTTCCGTTAGGAGTTAATACCTTCAGAGAGGATTAGACAGTATAACAAATATTTATGTCTTATTTCTTTTAAAGCTAAATATATAAAATTATTATACAATATATTGTAAATAAGATAGAAAAAATCATAATTTACTGATGTAGGTTACGAAAATATTTGAATCATCTAGTGATATTAATAATATCAGTTTCCTAACGATATTTATTAGAAGCGAATGTTCAACATGTCTATAAATTAAGTTAAACGCAATTTTTTCGCGTAAACGACTCCACAACTGGCAATCATCGATCATCACGTCTTCAGTTATTACATGATTCTTCAAAAACCAGCTGTAAAAGATAAATTTATAATTCATATCTTACGCTATTTGAGATCTTATGAACAAATAGTTACAGATACAGAATTTATTTCTTTTGTAATATCCTTCGTAGATTAAAACTCTACCACAGTCACACGCCGTTACAATAAAGCAAAAGTTTTTCTCTTATTATGTGTTGTAAGTTATACTAATGGCTTTATTACTAGTAACATAACCGTTACCGAAACTTTTCTTTTACATTAATAGGCCGTTTTGTTAATTTATATACACTAATAAACTTCTTGTAGTATTTTCTTCTCCAAAAGTATTTATCTTATTTTAAACACTTAACTTATTATGTTATTACTTTAAATGTTTATCCTATTTTACAATGACATCGTTGTTTCTAAAATCACTAGCACTCCAAGAAAAGTTTCATTAACTTTTAATTTAACCTTTTGACTGTTATATAGGCAGAAGTACTTCTTGGATGTTTCATATCCTGTTCATAAATGGTTAATATGCACTGATATATGATATCTGCGTCTTTTGGATATGAAGACCTTAATAATTAAAGGAAATGGAAATTATTTATTGCCATATAACCATAGATGTAACAACACATACCCATACAATTTAGTTACAAAACGTTATTAGTTTACATGGGTTTAATGATTAATCTATATTCAGTCCATGATATTACCAATACCGTAGTTGAACTTGTAAAGCTAATTAAGTCCTATCATAACATATTTACATAAGATAATAACAATATCAACTGATTTACATTTGTATAGATAATACAAAATTATAGCTAATATTAATGGTGGTAATGTCTGTGTTGCTGGTGGCCGTCTAGTCTGCTCTGCAATCTAGGGCCATTAAAAATAGAACTATGATAAGTCTTGCCTGTCGTATAATGCGACTAAGATTGTCTTTGGGTTCATGGGCTTCGAATATCTACAATATACATTAAGCTAACCCTGGGTGGATGACAAATACGAGATGATTTCGTGTTTGTAATAACATAGCGTGGCTACTGCGGAGACTTACGGCCCTCCCTGCAACGTATTAAGACGTCGTGCAGGAGAGAACTGGTGAATTCCCCATGAGATCCAGGGGCCCCTCGTAATGCACTAAGAATAACAACTAAGATGGTTTTAGTGAGCACAGATTTCTTATCTTCTCCCTGAAGCATGGTATCTATTGAAGATTCCCCACCGTCTGATTTAATTTCATTAAGCTACTGAGAGATATATGTAACTTTAGCATACTCACAGAAGTATTATATAACGATTACAATTACTAATGAAAATATTACTGTAATTCGTGTAATTGGTTTGTCGTTTGTCAACAAAAAATTATCTATAATTAAATGTTAACTTGTTCTTCACAAAGTTGAAAAAAAAACGTTAAAAAAAGAAATCCAATTAAATTTATTCAAAGTTATCGAATCTTATGAAAACAGTTTGATAGATATAACATTGGAAAACTTAATAAAAAAATTGATGAGATACTTCAGCAAACATTATAATTACATTTTTCTAAGAATTTGATTCACTTTTGAAGATCGTCGTATATTGTATGCACATGTAAATTTTTGTAAACTATTTAAGAAATTAATGAGAGAGAGGCAAGTCCGCACAAGTATAACATATTTTATTTTATAATCCAAAATTTCTTAACAACGTCGATGGCACTGTAACTGTTCTTACCATGGAACATAGAGTATAACTAAATTGTTACGTTCTATCAACTTATGAGAGCTGAAGTAGTTCCGGGCAAGTAGACCTCATCATCCACGTATAAGGACGTGACAAATTCGACAGCATGTAAAATTAAATTCAAATGTCAGCCCATCGTAGATAAAAAATAACTCTTTCATCACATCTCAGTTCACCCTTTAACTAATAAAAACATAAAGCTGCACAAGTATGTTTAATAAATGCTTGTTTATGTCCTTGGATTCTTCTGGCACTTCTAGCCTCTGTACAGCCTCATCTACACAGAAGTCATACTTGCACCTAAGGCAGTAGGAGCATGAAGTCTAACTGTAAAAAGGAGAACTCACAATTTTATACATCGTAGGATATGACTGTCCCCACCAATCCCTAGTTAAATTTTTTTTATGTGAAATGGTGTTCATAGTTAACCACATTTGATCCAAGATTGCAGATCACTAATTCGATTCCCAAAAACTTTTAAACCTTAAGTTTTAATCTTCGATTGTAAATTACTCCTTAATGTCCGTTGACGGAAATGAAAGGAGTTCTTGGGTCGGAAGCAAAAGTCCTTTTCGCTGAGTCAATAGGTCTAACTAGGTTTGGTTTAATTATTGAAGATCAGTAGTTATAGGAAGGTAGGCACAAACGCGACATCAGGATTTTAATAAGCAATAGTTACAATTTTAATCTATATTTAATAATGGTTTAAATAACCTATTAACAACTTATTTTAATGCTTACTGCTTACTTTGTAATTTTTCTCTAAGTTTTTGTTCTTATTTGTTTCTTTAGCTTTTATCATGATTAGGTTTAGGTTAAAAATATGAAGGAAAAAATTAAAAAGTAATTCTCTACATCCAATATTTGTTATTTTTTTTGGCGATATATTATATCTATGTTCAACAGTGGACAACAATAGGATGAGATGAGAATGACGATGATGATGAATAAGAACTAATACAGTACGCCTCTCTATCTTAATAATTTCATTGTGATCACAAGTTTTTTATGGATCCTTGAAATATTAAATTTAAAATTAAATGTTTTCACACTGTTATCGTGAAATATTTACTCGGAGAGTTCACAACTTTGTTGACGAAAAGTTGTAGACAATTTAACGTCTGTTTTGCGCAGTAACTGTAAAACTTCCGCTTCTTGTTTATGCTAATATCTTTTAAACTGTCATCTAACTTCTCGACTCTCTGTCATTTATGAAGCGATTTCGAATTTGAGCAACTTATTAAGATTGTATTCGATTAGGTCTGTCCGTGCGGTATCAAATATAACGTTTATATGTTTAAAACAATTATATATAAAAAAAACTGTCTAATTAGCTTTTCTCTCATAAATGAGGATTATTAACTGGAAAAGCGAAATGAATAAAAAGTAAATTAAGATATAACTTTAGTTTATCCAGGGTCTATAGTTTACTGGATCGAATGAAACAATCGTAAAGAACTTTTTTTAAAACAAATTTATTGATGTTGTAGGTCACTCCGCAATACTTATTAATTTTCAGGTTCTTTCTGCGTAACATAAAAGTCTGCTTTACTCTTCGACACAAAACTTCTAAAACTACTAATTTTGTTATTTAAAAACATAAAATTTTTCTCTTCATTACTAACTTTAAAACATAACTAAACTTTACAACTAGTTTCTATATTAGACTTGTTGGTTACTTTATGGGAACCTAATACCAAATTATTACATTAGATCTATCATTAAGATTATTCGATGTTAGGATATTCAAGTCTTTACATGTAATTTGAAACACCAATATCAAATGAAATGGTTAATACCGAAAAACAAATATATCGGTTACCAATACGAATTAACTTTATCTTAATTTTCCGACAAACATTGCGCTCTCATCGTATCCAGGGTAACGAAACGGGACACGGAAAGTAAATATGTATATACAAATGACATTTCCAATTAAGAGAGAAAAAGCTGGCGCTGGGTGTTAAGTAGAGCCGAAATAAGCAAAGACGTTAATGCCGTTCTGTTTCATCACAATTATTCCTTTAGGTGTCCAGTGGCATAGAATATCTGGGGTTTTACTCGTAATGCTAATGAAATGTTTATTTTCACATACATAGGAATAATGTGTTTTAGCCTCTCTACTCCTAAACGTCGAAGCATTAGACGTATGAATAGGCTTCTACTTATAAATATTTATATATATCTTGTAAGAAAAACTAGGAAATACGTATGTTTAATAAACATCAAATGGGAAGACTACGGTTTAAAGAGGAGGATATAATTAAGTTATTAAATATATTTCACTTCCTTTTAATCTTCGTTTTAGATAAAGCTATTTAAACTCAAATATTAAAAACAGTATAGACAGAGATATTACTAACGAGAATAAAGAATAAAAAAAAAAAAAATAAATAAAGTCGTGGTGGCTGAATGGCTATGAACTCGGACATCGCAATCAGATGACGAGGGTTCTAATCCCGGCCGGGGCATGCACCTCTTAGGCAGTTTTTCAATGCCTAATGTGCATATTGTTACAATTACCACGTACTTAACCATAAAGGAAAAACATCGTGAGGAAACCCGCATACTGAAATTATCTTTGTGTGTGTGTGGTGGCCCCAGTAGTGGCCACAGGCTCGCCCCCTGTTACATGGGACCTAATCTGTCCACATCTGACGGAAAGTAGGTGTTAATTCGCATCTGCCTACTCCTACTGGGAAAAAAGCGTGATAGTATAAAAAAAATAAAGTGTATTTTTAGTTTCCCAGATTTCGAAACCATACTTACCGAATACCTAACCTTACACTACATTATTAAACTCAAGATGAGTAAAGTGAAACTTTTAAATTATTTGATAACTGCCCTCGCTGTGTAAAGAAATTTAACGCCTCAAGAAACTTCCTTATAATCCAACAAAAGAATACAAAATTCTTTTGATCCTAAGGTATTATAACATTTTATACCATTTTTGTTCTAGCAATTTATAAGACATCAAACTATTTAGGTTATTACGTAAAAAGTTTTAATACCTTTCTCCTGTTTACTACTACTTCAATTTTTTTTTAATATAATATATACGTTTACTAGTAATTATATATTTTTTTCCATATACTTTAGTGTTCATAATGATGACAAAACGTTTTTAATTTAATGTTAGACCCAACAAATTTCAAGAAAAACATAATACTACAGAAGTTATGAGCCTCGAGCCCCTAAAAAATGTTCATATTTTACTTATTATTACTTTACTCTGGTCTACTGACATACCTATAAATGTATAACTTTATCTCGTTTCTGTTAAAAAGGAATACAAAGGAAAAGAAATTTTAGATTTTTATTACTGTAGACATTAAATGACTAAAATTATAAATTAAATTAAAATTATAAAGCTGAGCACAAACTATTACCTAGAATAGTACAACAAAGTACTAAAATTGATTACGTTGTATATTATGGTGTGGTTGCTAAAATACCAGTTTAGCAGATGCAGTAAATTGGGAAAAGACTTAAATATTTTATTAATACCGATCAAATTTCTATTAGTAAAACAATAAATAAATAATAATTTAACGAAAATTGCTATATATCAGTTTGCCCACGGATACTGGTTAAGTCTCCGTTGTCGGAAACCATGTAAGTAGATATCACGCAGCTCCTATTTCCTTTGTAATAAACATCACTTGTGTTCCAGTCCGAAAGTACTGTAAATAGTAAAATAAGTAAATGACTAAACATTTTATGAGTTAAAGTTTGAGAGGACAGTGTAGTATATATTATTCCGAATGGCCCCACATTTGTTATTGACAGGTGTATCTATTATGTAATGAACGTTACGCATGTCTTAAAATTACCAGAAATTATTTTTTTAAGAAATCGAATCCATATACACTATATACGCAAATAACTTACAATGAAGCTTAAACTTGAATACATAGCACAAAATCTTTACGAATTCACCGCCGTGGAATTCCTTCGTTCGGATAAATCGGGGGCGGTCGTTGGCACCAGCGTTACGCAGGCATTACGCCCCAACTACACTGCAGGAGTGACGTAGTTACGAACTAGTTCTCGTAAATGGATCACCTAATGTTCCTCGTTTTGTGAATTTATAATACACGCATTAAAATTAACTAAATGATTCAATATTTAACAGCGAGAGAATTTGATGAAACATTTACATCATTATTTTTTTATGTCTGATCGTATTGAAAAAGTTATAACTGATTCGTCGTGCAATCCACAACATTGAAGATATTATCTTAATCAATTGACAAGCTTTAACCTTGGGATTCTGAAATAATCTTTAACAATAAACAGCATACCCGCTGTTAGAATGTAGAAAGTAGATGTTATTGTTAACACAACAATAGTGTAAAGTATATAATAAAAAAAAATTACTCAGTAAAACAATGGAACATACTACAATTTGGCAACAGTGGATTATCATTATAAAAGTTATAATAAAAGACAAAAGTTTTAAATAGTTAAAATAGATGAAAATAAATAATGAAAAATAGTTCAAAAACCTCATTCTGCTCTAAAAATCACAAAGAAATGAGTACAAAGATAAGAAATGTTAAATTATAATTTCTTTGTAGAACTTTCATGACAGAAAAGTTAAAATTATTCATTTTAGTTTTCAATAACAGCGTTGGCATTAATAATATTCATACCCAAGAAGTATTACTGGTTGTAGATCTCTGTTACTGAAGACCGTAGAGGTAGGTACCACCGCAGCACCTATTTCTGTCGTCAAGCAGTGCAAACATTACTGTGTTCCGGTTTAAAAGGAGTTGTAGCTAGTGAATTTACTGGGGTAACGAGATTTTTCATCTATGCCTTAAGGCTAGAGGCGCTATGTGGTACAGTATATACTAACCTAACTAGCGCCATGTTGTTATGAGCAAGCGCGTTTCTTACCATCAGGTGAAGGTCCCGCTCGTTTCGTTTTTTTTAAATAGCCTATTTACATCTCTACTGTTGGCGCACAGGCGTACCCGCAATATGAGGGCGATGGGGCCATAATCACCACGCCGGCCCAATGCAGATTGGTGACTTCCACACACACCTTAGAATAAATTCCAATTGATGTGCAGGTGTCCTCACGACGTTTTCCTTCACTGTTTGCATTTCGCTGCTGTAACTAAAGTTCACAAATGTACATACTTCGGAATGAAGGGTGCACACTCTAACCATTAGGCCAGCGAGCTGTGATTCATGACATATGTTTTTAAAACTGATTTTCATTCTTTTTAGAAGTCGATGCGAGTTTGGTAAATTTTTTACTCCTTGTGGAAGATGAATAAAATCACCCTCATTACACCTTTTCTTTGACGTGCTTTTAAGGCGATAAAGAGGAAGAGGGGAGGGTAACTATTCTTGCAAAGAAAAAGCAGCAGCTTTTTTTCCGGCAGTAAACAGCATACTGTGTGGAGTAACATAACATACATATGTGCTGAAGTGATCATTAATAGTGGATAATTTGATAATGACAACACACTTACTTCGATGATAATGATTTTTCTTTGTCAAAAACATTAAACACTAATTTAAATTTAATAGTAAGTCTTTATGTATTAAAACCATTGCTAAGAACAATAAAAAACGTTCGTTACAAAATAAAGCAAAACAGTAATTATAATAGAATATATGCTTAAAATAAGTTATAACATTAAATATGTTAATCAAAAATGTTAAAGGATTCATTGTTAATAAGGACAGGTCTAGTTAGTTTATCCTCTACCTTAACTTTAATTTATTTAGACTGGCAAAACAGAATTAAACTAAATTGATTTATGGGGGTGAAACGCCAGTTTATTACTTAAGTTAAATTGATGAACGTTTAAAGCTATTTTAATTGGTAAGACAGCTCCAGTAAGTTTAGTAGAAAAATTTATTTCCTGTCAGTTAGTTTTATAACAATCTATCTTTTAAAAGCTGCGATCGACATTGAAGACTCAAAATTTGTTTAATTTACAAACGTTTGTTGTACATTTAATTAATTATATCAGGTAATAACTAACATTGATGCTATTGCATATAAAGAGATATATATCAAAGATCATCATCAGCAGAGAAATAAAGCGCAGGCAACAACATACATTTTATTATCTAATCGTAGTTTTATTGATAATCCAAAAGGTTACTATTAAAATATGTCAATATTTTAGTCATTAAAATTTAACTAATGATTTTGGAAACAATCAATATAAATATACATTTAAGATAAAAGTACAAGCATCGTTATCAAATAAAAGAGTACGTTACAAAAATGTTTTGTATATTCCCCAATATATCGTTTATAATTAAATATTCATAAGTATTTGAACTAAAGATTTCTAGACTTATTTTAGTCCTTTTTAAAAAACTCAGTACATTTTACAAGAATTTACGGCACGTGTTGAATTACAAAGTGATTTTTACGACTCATACGCCGTTTCTAACGTCTACTTTCGGCCTTTAAAATTTTAATTTGTTTGACTGAAAACAAGTTAACTGTTTTGTGTTGTCCCGAACAGGAGTTTTATTCTAACCAAAAATAGACCATAACGATGCGTCGTAAACACTAAAAATTAACTAAAATTAGATATACGAGGGCAGTGTTAAAATAGAATTATTAAGTTATAAAGAAAAAAATGTTCAACCCTGAGACAGTTAACTGATATATTTGGAATAGCAATATCTGGTATTTGTAAGATTTATATGTAATACATAATATCAAAAAATATCAATTAGTAATATCATAACTAACAAAATACTTGTATGGATAAGTATGAGGCTATAACGAGAAATATAGACTATTAATGAGCCCATTATATCCTATCTATTTTCAATTTAAAACTTTCTCTCTTGTTCGTAGAGCACGTTCTACGTATCTAAGAAAATATTTTTTTTTCCTTTACTGGAACAAAACAACACCTATTTATGTTCAACTAATTGTATATATATATATATATATATATATATATATATATATATATATATATAATCTTTTCTTTTCTATGGAACGTTGAACATGAAAACCGGTCTTGAATAGAATACCAATATTTCAAGGCTTAATTTCCTGCGCCTATTTTTCGCCCCAAATTCCTTTTGCGAATATGTGAACGATTTAAGACGTTCAATAAATTAATGTATATTAAATATAAGAATAACTTTGATTCTTGAGATTATAGATTATCACCATTTTGTTGGTATGTTTTAGAAGAACGAATATTAAACTAAACCATACAAGTAAAACTATTATGTACATACAAAATTCAACTACGGTAAAAGGTCGAAACGGTTATGTGCGTACGAAGTGATATATCGTCGCTTCATCGCTTACACTCTATTTTCTAAGTCCCTGAGCAGCAAAAAAGATGAATGTGCACTGATTTAAAAAAATAGTGATTTATTTCAAGCAAACTTTGTAGTTTTTTCGTCTCAGCGAATTGAATTTTTTTTGCTATCAGATTTTTCTCCAATAGATGAATTGCATCAGCTATTTCAAATCTATCTGTTAAGGGTGAACTTTCGCCCTCGAAAACAGATTTATTATTCGACCTTTACTAAAAGGCTTTAGTGAAAATTTAAACATTGTTTTCAATTTTATAATTAGTGAGAAACACCATCATTTCAGACTGCTAAATATATGCTGCTCCAATTTCGGAAGTAATTACCTTCCTTTACATTCTTGACATATTAATTGTCTAGGGAAGAATATGTTAAAAATCACAGGAAGAACTGCTGCCCTGTTTCTAAAGTAATTCCCGCTTAGTACTCGTTTACTACACACCGAGGGTTGTGCCAATAGACTTAAGTCTTTCACACAAAAAAAAGGATTATAATATTGATAATAATTAGCAGTTAAAAAAACTTAAAAAGAAAAATAGGTTTTATATTCACTCTTTGAAAATATAGCTGAAAACTCAATTCAAATAAAAATCAAGGTACTTTTTTGATATTTGACCCAACAACAGCACACATTTACGAAATGTACAGTGATCTCCAGTCTATAAGTCTTCTGACTCCGTCGTGTTGAGATAAGTCTCGTTAACCTAAATAATTTCACTATCTACAGATCCCTATAAACCGGAAGATCACAATGTTAAACCGTAACGTTTAGTGGCAGAAATGATCTGCAACAGATACCTTCGTTAATGCATACTATCACAAAATAAATCCTTGAGTAATATCCCACTAGACTTCTGTTCGTTCATGCCAAATAACCACATGACGCTGTTTGTTATGGAACTGATATGAAATTGACAGAATCCCGTTTTTTTTTCAAGCGACATCTTTAATGGTCTGTATAGTGTCCGCTTTATGGGCACTTCGTCATTTTCAGCCATTCCTGTAACAAATTGCTTCTGGTGTAATGGGCTCGGGCTCGAGAGATGTTCGCAGATATTAAATTTATCGTTAAGTAAAATGAAATAAGCAAGTTATAATATTTGTGTATGACATCATTTTTTTTTTGAAATAACTCGGACCCACTTAAATTGATGAACTTTTTAAACCGTTATATGCATCCTCCTCCAACTCCTTCTTGAGATATTCCTTCTCTGACCCGGGGGTCTAGATTGTATTCTAATTTGTGATGATCTGATTTAATAACAATTTTGATAGCAAAACGAACTTTAAATGTATAAAAATTAAATTTAACTGTCTTAAATCAAAATATCAATATTAATGACAAGTCTCGATATAATAATAATAAAATAAAAAACACTGATAGTTCAACGTATGCGTGATTTAAAGTTCTCTTTTACAAGCAAATTATTAATTTCTTTCTTAAAAGCAACATTTTAGCTCTAAAAACTTAACTTAAATTATAAAAGAAAGCTTAAGAATATAACATTTAAATACTGTCGTGATAAAATTATAGCTATTACAGTAAACGTCAACTAATAAAAAGTTATACTTGCTAACTTTCATTGCGGGCTTTATTTGGCTAAAGAGCGAACTGGAAACGTTAAAGTACTCGCATAAATCACTCCGATCTTGCTTCCCTACAGATTTTCACGTAATAATAGGTGTACTAGAAGCACGGTTTCGGTTAATATTGCGAGCGCGTATTAAATGGAGAGAAGTAAAGATAACAATTCGGTCTACCTTTTAACTATCATTCGCTTTAAAAGTTATAATTTCACATCACTCAACAAACAAACGTACACATTTATTGTTAATATTTAGTGGTTAAGATATATGTTATATCCTCATACTAACTAATATTATTTTTTAATATTAATACTGAAATTTTTATTAATTAACACAACACCAGTACAGCATAGTAGTTCAAGCAATTGGCAGAACTGGATCGACTGACCGACAGTGAGAAAATAAGGTCCTCGCATGGTGGTTAGAATTGATATAGTTTTGGAAATCCTCCATAAAGTGAAGCAAAGATTTAGTAAAGGTTGTAAGAAACCACTGGAGGCAAGCAGCGCATAACCGAACTGTATAGAGATCTTTAAATGATGCCGTCTATCGGTTGATGACCATGTGATTTTATGACTTTTAATGAGCTAATATTAAAAGTGTAAAAATTTATTCTTTAAATAATACATCACCGAAAGACATATCGTTATGGAAATGCTTGAGGGAGACTTACATCAGGCAGTATTCGTCTATCTCCTATTGATGATGATCATCGTGAAAATTATGTCCTAATATAAATGAATTTATATTCAACAAGGTGTCATTTATATATATATAACACATCTGTCAAGTTCCAGCGCAGAAGCAAATCTATTATCCAAATAGATCTGATGCCATTGTGTGCTACAACGGATTTAATAAAGCTTGATTCTAACATACTATCGAAACTTAACAGGATTAATTTTAATGTATTAAAAATATGAAAAAAAAAATCATTTCACTTCTCTATATTCCAATATTACGAATAATAAACAATTCTATTGAAAAGCTATGATCCACTGAGCCGTAAAAGATAAATTTCGTTTTTACAATACAATTTATAACAGAGAAAATATTTAACGTAACATTTCGTGAACTTTTTCGTGGCTCAAGAATATTTTCTGTGTTTAGTTACTTATAAATTTAGTAAGAGAAGACACTCTATTTATTATATCTCATCTTCTTTTCTGTAACCAGTTTGAAAGACACTAATATGTACTATATCCAGGAAGAGTTCGAGATAATTAGATAAAATGTTTTAAAATGTGATCAACTTAAAACACTAGTTATTAATAGGACTTAAAAAATATTTCTGTATTCATAATCATCAGCTGATAGACGCCCACTACTGGACATAAGCTTCCCCCAAAAATTGCCCACATCGATCAGATACATACATACATATATCACACCTCGTTCCCTGTGGGGTAGGCAGAGACCACCTCTATCTATTTGCTACGATCCTGGCACACCTCTTTCGCTTCCTCCACTTTCATGAGCGTCTTCATGCATGCTCGTCGGTTGCGAGTACTCTTGACCCGGCCTTTCTTTAGGACATCTTCGATTTGATCGAAATATGACCGCCTAGGTCGACCTGCACCGATTTTTCCAATCATTCTTACCTTGAATACCTCTTTCATTAATCTTCTTTCATCCATTCTTTCAACATGGCCGAACCATCTAAGCATCCCTTTCTCTATCTTTGTCACTACATCTTCAACCACGCCGTACCGCCCCCTAATCACACTGTTCCTCACTTTGTCCTATTGTCGGATTCATATCGGGCGATGTGGGCCATTTCCCACCATGCTGACCCAAAACGGGGTTGGTGGGAGCCAGAGCATCGTTTGTTGATTAGCAGGGTGCATCATGCGCAGGTGAGGTTGGTTTGGTTTCCGTGAATTGTGAGAACCCTTACACCCCTTCTTTATTAGTTTTGCTATTGCATTATCGGAGTAAGGAAGTTAAAAAGGATCTTCTGAGATGCAAACCTTATACCAAAAACTAGATATGGCTATGAGCGCAGCAATATCTAAGTAGATTTCGTCAGTTATCTCACTGTACATTCTGCATATAATAAACTTCGTACCACAAGGGTGATGATGATCAAATATAATTGTTTATATATAAATCCTTGGTTAAATTTTAAAACAGCAGACTTTTTAGATAAGAGAAATCCGTGTGTGGGTTGGAATAATTGCAGAGTCGCCCGCTGCGAACGCCTAGTTGGCGCCACTTAGGAAAACTGGATTTTCATTCCCTTCCACACACACGCACATATACGAGTTCATTGTCCATTTGGCCCCACGTCAATCTTATGAAATCTATTTATTATTCTCTAATGCTTAGGTTTTTTTCGTAAAAGATTTTTTATATAGTATCTATAAAATTTTACTGTATCTTCATTACTCTCGATCATTCATCATACACTCAATCAGCGTAGTTGATTGTAGGCTTTAAAAATGTCACTCGTGTAAGGAAAGTCTCCCAATTCCCAACGATGGGAACATAACATTGTCAGTGTAAATTATTCTTTTAATATTATAATGTATAAAATGAATATTAAGCCTTTTCAATTTTTTTTCGTATTTTCTTATGTATTGTATTGAAAATTGTAGTGGTTATTGCAATATATTGATTAATTATTCTAATATAAAGATGTCGCTATCCATTCTTAATGGAGAATAAATATATAGAGACCGACTCTGAAAATCTTCATATCAAAGAGAATAACAATAATCAATCTACTGTATTAATTACAAGGATACTTACATATGTCACTTAGTAAGTACCGATCACGGAGATTCTCGTCGACTCTTTTCAGCAAACAAACAACATCACCAGCAAGAAACTAAACTTAATTGTACATTACTGAAAATTAAAAATATTATAAGTATTAGTTTCATTAAAACTATAAAGTATTCTTACTCGATTTTATAAGTCAGTGAATACTGCATACACATTTTTGGAATGAAACTTAAACGAGTATATGTTTTATTCAGGTAAAGTTTTGTAAATCTTCTATTATTTCAAATGATAAATTGTTTTGAATATAGTTTTTGAAATAGGTCGCCCATTGCGTGAATTTTTAACTGTAACATATCGTGCTCAATGTACATTTATTGTGCTTAACACACAGCAAGTTTGTTTTAGTATAATAATAAATATAACCCGCCCTACTCTTCGTCGTCTTTAAACGACACATTCTCAGTCTTTATAGCATTACTTCATTGTATGTATTTACGTTTACAAGAACATACATTTATATATTACTGTACGACTTTTTTTAATAATGTATATTTTGATAATAATTTTAGAATTTTTTTCATTACTTAAATATATGTTATAACTTTTTCTAATATATCCTTACTCTGTATAAACCAACCTTTACTATAACATCATTTCCAACTATCCACCATTTTTATTTAAAAATGACTTATACGAGATATTCTGTATTTACGTTTTAAAACAAATGAAACATTATATACGGAAATATAATATAATTTATCGTATAAAGTTATTTGTCTAACATAAAGATTATTTCATCAATCATTTATTTCAGAATGTAATATTTGTAAATATAAGTGTTTATTATACTTAACTTCAACTTTATTGGAATGTACAGCTTAGAATGGATATATACTTTTTTAACTATACATGTTTTACATTGAAAACGATATGTTGGGAAAGGAACGAGTCGTAAAATCAAAGACGTAAATAAACAAGATTTTCATTTGGGTATCACAAAATAAAGAAAATACAAATGAGGGCGCACCTTTTAAGTGGCTGAGGGAGGCTAATCTACACATAATTTATAAAAGTTTATTTCCAACAAAACCGTTTTTATAAAACGATAAGAAATATAAGTTTAAAAATGCTTTTGATTAAATGATTCACTCCACTTAACTATAGAATAACAACGAAAGCGTTTTTAAAAAAAAAGACATTTTCAATTAATTATATATAATATATCCTTACCTTTCTATATAGCTCAATGAAAAATCATGGTAGATTATGTGTAGTATTAAATTATGCGGAGAACGGATGAGTATTATTCATAGCTCGTTATATGACACGAAGACCATCAATTAACTATAAAAACGTTTATTGTTAATAAATCTTTTAAACACCACCATTCATAGCAATTTAGCACTAAAATCATTCTTTGGCAGGCAACAAAACCATAAAATTAAGTTCATATTCAATTTTACGTACTGTAAAGAAATTGTGCAGATGTGAGAAAAAAGATTAGTATGGCGTCCGAGATCAATTGGTTACAGATATAAATTTTATAACCTAACAATGAAATAAAGCGTATACGGCAAAGACTAAGTCTAAGGCATCAATAAAAACTGTTTCTCTTTTTGTTGCTGAATAATTTTGCTGTTATTTATTGCTAGGCGTTTTATATATTAAATTATACCTCACTTTATTAACTCGAGCATAGTTAAATGTTCGGAATATCACATAATAATCTTCATCAAAACATATATATATTGCAATTGGGTAGATTATGGATTTTAGTGAGATATATTTAGATTTTTTTCGGTTTTGTTATTGATAATTTTCAAACTATTACTTAACACTTTAAAGTGGATAAATTGTTTGGAAAATTTTTATAACACTTCATGTTTGTATACGTTTTGAATACTAATTAAATAATTATTTCTTAAATTTATCACAAATATAAAGAAGATAAATTTTAAATTGGATATTTTAAGATTAATTTAAAAAACCATTAATTTTGCCGTTACTAAGAGAAAATCGCGATTGGCCTCTCGGCGCCACCGCGGCGGACGCAGCGGGTGTATCTGCAGCTTTACATGTACCACTTAATTCTTATGCAATGAGAAAACACTTTAAGAGTACACAACTTAATTGTTTTATTCGGTTTAAATAACAATTACTATAGAAGAAATATTTTAATAGTTAAGTTTTAAGTTTTTTTTTTATTCTACAAAGCAACGAAACGAGCGGGTTGTTCACCTGATAGGAAACGATACGCCTATTCTACCTACATGGTTCTAATAAGGATGATGTATACAGCAGCTCATTGTGCTCGTTGCTTTGAAACATAAGATTTAAAGTCTCATTAGCCCAGTAAGTTCACTAGTTACAACACCCATTGAACTAGAACACAATACTGCTTGTACTCTGTTTGGCGGCCGAACCTGACGCTGCGGTTTTACCTACCTAGACGATCTACGACAATAGAGACCTACCACCAGTAATAACCCTAATCCTATTCTTAGTAACCCGAAACCATAATGGAGTTGATTGCGTCTAGCTATAAACCACAAATCTATCACGAATTTATCTAACATTTAGATAATATAGGAGTAGTTATAACTAGGCAGTACTTACCACGCTTGTTGGTAAAGGTCATAGAAAAGACTTCTATCGCTTTCCGTCTACTATATGAAAAGTATATACAATACATTGTGATTATAAACAAGAAGGCATATTACTAAGAACATGGTATGAAGTGCTGAAACCAATTACTTAATAATAAGCGTCACGATACGTGTTAATGGATTTTCCTTCGCTTAGACAATTTCTGTAGCTCTATAAAGGGAAATTATTTTATCAACTTATTTATGACGTGGATGCGAATAGATCATTTTAAGTACTAAATATAAAACATATGATCATTGTGATGTTAAATTTCTATGGATTTAACCTTAATACTTTTTTCAACCTTAAAGCAGGACTAGTAATATAACATAGGTCTACATCAATTGTAGATGTGATAGTAGGCAATCCACGAGTTGGACCGTTGAACTCGTCAAACTCGCCGAAAGACGCTAGATGAGGTCATTAGAGAACCAACCTTTGTAGAGACTCATAAATGAAAGCTTACCCGTATATCCAACTATGGTCGTCTTCTGGATGAAGATGTATATATTAATATGCTTCATCTAACACATAAATTAGGCGGATTAGGAAGTAAGCGTGATCAGAAATTATACATAGACAAATAAAGTATGAATAAACCCAGTATTTTATAATATAACTTGACGATGTAATATTTTGGTTTAATACATATTATGCATATTAATACATACTCAGTAATAAATATATTACGTGTTATTACGTTGAATTAACACATCGGCTTCGCACATGTGACGTCAATAACACTCGCCAAACGAAAGTTATCTTTTACCACTTAATAAAGCATTTATTCTTATGGTAAACAATATTAATACTTCGTCCGACCCAAAAATATATTCTGGGTCGCTTGCCATCATGATATTAAAATGATTAGGTACACTGAAAAATATATGTAAATCTGCCTTTCCTTATTATGGGTCTGTTTAATAAAAAAGATATAATTTTGCTTTTTCGGCACCTAAGTATACTTTCAGGCATTTGTTTAAACATATTCACCAATAGAAACACTTTATAATAATTAATAAATCGATGACATGATCGTGGTTTACTTCATATTAAGTTGCTCAGGCGTCATGAAATTATAGCTACGATTTTTACTCAGCATCGCGTAGCAACCTTTTTTCATACTTGGACGTGATATTAGAGCCTACAAAGATATTATAAAAGGAATAAATTATTTACTTGCTCATGATCAAAGATTTTTTTTAAACAGATTTTTTCTAATAGTTCCATTCGATTATAGTTGCTTACAGTTTTCGTAGGTACCATCACATATTACCTTAAATCTCAAAATTAAAATAACTGAAACGAAGTGTTAATGTCTTAATATAAATATTAATAAATTATAATGTAATAATAAACACTAAATCATCACTAACTAACTGAAAAGGCTGCAATAGAATATTTATGTTCATGTTAAGCCTAACACTTCCGTTTTCATTGACCGCGATATCCGCAATTGTCAACAAATCATTATCAGAAAGTATTTTCCCCGAGCAATGAAAATATTCATTGATTACACCCATCCCTAAGAAGTCCAAGATAGAAAGTGTGAATGATCTTAGACAGATAAGTATTCTATCTGCGTTGTCTAAAATGTGTCCTCATTCAAATTACGCCATATTTAGAGGAAGTAAAATTTTACCCACATTACAATCTGGATTTCAAAAACAACATTGTACTACATTCACACTCCTACATATTGTTGATGACATTCTCATCGCCTCAGACGATGGTCAGGGTACAGTACTTGTTCTATTAGACTTCTCCCGGCCATTGGATTGTGTTTCTATTTCTATTTTGCTCAACAAGCTGGACCTTCTTATATTTTATCAAATAGTATGTAACTGGTTTGAGTCTTATTTCTCTAGCCGTAGTCAAATAATTCAATGCGTTACCGGTATAGGTGAACTTTCCAAATCTAAAGCAGCTACCATCAATAAAGGTGTAATTCAAGGATCGATTCTCAGTCCAACTCTATTTGCTATCTACACTGCAGAAATTGTTCAAGATATCCAATTCTCTAACGTACACCTTTACGCTCATGTGTCACTATCGATTGAAGGAGTTACAACTGCAATCAATAATATTAATCAAGATCTGAAGGCAATTGTGGAATGAGAGAACAGGCATAAATTATTTCTCAACCCTTTATAAAAAAAACAATCCATTTATTAAAATTATGAACACGGTCGTTCCAATACAAAAGTGCGTCCGCAACCCTGGTCTTTTAATGGATGAAAACTTGAGATTTCAAGAACATGTTCAGAACTCAGTACGTAAATGTTTTGCATCTCTTAAGACTATTTACAAAATTAGAAAAGTCATTGACGAAAGATTACGCTATCAACTATGTAACAGTCTGGTACGGTCTCACTGTCACTACTGCGATATTGTATATGGTCCGTGTCTATTTAAGAAGACCTCTAGGGCGATACAGCGTGTTCAGAACGCGTGCATGCGCTACGGTTACTTAATACCACGGCAACACCACGTTACACCTTATATGATAAAAAAAGACGTGCCTAGAATGGAGAACGTGAGAACTATGAAGCTAGAGTGCTTTTTACACTCACTGACAAAATTTAAGATGCCATCATATGTTTATAATAAGCTTAGTTGGTCAGACTTCGCCGTAGCTAGACAGAGACCGTACGTTCGTCCTCTTACTACACCAAAACACACCTTGGAGCAAACCTGAGGTAGTTTCAAATTTGCTGCATCAAAATGTTGAAACGACTTACCACCTCCACTGTATCGTTTCGCATCTCGGTTCACCTTTAAGTGCAACTGTCACAGATGACTTTTGATCCAGCAGTCACTCGACACAAACAGTTCTAGTTGATTCGTGTGTGTTCGCTATTTCTCATTTCACTGTTTCGATAACTTAATTAATCAAGCCTTTATACGATTAAGTGTTCACTTGTTTCAATAAGGTCAAGCCAGGGAAGACTACCAGGACTTGGCACCAGAGCCAATGTACCTAATCCTGCACCTTTTTGTCTAATGTATTTATTTTTTGTTGTATTTTAATCTTATATACATAGACTTAAGTTTTTTTTTTTAGACAAATAAATGGCTTATTATTATTATATTACGATATATAAGTACATTACGATATATGTAAATTCTGTATCTCTTAAACCAGCTACGTGTTTCAGGAGGTCTTTATTAACATTGGGTTTCAGTCCCGTGCAGAACGTGTCACTGACATACCTTAAGTATATCAGGTTCCACTAGTATGACAATAATTTATCTTTTCACCTACATTGAATATTCTAGGAAACATTGTATTATACAAAATAATACACTGTGTATCGAAAATATTTTCTTTACAGAAAAGTATTTTAATAACTTTTATATATTAATAATTTAACCATCGAATATCGAATGTATGCTTCTATGAAACATTGAAAACTTACGTCTACAATGTTATAATAATTTCTTTTTGTACATATAGTATTTTTATATGGATATGTATAGTCATCAGCATATAGAATATGTTTAGGTCTCTTCACAAAACAAAAAAAATATGTGTTACATAAATAGAATAAATTTTTTAAACTAAAATATCTAAAAAAATATTAAGGGATTATTAAAGCTTATTAAGACAAATACTCTGAGATGGCGTAACTATGTTTAGTTATAGATGATTATTACTATCGCAATAATTACTAAATGTATAAATTATTGCAAATAGTGCAAAATAATACTTTACAACGTTAAAACAGAGTCTAAATTATGTAAGGTATTTTTAACTTTCACCCTAAAATTAAATACATATCAATGCAAAAAAGGAGAACATAACTTACTAGACTATATTTAACTAAAATTATATTTCCTTACCCTTAGCATTTGTCTAGATTTTTTAAATATTTTGTGAAGGTTCGTATAATAATAAGGTACTATAAAAGAGATACAGTCACTAAGTCTTAGTAAGCTACATTTATTATGATTTATATCGCATTATATGTAACAAAATCTTATATAGTAACAAGATGCTGCACCCTTACTTTTGTTCTCTGCTGAGTGAGAATACCCTTTGCATTGTCTGCCTTTTTGTATTTTTTTTTATGTTCAAATGAAGTTTTCAGTAAATAGATATATCATCAGACCACACAGTACATTTAAATCATAAATATAAAAGTGTATCTATTGATTTTTTATTTAAATACTATATTTTTTAACTATTGTTAATATAGGAAAATACACAATGTTTATATTCATTATTAATAATACCTAATAATAATTGACAGGTCACCGCACGCACAAGAACGGAGCCAACCAACTGATACGGGAGCACTTCCTGACCAGCTGTGACCCGACATCCCCGCTCATCGGCAAAATGCCTTATCACCAAACGATATACTATTACCAACCTCTTATTGATAGAGTCAAACAAGTTCTGAGAGAGTTATCAGTCGTGGACGCTGCACGTACGCGTCCCCACCTAAATGAAGTCATTATGTAAATTGGTATTGACGGAAAGCAATGGAAATCATTCCACATATAACAAGCAATCATAGAATCATTGTGGCCAAGTGACTTATAAAATGGGTGATCTGCTACCGAGTATACCAAAGAGTACATTGTCCAGTGAAGTAGATGGGCACAACTGGAGTGTGGTTGGTTTAGACGATTATAAGACGGATTCCGAGTTGGCGGCTGTGGAATTATTTAAAGATTATCCCGAAGGATTGTTAAGATTTGCATCGGTGTGCTGCGTCCTTTTCATGTTAGTTGGTATACCTGGAAACCTCATCACTATAATAGCTTTGGCGCGATGTAAAAAGGTAAGAGAATCCAATTGATGTTGAATGATCAATAAGCGATGCTATTCATGTACCATGTAGACATCTAAATCAATTTTTATCATGGTAGATGCATTGTTATCAGTGTGACCTATGACATAGCGCCCTAAAGCGTATACTATGAATAAGTAACTAAATATATTTTGTATACATTCCCAATAGGAGTTAAAAAATAATTCGATTAAAAACAGAATTAGTACTAATAAACCGCCCTCGTGAAACTCACTGTTAGTCAGTTGGAGCCTTCTCTCAGAAAAAGTCAAGGCCATGAATCTTGTAACAAAATTTTTTGTCTTTATAAATTTACAGAAAGTTTATTTTGAATGTATCTGTAATATACTTATAATAATAAAATATAACGTTATTTTCGAAATAATAACACATTATTTTTCTTTTCTTCTATTAACGTTACTGAGCCACTTTTTGTTAGATAGTTAAACCTAAGTCGAAATTGTTAGATAGTTAAACCTAAGTCGAAATTGTTAGATAGTTAAACCTAAGTCGAAATTAAATGACAATTGCAGTTAAAAATTATAAGAGTTGTTCGTATATTCGATTTGACCACTGTGTCTGTAACCTGAAATGATCTATTTCACAACCGTTAAATACAATCGTCGCTGATAATAGTGACTACACAAACACCCAGTAAATATTCACTGTAAATGAAAAAATTTGTTATTTCAAATGTGCTGCTACAAAAGGTCACAGAGATTTTAATTTCCGCGATTATTTAGAGGTAAATTTATGAAAATGATAATGCTTTTTGCTAATTAGTCATCAAAATAATACTTTGTGTTACAGTCTCTTCTTAGTTTTAAGTATTAATGCCTTGAATTTACCTAAACATATTACTAATAGCATACATTATAAACAACTGGAAAAACCTATGTAAATTACGAACAGCAATTTATACTTTTCCCGCAGCAGTGGTTAGAAATAATTGTTCCAAATATACGTTGATAAATACATACGTAATTGTTTAGATATATAACTAAAAAATATAAATAAACATCTCCTAGGTCACTGATCTTTCCATACTAATTTAATGTCAGAACAATTGCGATAAGAGGTCATTTATCACGAGTTATGTTACTTAATCAGTTTTACTTTGAAGTAACTTGAAATTTTAACTTGAAACAATCTACAATGAAACATATAAGTTTGTATTCAATATTAGGGAGATACATCACAAGTTTATCGTATATCTTCGGAACATTTTTATTTATAAATATCTGTTTGATAAATCTATATACGGTATATGTTATTTTACTGACTGGCAGTAAACTTATCACTTCAATAAGCCTACCTCATAGCAGTTTCGTTTTGATATTAACGTATCGTGGTATTTCTTGAATTTTATTCAACAGCCAATTTACGTCCCCATTGTTAGGGCACAGACTTATCCCCAGTATGAAGGCGATGGGCCATAGTCACCACGCGGGCCTAATACGGATTGGTGATTTCACACATACCTTACAATAAATTCTAGTTCATGTGCAGGTTTCTTCACGATATTTTCCTTCACCGATTATATTTCGCTGTTGTTACTAAAGTTCACAAATGTACATAACTTAAATATTAATGTACATGCTATGAATCGAACCCGCGACCTTAGGAATGAAGGCCGCACGGTCTAACCATTAGGCCAGCGAGCTGCATAGTTCCAAGCGAACTAGCTGATTTTTGGAATGAAAGTATCAAATATATAAACTAAGAGAATGATTTATATCAACATGAACTCATATTGTAGCATTCGCTCTTTGCCAAAATCTCGATAAGTGTAATTTTAAAAGTTTGTATACATAGATTAAGCATTTATATATATCCATATAAAGAATATATACAGGGTGAAAGGTAATAGGTGTAAAAGAGCTGGAGGGGCTAAATTATAGGTCATATCCTATTTATGTATGTATGGAATACCCCATCTAAAAACAATGGTTCTGGAGTTATTAAATTTTTAAATAATTTTCAAAAAATTTCTGATTTCCCAGGAAAAAATGCATTGATTTTATTTCTTAGTTGTTTCTACACAAATTTTCTTGTAATAATTATTGTTTAATCATTGTTTTATTAAATTTAATTAATAATCATCACTTAGAGGCTAAAACTTTTAAATTAGATTCTTTGAAAGTCGTAACAGTAAAAAATAAGGCGTCATACTTACATTTTTATTTAATGTTAAAATAAAATTTTATTTATAAAAAATGCGTATAAAGCACATGAATCAATACCTAACTTCAATACCTATCTGACAAGGTATAAGAAAGTACACAAAGTTTCTAAAATTTAGAAAAAAAAAACACTTGTAATAAAACCAAGTACCATGATATATCAAACTGTAGAGACTCATAAAAGTATACGCCGCGCCGGGTCTTAATTCCACCCTTTTGTTTTAGTTGTAACACGTACGAGCTTATTGTTGTCGTTTTAGAAATTAATAATAGAAACATTTGTTATGCCTTCTCTGTCAAACTTCAATTCATCAGTCCACAATATTTTGGTGAGAAAATTATTTTTTCTAAGCCTGCATGCAGCATAAAACGGCAGACGTCTAACCTCTTTGTAGGGTCTCATTCCTCAAGGGCCTGAACCGGTGTATAGTGGTAGGTATAGAGCCTTGCCGTATGCACAGTAAACCACACTTTCCATTGTGTTAAACCCAACAATCTTGCCATGACCCTGGTTGATGTAGTCGGGTCTACAAGAAAATGGTCTATGATTCCTTCTTCCTCTTCAGTATCGTAGGTGCGTGGCCTACCTGCGTCATATCGCCTGTGTTGAACGCTGCCAATTTCTCTGACTTGTTGATACGCCGCAGCAAAGACTCTATGATTTGATAGGTGACGATTTGGAAAAAGTAGCTGCTATTCTCTTCGTTGTTGTAAAGAATTTTCATAACTAAGTCCATAACAATAGAAAATGTCAACGTATTCTTCATTACCGTGATCCGCCATTGAAATTAAACTTATTTGATATGGAAAAGAAAAACTGTTCAGAATTACCAAGACAACGATAATGTACGTCCACCCACGAAAGTAGTTAAATTTTAACTGTCGTAATGACTCATTACCTAAAAATGACATTGCACATGTTTTACAATGAACTCAATATCTAAAATGGTAACAATAAGCTCGCACGTGTTACAACAAAAACAAAATGGTCAAATTTAGGGCCGGCGCAGCGTCTACTTTTATTAGTCTCTACAGTTTGATATATCATTGTACTTGATTTTATTAAAAGTGGTTTTTTTTTTCAAATTTTAGAAGCTTTATGTACTTTCGTATACATTGTCGAATAGGTATTGAAGTCAGATACTTATTTATGTGCTTTATACATATTGTTGATAAACAAAATAAAATATTAAGATTAAATAAAAATGACACCTAATTTTTATTGTCACAACTTTCAAAAAACCTAATTTAAAATTTTTAACCATTAAGTGATGATTATTAATTTACTTTAATAAAACAATAATTATTACATAAAAAATTGCGAAAAACTAATTTTTTTATAGAAAATCGAGAATTTTTTGGAAAATATTTAAAAAATTAATAGTTCCAGAACCACTGTTTTTGTATGAGGTATTCTATACATAGATAGATAGGATACGAGCTATACTTTAACCCCTCCAGATCTTTTACACCTATTACCTTTCACCCTGTATATAATGAACATGGGTTTTCTTCGTTCACCAATCACGTGAAAACTATTAGACGTATCGACACGAGAATACGACGCGGAATGATTGTAGGTAGTATAGACTATTTTTTTTTAACGTCATCATTTAGTTTCTTATTAACAATTATAAACATTTTCATTTAGTATTATTTAAGCAGTTTCTATAGTAACGATTGCTCTAAATAGTCATTTGCGGTGTCGGTTGCTTCCAAGGAATATTTCAGACCAATTTCAAGTTTAATTCTATATTACGGCTAACAAAGCTGGCGGAGATTTTATATTTAAAAAAAAGCTTTTATCTTGTATTATATTAAAAATCTGTGGTTTTAGGCTTTATCAGATATGTAGAATATTGTTTACATGAAAACGTTTCTTTTACAGGTTCGCAATGCAACGGCTGTATTTATAATGAACCTATCCTGTTCTGACTTACTGTTTTGCTGCTTCAACTTACCACTGGCAGCATCTACCTTCTGGCGGCGATCATGGGCGCATGGCCGCACTCTCTGCCGCATGTTCCCACTCGCCAGATACGCCTTAGTGGCAGTATCTCTATTTACTGTTTTGGCCATTACTATAAACAGATATGTTATGATATCACATCCACGATTGTACCCAAGGTACATATATAAAGGTTTTTAATATTTTTTTTATTGTTGTTCGCGATATTAATTACTTTTCTTTTTACACAGGCTGTACAAACGTCAATACTTAGCGGTAATGGTAGCAAGTACGTGGATATTCTCTTTCGGAGCTCTTATAGCAACATGGCTCGAAAAATGGGGTCGATTTGGATTGGATCAATCCATCGGCTCCTGTTCAATCCTCCCGGACAGCAACCATCGATCACCAAAAGAATTCCTATTTGTTGGAGCTTTTATGCTACCATGTTTAGCGATAGTGATATGCTACGCACGAATTTTCTGTATTGTGAGAGAAGCTGCAAAAAGATCAAGAGCTCCAGCGAGAGGCAGACCAAGAGCGGCGCCTGGTCTTGAGGACTCAGCAATGGGGTCAGCATCGACAGCTCTTGAGCGTTCCCCAGGCCCCGAAAATGGTGTCAACCATACAGCAGCTCCTCCGCGAAGAGCTTTATTAGCGCCACCTGCATTACATTGTCCACCTACGCCTGGCCCTGAACGCTCGTCGTCATCAGGTGTAGACACTTTGGATGGACAAGACGACGAATGTGCACTTGATGGAAAACCAAGAACGCCAAGCGGTGGGGAAACTTCTAAAAGCTTAAGGCAAGCAGCCGTAGTTTTGAGACGATCGCCTGCACCAGCACGCTCACCTCGATTGACTCCAAAAGACAGAAAACTTCTGAAGATGATTATGGCCATTATGTTGTCCTTTTGGGTGTGCTACTTACCTATAACTTTGACAAAATTATTCCGCGAGTTCACCTCACACCCAGCGGCTAACATCGCGGGATACCTACTAATATATCTAACCACTTGCATCAACCCAATAATCTACGTGGTGATGTCGAGCGAATACCGACAAGCGTATAAGAACTTACTCATGTGTCGGAGAAAAGCGTGACGCTCGCCCGGCGACGGCGTCTCCGAGAAACGCCCGCCGTGACTAGTTGTGAATCACTGAACAATCTCAATACGTAAACATCGATAGGTTACTACTTGGTTTTGTGTGTGAACTTACTAAATATGAACTATATATTGATTTGTGTAGTTTCACAGAGATTTCATTGTTCTAATTTATCGCATTTATTCAACATAGAAATAATATCTGTCTCTTAAGTTAACATGTAAGCGAGCCGTCCGTGAATGTGGTAAATGAATGAAGCGTGCAACTGAATAATAGCTAAGTGATTTTTTTATCAATAAAAGTCATTATTAGTTTTAAGTGCATTGAAAAATTATAGTTATCGGTAGTTGTAGTGGATAAAGCAACTGTAAAATACAGTTCTGATGTATCGATTAGTTGTTAAGGCTTGTTGTTTACTACCAAAGTTAATTTAAATGACTGATATTGATAATCTTTAATTATTAAAGTAATCAACACTCTTTGTAGAGTTAACAAGTTAAACATTACAATATTGATTCGATGTAACAAAATTTTCATAAGTACTAAATGTATTTTAAATTTACATGTTAAAAATAGTAAAAAATTGGAAAGTTAACATCTTCAACAATGAATGATTAAATATAACTATTGCAGAAACTTTTGTAAATAACATGCTATGTAATAATATTAAGATGTTATGGTTATTTAACAATAGATCATTATAAAATTAACTCGTTGAATAAAAACATTTAATTCAATAATCTATCGCAAATACGGCATTATCAGCGTCGGGTGAAACCCGTTGAACGTCCGTTAGACCTGACTCATGAGGATATACATTCCACTAAGAATGACCACAATGACGAATGTTTACAACAAAAGCATTTGAACTTCAATATTTCTTTGGGCATGACGTGTTTTCATTAATTGTGTGCTATTTGGTGAATTTGTTATAATGAATATCAGTGAGTATGTGGAGATTCTGCATCGTAATGTATCTGTGTTAAATTACAACGGCACCGTCAAGCAGCTGGGCGAGGTGAAGTTATTCCACAATTACCCCGATGGACTGATGATCTTCGCTACTGTGTGCTGTATACTGTTCATGTGTATCGGCATTCCCGGGAATTTGATCACCATCATCGCACTCGCACGATACGAAAAAGTAAGTGAAACACATGTTAATTTCTTTATCGCTTCTTACGTTGTGATTTAGATCTATTTTTATTGTCTGTGGTTGAGTATCGTTATCTGTCAATTATGATACTCATTAAAATCAATATCGAGGCCATCAGTTAGGTAAATAATTTTTATCTATACCTTCTTCTTAAAATGTACACAATACTTTAACAGCCAAAATAATTATTTTAAACCATTGTTTTAAAGTTTAATACAGTAAATTACTAATTTAATAATAATCATCATTGAATTATTGTTACTGTATTTATAAGAAAAAATTACATATAAAATTTAGTGTTCAATCAAACTTAATAAGAATAGATAAATTTTGATGATCCTTAATAACAGAATCTTAGCGATTCAGAAAAGAAATATTTCATACATCTGCAATTATAATCTAATCAAATGTATCATTAATTCATTGAATTTCTAGCTTGAACATGAACTATTTGAAATATTATTTACGTCACAAAAAAATTGCCTTAATGTATTGTATATGAATATAATAGAAATAATAATTCCCTTGTTGAACACAAAAACAATATGTTATTTACTTGTGAATTTTTATTCAATGCGTGAGGCGTAACACGAAGCGCTACATTAACCATTTTCCTGTTATTAGTTATGAATATGTTTGTTATGTGTTAACATATATAATTCAATAAAACATTCTCGGCCATATAACTACTACATTTTATTGTATAAATAATCAGAGATATACAAAGCATAATTTATTGGACCTAAAGATAAGTTAACCAGTCATGAATACATATTCCTAACCTAAGCCAATAACAGGAGATAAAAACTAGTAATGTATTTTTTTCTACGAATAATAACGCTTGTAAATTTAATACAACATTTTAATAAAAAAATACTGTTACATGTAAAGGTAGTAAATGAAGGAACTGCTGTGTTTTTAATAAGTTAAAGTTTATATTTCAAGCGTTTTCTAAGTAACCTTGTAAACATCTTTGTATACCTCTAATTTTCTCCGTAGGTTCGCAATTCAACCGCAATATCAATCATGAACTTGTCATGCTCTGATTTACTCTTCTGCTGCTTCAATCTGCCTCTCGCCGCTTCCACTTTCTGGCAGCGGTCGTGGAAACACGGCCGTATCCTTTGCCGTATGTTCCCGTACGCTCGATACTCACTGGTCGCAGTTTCTCTGTTCACCGTTCTCACTATCACCATCAACCGATACGTCATGATCTCGCATCCGAAGCTTTATCCTAAGTAAGTATTTTTTTGTATGTAAGCGAAAAGACAAGCAGTACAATTCATCTGATGCCGAGTAAAAAGACGCCGGCTTATAATAATGTAGCTCTGTATTAGATACGGAGCACAACATTGTTTTCATCGCATTAAAACATAAGATTTTAAGTCTTTTTATCTCAATAGTTTTATTACAGCATCATTCAAACTGAAATATTATATAATATGTATATAATATTTGCACTCTACTATTTGACGATAGAAATAGCCACTGCTTTACCTAGACGGCCCCCGGCAACAGAGGCCTTCCAAAGGGATTTTATTTACTTTCTCAGGTTCCTTTCTTTTGTACCGGGGTTAGGTCTTTGTTGACAGAAACCGTCTAGTTAGGTACTATCACAGCTCTCCCGCGAAATAGTAGTGTGCAAACATTACTGTCTTTCGATTTAAAAGACAGTGCAGCTAATGAACTTACATACATGTAGGCCATGAGCTTAAAGTGGCGGTATGTACGTCCTACCTAACGCCACGATTTTACAGACAGGCGAATCACTTACCATCAGGTGAACATTTCACTGGTCTCGCCGCTTTGTAAAAGGACTGTTTCCTATTATATTTTATAACTCTTAAGTGTTTAAACTACAACATATTATTACCATATTTACCTAAAATCCAGACTTTATAAATGATTTATAGAGATGAAACAAATAGAAATATTTTATATTGTAGAAATATATATGTATTGGACTAAGTATTAAAAGAATAATCAAAAACTATTACAAAATCTCAAATATATAAAACTTTTGCCGTTAAGTTCCCCTATTGACATTTATACTTCACTGTTTCGTTTAATATCATCTCTTAATGGCATTATGTGGAAGTTTGAATAAATAAATATCATATCTTTTAATGCTCCTGTTTTGTACTGAAAATCTTAGAGAATTACGATTCCAATAAAAAATATATTTTATAATAAATTTCTTGTTGGCAGGTTATACAGACGTCGTAATCTTGTATTGATGCTACTGTGCACATGGATTTTTCCCTTTGGCTCTTTGATACCTACTTGGTTTGGAAAATGGGGCCGTTTCGGACTAGACACACATTCCGGTTCGTGCAGTATATTACCAGACGATCACGACAGGTCACCGAAAAGATTATTGTTCGTGATAGCATTTACTTTACCTCTATTGGCAATAATTCTCTGCTATGCTCGCATATTTTATATAGTCAAGAAGGCGACGCGCGCATCTGGTGCGGTGGTTATACGTAAAACTATAAAATTTGGTCAAGAGGATTCCACATCTGCTACGGAAAGACAATCTAAATCGGATGTACCTAATAACTATATTGCAATAGCAAGAAAACAAGTATCTGAATCAAACAAAGATTTAAAGGCCACTCCTGCTCATTCACTGCCAAGTATAAGATTTGAAAACATCAGTGAAAACAGGAGAAACAGTATTAACGATAGTACACGGATTGAGAGTAACAAAACCGCTACAAGTTTCCGAAGAACAGTTTTACGGAAATCGTTAGCTTTAGTGAAGCTATCACTTCCGACGAGGAAAGACAGAAAACTGGGCACTATGATAATGGCGATAATGATCTCTTTCTGCATATGCCATCTTCCTATTACAGTGACAAAGATGTTACACGATTACACGTCGCATCCATTTGCTAACATCGCCGGCTACATCCTTCTCTATATGTCCACATGTATTAACCCCGTTATATACGTCGTCATGTCCAGCGAGTATAGAAAAGCGTATAAAAATTTATGGAAATTTCGATGACATTTCCTTAAATGGCATGATCATATAACGTGCAAACATTTAACTAGTCGTTAACCAAACAAGATAACAGATTTTAAGAATATTATAAAATTTACTCAGCAACGCCTATAACTATTGGGACAACGACTTAATGTGTTTTAGTTATAATTACGTTTAATTAGATCGCAAACAATCTAGGTTTTTTTTAAACTTATTCACAGAATTGTAAGTATTGTAATAAACTATACAGTATTCTATTTAAAATAACTTAGCGGTTTAAAGTGATTCCAAAAGAAATCCAAAGAATAAAGTTTTTAACATTCCTTTACAAAATAGGATATTTCGTTTTAATACTGCACTATAATACTCGTCTAAAAAAAAATAGGTATTAGAAACCTATTTAGATTTGTATTATGCAATATTTAGGCTAGAAGTGTACATAGGTTATACAATAAACATTACCTAATAGTTCTAAAAGTAGTAACTAAACAAATACTGTTTTTTATAGATTAAGAGTAATGAATGCATGACGATTATGTATATCAAGTCACTATAAAACCGTTAATATTTTTACAGTTATTGTTAATTGTAAAATATTCATATGATAAAATTGATAAATATTACATTAATTAATGAAAGGTCTTTGTTGGGCTCTAGGCTCATTTGATATTTTTAATAAGGTACACGATTGAGTAAGAAATAAATTAAAAAATAAATAGTAAGCGTTACAGTAATGAAAATAAGACGCAGGTTCGTCGGCAACATTAATTATTTTCTTAATTTTCATGCTAATTTTGGTTTTTATGGTTATTTTGGTAGAGTGACTTTTTTAAAACACCAAACCTCAGTTCACGGTTATGAGAATACTGTTTTAGTTCTTTATTTTCAAAGCCAAAAAAACCACCACTACTCACAGTAAAAAACGTTTTTAGCAAAAAGGAATACATTTAACAACCACAGAAGATCAAGACATAAAAAATAGATAGTTCTGTAGATCAGGGGTCGGCAACCAATGACACGCGGGTCACCGAATGGCTCATTTGATAAGTGATCCAATTTCATTGAGAATATATAGTATAGTAAAAATTATTAATAAAACATAAACATAAACGTTAAAAAAAATTCAAATGGAAACTAATAATAATCCCGGTTTTATGAGCGAACTGTTTTCACAAGAAAATGTCTCTGACCCTAACGACTCTTCAATATCCACGTTTTCGGTGATTTGGTTCGCGGTCAACAAGGTTGCTATAGAGGTAGGATCTTTTATTTTAAGTTATATACGTCATTGACTTAAAACTAAAAGTTATTGATATGTATATACCATTTAAGTAACTGAAGTATACGAATATGAAACGTAGTACAGTATTAATTCAGGTTACTTGACCAACTCCTTATTTCTGTAGGTTCTGTTATATTTATAGCTGTCATTTTGATTTATGATTCTGGTACTAATTGTAAAAAATTTACGGTCGAAGTTGTTACCACTTAACAATAGTACGATAGGAACTTGTCATTTATTTGATGCAAAAACTGTATTGAACAAATTTTATTCATATAAAATTTCTCAAAAAAAATTATGTGTGTGTATACAATTTTCTTCAGAGTTATATGAATTAGTTAAATAAGTAAAGAAAAACTTGTAATTACTGTTTCTAAATTGATAAAATGAAATGAATGAAAAAAAATAAAAACCTGTATTTCATGTTTGCAACACTTGTTCATAGTTTACACGATGTAAATTTATATAAAAAATACAAAGGAGTTAAGTATAGAAAGTATTAACTGTGAACAATATAATGAATACAAAAAGAAGTTGGTTGTTGATAGGATGATTTTGTATGATAGAATTAAGTATTCCATATGTGTATAATTTCCAATACACTTTAATATTCATATTAATGAAATATGATGTACGTAGAGAACATAAATCCATTATAGTTTTCCACTTTATAACACAATTGTATCAGTTGAAAGACGTTTAATTTTCCAATGAAAAACATGAATGGAGAAACATTTGGTGCCAAAGAACAAAGATATTCCGGGGCTATGAGACCCTAGAATCATTTCAATTACCAAAGATGTATCTATAACAAAATAAATTAACAACATGTTGAGCTAATATTGTTTTCTTTATTTATTCCATATAATAATCTCTTAATAACAATGATATGCCGCACTCTGTTTTAAATGATATCTATCAATAAATATTTCTTTTAATTCTGGATAATTTTTAAACTGATTAACAAACTTTATTTTAATTAATGAAAGTTATATTCTTTATGAGCCAGTCTGCCTATCAATGTTATTTAAAAAAAAAAAACAGAAAGTATCAATGTACTTAGAAAATAACTCGGGAATGTTCCTATTTAATATTTTTACTACTAAGATATAAACATCTTACTCTACATCGTTGGCTTTAATTGTGGACAAACTATAACCATCTAAAACTTTGGTAATATAAACGCGTATTAGGACTTTAGTATCCTTCCCTACTTAGACCTAGTCCAGACTAAACAAGCGGTATAATCTACAACAAAATTGACCTTCTTCCCCAATCAAGTTGAGTAAACTTTGAAAATACACAACTAACAAATAAATATATATAAAGACAGATCAAAGTATCATTCATAACGAAACCATACCTATTTCTCTCGTAAGATAGCAACATGTTTATATAATAAAATTTTGTGCAGTAAAGAGGTAACATCTACAGAATAAAAAATAATACTATAAGTCAAATCAAAGAACACAATATAATAACACAGATGACAGACTGAAAAAATTTCTATGTAAGAATAGGTCAACATTTTGAAATTACGAAATTTTGATTGTATTTAAGTTTTAAGGTTTCCAATAATTGTGAATACGACATGAAGAAAGAAATTTATTTCCCTTTTTTCTTTTTAATTTTGTTGCTGATAAAAAGAAAAATCATGTATTAACATATTTGTACATACATAAAATAAAAATTTACTGCTAGAAAAAAATAAGAACATATATAAATCACAATTTTCAACAAAAAAAATGCCCATAACGAGACAACAACTGTGAAAAATTACAGCAATCATTCACAGACCCTGTGGCTCGAGCAAAAAACTCAAGTTTCTACTTATTATAAATGATCAATTCAACTATATTTTTTATACCGTGTAACATTATATCAGTCTTTTTTATGTTACAAAATTTGTAAACCATTAATAGTCTTAAAACAAGGATTTTAAGGCTTTCTCTTCTTTTTTCATATAAATGTATATAACTGTCCACGTTTCATTGGATTATTTAGTAGTAAACGTCATGTATACGCGTACTTTAATAAAGAAATAGATATAATCTTCAATAAGAAATTTGCTATTACATATACACAGGCGCTCGTGGCATTAACGCTCTTTGTTTTCCTTTGAGTTATGCCTACGCGACACTTATTTTTTTAATTATAATACATTAAGTGTTGCACATGGTTATATATAAATCTCATAATCATCATCATCATCAGCTAATAGACGTCCACTGCTGGACAAATATATATATATATATATATAATCCGTTGATTAAAAATTGCACCGGCACAGGTGATACGTAAGAGAGGTCGTAGTTCCCGTCTTTCTCATCGGGGCCTTATCGAAAACAGAGAAGAGACTGTAACGAGAAGTTTTCAAATAACTTAACAGATGGCGCCTCCTCAAACAATAGATCACGCTAGCGTTTATCATAACGCAAATCTTTACAAGGATCGTATTATTTGTGTAGATTTATAACTATTATTAATAAGTATCAGTTCCTGATCTCCGCACTTCACCACAAAAGTTCTATAAACATAATATATATAAATAGTAATCCCTTCTTAGTATTACGGAGATCTTCTTAATACAATTTAGACTTGGGTTATAACAATATGAACATAATATCTATGTTATTATTACTGTTACCGTTACGCAATAATAACAGGTACTGTTAATAAATAACAAGTGTAATTTTTTTACAATTTATATTTTTCTCGTTATAATACAAGGTGCATCTCGTTTTAGCAACAGTATATACAATGGGTGTGAGCGAGATAAATTAATCAACAAAATAACAGTTAACACGAACTAATTAAGGAGTGACGTTTCAAGAATAATTATCATCTTGTAAGATTACAATTTCTATTTTTCGGGTTATAACACTAGGTGCTTCTTGTTTTAACAACAGTCTATCAAATGGGTGTGAGCGAGATAGGTTAATAAACTAAATAACAGATAACGCGATCTAATTAAGAATTCGCTTTTCAAAGAGAATTTCATCTTATTAAACGATAGGTCGATAGTACAGCTAAATAAAACGAGTTTTATAAAAAATACATTACTTCACTAAAAAAAACCAGCAATGAAACGCAAAATCAAAAACAGCAGTTGCTCGGATCAACGAACGCCCGGGCGCCAATCTAAAAGCTCCGTCGCGCTATGAAATAAGGTTTAAATTGAAACCAATTTTACTCGTACATCTTGAGTTCCCACCGCACCCGTGCGTGTAGTAGTCGTCTGTCTTCGTTTTCGGAAGCGTTCTCCTAACACCCAGTATAATAACATCGCAAGAACAACTGTTATCTTCGAATACTTGTGATTTTTATGTTATAATAAACACGCCTTCCTCTTAATACAACTGTATATTCGGTAATGACTTGTTGGCCGACGGCAATATGCACAAAAATGTACGATCCTTATAAAGATTTGCGGTATGATAAACGATAGCGTGATTCTAGTGTTCATGGTGGCGCCATCTGTTGGGTTATTTAACAACTTCTTTTACTTATTACGTATATATATATATAACAAATAATAGTTTTAACATAAAGAGAAAAAGATTTTATAACTTTTGGTTCGTGTCAGAAGTTTGTATTTTTTTTATAATATATCACATTTAAAACGGGCGACGTATTGACATAAAGTAAATCACCAGTTTGATAATACACCAACAAGAAAATAATAAATTAACTACATTTCCTAAAACGCGGTTAAGATCATCACAACATTTTATAAAACATAAAAAAGTATATTAAGCCTTAAAAGATTAGGCAATATTTTTATTTATTAAGGCATACCCGTTCGCTAATAAAATTATAAGATCTGGTTCATTGAATGATATACGAGCAACTTACCTACTAAATGAATTACTGAATAAAAAGTTATTACTGCATATCTAGGTTAATAATTCGATACATTCGTTGAGATGTGTTACATCACTTGGTTTCATATAATTTACGATTTACCTAACGAGACAGTAACAAATGAAACACAGAAGTAATATTTATACTTAAATCACTAGTGAATTTAAGTAGTTAAGTTTTCTGTTTAATAGTTATGGGATTCGACAAAAAAAGAAAAAAGAGTTTTGTCTTGAATTTTTTTTTTATTTATATCCTGAAACGGTGTCTCTGTACGTTATTAGCATTAAGTTTAGAAAACCTTCCGATTGAGCAAATGAGTTGAGAAATTTACATTGCATACACGTTCAACTTAACCAAAACAAACGAATAATAACTAAGTAAGTCAGGTGTCAACTCCCACGGAACCGGTACCATCTAAAATTTACAACTTTGTAACGAGACTAATTGTTCACGGCCTATTAAGTTCCCCTTACCCCAATTCGGTTTATTTGTGCGAACTTAATTGGTTTATGTCGAGTAAAAGTAGATAAAGAACAAGGTTACAGTGGAGACTGGAGACCTAATATTATTCATTTGAATTTAATTCATGAAATTCACGAAGATTCATAATTTCTTTTTTTGAAATACATAGATATAACGCCATGTGATTTAATTAATCATTTTATTACAAAATTTATTATTTTCGTGTATTGATAACAAGATGCACGCAGATATGCATGGGGAAGATAAAATGGCGAAATAAATTGGAGAAGGCTGGGCTTAAGATCAGCAGAACCAAAACTTAACATTTCTTCTGCGACTTCGGCGGTTACACCAGTTTTTCTCCAATCGTCTTGAAAGGTGTATTATACCAACCTTCTCCGATTTCAAGTACCTAGGTTCACTCATACAATGCCACGGCGATATTGGTCGAGATTTGAGAAGCCGAATAAATACAGGTTAGATGAAATGTCGACAGGTCACTGGAACGACTTGTGATCCACGAATGCCCCTTAAACTCAAGAGACAGATCTACAAGTCGGTCGTCACACCTGTCGTATCGTATGGAGCTGAGTGTTGGACTACCAAAGGTCCGAATGAAAGGAGATTACATGTGGCTGGGATGCGAATGTTAAGATGGATGTGTGGTGTGACGAGGTTGGATAAGATTAAGAATTAGTAAGTTAGAGAAAGTCTGAAAGTTGCTCCAGTTACAGAGAAATTGAGGACCAAAACGTTAGCATGGTACGGGAATGTTATGCGGAGGGATAAAGGACATATCACAAAGAAGGTAATGATAATAAACGTGGATGGTTATAAGGGTAGAGGAAGACCGAAGAAAGTGTGGATGTATTGTATGAAAGATGACATGTGTAAGAAGAGTGTGAATTCAGATATTACAGCTAATAGAGGAATATGGAAGAGTAGCACATACTGTGCCGACCTATCATAGGTGGGAAAAGGGCAGAAGCAAGAAGATAAAAACATGTTTCAACATGCGAAAACATTGCGACTAGGATATACTTAAAAACACCAGCACAAACTTAATAAAAATTACCAAGAAAATAAATGCTACAAGAACATATTACCATCCTAAATAGCGTCACGTTGTTGTGAGCAGGCATTACCTGCGGGTATCACTAACCATCAGGTGAACGTCCCGCTCGTCTCGCCGCTTAATTGAATAAAAAAAAACTCCTCCAGTCAAATAGGCTTGCTTGACCTTGGTCAGAAAAAAAATCACTCGCTTTGAATCATTCGGTCCATATTAACTTAGTAACTTTAACTCAGGTCGAAAAGTTTGTTTCCATCCTATAACTATGTTTATTTTATTAATTAATAAGTTGTACCTTTACTTGAGGTTCCACGTGAGGAATACGTAATGTGCTTTGATCAAAACATTCTCGTTAACCTTGTATCACGATCAATATTCAATCTCGTACGTTAATATTGCGTTGGTAATTCATTTTTATGTGGTACTTTATATATACGCAAATATATTTAACAAAAATATTGTATCCACAACTCCAATTGTATGATGATGAAAAGCACCTGATTATCTCTATTGACAAACACAACAGCAATCATTGCAAAAAAGATCACGTTTAATTTATTAAGTTAATATTATGAAAACAAAATATTATTTGCATACGCCATTCGAGCTTTGATCGTAATAATTGCACTGTTTTTTTTTATCAATACAGTTTTATACAGGCGATTTTGTTGAATTTAATTTTAATCAGTCTAAAGTCTAAAGTCTAACTAATTAAGTCAGATAAATGTTAACCAAGAAATTTGATTCTCTTTCTAAATTTACAACGACAATACTTTTTTTTATACAACAAACCGAATAGACAAATCAATTCTAAGAAAACTCGTGGTAGGATCGTCTAGACAGGTCATAATTCTATCGCTAAACAGTAGTGTGCAAGCATTACTGTATTCCGGTTTGAAGGGCGTTGTAGTTTGTGAAGTTACTGTGGGAAATGAAACATCTAACGTCTCAAGGCGACGAGCACAATGTGATGCAGTGTATATCATCCTCATTAGCGCTACGTGATTATGAGGAGGCGGCTCACTTAGCAGGTGAACCTCTCACTCATCTCGTCGCTTCCTAGAAAGAAAAAAAGACCAACAGCGTCTGCTTGGTGATTAAACGCATAAGTTGATGCTATACTTATTCATCTACGGTCACATTATCAATTCACACTATAACAAACTAAGATCAAGCGTCAGTACATTGTAAATAAGAAAAACAATACGTTAGAAGATTTAACAAATACGATATTGATTCTTGTTATCACACTGATTTTATTATATATTAACCATAGAATGGGCACTACAGTACATAGTAAAAAAATCTCCTGAAATAGAGTAGATTTAAAACCCTCTTACAAAGCTTTAGATCAAAGATATTAATATATAATGTCAATTGAGATTTAGTATGGACATAGAAATTCTACATCAAACAAATTAACTGTCTTTAATAGTCAAGTTTCATGTGGTTAGAATAATATAATATATTAATGAAATAATTAACTGCACATGACAAAGTTTACTTGTAACGTTATTAGATAACAATAGTCAATTGATAGTAATTAACATAATTTTTCTGTAACTTTAAGTTGATTATATTGTAGATTGTGTCTTAAATAATTGTCTGGATTATGTAACAACATTTGCGATATTTGTCACTCGATAAATTTGTAGGTCGGTAGAAATTTTAATTAAGGCACTTGTACTTGTTCGTTACGGTTGTTGAAACAAGAAATGTCTTATTTCCATTAATATTACGAAACAGCACTGTGTGGTTAATTAGCTGACTGGGACAACTGAGAGAAAATTCGAAATAAGACGGAAATTTGATAAAGAAAAATTACCCCAAAGACATGTTAACCAAAATTAGTATTTAGTTCATTTATCTTTATCCTATAAAACCTAATAGTATTAAGTATCGAGTTAAGATCTTTAACTTACACGGTTTTATTTCGTGACTTTTACATATTGGTTCAGTTCTTAACAGACACTACTGACAACTGAACTTGAAAATTATTTAAAGTGTAATATTCTTGTATCTCTTTTTAGCTAATAGTAAAAGAATATAATTATCAATTAGATAATTATTGTTTTGTACTCCCATATTGTAAAAAAAATTATCACGATCGAACCTTAATATCTATAAACCTATATACCTTAAACCTATCTTTCTGTTTATGTAAATTTCATCCATTAGAACTAAAGTATTAATAAAAGCAAAAACATTACACGAAAAGAAAACTCTATTTTTTTGGCTGTGTATATCCGCAATCGGTGACCCGGAAACGAAGTATCCCTTTTTTTTTTTTTTTTACGTGGAGGAAATGCCTACGCATACTCGTCCTCGCGGGAGCAAGGACGAGTTATGTCGGACTTGCACCGACTAAAACCCCCACGATGTTCCGCCTCATCGCCATGATGGCAGGGTCACGGGAACGCATGCACTCAACCGCGACCCTGCCGGCGCTGGCCGCTTGCGCAGCCCCACCTCGGGAGGGAGGGACGAACCCTCCCTTTCCAGGGCGCGCCGGAACATGCAGCGCGCCCCCTCCTCGACCTCATGCGTGTGCGGGCGACCGGTTCCCCCGAACCTGTCGCCCAGAGGCCATGGGAGCCACTGGAGAAAACCTCTCCCGGCTCCCCGCGGCGGAGAATTGTTAGGCCCGCCGCTACCTGTCAACGGCCGCGGAGGATAGGGAGAGCGGCGCATCTCAATACCGGCACTCCTCTTCCCCCGCGGCCCCACCGCCGCCGCATCGCCGGTGCGACACCGGTTGGCCGCAGAGGGTACTCCCTCCGCGACCCCACCTCGGCTGCGAGGGGCGGTATGAAACCGCCCCTGCAGCCGGCCGCTAGGGCAGCACACAGCCGCCCCTGCGGCCCCCGGCCGTTCCGGTGAGCTCCAGTTACCCCAACCGGTGCTCGAACCTGGAGCGGCCGCTTCGGCCAGCCCTTCGCCGCGGGCTGGCCGGGTGGGTTCCACTTGGCTTCACCGTGTACCGGACCACGGTTACTAAGCCCCTCCGCCACGACAAGGCGAGAACCCGTTGGAGGGGAAACGAAGTATCCCTGCCACAGGTACACTTGAACCAAACATATCAATCAGTCAAAAAATTTATCTGAAGAAATATTTTTGTGTTTGTTTAAAATTTTATTATCTATTTTACACAGATAAAATATGAGTTCGAACTTATCGATGTAAAAACATTTTCTACTTAACAAACCGAAAGATAATGAAATGTTAAGACTGTGTGGTAAAAATTATAAAAATTATTCTATTTCCCAATCTCCCTATTGTTCCCATCTAATGTTAAAGTATAAAAATAACAATAACTTAGAAAATCAATGTTTCTGTTTTGAAAATTAATATTCCTACCAGATATCAAATCGCCGTGCCTTATGGTTCCAGAGATATCGTGATGAGTTTCTACAAAATTTGAAATCTATTATATAGAAGAGAAGATAGTTGCAGTCTACGATGCTCTCCGAATATGCGGAGATAAGACGAGATGGCGAAACACCGTAAACACAACACTGATGGGTGGATGTGGTCATCTCTCAGAAATGAGGAATAGGATTGGAAGAGTTACAGTTGTCGACTTAAGAACCTTTAACTTTTTGCCAGATAATAATATGTTTTTATATGTTCTAACCTAAAAATTATAAATCGTTGAAAGCGAAAATTTAAAATTTGCAGACTGCTTTCATCTCCGATTCAGAACACAAATTTAGAAACTTCGCTTGTAGGGAATTAAAAATGATTGAGAGCCCTTGAGTTCACGGTGAGTTGGAACTACCTGTGAGTGCGTGCTTGACTTAACATCACACCCTCAATTATCATATCGGGGGAAGTTCTCATGAATATATTCATAGAAATATTTTTTTATAATTTTTACTCATAATGTCAATATACCATAACCATAACTGCCAATTTACGTCCCCACTGTTGTGGCACAGGGCCCATGATATAATGTCAATATCTATAACATAAAATTATTATAAAATATCTATATAGTTTTCCGGCAATCTTTTTGTTTTTCGATACGATTACGTAATAAGAGATATTTGACTTGTCCCCGCATCTAGTTATAACAAGGGGCAAACCGCAGATGATGCCATTAGATAAATGACAGTAACTATGTTGAATATAGCGTCTGTAAAAAGACATGAATAACTGACAAATTCTGAAGGACATAGCTGTGCTAATACTATAGGAAAATCTAGATACTGAGCGTTCTAAATATCTTCTCTAATTTCAAAATAAGAAATATTCCTACCTTAAGGGACGAGGGCTTGACACACGATAAATTAAAAGCCCGAGCACGTGGGTATAAGTTACAACTATACAAATTATGTATCGTCAAAATATGCGAACTTGTTCAAAAAAAATTGTTTTCATCAATCTGTGTGGCTGCCAGCGAATAACCTACAAAATGTCTCAAGCAATCGCCGTAGACAAGATGAGCCTGAAGTGAAACAGGAACCGCGGTGGTGGTAGTAGACATTGTTAATTTTAATGAAGTAAGTAATTAATTTTCTCACCATTTTACAAGTAAGATTAATATTATAAGTACACACGCAAAGTCTATATTTGCCGACAGGTTCAATATACTTGACTTAGTAGCAAGCTATTAACTATTAAGTCAAATACCAAAACTTTAGATGTACTTTAAGAACTCGGCAGGAAATAATGATTATTACTTAAAGAGATTAAACTATAATAATTCTATTACTCTAGGAAGTTGTTTAATAATGTTTTCACAGCGTAAATTCTAATATTTTTATAAAGATTTTAATTATATTTCAATTTTATTATAACATTCGATCTCCACTGACTTAACTATTAACCGCACGGTACCAACGTACTGAATACATGGCCTTGACTCTGGAAACCTCAGAATTCCAGCAGTGTGAAGTGTTATAAATAATTTATATGGAATGTAAGACTAATAAGCCTATGTTAAGAAAATACACGATAACATTAAAGTATCTTCAAGACTAACAGTATAAACATCATAAAAAAAAGGTGAAATATTTACGGTTACGGCTAAGGAAGGCCTTAGTGTTTGAAATAGTACATCTTAAACACTAAGCCCTTCCTTAGCCATACTAACCATTACAATTCCTAAAAAATTCTCGATGAAATAAAAGGAGAGATCATTTGATATAGAGTTGCTCTCTGCCTTTCTGCCATTGAAAAAAATTAAGAAACTTATAGAAGGTCAACATATCAACAAACCAGACACTTGTGGCCAGTATGTGTACGAATAAACTACTAAACTACGAGATTCGTGTATGCCGTGATTATTTACTTACACACACATTCAGTCGTAGTTAAGTTCACCAATTATGCATAACTACTTAAACAAAACGCACGCCGGGGAGCACGAGGCGGAGATGAATCAATGAAATGATTACCTAAATTGCTGATTTATGTACAATACGATAGGTAAAGTAATCGCCACAATAGTAATTATCATTATTATATAACATTTTAGCGGGAAATCGCTTATTGAAAGTATCCAAGGCCTTACTGATGAACCAAATAATTGGTGGCAAATGATACAAGCTACAAATACATGAAATGTTAACGTGGTAATTGCCCCCATTCTCTTTTCACCATCGGACATCCAAAAGTACGACCAGTCACCACCGTTTTTGTTTAAAAATCCCGAATATGCGACCAAAGAGGTTTAGCTCTTCATTCTTCATATAAACAGAAAAAAGAAAGAAACAACTGGCCGTCGTCAGTGTTCCCATCCAAATAAAACGTGTCTTCAAGAAAAGCGGGAAATAAAAACTAGGTTAAAAAAATTTTACCACCATAGACCACATTACCATTTAATATCAGATGGGATTGTGGTCAATCACGTGATTATCGATTTTAAAAAAAATTTTGTAAAGCTTCATATTATGTTGAAAGTTTTTGGAGATTGTGTGAAACAAAAAACATTGAGAACATAATTGTGTTTCGTGAATTTTTATTGTTGTAATAGTACATTGCCCTTTAATATTGTTATATTTAAATGATAAGATTAAAGACTTCTTTTTTTTGGTTTCCACTATAGATAAGCTCAACTGTCTGACTTGAAGTATGCTGAGATCTCTTGTAGTACCTGCCGTAAAGTAAAAATTACTAATAAAGATCAACTTTAGTTAGTTACGTAAAGATTTCTTTCTTAAGTAAATTAGAACACGATTAACGAAAATTAGAGGTTTAATCTTTAATCTCAAAATCATTAATAATATACTTAGAACTATGTTTGTTTTTCATTTGGAGTGTTCTCCATTAACTTGTAACTATAATTACGGTTACTTTAAGCTCTAAAAGATCAAAGAATAAAACTTTATTAACAGATCCCAATTTGTAGTAAATTTTCATTATTAATTATTATCTTTATAAGCTAGAAGACGCCTACATCTGGGAATGACCGCTCCGAAGGATCTCCAAGCCGATCGGTAAATATTAATACGCAACTAAACAGGATATGATTCGTATCCACCTTTATGTAACAATGTTGTAAATATCTTACATCTTTAACTAACAATTGTTAAACATTATAAAAAAAATTAAATATTTTACCCATCAGAATTTTTAAATCATAAAAATCTCCATTCTTCCACTTCCGGTTTTATTACAATTTTATAAATTATTTATAGTAAAAAAAATCAAATTACGTAACGCCTAAGAAAATCTAGAATCTTTTCATTATCAATTTTTTTTTTAAATATTTACTCTATGTTAAAAATGTCATATTATTACCCTTATTAAATTATAAATTTAACGTAATACATGATATATAAATTTGTACAAAATCATTGTTTACCTATAACAATGATCTTAAAAAACTCGTACAAATGTAGTTTCATAATAATTAAACTATGAATAGTTAATTAGTATATGTAAAGATTTCATACACGTTCGTATATTTATTAAGCAATAACCTACAGGTGTTCCAGGCAATCAGGCAAAAAATCAAAGACCCTGTTAGGAGGAAATTATAATATTAATATAAGTTAGGACAATAAAATAAATGTAATACGGTTTCAGGATACAAAATTCTAGCCTTTATCTATTTTCTGCAAAAAAATCTAACATTCTGCCTTAATAACTGACGCTATTTTCATATTTACTGCATCGGTAATCATCGGTTAAAGTTATCTGAAATTTGAACATGAGAATTAATATTCTCAAATGTTCTTAAAGTATATATTTCCCTTGAAGCTTCATCACAAAGAAACAGTGGTAACCTTTTAAGTGTATTGGAACTACGCGCTATGAGATTCGAAGAGTAGGTTAATTTTCCACTAAGCTGGAGCAAAACATTAGTGAACGAAAACGTTATCAAGAAACTAATATGTTCCGAAATCAACAGCATTCGTAGATGCTACATCCGTCTCATAATTGATCAGCTTAAAATTACCTTTTTTTTCCTTTTGAGAAAACCCAATAGTGAAAAATTAGCTGCTAATACCAATCACAAAAGCATTACATCTTCTAATATGCGCTTCTGGTTGACCTATCTTATTCATTACGATGATCATCATAGTTGTCATCAAACATTAAAACTTTATGAAACAAAGTTTTACCTATTCGGTAAATGGTAATAGTAAACCATAGACGCATCATTGCTCTTTACGCTTTTGAGGGAAGTAATATGTTTGTTTTTCTACAGCATCCATTCGGATGTTCTTACGTCTTTTACTGTGTTAGACATACCAATGGTAATACAAAATTACAAATTCAACGGAAAACCTAGTAAAATAAAATTATGAAAATATTTTTTTTAAACACACGCAGTATTTAACACATGTTATATTAAATTTTGACAAACTTCAATAACACTATATGAAATTGAGATCAAATATTAGTCCAACTGTAGATTCAAAAAACCGTATACACTATACAATCAGATTTAATTTAATATATTAACTAATAATAAAGATTTTAATCACTTAACAGTCTTGTAAAAATATTGTTCAATAAAAAGTTTCACATATATAAAAATCTTGAATTCTACGTTGTGTCTTTAATTTGGTTCAAACATTTTTGTATATGTAAGAGTAAATCAATCTAAGAAAAAAAATTAAAATTAGATTATGTTTAATCTAAATTGTCTTATATCGAGTGCATAATAATTTATTATTGTCAACAATTTAATAACGAACGTTTTAACTGTCCATTTTCACAAAGAGTATAAACGCGCCTAAACCAACAAATGCCTTTTTATCAAACACTCTTATCTCCAAACAAAAACTCGAGCTGTGTTCCCGCCCTCACGACTTTCAAGGGTAGAAATATATTTATCGTCATCGTGTGTTTACGAAGCATTAACACTTTGCAAAATTGTTAAAGTTTTTCGTTCAAGACTTTCACCTTTATTTTGTATATGTAAAACGGGATAACCAAAGGCTGAATAACATTTTTTCGTCTTACTCAATTGAAGAATCTTTGAAATAATATTGAGAGGAAGATAGAATTTAAAAGTGTATGTATGTGATATATTTAGTATAAGTATCGTAGTTTATACTTCAGAAAAGGAACATATGAATAAAAAAAAAACTACTATAAAATGCCGATAATTAAAGTTAAAGTAGAATGTAGTGATATACGCCAAATACTTCGTGACGGGCAATTGTGTCTAAAAAAATACTTCTTAATAAGATTGATAAATAATGTAAACATGTATTTTTTTACATAATTATTTTTCAAAATTAATCATTATGTACTGAATTTTATAAATCTGCCTACAAAATTTAACAAGAAAAAATATTTTTTCTCTTAAAAACATAAAGAGCAATGATGCGTCTATGGTTTACCATATATTAACAAATTCGGAAATTGGTCACAGTAAACACTAAGTTTAATTAACACCTGTATATAAAAGAAATAAAACAATTCATGGACTGCAAGTACAACAAATACTACACATTTTATATCTCTCTGAAGGTCATACTTATTATAACATAAATACTTAAGCACGAGAAATATAAAAAAAATACATAAAGAAAGTATTGGTTTATTTAATATTTAGCCAACCATTAATGTTTGTTACTTTAAAATATTTTCATAATATTACATCTTCAATATTTTACCTTCGGGTACTTACCACTTAAAACAAAATTTGTGCTTAGCACAAGAATTTCGAAAACTTTTCCAAAACAAGTTATTCTTTTCATAAGGAGAATAATTATTAAATTTCAAACTTGTACTTCGTTCATTAGTTAATTTCTTTAGAGAACGGATCGAGACAGTTTCAAATTGACAATTAGAACCGTATTGTTACAAAATTCGATTGTCTAAACTTATTCAAAAGCTTCAAATCTTATTTCTTTTAATTGTTATCTCTTTAGCGATGGCTCTAAATCTCATTTAGTTTAATAATGATAAATTCTATAAATACTTTGAATTTAGAGCTTATAACATTATTAAACTATACTAACTGTTCCCCGCCCGCTTTGTTGACCGTGACATAGAATTAGACTTGAAAATTGTCTGGAATATTCCTTGAGAGCAACCGCAACTGCAATTGACTTCCATAGTAACCGCTGCTATAGCAACTGCGTAAATAATATTAAATAAAAATGTTTATGAAAGTCAATTTAGAAATAAAATTATTTAGGATCTATAAAATTTAAAAAATGAATAGCCCACAACCACCTACAAATCATTTCGCGTTGTATGCTCATGTTCCTATGTCGATACGTTCACTAATATTCACGTGATTGGCGAACAAAGAAAACACATTTTAATTATATATAAGCGTTAAATGTCAAACCTTATTCGCAAAATTTATTAAAAAAAAAAAACTGAATTTATATCAACTATAAACTTTTTCGTTTGTTAATGCTGAAATAAATATTTAATACTTTCCCAATATTGAACAAATCAATAAAGATAAGATTTAACTTATTATTATCATCAAGCACAACAAGTTTAAAGTTCTGATTGTCATCATTATTGGTTATTTTATATGCACACAGCAATCAACTTACATAGAAGATGATATACATAGTTCCATGCTTTTTGTTGTCGCTATGCTTTACTTCGAAGTTGGTTTATTTTTTTATTAATAAGGTTTCTTTGTAATTTCGGTCCGGTTGTAATGTCCCTTGTAAGGGACAATAAAACCTTTTGAGGTAAATAAACCATAAAAGGAAGCAATAAAACGAGAAACTGCTTCAGACTTGTTAGGTATTGTAAGTACATAAAATGAGCTCGTACAGTTGGATTTATTTCGTCACTAATGTACACTCAATTAACCTCAATCGCTACGAAAAATGTATAGTAATAAAAAATTGCAAATATTAACAAAAATTTGTTATAAAAAATTAACATAGCGAAAGCTAAAACATACAATATTTTTATTAGGCAAAACCAAAGGCTTCTACTATAACCGAAATAATAAAACATTAATAAAGAATTTATTCATGTATTATATATAATTAAACCAAGCAAACATCCTTACCTCAAAACCACATTTACCTTTATACTCTATCGTCAATTATATTATCTTCATAACAGACTGAGCCAACCGGAAATATATCAAGGCTTTGCTGGTTGGATAAAGCGGTAGCTTCGACTAATTATATAGAGATATAAAGAAACTTACCTAATTAGATATATCAATGACAATAGATTTATACTAGCAAACAAAGCAATAAAATGGCTATAAAGGAAGTTATAATGTAAATCTTCTAGATAAAGAATTAATAAAATTTCTTTGTTATAACAATCACTGTCTAATAGCGAGATTAAATAGTATTTACACATCTTAAATCTTTTTAAAGATTATTGCAATTTTTAACATAACATAGATAACATGTTCATAATTTTGAGTGTTAAATTAACTGGTGACAGGATTCTCTAGGAGTAGATTATCTAAATGCAAGAAAGCATCTGTTCCTGTCCACAAAGGAATAGCATGCAAACATTACTGTTTTCAGTTTCAAGGGCGCTGGAACTAGTAAAATGATGCTAATGAAACATAATGTCTTATGTCCAAAGGCGATGAGTGCAATGTGGTGATATAAAACTGGAGCCTTATTACCTCAAGATTTAACAGGGAAACATCCGGCACATCTTGTAGATATGTTATATAAAAGAAACAGGTGTGTGAGTATGTATTCATTATTCACTTTATCGTTCGGAACAATCCTTTTATGACTTTAACCTTTTAAAGATTTATTAGAAAATCTTTTTATACATATACAGTTGTACAATTTTCGTTTATACAAATACTTATTACTTGATTCTGATGATGTAAGCGCTTGAAAGCCATAGCGACTCATACAGGTCATTTGATACTGGTCTCGTGGACCCGAATCCACGGCCTGTTGGTACTTATTACGATATCATTATTAAAAATTTGTAATGCTTATTTAAACACACAAACACTATTTTAATTTATAGCATAATGATGGCACACGTTTTAATTAAATGCACACATAATACATAATTACATATAAAACATTTTTTTTTTAAATTAACTTTATTATCTCTTTATTATACAACTTATTTATAAAAAGCTAAAGTATTATATCTAATATTCTTATTGCTAAAAAGCTAATTCAATTTGCCTACATTTACTTTTAAAACTAAATCTATTTCTTATTCCATTCTCCGAATGGAAAATTTATTAAAAATGTGCTCTAGAAGCAAATGCCTTTAATATAACTTTCTCCACAAAGTTAAATACGACATATTAAATTAACGCGACGGAAACCGAAGCTTCCATTTAAGTAATTTTAAAAGTCACAAACATTGAATGCTAGTCATAAGTATTTGATTGTGTTTTCCTAAAGACACCATTTTTAACAAATCTCCAGCACATTCATTTAACAATGCGAAAGAATAATAAAACGTACTTCTGATATAAAAGTAAATCTGTTTTCACGTATTAACAATACATAGTACATAGGTTCGGCTAAAGTCGATGGATATTTACTTAGGCTGAAAGCGTAAAAACTTACTGTAACGAAGAGCCGATTTTTTGATAAAAGACATGGATGCTGATAAATACAAGAGAATCTTATAAATCACATAGAAAGGCAATACATAATAAATAATTTGAAATATATATAGATTTGTCATATATTTCCTATTTGATATTTGTCGCAAGTTGAAAGTTGTCAGAATTTTAAAAACAAATTTCAAATTGAAAGCTTTCATAATAATGGAAAAAAAGGAAGTGACTTCACTTCCTTTTTTTCCTATAAAACCTTTTCAGACGAGGCAGCACATGGTGACAAAAGATGTGAAATAGGTCAAGGCTTTCTTTTGACTTCTTATTGCTTGATCGTTAATGGACCCGGCGGCCGTTCCGGTAAAGCTAGTTCTCAGTATCTAGTTATTTCTCGTCAGGTTCGATGTTTTTACATACAGTACATCTCAACGCACTCTTGTTCAGCTAAATGTGAACCAATATATTGTTAATTTCTCTTGTTAACATATAGTATGAAAATAATACTGATTTCCGGGTTAAACGCCACTAAACACAACGAAGTCAAAGGTAATGGTACCCTCGACTTCGTTATCAACAAAACAACCTTTTGATTTTTATGTTCATCATCCAAAAAGCTTCTTGTATCTCAAAGAATAATAATATAATAATTAAGATGTAATGCCCATATATAAATAAATTATTTTTAGTTAATTGGTAAAAAAGAAATAAAAGTGATTCTGTTATGTAAAGTTATTGCTTCACTTTATCCTTTACAAATTAATTTAGATCAACAAATCCTTTCTTAAACCTTATCGGGTAAATTCGTCTGAATTCTTATCAGGAAGCGTCTTTCGCCGGTTGGCTTGATCCTGTAGATCATCCAAGATAAACCGTTTCTTATGGCCACCGACTTGCGGGTTTGTTTCATTATTGCATCTTTAAGATAATGTTCAAAAAGATATTTTGGAATTATTTTAATTATCACATAATTAAACGCTGTTATTTTTTATACTATAATTTAGACAATCAGATGAACTGCAAGTTTAAGTAAATCTAGCGCTGGTAAAGTTGATATACACTATTTCACACGTATACTGCACTACATTGTGTTCGTCACCTTGATATTGGAGATGTTTTATGTAAGTACCAAGTAAGTCTAAGTTGTTTATTTTACGTAGAACCGAAACGACAAAAACATTATTGACCTAGTGATAACTGATACGCTTGTCCATAACAATTTGACTCTAACAAGGATGATATACCGCACCACATTGTACCCTTCGCTATGAGTCTACAGTCCTAGTGATTACAGTGGCTACAACGCCTTTCAAACCGGAACACAGTAATGTTTGCACAGTATTGTTTAGCGTTGAGAATAGGCTCGGCGGTGGGACATAATAGCAACAGGGACCTACCACCATTAAAAATCCCATTACAACGTTTGCCGGGATTAATTAATCGTTGATATATGATATTTTACAATATGATTCAAATAGGTTAAATGTTAGTTTACAAAGGATGGTATCTTCCCTATGAACTTATATACTTTTGTTAGAAACCGGGTTAAACTATAGAACACAACGGATACTCTAATCTCAAGAGTGAAATAAACATAAATATTTATATTTCGCTACCAGCATTTACGCCGAAATGTTTTTTTCCGTCGCTGTTTTACGACCGAACTTTGTCATTTTTTTAACTTTATCTGGTGTTTATCTTTTAATAAAAAGCTCAAGGATTTACTTAATGTCATTTCTGATCTTCCTGACAAAACAGGTTTATTGCATTTTATACGACCAAAGCTCTTAACTGTAACCATCACTAAATCATTAAAAGAATAAAAAAAGATAATAGTTTAACGGTATTTTATAAAAATATATAACCAGCTGTTTCCTGCCCGATTTGCTGACTGTGACACCCAACAATTCCCGTTGGGGAAGGAATTTTGTAAAATCCGTTCTTAGATGACTTCCAAATGGCAGAAGCAATATCTCTAACAAATTTTAATGTATTTACGTCTAGTGGTTTCGGGGACCATGCGATCAGTCAATTAATCTCTGGATATATCCTATACAAATAGCTTATACCGTTTCTCATTATATACCAACGCTGTACGCCACCACTATAATACGTGACAAAACGCCAAATTCAGTCCCAGCAATTCTACTGGTAGTAGCTCTCTGTTGCCGGAAACCGTCTAGGTAGGTTAACCGCAGAGCTTATTTCTGTCGCCAAACAGTACTATGAAAACATTACTGTGTTCCGGTTTGAAAGGTTACTGGGGTAACGAGACTCAACATCTTGTCTCAAGAATATAAGCGCAATGTGGAGCTGTGTATAACCTAATTAGCGCTACATTGTTATGAGCATGCGTGTCAGTTACCATCAGGTGAACGACCAGGACGTCTCATCACTTTGTAGCTTAATAAAATAAATAATAACTTAAGTTATCGAATAATACTTATCTATATTATAACAAATTTAAAGATATTCCTCTTAAGGTGGATACATATTAAACTTAATTTCTTGTTTATTGATATAAAAGCATGTATATAAAAACAATGATATCTAAACAGAATTTTTCATCAACTAAAGTCGCATTATAAGGATACCCGTAATTAATATCGACATCCATAAGACGAAAATTAATGTAAGTATTATCAATAGAATGTAGAGAACAAAGAGAATGACTTGCATCTGTAATGTTTTGTGAACGAGAACACAATATCTAAGAAATGTGAAAATCACTCTCGTCATCACATTTAGTACATTATCAGGCGATCCAGTTTAACAATGAACATGCGGTTTGATGAATCGAGCTTTAGGTTATTATTCTCCTCCTATGGTACTGTAAACAATACATCCTTAGGTTTAATAAACATAACTTTAGATGGTGTTCTCTTTACGGGAGAAAATTATAACATTTCAAACATCTCTTTTTTAATAAAAGTCATCTGTCATGTAACGACTGCAAATTATATTTTACAAGAACAAATATAATGTTTAAATCTCAGCCGTATCCATTACAATAACTTTAAAATTTATGAGTACCCCCATGATGAAAAGGGGCTAGTAAAACAATTAAAACATACTTAAGCAGCCTAAATTATAATGAAAAACAAATTAGTACAGAAACAGTACCGGATAAGTTATAATCTTATACATATGTTAGCTTTAATTACTGTAAAGATAAATTACGTTAATATTAAATAGATTAGAAGGGCTATAATAGTATATATTTCCCTTTCATTGGTGTATAGTAAGATAGCAAATATTATATACGGCTTTGCTCAGTTTTGATTTATTACATTGGTGACTTTCAATATAGTTTCATCCATCAAAACAAAGTCAATACAAATTCAATATAGGAAGTGTTTACTTTGTACAAATCAGAGATGACTAAAAATTATCTTAAAATAATGAGACATATTATTTTAATTATCAAATCTACTGATTTTAATTTCCTATCCTGTCCTGTATAATTTTTTTAAATATGTAAAGGTTTTTTAAATGTTTCAATATTAAATATTTTTATAAGAAGCATGATAATAACAGCTTATATAATACGTTTTATTGTTAGTTTAAATAAAATATTACCATTCATTTCGTAATCATATGCCAATGTTGATTTTCAATCGGCGATATCCCGAACCGAATTAGGCCCGAACAGTATTAGCTAAGCATAATTTGTTCACTATACGAATTATGAAACTACTAAGTTATACTTTATATGCCGGAACACGTCTAATTATTAGAAAACGTGTGTTTTGGACCACGTTTTTGCATAACGGGATTTGTCAGTTTTTGTCTAGTTGTTTTTGGATTAACGTTGACCTTTCCATAGAATATCTTGTTAGAGAGCAGAGAAACGGAACGTGTATTCAATATCCATATCTAAGAGAACATTCTCCATCTCAGTTGAAAATTAAAAAAGATAGAAAGAATCTAAGTAATATAATTAAATACCTTCTCGCAATAAATACTAATCATAGCCCCTTTCTTCAAATACATTATTTCATAGAAGTTACCATCAAGTTTTATAAAAAGCATGCGCTAAGTTTTATTTCTTATATTTTACCAACCATCAAAACTGTTTAACCCTATTCCTCATAACTTATTCCCAAGACAAATTCCTGCAATCCAATTACTTTATAAAGCTACAAAATAACTATACACTGATCGCATCATCATTCTTCTCTTAGAAGTCTTCTACGATAATCGAACGTTTTTTTTTCGTATTAATAAGATCCAGAAAAGACAAGAAGATTTCTGTAGTACATCACAAATTTTTATTATTGTTTTCTTTAGTAACAATATTTCGAACGTTGTACACACCTTCAATAAACGGGTGCATCAGAATTTGTAATCACTATAAGTGCTACTGGTGTATTTTTATAAATAAATAAAATAAAAAATAAACGAATAAGACACTACGTGTCCTACAAAATAGTCAATTATTGTATTTTAGATCATGAGTCAAAAACAATGTATATTTAAGTGAGCGAAGTGTATACGTGGAAATGCATAATCACGCAGCTCAAAACGCAATATTACAAGTACATGAAAAACCTCTAGAAGACCTATTACTAAATTTAATTAAATATAAGAGTTAAATTATACTTTAATGTTTCTTCCGTTTTGGCTTATTTTGTTATCAAAGACGCTGCCTACGTTTATTATCTTATTCTCAGTATAAGGTGTATTTTATTTCAGGCATGTTGAACATAGGGCGGAAAAGGAAATGTGTCAACTGTCAACAACACACATACTGCTATATATTTTCTGGTTAAAAGCAAGCACTTAATTTTAAGAGAAAGAAGATTGTATATTGTTTGGTAAATGTTTGCTACTGCTTAGTTTGTTTATATTTTGTGTTCTTCTTTAATTGGTTCTAGTATGAACCACAATACGTTTTATGTCTACATCATATTTAACGACTCTCCGCATTTAAACTCTTCGCGGTCCTTAAATTTTAAGCTTGTATTAAATTCTACACGGAAAACTTATTCGTACAGTCTTGAAATTTTTTTTTTACAACAACGATACCGCCTAAACGATCTCTGGCAACAGAGACCTAACATCAAGTGAGATGCCTTTGTAGGGAAGTTCATTTTCGCAATCATTACTTTCCTTTGCTGAAACCTACTGGTTTATTCCTGTATGTTGGTTACATTAAATTTATTCATTACCCAACATTTCATTGCAATTAATATTAACACATTTAGTGTATATTTAAATAATTGCGCAAAAACATTTTGATTTATTTCTGTTATCTAGCTAAAAGAATAAAATAAAGCTTGAGACTAATTTGTGCGAAGTACACATTTGTGAAATCATTTACATATAGAACCTTTTCTCAATTTAAACGTTTGTGCCACGCGAACTTCGAATTCACAAGCCCTGAGTCTCGAGAGGCTTTAAAGACCCTCAATGAAACTAACAGAATCTATATCTTTCGAAAACAGAGGATAAAAGGGATAAAGTTTATTAAACTCGATAAAAGTTTTATACGTGTTATAAATTTTGTCTTACTTTTAAATAAATAAACTTGTGATCGTAACTTCTTAATTCAGCGAATGTGCACTTCGCTACGTAGTACTTTAATTTCGTAACAAACATTCTCAACCTGTCTAATGAGAATCACTCTTCTCTTACTATTAACTTATTTAACTACTTTAACTACGTTAGTTGTGGAGATGATCCTTAAAAGGGTAATTATTTACAGTTATTTACAAGGACTGGGAGCTACTTGTGACCATCGCCAAAACTTTGGGGACTAGTTAAGCACTTTGATGTCTCTTTTACGGCAATTTAATTACTTTTCCTTTAAGAATTTGCAGAAACTCGATAGAGAGGTAGAAAAATAAAAATTAAGACTAAATTGACCCATAGGCACTACATAATTTCATTTCCCTTTGTATTCATTTCCTTTCCTTTTATATTTTGGTAAAGCAGTTTTTGTTTGCTATAATAATTTTTAATTTTTTATCAAACTAATTTTTTAGGTATGCACAATGGACTATGCTTTTGGTATATACGTGAAAGCCTCAAATGTTTTAAGCTAGTCAGTATTTTTAAGCTAGTCATCCCGCATTGTGTTATAAAGGTTCGTCTAAAATAGATACCTCGTTAAAGAGTAAACGTGTTGTTAGTTGTAACAATTGTTTGATAAATTGCGTTAGCTGTACTTAGACAGCGGAAAGGGTATGGCCTTCATATTCCTGAAGCATTACGTACTCCTATAGAGATACGAAAGGGTCTGCAAGTCATTTCCTTATAATCTGTTCTCACCATATGGATATATTTAACATGATTATAACTTATGTAAACTTGCTACCGCACAACTTAATCCTTTTTGTTCCGTCCCAAATGGTTTAGTTAGTTTATTCCACACAAAGTAACTAAAGCTGGAAACATGATTTTCTGATCTATTTTATTCAATATGAAGTCAATATTTTAAGTACTTAATATAAATTTTCTTGGTTTATTCATTAATAGTAGAGACTACTTCTTGTCAAAGCCGTTACCTCGACAGCCAGCAAAAAGATATAGCTGGACATCAATCGTCTTCAGCAAGTTAATGATGATATTCCATGAAGTATAATATATGTTAACGTATATAGATTACTAATGAATGCTAAAAGATTCTTAAGACTTCAAGCGGCAATAACCTCATACTTTAGGACTATCCAAATCAGAGATGATTTTTAGCCAATAGAATTTTTTTAATAGATTTGATGGTCAATGAAACAATCTCTAATTGTTGTAACAAAGGAGGTTATTATTATATTTAATCTAGCTGTCCCTCTCCCATTTACATTATATTGAATCTAAAGATTTAGTTGTAGTGTTTTTCCCAACAGTACATTCTTTTGTTTTTTTTAACAAGATGGATTATGTTAAATTTTTCTCTAACGGATCCAGTCATCTGCCCACACCCACCTAGTAGGTATAGGTGGGTGTGAGTAGATATCTAATTCTTCTTCATCCATCCAGCCAACTATCCATACATCCGTTCGTTCATTCACTCCCTCACTCATTCTTAATTCATCATAATGTTTTTTAAAATTTCTATTTGTAATTAGTTTGTTAATTTATTTTATTAAAAACATCACATGAGTTGACATTTCATTTTATCGCCACCGTATAAATAATACCAAATGAATCATTTTTTTTTTTATAATGAAGAACGATCTGTGACATGCAAATCTAGTTTTCACGTGATTACCGAACGAACAAAACTCATTTTCATTACATATAGATTAATCAGTTCTTCATTACCCAACGTTCTTTTCTTTACCTGTGATGTTATAAAAATAAAATAAACTAAGGTAAGAAAAATAATCACATTTTTCATTTATGCAACAAACATAATACGTAATATTGAATTGAAACGCATTGAACGTTTTATATATCTATTAGCAAGGTGAAAAATTGCTTTCCTCTTGTTTCTTTGTGCTCGTTTGCGAAAATAAATTAAACTTAGAGGCTTTGATACCGCTTAAACTGAGTACTAATAAGTGTATTTTAAAGACAGAATGTGTAGTAAATGTTTTCTTTCTTTGATAATACTCGTGATTAAATTATAATGTGTATTTATGTGCTGCAGATATGTTATATTTAGGTAGTATTAAATAACCACTAACTCACTGGCGAGAATAAGTCGCACAATATCTTAATTTATATGTAAACTATATCTAACAGCTGTCAAGTTGAAATTGTTGTCGTGGCACCGCCTTAAAGCGACGATGATGGATCGTTGTGAAGGTTTACAGTTTATAGAGCTGTATATAATCATCTTTCAAATTACAAATTAATATTGGTTGAATGAGAAAAAATTCCTACAATGGCGTAGATCATAGGTATAATTATTTGTGTACGTTTTCAAGGTGTAACAGAAATAAAATTAATATTACACGTATCGTCACTCACTCATCACTGTTTAAGCTTAGATTGCAAAAACTATTCCAGCTTCAGCAACTATTTCCAAGTAATGGTATTTAGGCCTGGTATTCAATCCTGTCCTTTATATCATTAAATTTGTCTATAAGTTTTCTGAAAACTTTACAGAGTCAATACATATAACATAAAAATATTTGATGAGTTTGGATAAATAAATTAGTTTAAGTACTTTTAAACGAAAATCAATTTTTAAAGATGATACTGTTAATTTACCTCATGTATATATGTCTGATAAAATAATACTAGTGCTACACGAGTAATGAAAAACAAACAGAGGAATCACAGTGCAGTGTCAAAGGCACCAGACGTAAATCTATTAATCGGTATACAATGCTGTCGTCTCGGGATATTATTTCTGGTAGGTTATAATAGATTCTCGACGAGACTATTTATCAAACGTCTTTGTGTATATTTTAGTCTTATAAAGGAGTTTTCACATTCAATTTAATATCAATCAAAATGTGTCTGAAACTGTTTATTACACACAAACAAAATTTAAAAATCGAGGTGTATAATTTTTTGTACTTATTTATACTTCATTATTATTACATACAAACTGTTTATGTCAAATATGTTTCAATTATGCTTTATTATAACATTTTTACACTTACATTACATTTCTTTTCTCCCAGGGATGACTAGCCGAGAGCGTTATTAAAACATTAATCCCTCTTTATGTACTCTAATAAGGTACATACCTTAGGTATAAATAAATAAATGTGTCTTGAAATGTAATTCCCAAAATACTAAGCTGTCTTATATTCTACAAATATAAAGTAATGTGTTAGGTTAGACGAATGCAATTATTTTAGATCTGGATGGTAATTGTTTGCAATTACTAATGTCACTCCAGCAGTACGCTGTTGCTCGTTTAATTAAGAAGGGAACTGTAATAGCGTACCGTGTACAGGATTGAAAGACACAAGATTACTTTAGATACTAAGATATTTATAACATGAAGCCTTTTGTTTTATTTTCTACGTTTTTTTTTGTTTTTCAAATTATTATAACTAACAAAATCTCATACTAACTAAAAGTAAACTGAACTTAGATCAGACAAACATCGTTGATGTTTACATTCTAACTGGTCAAAAGCGAATCTCTTTATATTTTATTCTGCTTATCTTTTTATTTGATTCCATGAATAAAATTATTAAAATAACAACATGTTTTCATTTACCAAATATGATTCATTTTGATTCAGATGATTCAATTTCATTCTAAACAAATATGATGCATTATACCCGCATGAGATTTTTATACAATATTTTATATCGTATTAGTTAAAGTCTTCCCTACATTCGTAGTTTTTTTGCACGTCAAAGTAAAGACATTTGAACCTCAGTACAGCGGAAATTGGATATCTATACATAAATAGGACATATCCCGAGATTCATTGACTCATCACAAGATCTCCAAAACTATTACACGCAAACTCAGATTTCGGTAGACATATAGCTTCTGCCATTTAGAGATCCTCTAGGAATGGATTTTACAAAATCAGTTTTCCAAAGGGAGTTGCAGAATGAAGGGTTGCCGCTGGGCGGGAATATTTTTGACAAATTTCAAATTTAAATTTTAAATTAATTTCTATATTATGGCAGGCAAAGCATTTATTTTGATGTTTACAATGCTTTGCTTTTGTTTATTTAAAGTAGAAATTTGCTGCAAACTTTGATGGCTTTATTAAAAATAATGTCTAGTAAATTGCACTTTTCAATAGTTTTGATTATTTTTAAAAAGATGCAAATAAGTTAAAGCAGTTGAAATAAAACTTTTCATCTCGTAATTATTACTTTTCTTCTGAAAGTTTTTAGTTATTACTTTGTTTATTGCAAACGTTAATCAAATCTGCATATCTATGCTGTATATATTATGAATGTGAATCAATTAGATGTTCGTAGCTATAGTTTATATTGTTACTGAATATGTTTTAAATTGTGAATTAAAGTGGAAATTCGTAAAAATGTTGGTAATGTGGACAGTATATTTTTTTCTAGCGAAAGTAGCTTTTAGTTAAGTTTATAAAAGATACATAAAGGTTTGAAGCTGACCGCATATGTAGGTTGAATGAGAATGAATGCTACAAATCCTGTCCAAAAATACTTGAAATGACGTCAATACGAAAGTAGCATTTGTGTCAGTCTATGAATTTTTATTAACATAAGTCGAATATATGTCACGAAGTCCAAGCTGTTATTTCCCTTTTATTATACGAGTGACTTTTTTTTCAGATTTAGGTCGGTGAATTACCTCGTTCCGGTTACGGTGTACATATATAACATAATAGTTTGTTATTTTTTATGTTGTAATCAAAAGAACCAAATATACAAAAACGAAGTATAGCAACAAGATGATTAAGCTATTTCACTGAATATTAAAATAATTTACTATTAATTTATTAAAGTTATTATAGACATTTTATTAGCAGCAATATTTACATATTCTGACTTATTTTAATGGAAATATTTTTGAGGTTTTTATATTTCCACTTTCGAAAATAACTTGTCTAAAAAGTTTATATAATACTTACACTTGCAGTAAGTACGCTAGTAACATTCACAGACAAAGCTGTTATCCTTTTTCCTGAACTTGTCCCATTCTAAGTTGCCATTTACGATCAAAGGTGGAGTAAAGTGGAAAATATCCTAACATGACTTAAGATTCGTTAGTAAACAAAAATTCGTTCGAGACACAACCCTTGCAATTTTTACAAAATTCTATAACATCAAGCATTCGAAAATGTTTTCAGACATGCACATTTATATTCGTCTATGGATTTATTATCTTAGTGAAGTTCATAACTTAAAAACTTCAACTGTTAAAGACTAATGAAGAAATATTTGCATGAGATTTAGTTTCAGTTTACACAGTTGTCCGAACAGAATGATATATTATGTATCTTCTTAAATAACCAAAATAAAGAATTATACAACTTGGTGTTAATATATTTGTATGTTGTATAAATTAAAGCTTAGATAGTTTAACTTTTAAAAAAAGAAAACAATAACATTAACTAAGAATTAAATTAAATTTAAACCGTCAAGTTAAAGTAAAATTAGACACAATGTCTCGCGCCTCTATTTTCATAAAACACAAATGCAATAAAGTTTAACATTATAGTCGTATTATAGTGATATTTATTGCAGCCGGTTTGAAATGTTGCTTTTGTTTGTTATTTGAACGGATATGCAATAAATTAATGAAATATTTTCAATAAAGTTTTTAAAGGATAATAAATGTTTGGGTAAAAGATCACAGATTCGCCTTCATAGCTATTAACTACAGAATAAAAAATTTTACTTTTCTCCTACGTTTCCCACTACTGAGATTTATGTATCACACTGGTCAAGTGTGCATTGGTGGATTTCAAAACCCATTGTTCTTGGAAAATGTTGATTTTTACTCCATGTTTAACTTCATTAAGCAATAAGTTGTAAAATTATTTATCTATTGAGTAAGAGTAAATTTAAACATTTGTCTTTATACATAACTTAAAGTCTCTACATTCATTTTAGTAAGATTATGAATTGATAATGCTGCCGTTTTTTCGCTTAAGACTGGACCGTTTGTTAAATCACACTAATAAGTAATGAGTAAAAAGATTATGTTTATCATAAAGCAAAAGCTAAATACTGTGTTGAGGGTACTAAGGTAAATATAAACTATAATTTTGTTCTAAAAGTAATAGTAACTTCTAAGATTGTATTAATGAAATACCAAGAAAGCGAACTTGGATCTAAGGTCTTAAGTAAAATAGAAAGTACTCTACTGAAAACTTTTAAACTAAGGCATCCAATCTAAAGTTAATAGAGTCAAGCGATGAAAGCCAAATTTAATTTGTAAATATACGTTTTTGATAAAGTTCTGAATTTGTGAGTTTTATGTACTAAAAGTAATCACATAATATATATTAGGTCCTTACATATGGAATTGGCGTTTTGTACGGGATGAATATAAAGTATTTTTTTTTTTGTAAAATATATTTAATTGATCAAAGTATGCACCGTTGTTATCTATGCACTTTTGCCATCTCATAGATGGTTCATTGATCCTTTTACTAAAAAAACCATGGACGCAAGAATCAATAAACTCTTTGAAGGCGGTTTTGACTGCCGCGTCGGAGTTGAATTTTTTCCTTGTAAGAAGTTGTCCAAATTCCGGAAGAAATGGTAATCTGTTGGGGCAAGGGCCGGGGAGTACGGTGGATGTCACAGACGTTCCAATTGTAGCTCATCTAACTCAGTGGTTGTTTGTTGTGCAGTGTGTGGTCTTGCGTTGTCGTGAAGCAACACTGGTCTAAAGCGATTGACCAATCTCGGTTCTTTAGTAGCTAGCTCTTCCTTCATGGTTTGCAGTTTCTGACAATAGATAGCTGCCGTAATCGTTTGGCCAGATTTTAGAAAGCTGTAGTGAACGACACCGGCGCTAGTCCACCAAACACTCACAAGTAACTTTTTCCGCGTCAATTTTCGTTTAGGGCAGGATTTGGCTGGGTCTCCGGGGTTCAGCCATTGTGACGAGCGCTTACAATTATCGTACAGTATCCACTTTTCATCACAAGTAATGATTCAATTTAAAATCCTTTCATTATTGTGTAGGTTGAGAAAAGTAACACATCAGCTGACGCGTGTTTGCTAGTTCCATTCCGTCAGTACCCATCGTTCAAGTCTTTTTACCTTCACGATTTGCTTCAAATGGATTAATACAGTTTTGTCACTTACCCCGAAGCCTGCAGCTATCTCTGAAGTGCCTTGTGATGGATCCGCTTCCACAATAGCCTTTAATTCTTCATTTTCCACGTTGGTCTCCGGCCGTCCACGAGGTTGGTTCTGAAGGTCGAAATTTCCAGAACGAAAACGTTGAAACCAAAAACATACCGTGCCTTCTTTTGCGACACCAGCGCCGCACACATCATTACTCCTTCGAGCTGTTTCTGCAGCACTGGTGCCACGGTAGAACTCGTACTCGTGAATATACCGATATTTCATGTTTTCCATTGTGTGGTAATAAGCGACGCCAAAGAAAAAATAATGACAAAAAAACAAATGAATGACTGTTTTCAAAACTCAAATGTACCAACTATATGAATTTATAAATTTGAATTTGGAATTCCTAACCAAAGAGGAGATATTTCAGATCAAAGTGGTCAGTACGACAAAACACTAATTTCATATGTAAAGACTTAATATATAAAGAAAATTCTAGTAAAGCTTTTAGATTTAGTTTTTGGATGTTATTGAGTGAAGTCTTATTTTCATTTTCATCACTATTATCCTTTATTTATTCTCTACCAGATATAACCCTCTTAATGTCTGCCTCCTCGCAAGAGACCTGGTGTAATATAGTATCGGAGCGACACCTTAAAAAGAAGAAGAAGAATCTTCCTGCAAATGCAGTCCTCACGTTTCTTCTTCTTAGCATTTGCCCGTCTTATGACAGGGACTGCTTTCTTATTTCTTTCACCACTCCGAAGTCTCTTAGTTCTTCGCAAAAGATAAGAAAATAGGCAATAATTAGTTCTGTACTTATTGAAATCTGTCGAAAGTTGTGTTTATTTTCAGATCCCAGATTCTTTTATATCAAATTTATTTTAGAAATGTTATTATGAGTTATGTAATATAAATTTAACGTCTTCTGGCAGTAAGTGGAGCAGCCAAGTACGAATTCTAATTAAAATTTCCACGGAGACAGTTTTGCCAAGTGACAACTGTTTATTTAAATTGTTGTCTAACTTAACATATTCTAATAAGGAGTGATAACATGCCACATAAATTAAAGTACTATAAATAGAAATAATTTTATTTTGACACTTAAGCAGTGTTTAATTTATGTTTACTAGTACATATATGAATGATGATCACATGTTCATTAAAAACTGATAGGCAGAATAGTCAGTAAGATATTTTTAAATATATTAGTGTACTACTTGTGAGGGTTTCTTAAGCACGACCATGTTTTACATTAATGTGATGTTTTTACTTGAGCGTTGTAATTAGTGGCTGTAGTAACAAGACGTACTTTATCTCTCAAGCGACCAGCGGAACGTGTGTGCAAATATTCGAAAACTTTATTATTTTATAAAAACATATTTGCAAGTTACATAAAATTTACGAGAAAATAAGTTAGTGTAGAATACTTCCGTTATTTTCCCTTAGAGCTCTTAGAACGGGTAAGGTAAGGTTGTATCGCCCGTTTCCGAGGTCAAGAGCAATGAAAGCTCAGCAACAGATTCTAATGGACATCAAGAGGAAAATTATTTACTTTGTTTTTATACGTCAACATTATTTATGCTTTTCGTTTAAAAACATGTATCTTTTAAAGATTCCATTATTATTATATCTTATATATAATTCAGATTAATTTTAGACTAGCTTTACTTATTTTTTATTACGTATTATAATATACTCGTAAATCAAGACAAACACGTTCTCATTAATTTCTCTCAACTAATACACTAACGAAGATATTCGCCTCGTGGAAAATCCTATTGTTTAAAATAACATAATGCGTAGACATTATCTAGTGAATAATATATTTTATCTCTTTGATATACTTTGAAGCGTTTTATTATAAGATTTTCTACGACATTGATTCGTCTGTTCTTATTACACGTAGGGTTTTATCAAATTTCGTTGCTGACTGTAATCATGATGATATCCCCGTTTATTTTATAAAGAAAAGCAAAGCTTTTTATTTTGCAGTTATAAGCCAATTTTAGAATTTATAGTAACAAAATCAATATATTGAAATTTTTATTGAACAAAATAATACACAACAGTAATGACTTTAATAGGTTACTTATTTTTATTTTAACATAAAGTTGTGATGATTTTCTGTAATAGTTAAATTTAGAATTATTGTATTTTATTTTGATAACATATGAGGACGAGAATACATTACCTCTCACATGTTACCAGTCGGAACACATTGATTCTGTTACAGCGGTATATCTACAATACGTCATTGGTTAACTACGTGAATGCGATCACAAGTAGTCTTAGAATCGAACAAATGTCATTCGTATTATAAAATAACTTAGTAGCATACCGCCGTCCATTACAAATCTACATTAGATGTAACTAAACAAACTTCAAGATTGTTCATAGATCTATTTAAATTAGTTTCGAGCTTGGCTAACTATTGGCTATTAAGCAACAACCAAAACTTTCAAGGTATACTTAAGGGAGCGAGAAACTAATTACCATAATTACCTAAGTTAGAGAATGTTTACGTAAAAAAATTTAAAGCGATATAGATCGTCTTTTATTTTAATACAATTTTGTTGCGATTTCGATGTATTTTATTTATACTTTAAGAGAAACTTATATGGATATATTAAAAGTGATCATCTTTAAAGTAAACTATCGTAAATTTACCAACGTATTTTAACTAAATATTTAATGTTTATTTTTAATTTATTTGAGGATTTAGGGTTAGCAATTCTTTTTTAAATGTACTCACATTTAAATTAATTTATGAAACACCCCGAGTCTTTAATAGCACACTTGACTCGGCCAGTTCCGCATTTATTTAATTTATAAAATGCTTTCCCTCGTTTCAATTGCCACATTTCCTAAGCCCAGCCTAATACGGGTATACTAACTTTACATAGTATTTTAAATTTTTTAGAAAATACTATTTATATAATATACAATGCAGTTCTCATCTATAGATTATATATTTTAAAACCTTATTGCAAATGTAAGATGAGTATCTTCAAGAAAAGAGTTTTTTTTTTATTCTTTTAAATAGAAAATATTTGCAAAAAATACGCCAATTATTACCCAAAAACCCGTGAGATTTATCTGGATAATACAGTCGTCGTAGCCTACCTGCAACGCATGTCACATCCGGGCTGGTTTGCAATGAGCCATTTTTTTAGGCTCTATCGGTGGGTTTCTGAAGATATAACAATATTTTGGATATCTGGTGGATCAAAAATTCTGATACAATAAACGTTGTACTGTGAATAAATTGTTACTAGGTTAATATGCCTTACTACCACAGATCACATCACCACTTAACATCAAGTAGGATCGTGGTCAAGCATTGACCTTGTCCATATAAAAAAGAAGTTTATCTTAACATGTCTTTTACATTTTTAATCTATCAGAGCAGCCGATATATCCCTTTAATTAACTAACCATGAATTTTTCTAATTTAATTCTTGACTAAAGTAGAGTAAACATTTATTTAAATTCTTTAATACATATCAGAAATATAAAGACAACACCAGTTTTATTTCATATATATACCAGTATTATATGTTTTTTGAATTAAATGGAACAACGAGACCAGCGTTACGTTTACCTAATGGTAAGTAATATGCCTAGCCATAACAACACGGCGTTAGTTAGGATTTTATACACTGCACCATATTGCGCCCGTCGCCTTGAGACAAGATGTTTAGTTTCGTTACCCTGTAATTTCACTAGCTACAGCCTTTCAAAACGGAACACATTAATGTTTGCACAGTACTGTCTAGCGGCAGAAATAGGATCTCCGGTGGTACCTATATAGACGGTCTCCAACAACAGAGACCGCCAGTAAGTTTATATAGGAAATTAATATTTAATTTAATGCTAATAGCAAATTTATAAATTTTCATAAATAAAAAAAAAGCCACTGGATTATTTTTGTGATAAAACATACGATAAATTTGAAAAATGTTGACTCAAATCGGTCGTAAAATTGCGGAAGATAAACATACGTTAACAATGTTGGTTGTAAAATACGAATATTTAATATGGCCCTCCGGAAAATTGTTCACTGTGTAAATACGATGCATGTTTAAGAAACTCTCGTTTTAATGAGAATTTTGATTGGCGCGTCCAAATAAAACGGAGTTAGATTGGTGATAACAAGGCGTGGACCCGGAAAGATGCCGTGTACCCAGGTCCGCAAACCTAGCAGCATCAGATGAGCTGTAAGATTCAAAATGACTACCAAGTGCTTAAACATCATCAAAGAATTAGCGGTAAGATTTTTTTGAAACCCAAAAGTTATGAAATAACATTATGTCTTTAACTAAACATACTTATCTTGTTAAAACAAAAAATGTTTGCTGTTGTTCACTGATGATAGGTCTCTACTGCCAGAGACCGTCTAGGTAGGTACCACCGCAACTCCTATTACTACCGCCAAATAGCAGTGTACAAACATTACTGTGTTCCAATTTGAACGGCGCTGTAGCTAGTGTAATTACTGGGGTAACGAGACTTAATATCTTATGTCTCAGGCGACGAACGCAATGCGGTACAGTATAATATATCATCCTGACTAGCCCCACGTGTTGTCAGGCATATCATTTACTATCAGGTGAACGTTCCGCTCATATCGTCCATTAATTGAATAAAAAAATTTATTATTCCAATTGTGAATTAAGATAAACTTAAAATAGGATACATTTTGTTATAAATAAATATTATACAATCACTAATGAACTATTAAGAATTATTTTAAACAAATAATATACAAGACTTTTGAATTTCTCTCCCAGTAAAAGTAAATTATAACAATGTTAGACAGATGACTATTATGATGGGTTATTCAGCCGTTTAACGGTTTTATATGTATGTTAACTTAAATAATACTTGACCCAATGTCTTGAACTTGCCTACACAAAAATATTCCATGACTTCAGAAACTATACGATTTTTATTCGATGCAGCACTATGAAGTGGAAACCTTAGTTTATTTTTCTACTTTACTTTATCCTCATGACACAAACGATCTATACATTCTTTTACATCTTCGGTTCGTGTTTTTTTTACTTTAAATTTAAATTATTTTGTTTAGAAGAAGAAGAAGAGTTGATATTAGAAAAGGTACATTGATTTTACATTATTACTAGTTTTTATATTTTTTGCCAACTGTAATTTTGGATGGATCAGTCTGGCTGACTAATAAACATCTTCAATCCATAATGAGCACCTTATAGGGATGGTAACAATAAATGTAATTCGCTTATGCTGTTTGCTGCAGAAAAGTGCACTTTTTTAAAACTTCCATTTACAACAACGGTCTTTCGACGTTTTATTACTTTGTTTATTTTATCATTATTACAAGGCTACTAAGAGTAGAAAATATTTTATTTCACATACCGTCAAGTTAAACTTCCATAACAGCCAATTTACGCTCTCACTGTTGCGGCACAGGCCTACCCTCAATATAAGGGCGATGGGGCCTTAGTCACAATGCGGACCCAATACGGATTGGTGACTTCACACACACCTTAGAATAATTTCTAATTCATGTGCAGGTTTCCTCACGATGTTTTCCTTCACCGTTTGTATTTCACTATTGTAACTAAAGTTCACAAATGTACGTAACTTAAATATTAAAGTCATCGGTAAATGCCGAGATTCGATCCGTGACCTTCGAAATGAAAGCCGCACGCCCTAACCATTAGTTAGCTTCAAAAGGTCTTATTTACGTTTTCTCTATCTGTTCAATTGTTAATTACAAATTTCATATCAATTACATTTTTAATATAACTTTAAGAGGGCATCAGTACAGTAAGCTCATTTTGTGGTAAGAAATAAGCATACCTACAACATAACATTTCTAGGTATTTACGTAGCATTACATGACTTCATAAATAAGATGATACGTTTCATTTGCACAGTAATTTAAAAAAAAATCATGGATTGTGTACTAGTTCTACTCCCACTACATACTAATCATTTAATATTATTTAATACACACACACAAAACATTCCGCTATATAATAATCGTTCATGAAAATCTTTTTAAATTGTATTAGATCCATAAATTTAAAAAGGTTAAGGTTATCTCAGGAAAAATAGCATATTAAGATGCTGAAGGAAGATTTTTCTTTATAAATCTTAACTAGAAATTCCTAGACTCGTTGGCTTAACGAAAGATTACTTCATTTTGTTCTTTTTTACAGTGTGAATGACGCATTTGACAAGCGACAAAATTTTGTTCATGAAAAAATTTACATTTATTTTCTATATTATATAATAGTAATGAAGCAACGCATAGCTAATGGACATATGAGAAGTTAATAACAATACTGTGAATATGTAATAGTTAATTACGCAATTTATTCGTATTGTTACCACTTGTACTTGAAATGTATAGTTATTGTGGAATATTTTAAATACGAACGAATATCTCTTTTTATATTATGATCTTTAAGTATTTTTTTATTTTATACCATATATTCATTACTTAACTAAAAATATATCTGATCGTGAATAATAATTAAAAATACTCTTAAATGTAACAGAAACAAGCCGGTAAAGAAATCCAGTAATTTATATTGATTATTTGTATAATATTTAAATTCAAAATTTTTGCATATATCTAACATTATTTCATATTCATTATATTGAATTTCAATTCACATCAATTTAATCAAAATTATTATTATTTCTATTCTATTATTATATTTCTTTCATTTTCATTTAAAAACTTTATTGAAAACCCAAAATTAGCTTGCAATAGGCGGATTTAATGTTTATAGGCATTCTCTACCGGACTACCTAGGAAGTGGAGAGGTGCTGTGGTAAGGACGAACATATAACAGATCTAAGAGTACAGAGATACATACATATAGAAATTAATACATACATGGATATAAATAATCATAATCAGCCGATAGACGTCCACTGCATGTCATGGATATAACATAAATACAATACATAACAATGAATGTAGGGCATAGTCATGTGTGCCCAGATAATAGTCTAACTAATTTTCTGTGGACAAAAAAAATTTAAGAAGATACGAATAAAATAATACTGATTGTGGTAAAACCTATTTGTAATAATTATAACAGAGTATTTTCTTCAAATGATGACGAGACTTCTAGTCTCCGACCTTCGATATCCTTTCATCATTTTTCATTTCATAATCAACGAAAATCCAGGGAGAGACTAAATATTCGGGCCATATTTTATTATATTAGCAAAATAAATTAAATTTTGTGTAGCGGTAATTAAATAAATTCAGATGTTGAAAGGCCCAATCAACTAAATTATATAATAGTATAATGTAATTAATTCATCACCTGCCAAATTGGTTTAATTTTGATATGTCACATAAAACTAGACATTGCACTGAATCAGTATTAAATGTCTAAAGTTTTCATCGTTTTTGTCAACAATGAGCTACCAACCTTAATTTCACACGGTGTTAAGTGACAATGTGGTAGTGGATATTGAAGAATATTAGTCCTGAATGCTCAGACTCTCATATATTGGCAGCCGAAATACAGGAACGCTATTATGGTGCCTGATTTATAATATGAGGGTGATAGCTAGCCAGGAAATAATATCGTTAGTTAGTTATTTTTTATATTAAATTAAGCGATGAGACGAGCGAGACGTTCCCGTGATGGTAAGTGATACGCCTGGCTTAAAAACCTGGCACTAGTTAGGATGATATATACTGCCCCATATTGCGCTCGTCGCCCGAGAGATAAGATGTTGACTCTTGTTCGGTCAGTAATTCTACTAGCTACAGCGCCCTTCAAATAGGAACACAATAATGTTTGCACACTATGATTTGGCGGCAGAAATAGGCACTACGGTGGAGCCTATCTAGACGGTCTCCGGTAACAGACCTACCGCCAATTTATGTATTTTAATGCTTCCAACTGTCATAGACAATATCATTGAAATAATATATTTCAAGTTTGTGTACTTTATACTAACCATGAAACCACTATTTCAAACTATTGTATACTATAACACTATTTGAACTATTTCAAATTTTAAAAATAAATATCACAAACAATGTAAACAACACAGCATATCCACCACCATCCCCGTTAATTTCCCCGACAAATTATATTCTGCCGGTAAACGTGCACGTTTTTCCTTAATGACTCCTTCCGTTATAATTTCTCCACCTGTTACTTTTAATGCTACACTAAATTGACTTTTATTTTTTACACCTTTTCAAACTGCACTTTTCTTTTTTGCTACAACGAATACCATCCCAGATTATTGCAACCTTGATACTACCACAAACCTCGTGTAGTGTTTGTGAAGGTATAGCATAAGGCAAAATAATGCGTTAGACATTCAATCAACCAACTACAATAAAATGTTTTATATTTTGGGTATTGAAGTAAAGGATTAACATAATATTATTATCCACGGAAAAATATATAAATTTGCTATATTTTACAATAGTTGATCAAAATAACAATTCTAAACAAATAATTAAAATAAGTCATACAACAAATTATTCTTATTCATAAGTACTGTAAAAATCTACCCACACGTTTTGGAGATTACCAGAAACAAACAGATAGACAGACCGACAAAAACAATTAAAAATGGGGAATATAATATAAACCAGGGATTCCCAAAGTGGTCTATATCGACCCCTAGGGGTCTATGACAACCTGCAAGGGTTCTACGTCAGCGAAAAAAAATTTGGGGGTCCATGAAATGAAAATGGGGGTCCACGATAGTAGATCTCCACACATACACTGATAGTACCTATTTACTTACATCATACTATCTTATAATATCAAAACATATACATTATTTATAAAAGTACCTATGAAGTAAAAAATGTATTATATATGTTTATAAAATTGTGTAAGTTGTAGGATGTTGGTTGTTGGTTGTTGGTATTCGCTTTGTGGTCGCAATACATTTTGAACTTGTAAAAACCTTTGAGTCGCAGTCTCAGAGCTTCGCTACCTTGCTTTTGTTATTTTATTTATAGTTTATTTTATGTTTATTTAATGTTACGTATATTTTACATAACAGATACAACATTTTATTTTGAGTACTTTTAATTTAAATTCAATTAATAAATGTATAAATTAACATGTGTTTTTACTTTAAGTTTTTAACACTAAACTTCACTACAGTTAGAAATTTACAGGAAATCAATATCAGGTAAGTAGGGGGTCTACCCAACACGAAAAACATGGCAAGGGGTCTACGACACAAAAAAGTTTGGGGAACTCTGATGTAAACCATGAGTGGAATATAAATCTGTATTTTGTTATTACAAACAGACGGAAAATTTTTATTTTTATACATAGAAAAGGTAAGGTAACAAAATTGTAAGTGCTTTAATTTTTCTTTTCTGATTTCGTTCTTTTAATGAATTATTAAGAAGCAATAAAAAAAGTAATGGCCTAAAACCTTTTTAGACAGGATCGCACTTAATGGCAAAGGATGAGAATTGGGTCACGGCTGGTTTGTTAAGGTCTGTTTACTTTATAGGGTTCTTTTATTTTTAATCGCATGTTTAAGAAACCGTTTACTTTCTATTTTTTATAATAAGTAATAGAAAAATTATAATTCTCAGCACCGATCTGTACTAAATCTTGATATAGATCTACTCAAGAGTAACATCGCATATGTATGTAATTCATGAAAAAATTATGGGTGTACCCAATATTTTACATAATAACTCTAGTCTCATGTGTTCATCAGACTTAAGTTCCTTTTTATCAATATGATCAATATTACAACATAGCTGGAACATAGTACCTTTTTTAATAAAATAATCATTTTAATAAAAATCGTCCAATCAAAAAAATGCTGGAACAAAATAAATATTTCTTTAACTTCATATACAAATTTCATTAACTTTAAGAGTATTATTTTAACTGCTATGGATTTAAATAAATAAGTGGGCTATTAACATTGTTAAATAACATCATTTATTAGAGAACCGTCACTTCCTGTTTTGAATATTCAAACGACTTTGATACGAGTTACTAAGTAATTTCAGGGGATTAGATAAATTACTTAGTTAACAATAAAATAACTTTAATTTACTTAGTCAAGAAAAATATACGACAAGCATAATACGACTCACCGTGCTGCTTCATATTACTGCTCGCAACTTTATCATCATTGTTTCAACATATTCATGTCCAAAGCTAAGTGTAGACTTTTTCAATAAATTTTCAACAATACTCCATGACCTTCACGAAGTCTTTAATCATTGATTACCTATAATTTTTTTTACAAAGTAAATAATATCAGAGTAAAAGTAATATATAACAGTCTGTAAACAAATACTGTCAATCGCTACATAAAAGTAGAGTATTTATAAAATAAAATATCATTTTATTAGTGTAAACACTACACAGAGTAATCTATGAGTAAACACGTTAAATGAAATAAATCTCATCCTAAGGTCTATTCTTATTTACTGACTACACTATCACTACTACCCAAAGGCATTCGATATTTTATTGCTCTCTTTTAGCGTTGATTTACCTTTAAAGGTTTTAGTGCCTTTTGTATCGGACAGTTGACAATACCCTAACAAGATTTCTCTAATACTATTGTACAACAAAATTATAAGTCGCATACTTTGTTTTAAAAACTACATGTGCGACGTTCCATAGACGCATATAGTGTGTACATCCTATATGATTATTTGTCCACAGGAATGTTACAGGACAAATTCTTTAAGAAATGAACTATATTATCATGCAAATTAAATTTAAAACAGTTCGCTACAAATTTTATCTAATTAATAGGTATTTCTTGTCATAACCTAACCTACTATTTTAAAAAGTAGTATACTACTACTAGTAGGTTGAACTATGGGAAACCTACAAAAGCTATGCTTCCTTTTTTTCAAACAGTTAATTTTTAGCTTAACCTTAAATATAAGCAATTACCTTTGTAAAACAAACTTGAATTATACTTTATAAAACTAGATGTATGCCTGAGTAAATTCCGTTCATATCGATCGGGCCTTTATCGGAGTATTTTAGAGTAAAATGACAGAAAAACAAAAATTTTCATTATTCTGTATCATGTTAACATTGACGTTAAAAAAAGCTGTTACTTTCATACGATAAAAGACACTATAATTATAATAATTTGGATAGGTAATAATATATGAATAAAATGTAGAGATTGTGAACATGTAGGTAATGGCGTCTGTTACAATATAATTAACACGCGGTTCAATTGGCTGATATGAAGGTAATGGCGCTTAAAATGCTCGCTAACGTAGGCATTTTAACGGTTTGCTTAACTGCTAATTACAAATTTTATAGTGTATTACATTATTAGTAAAGCAGTTAAGGTAAAAAAGTACTTTTAGATAATATTAACATGACTACACATTTACTGCGGAGGACAATAGCATCTATCTTATGTATGCCGTACATAGTGCGCTATAAATGTTATTTCGAGGTATATAAATTCTTATACAACATAATCTCGTTACAACTGTCACAACTGAGCACTGATCCATCTCAGTGGCTGGTGTAGCGTGTAAACCCAGATAACACACAGCCACAATATAATTGATTTTTCCAATTGTTGTTGTTGTCGAACGCTGGCTGTTGGCATTATATATTAAGAAGTTGTGTTTGGGAGGGGGCACTGATTACACACGAATTATACACTTACGTTAATAGCTTCATACAAAAAAGGAGTAAAATTTAAATCTTGTCAAGGCATATTCATACATATCTTAAAAAAGGGCCCCTTTGTCACCGAAAAAAAGTAGAACCCATTTCCAATAATTATGACAACGGTTATTGAATTTCAAAAAGCTTTTATTCAATTTATTAGCTAACTAGGCCACGCGATTTATTAATATAGTTAAAAAAAAATATCTACAAATATAAAAATTCCTTTATGTTCATAATATTAACAAAGAATGTTATGCACAAAAAATTAAAGATATTCATGGTATATTGCCACCCAGAGAGGTTTTCTGTGTCCACCTATGTACATTGCAAGACATAAAAAAAATTTTTAAATACTTTAGAAGAAATAGAAATATATAATTTTTATTGTAGTTCTTTATATCTCTATTGGCAATGGGCAGGACTCATACCTCGAAGGACGGACAGCCGATGGGGCACTAAGGTCCTCGAATGTCGACAGCGTACCGGAAGACGTAGTGTTGGTAGGCCCCCCCCCCCCACCAGGTGGTCCGACGATCTGGTGAAGGTTGCGGGAAGCAGCTGAATGCGGGCAGCGCAGGATCGATCGATGTGGAGATCATTGTGGGAGGCCTATGTCCAGCAATGGACGTGTATCGGCTGATAATGATGATATCTCTATTACATTTTAATTGTATTTTGACTTCCTAGCGAATTCTGGATGAAGGCTCTCCATCATGCGACGCTCTTTTGTTGACATTATAAGGATAAAAACTATATTTTCATTTAAAAAAGGTTTATTACATAGCAGAAAAATATTTCATATTTTAACTATATTACTGGAGTAATTAGTTGAGTTTCTGAGGTAAGTAGGCTTGTATTTCTTTAACGGGTAAATAAATCAAAATTATAGAATACCAATGATGAATAGATACACCAGATAGTCCTAAAAAACGAAAAGCAATTTATACTGAGTTTCTCGACCGATAAATCCATTGAACGCTTCTAAGTAAATATAACTTACAAACGATATTTGCAGCATCTGTTTCAAAATTAATTTAGAGAATATCGTCTTGTGCCCTAAAGCTTTTCGATTTACTTTTGTGGTCTATAAAATTTTATATTCCATAAAAATGATACTTGACCGACTAGCTATCAAATACACGCTGTGAACTTTTTAATTGGATCTCACAGATTCTCTTCTTGTAATTGAAACGTAAAAATTTAATTAGTCCTTTTATCGTTAATTCAGCCCACGCCTTTCTTTCATTTCATGGGGATGAATTGATAGAAAATGTGACTAACCTGGAATGTACAGAGGAGCACTATGTTCAAAGTCGTTATTATAGATTTATTAACTTTATCTACCTTCGTATAAATCACATCGCAAAAACAATATTTTAAATAAAAACGCGGTAGCTTAATAAAACGGACGAAAGGTACCACATTTCGCGAAGTGGCTCTAGTTCAGTTACATTAACCTTGAGTGTCCCGTGGAAAAAAAACATCATATTTCAAGAATAGCTTTCTTGAACATGTGAGATCCACCAACAGCGTGGCGGATAAAAAGCTCCAACTCCTCTCCAAGTGAAAAAAGGCATTGAGTCCCAGTAAAAAAGCTGATAAAACTATTATTATTGAAAAAAAAATTCACAAATAATATATCTAAGATTATTTGCATACTTGTTTTCGGAAAGTTGTTAAAAAGTTTTATACACTTTCGATGTTTATTGAGGGGAGCATAAGACAGATGAAACAAATAAATCTGAACTAAATTGTTCCAGTTCCCTGCTCAGTTGGACAAATTTATTGCTTACTTCTAATATAGATTGCGATCAACACGTTACGGTAGGGTCGCTCTTTGAAAACGAAACAAAGATATTTTTCGATGTAACGTAAAATGTTGTAGTATAAATAACCCCAAAAAATTATAGTTTGCAGTTGAGTGCCTAGTGATTTTGATAGAAATAGCCAAAGTAAGGAAATGAATTTTAATATTCGAAGCTAATTTAAAAAAAAAAGAATAATCTCTTTTTCTATTGTAGGTTTCTCTGAGATTCATTTGCATAATTTTGCATCTTTTTTGTAATCAATGTATTACGTCTGAATTGCCGGAAACCGTCTAGGTCGGTTACCACTGCAGTGCGTCTTTCTACTGCCAAAATGAGTGCAAACGTCAATTATCGCTCGTTTAATTACTGGGGTAACGATATTTAATATCTATGTCTCAAGGCGACCACAGTGATGCTGTGTATATCATACTAACCACAGTTACGTTATTATAGGCGGTTGTGAGACTAAACAGATTATTTTGTCAAATAAAAACAAAAAAGGTGGTAAACCGGTATTTTAAGCAATTGCAAACTTAACTATGAACAGTTATTCATTAGGCGACGTATCACGCAAACATAGTAAGAGAGCCACTGATGTATTACTACATACACCACCCACTTTAATATAACTATCAAATAGCACTAATAAATATTTCTATAGAGTATATAATATTATTTCTAGCTGATGTCATAACTGATTGTTTGTATGCAATTTTATAATCCAATAAATAAGAGAATGATTAAAAAAATTAATCTAAAAAAATTTATTTATGCTTACTAACTATGTCAATTCAAACATTTTCCCAGTCCACCAGAACACCAAACTATTCTCAGGGTCACTTGAATATTTCATATTGGCACTATTCATTGAAACATCTGTAGCATATATTTGATGATGATCACAATTATCTTCAACCATCTCCATCGAAATTTCGTTTTCATCACTTGCAAACACAGCCGGATCTTTGAAATGATACTGTCCAGAACCAGTTGCTAAGATTGGTCGACAAGGATGTATAGCTACACTATTACAGCAATCTTTATGTAATGGAAACTGAAAAAGCATTAGAAGTGAATATTAATTTCATCAAATATAAATTTGGTTTAAAATACTACACAAGAAATTGACCATCAAAACATGTACAAATCAGAAAAAAATTATTAAGATTAATTAACAAAAATATGTATGTATAACTTTGTAAATGAATAAGAATAAATGAAAACAAAATACACAATAAACATCAGAACATAAAACAACAAAGAAACATCAGAATGAGTAAGGGTTTGGATTATACATCCCGTTTGTATATTTTTCTATTTATTATGTAAATTACCTATAAGAATAAAGATTTGAATTTAAAAAGGCTGTTACTACAAATGTACATTACTGCACAGTTTTTTATCAAGTACAAAATTACCTTTACAGAACTACAAGAATAAACCATTAAAAAAAAATTCATTTACTGTACTGTAACTATATAATGAACTTCTACATTATAATTAATTACATGTGGTTAACAATTTTTAGATAACAAAGTTTTTAAAATATATCACTTACTGTATATGAGACATTATCCATATTGGTCACATCTAAGCTTGAATGCCAATCAACTTTGTTAACATCCCAAACCCTTAACAAGCCATCAGTACCTCCAGAGACTAGATATTTACCGCAAGGTGATATATCAAAGTACACTCTTTGGTTAGTGTCCACAGCTCTACTTAATACATTAAGAGGCCTCCTATAGTATCTTATGTCCCAGATAAGAAGCCTGTGATCTTTACGAGCACCTGAGACTAATTTAAGGCCATCAGGAGTGAACTTCATATGGGTAACTCCACCTAAAATTATACACCCTCAGCTCAATATATTATAATACATTTTTCATTTTCTAAAATAAAAAATATATTACCTGAATGACCATGCATTTTTCCTATACTTTTATAACATCCCATTTCATTTACATTAAAAAGACTAATTGTTGTATTCCAAGAACCAGCAGCTAAAAGATTGCTACTAGTAGCAATACATGAGGCAGGGGAATTAGTTTTATGTTCAGCAAAATCTCTACCCGGCCTGCAAATAACATTTCTAATGATAGATGCTTATCATTTTAGAAAGTGAGATCTGTTTTTCTCTCTAATTTGATGCTTTCTTTATGTTTCAATTAATTAAGTAAATATACATATCATGTTTTACCTCTCCACATCAAATGTCCTAAGGTACTTTTTGTATCCAGCAATAATTTTACTTCCGTCAATATTAAATGTTACTGATATAGCTGGCTCCATTTCATCAACTGCATTAAATCCTCTATAGGAACATCTTAAAGTGCCATTAAATGCATCCCACATTTGTATAGGACCATTTTGTCTTGTTGTCAACCAACTGCAAACTTTTTTATTAAGGAAAGAAGGCTGACAGAAATAAATATACATATAAACAAAAAATATCAATGTTGCTAAAACTAACTGCATGTTATTTAGTTCATTAATTCAACTAACAAAGAAATTTATAATATTTTAAATTGAATTAATTTAATTATCTTTTAATAAACAATATTATTGACATTATAAATAAATTTATAAACAGCAAATTATGATTATTTTTTTACAAATACCTTATTAAATGTTTTGAACTCACCAACATGTTTCTGGTATGCTACTGTTCATGTTAGGATACCAACAAAAATCATAAATAAGTCCACATTCTTTAATATGTATAACAGAATCTAAAACGTCTATCGTACGGTCTGTAGACACGGAACCCGAGTAAAGATTTCTTGGAAGCTCCATCACATGTACCCCGTCATTATTAATTACGGAAAGACAACATGTACCATCTGGTGACCACTTACAGCCGCGCAAATACGGTTGTACTTCATCCCTTGCTACAACAGGTAGGGATAACGAATAATTACAAAGTTCTAACAATGTTTTATTAGAGAATAACGTTGGATAACTATATTGATTAATTTCGTTTGGTACATTATTTGTGAATTCGGAACCATTGTTTTTATTATCATATTCATTATAGTCAGCAGTAACGACTTCTGTTACACTCATTTTTATTTATTATGTGCCAATAATCACACTTAACATCAAGGTTAGATGTTAAGCATATTTATCATAACATTTATATATATAAATCATAAGTATTCGAAGATAACAGTTGTTCTTGCGATGTCGTTATATTTGTTAATAAATATTTATAATCCACCACACTGAAGTTATTCAATCACTATCAATAATCAACATTTTCAGTATGCGATAACAGTTAGTCACTAACAGTAACATAGCTTGAAATAATAGAACAGGCAAAATAAAACGAAACAACTATTCTTGTCTTTGTCTTATGTATAATATTGTCATAAGCTAAAACGAGACACACCTAGTATTTATTTGGAATAAACCAAAATTATAGTAGCTTGTTTCATTAGAAGAAATCCTTTTTGAAAATCGAATTCATAATTAGTAGTGTTATCTGTTATTTAGTTGATTAATCTATCTCGCTCACATCCATTCGATAGACTGTTGTTAAAATGAGAAGCACCTAATATTATAACCCGAAAATTACAAATTGTAAAAAAATAACAACTGTTATTTAATAACAGAAATTGGTACCAGTTATTATTGCGTAACAGTAATATGTATTACAGATATTATGTTTTCTCCGTTATAATCCATCTCTAATCAAGATACCCAGATTTTAATAACTTTCAAGACTATAGGTATGGACTTATTTACACGACCAGGTTTTAAAACCAGGTACTTGCTTTCAAGTACACACACTAGATGCTGAACAAAATACTTTCTAGTATTTAATACTTTTAAGTTTTTTTACAAACATGTCGAAGCCGGTTGCGAAAAACGCTTACTACTCGTGGTACCCGTGAAACATATTGTATACACTTAACTATACTTGCACTCCTTAATGTTATCAAAAAATGAAATGTGCGTCGCAAACTTAAATTTTTATATTTCAATGAAAACGTATTTAAATTCTATGAAATACTTCGAACATTTACAAGGTTGAATTGTGAAAGTAATCTTTATATTTTTAGTAATAAAGAATGTGTTAACAAATTTGCTCATTTCTTTTACTCTGTGTATAGCAGTTGCTCGACGAAGTTGAACGTGGATTCTGCTATTGCTTGCAGCGGGGGGAACACGCGCGTACACATCGACCGCCTAGAGCTACGGCAGTTGAAAGAGGAACTGTTGCGATTTTAACCCAAGAACCCAGCGGGTTCAGACGGCATTCCTGCGTTTGTAGCGCGAGACTATCCTTACGTTCTAGCTGAACTATTAGTCCATTTGATTAAACAGTGTCTTGAAACATATTATTTTCTGACGCGTTGAAAATTGACGCGTATTGTTCAGCAAAGAAGCGGCTTTAAAAATCAGTGAATACAGACCTGTGGTATTTCTGGCCCGCCGGCCATGGTTTTCTAATCAATAATATAATGTTCTGTTTTTGAACAAGTATCTGCACTTTTATATGGCGCTCGGTAGCATAACCAGCAACTTGTTAAATTTTATGACGGATATGGTAACAAATGAAGATGCGGGGATACAAGTTGATGGTGCTTACTTTGATTTTAAAAAAGCAATTGATTTAGTCCATAATGATATATTATTAAAGCTGTATGGGGTATATCCTTTATATCCATTGATGTGCTTGACGTTATTTGTGTTAGGTGGGTTACGAAGAGTTAAGATCCAGAAGAGAGTTAGTTCTAGTAACATACCTTTCTTAATAAATACGTAGCAAAGAAAATAACCTCGATGTACTCAAAGAGGTGAAGTTATTTGTGCCAAATATTTATGTGGAGAGGCGAAGGCGGCTGCTGTAGACAGCGCGCAGGCGCACCGGCCCGCTCGACACAGCGCCTCTCACTCGCGCGTTGCACAGGATAAATCAACAGAAAAAAAAATATTTTTTTTTGAACAATTGCAGAATTTATAAATCAGATTAGATTTATTATTATCCAGTATTAAATTAATGATTATAACTGCTCAGTCAAAAAAATACATATTTAATAAACGATAGTTAACACATCTTTACTCCCGTATTCATAATAATTATTATTAAACAAAAATTATGGTACAAGTTTGAAGAGGTAATTTGTTTTATACAATTGAATTAGCACTATAACACTCAAATGAAATTTAATTTTCGAGAAAAATCTAGTCTTTGAAAACCAAGTTTTTAGACTAAGTTTTTAAAAATACTTATACTAGTATGCCCTGGTATCGAGTCTTGCGAGTCCGACCATTTCTACTAGACTAACGTCTAAAATTGACATGTTTATGAACCACTGAGCTGTTTTATATTTGTATTATTAGAGGCCAAACTTGTACCTTAATAGATATAGTATATTTTAAGAGTTATAGCAATTATTTTGCTATTTAAAAAGGATTAAATTTTTTTTATCTTGTTTCTTCAATATAATTCAAGCCTTAATACTAATCTCGTTCAAAATGCATGACTATTGTAAATATATAATTAAAACTAATAGAAACTTTTTTTCTCAATTACCTACATTTAATATTACTTGTAGTATAATATTAAATAATTTAAAGTAGGTACATTAACGCTCAACACCATCATAGTAATGGAACAAAAAAACAAAAACAACAGATTTAACTGTCAAAGTGATTGATTCGCCATGCATTTTCATTCACTTGAGTTGACATTTCTTTAGGTTTTCACAACAGAACAGTCGTGAACCTCCTAGTTAACTTGAATTAATATATGAAATCGTATTACAGTAGATATCTAAGTACTCAGTGTTAAGCAAGTTTTTATTTGTCTTTTAGTACTGTTTTTATTTGACCCGTCTGTCTTCTTATGTATAAGTATTGTAAGAGTGATACAATGATATTTACTTCAAGATTATTTTGTAAATACATTTAATGTGAAATTACATTACGTACAATAAAGATGTTTGTCTAATATTGTATTATTTTTCGTATTTTAAGATGCGGATTAAAATAATTGGACGCGGGTTGAAACTTGTTAGAGGCAATTTGAAAAAAATGATGTCTTTCCCTGATTCACCCGCGAAAGCTTCGCTATGTTGTGAAGAGATTCAAGAAGGTGCTCCCCCAACATACGCGATGTACGAAGCGCTAAAAGATTCTTGCCAAAATAATGCTACATATTTCCAACCAGATGATAGTGAAAATGGTCAAAGATTGTACCAAGGTTTTATGACTCTAATTGATCATATTGACACTGTTTGGCCACTTGTTGATCATGTTAGAAAGGTAAGTGACAAAACTAATATAAAATTTATTAAAATATTTTTTTACTTGGTACAGGGTTAATGTAATGTAAAGATTTATATTATTTTTAAATAATTATTACTAACCTAAACAAGAAATAAACTAAATAAGAGAAAAAAAATTAGTCACAACAAGTCCTTTTTGTTTGATAAAGCAAGCTTACAAAAATGGTCACTTACTACCCATGACAAGCAATGTACAGTCTAGGTTGACAATTGTAAAAAAGTGTATATAAAGAAATTAACAATCAATAATCACAAATACTATTAAATTGTTGGTATGTTTGGTGGTTTATGAAAGAATTTAAAACTTGCATAATTAAAATCCTTATTAAGAATCAAAAATTATAGATGGATCTAATAATACTAAACATTAAATCTGAATCTTTTAAATAACAAGTTTTATAGTAAAAAGCATTTAGTGTCAAAAATGTTGAGCAGAAGTTTAATTATAATTAGAATTATTAATTTTGTATTACACATTTCTAAATATTGGTTTGTGTAATGTATAGACTTATTTTTAAAACAGCTTAAAAGTAGTAACTCATGTATGCATAAAATCAAGAATTATAATTATAAAGTTTTTCATATAAAATCAATGTTATAGCAACATTTATTATAAATCAAACTCTCAATAATGAAGATTACAAGTATAATGATGTTATTACCTCATATGTACTATAAACAGTTGTAAAACATGTGTATAATGTAAGATAAACATGTGTGTGAACTTATAACAGTATCTGTGATTCATGATTATAATGGTTTTTTTTTTATATGACTAAGTTGTATTTATTACTGATACAAAATTAATAATGATTTTTTAAGAGCTATAATAAGCTGGGAGCACACTGAACATTTCATAAAGGTGTAGATTCAATCCACACTGAACTTGATCTTTCAATAAAGAAAACATAATAAAAGTCTTGTCCTAGCAGTAGGAACAGAGTATTAGCAGAGCTGCTTGTTTATAAGAGCTTATTTATATTAGAGCTCTTTAAATAGTGTAAATAACAATTTTTTAAATTACTGTATTTATTTTTAAATATAATATACATAGGCTATATCATGGGTATTATCTTCCTTTTATTTTTTTAAAACTACAAGGAAATTCATTAAGTTTTGGTGTATACTTATATTCGTGTTAATTTGTGTATAAATGAACAAATCAGTGCAGTGTGATCGGCAGTCTTATGATCACATTAGTTAGTAAGGTTACACTAATTAACTTCATGGAATTAGTAAATTTGAATGTCAACTGCATTGTGGTATATGGTTAGTTAGCGATCATTAAAATTTCGAAAATACGACAATTAAGCTGCATAATTACTGTGTCCACTCTTCATAAAGATTTTTCTTGTTTCTTGTTATTTTCAGGTAGCACCTCTTTATGACTTTGATTGCAAGTCACCAGGCAATGGATATCGCAGTTTTGTATCAGTTGTGGATTCATGTATTTTACATGGACTTAAACTTAGTCGACAAGTTTGCTCAGGAAGGGATGCTTTACTATTTCGTAAAGGATATTTTGTGAAGTAAGAATATATTATAATTAAAATATTTTAATTATTGCTGTATACTACTGATTTATATATACTGGGGGAAGGTCTCTATTTCCAAATGCCTTTGGGGTAGGTAACACCTATTTCTACCACCAAGAGTTAGTGTCCAAATATTACGGTTTTTGAAAAGCATTATAGCTAGTAAAATTAATGTTGTATAAAAATTTAACACCTTATATTGTGATGTGTCTGTGCTGTGGTTGTGTGCTTGTTAGGGGCAGTAGTATCGTTTAATACCAGATGAACGTCGCGCTCGTCTCGTCGTCGGTTAAAACAAGGAACTACAGATACCATTGTCCTCCTGTTTCTACCTTAGTTTAGTAATATACTTTTTATTACAAATAGTGAAATTAAGGGAGAACTTGAAACAAAACACATGCACTATAGGCAACTAGCCTATAGTAATCCCGTGTAAAGATGTTACAGACGGTTTTCCGGCTCATCGTGGTATTTCATAGTTAAAGATTACGACCGGTCCGAAGATATAAACATCGTAACAATAGTACTTGAATTATAATTTTTTCGTTAACCTGATGGTAAATGATACGCCAGCCCATAATAACGTTACACTAGTTAGAATAATATAAACTCAATCACATTGTGCTCGTCGCTTTAAGATAAAGTTATTAAATCTCATTTCCCTAACATTTTTTTACATAATGTTCTCCCTGCTGATACATCCATAAGGACACTCAAGACCATTTATCCACTGTCAACACATGTCCGTGAGGGATGTACTTGTAGGTTTCTTTTATGATAAGTGTAACTCGGAATGGATTGAACCCGAGTCTTCTAGTGCGATCGATTCCGTTACAGTTATCACCGCTTGTACCAGACGTACCATTTTATATCTTTGTGCTCAATAGTGCTATAGATAGATATTATGTGACTTCTCAATATTATAAGCGGTGTTATTAGCACTTACCATTAGGCGAACGCCCTGCACTTCGCATTGTTAAATAGGACAAAGACAGTGTAAGTTCACACGCGGTAGATGTAAAACTATGTATTCTGATCATTTAGTAAAACAACGACATAGTATGCCAAGAGAGAGAGATAAATTGTTTATTATAACATTTTAGGGAAGGTAGAAATGCACAGAGGAGACGAAGGAGCACAACGATATAGAAATGCGTTTTGTCTTATTCGTTTTTTCCTATTCTCTTACAGCCTAAACTATAAATACTAATATAAATAGTTCTACTTATTGTACATATATTAATAGTTTTCTCTTTCGTTTCATAAAGTCCAGTTTACATCGTCCCCAAAAAAATTCCTCTATAAAAAAAAAATACATATATATATGAATGACAATGCACATTATTATTCGTTGCACGTGGCTACGATATTCCTTTACATAGTTGCTAAATGTTACTCGATGAATAATTGATGTCAATTGTTAAGTAATTAATATTATATTTATGCTAATTAGTGATAAGGAGACATTCATTTAGTGCTTTACATAAAATTGGAAATATGCAAATGAACTAAGGTTTTGCTTAACATTGTAATGGATGGTTGATTTGCATCGTATTTTTGTTTTACTTACTAACCTACAGTTTTATACGTGAAATGGATGTATTTTCTTATTTGCTTCTAATTAATTAATATTTTTAATATATTATTCTCCTTTAACGTTGCGTCATTATATTTTTTTTTCTTTAATGACACTGTTGTTTATTACATAAGTTTACAATCCGACTCCATTTGTATTATAGCTAGGTTAACGTCTGCTTATTATTATTCCCAACCAAAAAATTTAAACCTTGATGAACTGGCAGGAGTAACGAAGTTTAACATATTATGACTCACAATGGTGTGCAGTGTATATCATTTTAACTAACGTCAAATTGTTATGAGCAGGCGTATACCTGATAATCAAATATACGGTACTGTCGTATCGACCATTTGTTAAAAAAGTAATTTGTAATCATTAAATAAATCACTCAAAGGACCCGTAGGTTCTTAGATGCTGATCTCTGAATTAAACGATGGATAGATAGCGATTCATTGCTTTCTTTATTAATTTTCACTCCTTGGCGATAAGTAACAAGCCCGTCGCATCTAAAGACTTAATGTCAAGGAAACATCACATCATGTTATTTTCTAATTCCGCGTTGTTCAAAAAATTATAAACATATAATATATATCTGTTATATATGTTTCCCACGTTCGTGTTTATTTGCATCTGTAGCTGTCGAGGTTCTTTGTTAATTTTTATTAGCTTCAAAAAAATAAAACACCGATAACATGTTTAGATGAAACTGGATATATTGGATTCTTTGCCAAAGTAATAAGAATTTAATTGGATTTCATTTTATTTTATTTTTATTTAATTCATGGCCAAGTGTGCGACTTAGTTCATAATAGAATACCGGTTTGTCCTTTATTATTAAAAATTGTACTTGTGGCCTTGAAATCACTAACCTACCTATCAATTAACACTATTATATTATAAATAAGATAACCGAAGATCAAATTACATTACATAAAGGACATTTACATTAAAGATCAAGGTTTAACAATACTGAGATAAAATTGTCTCTTTTTAATAATATATTTTTATCAATACCTTAACTCTTTCCGCATAGATCATATGTATAAATCGTACAGGAAATTTATGTTATAAGTTTCGATGACGCAATGTCAAAGGGTAACGACAGAAAAGTTTGGCATCAGAAAGATATAACAAGGAGTCAATGCTTTTGAAGTAACTGTAGTGTCGTTTGCCAAATTTGGCAATCGAAGTAGTTCCAATTTTAAAGAGATTCAAATTCATTCATAACTTATTTGACCGTACATTTTAGCCACCGCTCACGGAACTCTCATTTACATAATATTCAGAAGGGAGACATTTTTTTTATAAGATAGAGATCGTACTAAGTCAAAGGTAAATTTACAGCGCCATTGATTTTCTGTAAAAGTTTTCGACCAAAAAACTCTTCCTTCATACGCTGTGCACACACAGATAAAGTGCTGCTGTTATGGCGGCAACATTATGAGGGTGGTAGCTAGGTAAATAAATTCGAAAAAATTCACATCAGGTGGCCTCTGAATCGAATCAGGAACCACCGTGTTTTAAAACAAGCGTTTAGCCACTACCCCCCACGGTCTTAATATAAAATTTTTCCAAACATGTAATTTTATATAGCTTTCATTTTTCAAACGTATTTATATAAACTTTAATAACTTTTTTAGTAGAACTTTTCTAGTGATGTTATTTGGTTTTTGGGTAATAACAATATCAACAGGAAAAACAAGAATATTTCTTAACTTAATGTTACGTTATTTCTTTCTGACTTATTCCTTGTGATTGTAAAACAGGAACCAAGTTATATCAATAAATCAAAAATCACAATATGACAGAACGTGCTTATAATTTTATCCGTTTTAATTCTCAGAGATAATTTTATTTTAATTCTCAGAGAGATTGAGTCTTGCGGGCAGCTACTTGCGTCACTGGGAACATGTCTACATCATTTACAAACCTTGTTGTCGTGGGCACCTCCCGGAGATCTGTTCCCAACAGAGCAACACTCGCCAGAAGAACTGTTCTCCCAAGCAGATACAATCAACCAATACTGTTTCTACGGCAGGTGTCTCGGTTTTCAGGTAATTATAAGTTTGTGTAATACGTTATATTTGGATTTTAACAAATCATCTCTTATCCCAATGTACTTAAATACAGTATTCATTAAAAAAAATCTCCTTAAGAGAGTAAACAAGTCGACTAAATCCCAAAATGGCCTTATTGTGTGTCAGTAAACTTGACGACGTTAAAGTTCGTGTACATATACATCGTACATCTCTGAACAATGTCTAGGCTGTTACTAAGAGAGTGCCTGTTATCACCGCAGACCACATCTTGACTTCATGTGTTGAGTCCATGATCAACCACTTACTCATTTAAATAAAAAAAATTATACAAACTTTCAGTTCACACCATCAATGCGGGGTATATTGAAAGGCATATCTATATGTATGGCCGGATTCTCAGAGGCGTATTACAGTCACGGCAACCTGATCAGCTCGGTGTGGACCGGGGGACAGTATCTCATCGATCCGGAAATGAGGGCGCGTAGGATAGTTAACATTTCGCAATCAGCAAGCGTTGAATTCTGCAAGGCGTTCTGGTTCCTTGCAGAGAGTGGTAATTATTTGCAAATTTATTAAAATATATACGTTTTCCTAAACGAACGAGAAATTTATCTATTGGTGAGTGATACCCCCTCTAATGATAATATGACACGATTAGGATGATACACAGTGCATCATATTGTACGCGCCGTCAGAGGCATGAGATGTTAAGCCTTATTACTCAGTAACTTCAGTAACTACAACATCCTTTAAACCAGAAAACAGTAATGTCTGCACATTAGGATTCGGTGACAGGAGCCGACACTGCTCAGTTTGTGTGTAGTGTAAGATTACTTTGTAAGGTTCATGGCATGCTGTTTATTACAAACACAACAGAGTAATTTGGTCGAGATCACTTTACCATCATCGGTCTCATTGTCATTGAGTTAGCTCAGTATCGATTAAAAAACCTTCTCGTGTTTTAAACATATTGAATTTAATAATTTTTTTTTCTAGAAATTATGAAACGTGTACCAAGCTTAATGTCGTCAACGGTGGCCGTTAATAAGTTAATAACAATCCCGCCGGAGCCTATAACGGTGGTGACGACCGACGGTAAGGAGACTACTGTTTTGCCGCCCACTGTCCACATCGGCCTGCAAAGCCTTAATGTCAGATTGATAAGCGTTAACAAAAGAGCTGGTATGGTAAGTAAGTACTTAGGTGCTTCCCACTTATTTTATTCTACAAGACGAGCAGAATGTTCAATAAAAACTTGAAAGGTTTAATATTAAGTAGTATATATATAAAAAAAATATTGTTTATTTTAGACAGGCGAAAGTTCCTCGAGCCTCCCGCCGGCAGACGGCGTCCTCTTTCACTGCCACGGAGGTGGATTCGTTGCACAAAGTTCAAAGTCACACGAAACTTACTTAAGGGAATGGGCCACTAAGTTGAATGTGCCCATACTATCAATAGATTACAGTTTGGCCCCTCAAGCTCCGTTCCCTAGAGCATTGGAGGAGGTATTCTACGCTTACTGCTGGATGATGACTAACTTCAAAGAGATTGGTACTACAGGTATGTCAATTGCGTATTCTTTATTGCCCTCGTGTCTCAGTGGTTAAGTGTTTACTTTGTAACACGGTAGTCCATGGTTCAACTGGAGGCCTCATATTGTTGTGGTTTAGTTAATGTATAGATTTTTTCGGACCTGCCTAACTAGCTGCTATCCATCACATTATAAATCTATCACCATAACAGCCTTGCTATTTTCTTACATGTTACTACTATATATAAATCCAATATCAATATGAAGTTTACTGTATTTTCCGTTAGTCATATATATATAAACATAAATTAATTAAAGATAATTTTTTTTGCAAGTTTTCCGTTTTTTTGCCTATTCGGTAAAAAGATCAATGTCTGATAATGTAATATAACTGACAAAAATTACTTTTTTAAAACGTAATTAAACTCTTTACAAAACATTGCTTTGTCAATAGTAATTTTTTTTATACAACTTAACGCTAATACTATCAGGTCGACCAAGTATATTCTCGCTAGATCCTAGGTATTAGTTGCTTACTTATATCAATATGAGTACGAAAGTAAGAATAATAGAAAAAAATCTGTGTTTGTAGTAGTAGTTAAAAACACATCACTGTTGCTCTCATGCAAAATATACCATTTAATATTGTATGTTGTTTGAAACCTAAGTAATAATATCAAACTACTGCTGGCTGCAGAAATAAGCGCTGCCATGGTACTGCTGGCTCCCGATAAATACCGTAAATTTTTGTTTCAGGTAAACGCATAGTGTTTGCGGGCGATTCGGCCGGGGCTAATCTTATTGCAGGCTGTACGCTTAAAATCCTTTCCAAGGGCCTTCGACCGCCGGAGGGTTTGTTCATGGCCTACGCTCCTCTTCTTGTTAGTTTTATACCGAGTCCCGCTCGTTTGTTATGTTTAATGGACCCTCTCTTACCATTTGGCTTCATGATGAGATGTCTTAAAGGTATGTGAAAATGTTAGTATTTAAATTAAAAATAAATAAACAGCTCTTTCAACGTTCCTACTACTACCACTCGAAACTTTTTTTTTATAATAAGAGAGCTATCGCCTGGCATCGCAGGTCCACCAAAGAAGGTCTGAAATTGATTGGTTTCCTCGATGTACATCACAAGAAGCGTAGATTCAATGGGAATAAAATCTGCTCCTCCACGAGACATAAAACGCTTTACAAACTGATATCACATCTTTATGTAATTAAATATTTAATAAAGGTGAAACTTTGTAAAAATTACTTCAAATTTAAAGGGTCGATTATTTGAAATATCGTTTCAGCGTATGCAAGTCCAAATTCAACTGGAAAGGGGAAATCCGATTGTCAAAGCAACAAAGAGTCGGTAACCTCATCAACTACCCCACTAGACAGCAACGGCTTTCTCAAAGTTAGCCCATCACAAGGTAATAAAATAGGACTGATAAAACTTGTTCCATTATTCTGTTGTGTCTCTACTGGTTACAAGTTTCTGTTACCAGAAACCGCCTAGGTAGATATCATCACAGCGACTATTTCTGTTGCCGACCAGTAGCGCGCGTGCAAGCACTACTTTGTTCCAATTTATAGGAATCTATGTGTAGTGACATTACTAGGACAACGTGATATAACCTCTTGTGTCTCACGACGATGAGCATAATGTAGTGCACTGTGTGTAGTGTTAATTAGCGCTATATTTTTATCGGCAGGAATATACATTTACCATCACGTAGACATCTTAGTCGTCATATAAAATAAATAAGCAGCGCTCTCAACTTTCCCATTGTAGGAACTCTGGCTCTTCCGTCATATACACGACAGCTGTTGTTCTTAAGTAGTCACGATATTTTCCTTCACATGAATATTGAAACAATTAATTAAAATAAATAAAAAGGTGTAGCTCGTATGATACATTTCTATGATACAGAGGGCATAAGCGAAGGCCCGTCATCATTTGAAGAGGTATCACCATCCGATTTGGCTGAGTTACAAGCGCACAAATCCGGTAGTGAACGCAGGAAGTCGTCGGACACTACCATTAGTGCTGCCTCTTTACAGAGTGAACACACTGCTACAGGTACTTTAATGTATCACTACAGGATTTTACAACTAAAACCCTCCAATATTAACGATAATTATTTGATGACAAGTGATAGTGACGCCTGCGCTTAACAATTTGACGTTAGTTAAGATTACTCTGCAACATATTGTGCTTGTTGCCTTAAGACAAAATAAGGAGTCTCATTACCCCAGTAGTTGTACAAGCTTTATCGCCCTTCAAGCCAGAACACAATAATATTTTTACACTACTGCTGTGCAATAGAAACAGGTGCTTATGGTATACCTACCCAGGCCGTCTCCCGTAAATACGAACTATAACCAGTAGTAAAATTTTGCACACTAAAAACACTTACAACTTGTAGCAATTGCTAGAGGTCTATGTATAGAACAAATAAACAGCCATCTTAATTCCCACTGCTGAGTCTTACAGCCTTTTGTCACAAGAAGAGATCAATGCTACTTATTCACCATTTTAGATGCTTCTGAAAATTATTATTATTAAATGAAAACATGACATTTTCAGGCGTAACACCGACCGAAGATAAGTCTCAACAGTTTGTCTCGGAGTTTCTAGAACGTTACGTACTCGATAGTGACACAGACTCCGAAGGCCGGCGGTATCCGATTATTAAACCGAATAATAAAACACGTGAGGATTCCCACAGGTATTCAATTAACTAATAGTCATTTTTGAAACTAATGTATAATAACAGCTTGCTTTAACTTTAACTATGAGTTTAAAAACCAACATGCACTATTATTATCAATACTCCTGTATATATTGACACCATATCAGTATATCTAAATACAGTTTTATGCACCACTTTATTTACAATGTTGTAGTTACATTTTACTACCTTTATGGTGTAATGACTTAGCTCATGCTCACGTATGGACCATGAACAGTTCAGTCGGTGGAAGCGTTTTTTTGAACCAGTTTGAGTACCTAACACTCTTTGTATTGTATATCATCCAGCACATCAGCATTATTGTTTTCCAATTGTCAACACATAAGAGCCATAGTATTCTAGACGAGCACGCTTCATCATCCACGTCGCTTAATTCCATGTATAATAGTGAGTGAATGCTAGCCCATTTCTTATAAAAAACTGAAAGTGAAAAATTTATTATTTCATTTGATAATGAAATAATGTTTCTTCACTTTTATCAATAGTCAGTCAATGCTCGGAACAATTACACAGTTACAGAGTAACACTGCATAAAGCTATTAAAATTACAATTTTTTTAATAATACAAATGTTATTTTTTTATTTATTTCAGGGAATTAGAGTCGGAAGCATCGAACACGTTGGTCGGGGAACCGCCACTCGTCGATGAACAGGACTCCAAAGAGGGCAAGAAGAGAATTAAAACTAGGTAAGCATGCAACCTTAGTTTATTAATATACGTCATTGTTACAGTCGAAAGACGCGCGAAGAAATGTTTATTTAAATATTTTTTTTTTATTTCGATAGGATAAGTGAAGCAGCGACTGGTATAATGGGAGCCATGTCCTCTCGGCTGGCATACATCACAGGATCCAACTCTATTAACAGACCTACACAAGAAGAGTAAGTTTTTCTGATTACTCCATGGATTACTCACTACTGCGTACACAGACTTATGTATACTATACTTCAAGTTGTTTTTTTAATCAAAAAAGCCAAATTATTTTCTAATCATCAGGTTAGCAGTTCGTACAAACCTCGACGCTCTCATTGCTCGAAGTCCGTCCGACGAGTTTATATTCTCAGTGCCACGAGACCCATTGCTATCTCCATACTGGGCTGATGAAGAATTGCTGAAGAAATTCCCACCTGTCAGGATACTGGTGCGTGTTTTAAATCTAAAACTAGCGGATGTCTTTAGCTAATTGATTTTATGTTCAAATATCATGGAGTTAGGTTAGTGACAGGGTTTATTTGGACCGGTCTGGCTTTCTCCCACCATCCCTATGGCCTCATTGTCAATAAACACCATATGAAATTCAACTCGAGTGTTATTATAGATTGTATTGAAACTAATAGGATGTTCACCACATGGTAGATATACACTACATTAGTTATAGTGTTTGTAGTCATGAAACAAGAAGTATATATTATTTATTATATTATAAATGAACAAAATTTATGTCTTTATTGTCAGACGGTGCACTTGGATCCGTGTTTAGACGACTGCATCATGTTTGCTAAAAAATTGAAGAAACTCGACAACGAAGTTGGCATCGACGTTCTAGAGGGTCTGCCGCATGGATTCCTTAACTTTTCTCTTGTGAGTAAATCAATCTGACAATTTATTGTGATACTACTATATTAATCTATTGAAGGATGAGTAAAGTAATTTTTAATATCAGTCAATATTATTAAAGGAGACAAAAAATATATTCATCATCATCACCTGGTGCATTTACACTGCTGAACATGTAATGCATGACAAACACATGATACTGCTTGCTTCCAGAAATATCTAATCCATTTGGTCCTACAATGCCGATATCTAGCGGTTCCCCTTGACTTCCGTCAGATCGTTGGTCCATTTACCAGCCAGCATATATTTATTTTCTCCAGATGGCCAAAGAAGCGAACGAAGGATCTAAATTATGCGTCGAGCGTATCAAACAATTACTGGACTTGGAGAGTGATGCTGCAGGGTCGAATGGCGATGAGCAGTTATGAGCGTGTTGGCTGTGCTGCTCACTACCGTGAGGCTTTAATGTGGTGTGCATGTGCCTAATATATATTAAAAAATTATTCGAGCTCCAGTGGCGCAGTTTCTTTGTCATATAAACTGGCATATTTAAATGGTGTCAGAAAGCACACACTCAGAATTTTAATTATTATCATGAGGCTTTAATATTCTGTGCCTGTGTCTAATTACATAAAAAAAGATTCGAACTCTATTAACGGTTCCTTTGTGTAAACTAACTTACGTATTTGGTATTAGTCGGGCCTTTTTCAAACTAGACCTAGCACTTCATTGTATTGTGACTAAAGTACTAAAATACCCTTTAAGTATAATATATAGGGTCGGAGATATCGAATAAAAGCTTTTTTTAACTGAATATTTCAAATAATAAACTGCAATAAGTTTTAAAATTAAACCTGTATAACTTGCCACAGTAGCTCGCTGGCCTGATTAGAGCGTGCAGCCTTAATTCCGAAGGTCGCGGGTTCGAATCTGGTCATGTACCATTGATTTTAATATTTAAGTTATGTACATTTGTGAACTTTAGTTACAACAGCGACATACAAACGGTGAAGGAAAACGTCGTGAGGAAACCTGCACATGAATAAGAATTTATTTTAAGGTGTGTGTGAAGTCACCAATCCGCATTGGGTCCGCGTGGTGGCTATGGCCTATCGCCCTCATATTGAGGGTAAGCCTGTGCCTCAACAGTGGCTACGTAAATTGGCTGTTGGAAAAAAAACTTGCCACAGTATCCTCTACTGGAGTTAAAATATTTCTGGAACATGTTTTTTTCAATCTTGTCATTTCATTGGCAAACACTTATTTAAATCTCAGAGCGTGAGACTTTCAGTTAAATCGAGGATGTTTTAAAAATCGATTTTAATTAATTTCTATGGTTTTGGTAAAATTATAATATTTGTCGTAAAACTTATATAATACAGAATGTAAAAAAAACTTACTTGAAAAACATTATAAAATCATAAATAGATATTAGGTTAGTTAAACAGATCTCATCCTTACTGAAGATATTTTTAAGTAAATATATGTACCTAAATAACGAAGCGGTGATAGCTTTGTAAATGGTTCATACGCGCTGAACACCTCGAAGAGATGCAGGTTTAATCTCACTAGGCTCAAGCTTACGGCGAAGAAAAACATTGTGGGAAAACCAACATGTAAAAATAACAAATTGTGTAATACTATCGTATGTGACCTTCATCTACACAAACTTGACCAACATCCTGGGTTACTTTCCTTTCTAATTTCAAGTATAGAAAATGGCTATGTTACCTTTCGACCATAATAAAATATTAATCATCTTAATTTTTTAACAATCATCGTCATGGATGCCATTTTCCAATTGAAGTTGGGTGGTCAGGTACAGAAAATAGTTTCACATTATAATTACTTATTAAAAAGGAAAATATGATTTTTCCTTAACGAACACCAATTCCGGTTCGCTAAAACCTAAAGAACTGCTGTTCAGTAATATTCATAATAAACAATTTGAAAAATGTAATACAGTAATATATTTTTTACAGAAGGCCATACCATATACTAGATATCGAAAGAATGTTTAATTTAAATGTATTTACTTTTTATTCTCAACTGCCTTCGTGGCACAATACATATTTTATTTGTAACACCTGGTTCAACTCCACAGATACACGCTGAAGTGTTTACTTGTAAGGATTTTAAGAATGCGCCCATCAACACGATTGGTCTCATTGTCACTTGACCCGTTATAAATTTGAGGTTGTGTTAATCCATTGTATATAAAAAAAATTGTTTCTCCTTTGTTCCTAGTTAATGTTTTTCTTAATATATTTTAGACATTCTTGTAAACTTTTAATATATTAACCAACAATCGTTAAGAGTAATTTCTCAATTGTTTGTGACGCTTGTTTTTTAGTCTGGTTTATTATAGAGCTCTAAAAAGTTGCCAGCCCTGTAGAGAAATAACGTAGATACGAATTTATTCACGGTCGGAGTTAGAATTACTATAAAATATAGGTATAGAGCTTTTGTCCTCTGGGTAGATACAGATATAAAACTAGCGCCTTATTTTTATAAATTTAAATCATAGTAATGCAAGGGCAAAAATATAAAATAAACTTGTTTATATTCAACATAATAACTGAATTGCCAGTGTAAACGCATGAATAAAACAATTGTGGAAAATATTTCTATTAAACTCCGGTCTTATAATAATGCATTTTAGGATTCCCAATTAATGTAGTATTATAGATCTGTTACCGGTACCGGTTATAGCATAAAATCTAAAATAGAATATGACCTTAGTTTAAAAGTCCAAATTAATTGAAACTATCTAGAAGAATATTTATAACAAGCTACATTTAAATTAAACAAGTGTTGCTATATTATATAGACAAAAAATCTGCTTTTTATCACTTAGTAATATGGGACATACTAAAAATAGTTACCAAGCGTAAGAGTTGATCCTAAATTTAAAAGTAAAAGTTTTTACGGTGATGCAGATATGCAGCGAAGGTGAAGACTTCTAAATGAAGCTTAGTTTTTATTAGAGATTTGTTTAAATTTACAGTTATTATTAACCTTCTAATTCATTATCATAAAAGTGTGTTCATAAAATATGTTATTGCCAACTTTTGTACTAAATATTATATACTTATTAACATATTTTAGTGTAAAACTATTGAATAATACACATACAAATTTCCTTGCCAGTTAAATGGTAACAATTAGAAGGAAAGATGAGTAAACTTTTTACTTATTTTAATAACTTAAAGGCACTCAAAATTCCGTCATTATACTTTGCGTTGATGGTATCATTAAATACGGGCAAAACTCTTGGAGAATATTTTTACTTTATATAATAAAAATTTACTACCCCACACTTTGCCAGTATGTTGGGAAAATGGTTGTGACTCTACTTGTGAAAGAAGAGTGCTGAAATCACAATGATGGGAACATTATGAACATCGGGTTGACCGAGATGAAATTTTAAATCTAATTTTGCAAAAAAGAGTAAACCATATTTAAATTCGGTACGATATCTACAATTTAGAAGATATTATTATTTTCAATGTGCAAAGTACCCTGATTAACAAAGTTTACCTGTTACCAAAGTAAGATAATAAGCCAAAATTCTACTTAAAATAATTTCTAAAACTAGTACATATTATTTTTAATATTACCAATTTTAATATACATAATTAAGGACGTTTTGTTATGCTTTGTACCCAAATGTAAATGGTAATAATTCTTATTAAAGATAAAATCTAGACCCTATAGTCAACAATAAACTTGTTCATTCTGAAAAAAAAATGGTGTAGTTAAAATTATTTGTGATTTGGAATACTACACTTCAGTTAGTGACCTCTAACTTTATATATACTCGAATAAATGCGTACAAAAGAAAACTATGTACCTAAGAAATATAGAGCATTTGCAAATAAACAGTTGTTTCTAGAATAATAAGCGGAAAAGCATTTAAATTAGGCTTTTACTACATTTAATTTGTGCTAATGTATTGTTCGGAGACGGAAGACGTAGGGAAGCCTTCCACAAGGTGGACTGACGATCTGGTGAGAATACCGGGAACCCACTGAATGCGAGCAGCGCGGGACCTATCGATGTGGAGGTCTTTGGAGGAGGCTTATGTCCAGCTGTGGACGTCTATTGGCTGATGATTATGAATGTATTATTGTTATTAAGAATTTATTAAACTGTGAAAATTTTTAAATATTGTTTATATTTTACATTACATCTTTTATTACTTCTAACACTAATACTTAAAGGTTTTTAGACTTTATAACATTTATGAGTTTAATCTTATTATGTTATATTATTAATCCCTATAAGTTGTTTCAATAATAATAAAAAAATTCGGGTAAATAGAAATAAATGTTTAACACAATAATGATAATTTTGAAAAATAATTCAATAAATTAAAATCGTTTCAAGAAAAATGGTCACGTACAATTAAAAAGTACTTTTCGTTGTCCTTTTTATTATAAATGTTGAAGTATGTCTGTGATAGGTTCAAGCTTTGTAAAAGCGTAACAGTATTCGTAAATGCACGAGACGTTTGTGTAACAATATACGTCTTAATCGTAACTGTTATATTTTGTTCATGTAGTTGATAGAATTAAAAGAAAATATTTATTGATATTTTTATAGAATAGTAAAATATTGATTTGAACGTCGTAAGACAAACTAAATAAAGCTATGCGCTCAGTAGGTTTCAAATTAATCTGTAAATTCTATGTAATTTAAGCAGGCCTTAAACATGGAATAATAAATTTCAATAATATATTATTTATGTAATACAGTTAAACACCACTAAACATTCGACGATATTGTACTTATATTTTATGTTTATTAAATAAAATACATTAATCCTTTCTCTTTGTTTATATTAACAACCTATACAGTTAGACTTGCTGTGCGGCAGTGAATTACTGGCGTTGTAACATGCAGGTCACCAGTTCGATTCCGAAGTCACTTGTGATGATTGATCGATTGGTGGATTCTTCGAACTCAGCCGGAAAACAGCAATGTCATTATGAGCGCAAATTTATAATACGAGAGTAGTAGTGAGCAACGTGGATTAGAAAAAACTACCACCAACCCAACATTTGATGGAGTACTTAAGTGAAATTGCACTGTCTCTTGACTTGTCATTTGTTGTATTATGTACAAAACTACTTGAGAGTATCATCAAATCATGCTTCTATGTTTAAAATTCCCTGCTACGTGGTACGTATTATTGACTACAATAATTTGTTTTTAAAGATTTATGATATTGTAGCCCTAAAGCTTTATGGAAAATAACAAGAGATTTTAGTATTTACAGATTTCCACAGTCTGTCAAGCGAGCCTGCGACCACTGATACGATATATCATATTTGCCTTAAGCATAGGGGCGATGCGAGGGAAGGATTTTTTTTTCTCTGTTACAAGCCTAGCCATAGTGCAGAATGGTACCAGGCCGCTTTTATCAGTAAAATCGCCCAAAAAATCTATGAAACAACTGGTATTGCACTATCGTTGGTAAAAAAATTGCGTCTTTTATAGGTATAGACCCATCTCAATTATCTTCATAATGTGCAAGGTTATGGACCATATATTAAATTCTCACCTCATGTCATACCTAGACAACATGATCTCTTCAGGGACCGACACTGAACATGAGGCAAGATCATAGGCAAGCTCTGCTGACCCTGTCATAAGCAAAAAAGAATGGAGTAATAACTACAAACTATTACATGGCCATCAGACCTGTCACATTGTAAATTATTTGGCAGTTGTCCCATCACATAGCAAGTCTATGTTTTAAGACAAAAGCTTGAAACAATGATGATCACAAGACATGAAGGTGATTTATAATTATGTAGAAATAAAAGTACTTTACAAAATGTTATCCATGTTTATTGTACTAATTCTAAAAGTTGAAAGGAAACATGACATTTAACAAATTATATGTTACAGAACATAAAAGAGATTGACTTTTTGGTAACAATTATCAGTGTCTTCAAATATAGTGTTATGAACATAATGCCTTTTGACATTTAACAAAAACGAAAGTTTCAAATAAATCTATAAATTTTCTTGTTACTACATAAATAAAAATCTAAATAAAAAAAACAGCATTCAGATGACGAGAAGTCAATGTTGAAAAAAACATCAATTTAGGTATCTGATCAGTGTACAATTACCACTTAAATGCGAGGTGATATTTGTTGAAATAACTAAATGAAAAGTAATTATTTTTCAAACAATCCAATGAATAAACTTACAGCATTGTACATTTTTATTCAACATATGATTACTGCCAAAATATTTTCAAAATGTAGTTAAAAAAATGTCTAGAGCTAACTTCTTATATTTCACAATAATCCAAACCATGAAAATTTACCAATCCTATGTTTATTTAGATTTAAATGTATTTAATATTAAGTTAGTATTACATTATCCGAAGCATGCCTTATAGAATGCCAGCGGTACCTTCAGTCAGCAACAGGTGAGCACTTGAAACTTTACAACACTGTGTCTTGAATTTAGTGAGATTTCAGTCTATGAACTATTTTTATGGCATCATATGTCCACAACCACAACCTATGATTAACCTGTTCTTTACAAATATAACTTCGTTTTCATTCTGATAGATGAACATTGACTTGAATACAATCCTTAAACTTATGTTTTATCACTTTTTTTTTCACAATGATATCTGCCATTTTAACTTGGATAGAAATAGGTTAGGACGTTCAGTCAATTTCAAGTCCATTAGTTTTTGCATGTGGCACAGATCCATTAACAAGGGGTGCCAATACCTGAGGTTCTCTGATTGTCTTCTGCAGCACATGTGCGTCCGCTGGTTCTATTCTCTTATAATAATGCTCTTTTGTCTCAACAATTTCAAAACCAAATTTTTTATAAAAATCAATAGCCCCTTCATTGTTTACTTGAACATGTCTGAAATATTTAGATTATAATTGTTACAATTATTGACTAGGATTTATTTTATAAATATCTACAAAATAATATAATAAAAGAATATTTTTTTATATCAATTGAAAGTTTTTGCTGCATCTTACCAAACAATTTTATATAGTAAAGACTAACGTCAATGCAATGGTAAAAATGTTTGATCAAAAGTATTAAGATTTCAATAAGTACCTTAAGCTATTAAACATAAATTGAAAGTATTTGAGATTCAAAGTGTCATCCTTATTATCATTATGGCAGGTTTGTTGAGAAAATTATTCTGGCATTAAACAAAATTTTCCAACTGCTGAAATTCAACAGCCACTCCTTTATATTATCAAATCATTACTCTGATATCTACCACAAATAATTTCAGGAATTTTTGCCCACCAAGATCTACCTTAGAAATCACAAAGGGATCCTCTTTATAGATTACAGAGAAATACAACCTTTTTTTGTGATGGTTATGGTCATCAGCCTATATAATCAAAGTATATCAATAAACGGAAAATATTATATTCCTAAATAACATATCAAGCTCCTCAGAAAGCTTGCTATATTGTAACACTAATGCTCTTGGAAGTAATTAAATCTTCAGGTTGTTCCCCACCACCTTGTCTTATTTCTATTCTAGTCATTACTTACTGATTCTTTAAGGTTTGTTTTGCTCAATAGCAACAAGAAAAGTAAAATAATTGAGGTGAGATTACTTATACATTTCAACTACAATGAGTGCGTCCATTAGACAACTAAAAGAATTAAGTCATATAATTCTTTCATAATTGAGGTTATACAAAAAGTTGTTAACAAACAATGTTGATAAAAGAGCAAGTAGTCAAGGGGCAAACCTTAAATGTTATCAAACATGTTATATTACATACCATTAGCTAATACTATAATAGAACTACTTAAAATAGTTTATGAAACTGACTATTAAATAAAATAACTAATAACATCAATAAAGGAAGATTTAATTAAAATTTCAGTTTTATGAGCAGTTGTTATTAGATTAACATAAATCACTTAAAAAAACACTGCATGTAATTTTCATTAAGCAATTTTAAATAAGTTAGTAAAAAAATATACCATATTATTATTGCCTTTTTTTCATACATTATTACTAATCAAAATATTTGGTAGCTAAAAATCTCAGCCCCAATTGTATTTAATGAATATGTGGGACTGATTATTTTCTATCTTTTAATATGCATTAGTTTTTTTTTAAAACTGCTCTATGATTAAACCTTTAAAACGTAAAGTTTTATTTGGTATCCATTTTTACCACTTGTCAAAAAATATAATAGGTTAGTTTTGTTTATAATGTTACTTATGTAAAAAAAAATAAAATTACATTCTATAAACTTATTTATATAGGTTTACTTTAGACAGCTGTAGTAATAATAGAAAAATCTGTCTGAATACTCACAAGAAAATGCTGTCGAAATTTCCATCCTGTTCAACATATTTGAGCACATGTTCCACCATTAAAGTGCCTATACCAAGTCTTCTGTAGGGATATAAACAGCCCAAAGTCATTATATATAATCTACGAGAATTCTCCGACGTGTCTATCCTACAGCAGACAGCTCCCACTACGATATCATTGTAATAAGCTAACTTCGCCAGCTCTCCTGCTTCCAATACATCCTTATAAAATTTATCATTGTAAGACACTGGAAACACAACTGTGTTCAATGTCTTCAGTTGCTTTATATTATGCGGTGTCACGTCGCCAAGTTCTATTTTAGCTCTGGAAAACCAAAATGTTCACTTATGAACAGATTCGAGTGATGTCGATATCGAAGACTCGTGTATCTCTTTGTCCCAACATGCACAAATTTTAAAATAATATCATAATAAGAACGTTTGTTATAGTATACATTACCTAGTCATTTTTATAACTATTTTACACTAAAATTTAAAAACTAAGCTAACACAGTTATATCACACGAGATCACTCCCGCCATCTACTACATTAGCTAACTCGCTCGCTCCTTATTGCCATCAAGGAATTTAATGGTTTTCTTGCATATTTCGTGATTTTGACAAATATGACCAGTGTTTCCATACTACCTATAGTGGGATATTAATAAACTTCTTGAATAAAATTTCATACACATTTATCCAAAAAAATATGAAGCTACTATGAAGTGAAACTACTTTATAACAAATGTGATGTCATAGGCTTTTTTCGCAAAGTGTTTTATACCTGATTTATATTTAAAATTGGCATTAAATGAGCATCAAAAATTTTTATTAATTAAAATTGTTCACTGTCGAAATGTCAATGGAAGTATCGCATAAAATTTAAATAGATATATAAACGTGATATCATAAAAAACAACTAAGCACAAACATTAAAAATTTTGCAGTCACTATTTTTTTTTAAGATTCAGTAAAAAAGCCAATGGAAAGTTTAACACTTAATAAAAAAGGCAACTTTTAAAATAAAACTAACATTCTTTTGTTATATTAAAAACGTCAAGTTCAAGACGTAAAAAAATTATTGAAGATATATTTCGCACAATTTGCCATTAGTGTTATTTAGGTAGGATGTTCGGCAAAATAAAATACGGTAAGATTTGTCTCAAAAATCTATATATTCGTAAGCGCTTATTTCTATTAAGCAATATAAGATTACAAACAACGAAGTCTTGTGAAGCTACAAATATTCAAAAATTGGAAAACTCAGCCGTTGGGGTTCCTTCAAACAATGATGAAATGGTTAAAAATATTTATCCCCCTTTAAGAGTTGCACCTGTTATTTTAAATAAGGATCCAGTTGTATTATCATTTGATGATGTTCCTGGCCCAAAATCTTTGAAATATCTAGCTAGCTTTCGTCAGTATGTTTCCAACATCGGAGTTCAAGTTACTGCTGGTATGTTAACAGCTGGACTTAATGCCGGTGAGTATGCTTTTGCTTCTCGTAATTTTAATTATATTACTCTAAACTTTTTAAGTATTATGACAAATATTGTCATAATAATTATGTAAATAATATAAATCATACTCGCCTACTCCAACAGTGGTGGTTGTCATAACATTTTAAACGTTGTATAGCGAAAAATAGTTTTTTCTCAAAGAAATATTTTTAAACTAAATTAATATTATAATGTTTAAACTTACTTTTAAGCAAAAGATTTCTTAGTATCGCTGATACCTAAAATACATAACTGTAATTTATAAAATTTCCTAATGGCATTCCGTCAATATTATATAATATCTGTTTTATAAATTTTAGGTACATTCCTATACAGGAAAAAACCGTTCAGAAATTTTGCATTGCTGTTTGATGAATATGGACCTGTCGTTCGATTTGTGAGTCCGATAGGAGGCGATGTCGTACTTATTAATCGTCCCGATCACATTCAAAAAGTGTATAACATGGAAGGCGACCATCCTCTAAGGTCTGCTTTAGATTCTTTGGAGAAATATAGGGCTGAACACAGAAGTCACGTTTATGGAGGAATTTACGCTATGTAAGTTTAATACGATTTAGACTAAGCGGACAATGAATACTTTTTCAATATAGGACTATGTACAAATTGAATCCTTACATTTATTGAAAAATTAAAATAAACATTAAAACGCTGAATAATAACCTGTTATCCGCATTTATCACTTTTTATGATTTTAATGAGATTGAAAATGCTATTCAATGTATGATTATATTATTCAGTGAGTTGTCAATTGCGCTCGTTTTTAGTTTTAAGTTAAATTATTAAAATGGTAATGTTTAGCTCCTGTAATGGTCACGATTGTTTTTTTTTTACACAAATTCTATACTTATATAAAATTTGAGTTGATGTTAGACATGGGTCAGAATGGATACGACGTAGATCCTTAATGAATATACCATTACAAAGTGCAATAACACAACACGTTGATGGCATTTGTGAGTCCTGCGATAAGTTTACGCAAAAAATATATAACATTAGAAACTACCAAGATGAAGTAACTGAAGATTTAGTAAAGGAGCTAAATAAATGGGCTTTCGATTGCATTGGTAAGTATTAAAAATGTAGTAAAATATTTTAAAGCAAAGAGAATATATTCGTGTAGATGCAAACGTAATAAATTTGTTTAGAAGTTACCTACCTACTGTACACACACAAAAAGATATTTATTTATACTCTTTCGAGGTCCGAGGCTTTTTTTTTTAAATTGATGGTCGATTTTCACGTTCAATAAGTGAATGAATGTTCCCATTTTGAATAAAAAAAAATGACTTTAATATTCACACTGCTTTCATTTTAACAAAAGGAGTTAATTATCGAACTAGTTGTTACAAGCTCGATAATTCCGAATTCGCGAGCAACGAATGTGATGAAACTGTAAAAGTCGTCAGGAAGACTAACAGTATGCAAAATAACTTGTAACATCTCTTTTAAGTAGACAACTAAAATAATCAGGATGAACATTTTTATACTAGAAAATAAAGATAATGCTCATTTGTTTACTATAAAGAAAACATGGTGTACAATTATAATAAAGCAGTTCATAGTATATGGCAAACTTAAAAACATTACTGGTGGTACGTCTCTGTTGCTGGAGACCGTCTAAGTAGATACAACAGCAGCTCTTATTTCTGCCGCTAAACAGTAGTGTGCAAACATTACTGTATTCCGTATTGGAGGGCGTTGTAGCTAGTGTAATTACTAGGGTAACGAGACTCAACATATTATGTCTCAGCCGACGACCGGGATAATATAGGCAAGCGTATCACCTGATAGTGAACGTCCTGCTCGTCTAGTCGCTCAATTAAATTAAAAGAAAACTTAAAGGCTAAGTTTGTTTACATTAAAACCGAATGATAAGTTAGTGTTTAAAAAAATTTGACGTTTATTTTAAATATTGTAAATAATAAATGCGAAAAACGTTTGGCACGACAAGGCCCCGAGAGGCCAAGAGAATCTTATATTAATGCAGTTTGTTTTAAATAAAAAAAAAATCATTTAGTAACTATCTCATAAAACTAACATATTGTATTTTTAACCTCAATTTGAAATATATTATATTGTATATAATTTATTTTATTCATAGGTTTAATCATATTTTCTAAGAAGTTTGCGATATTGGACAAGGAATTAATATACAGCCAATGTGACATGTCGTGGTTATATCATAGTCTAGAAATGGCAAGTGATGCCATAGCCAAGTGCGAATCTGGAATGCGTCTATGGAAATTGTTTCCTACACCTGCTTGGTACTCCTTGGTCAAATATTGCGATAGTTTAGATAAGTAAGTTTTTGAATACCGATTATTTATATATTTCTTACTTTCGACAAAGTCATGAGTGAACGGGACGTTCGCTTCATGATGATACCTCGCCTATAACAATGTCGTACCTTCGCTTTGAGATATAAAATATTAAGTCGCCTTACAAATTACAAATCGGAATATATAATATTTGGACCCTACTTTTTGGCTATAGAAGTAGATGCTACAATCGTACTTATCTAGACAAGTCTCCAGAAATAGAGACCTATAATCAGTAATATTATTTACATCTTTAAAATATATGTAGAATTTGTTAAAAAAATTTATTTATTAGACTGTATATATACTTTCATTTCAGTTTAATCGGCAAGCATATCCTTGAAGTAGAACAGAGTATCGCACTAAGTGATAAAAATGATAAATTTAAAGGTAAATCTACATTCTATAATTCGTTTCCGTTGTTATATAATAACGTAAAATGATTTTTTTTAAATATTCTTCTAGACGGGTATCACTTGATCGGTTCGATGTTGTTGGGAGAAGATAAAATGAGTGTAGAAGATATTGCTACGGTCCTGATGGATATGCTTTTGATTGGTGTAAACACGGTTGGTACAATTTTTATTACCACAATATTTATAAGAAAACTTAGCTCAATCGTTTTTATAATGAAAAAATGCACCTTGTTTTGTCAATATTTAAAAAATCTAAGTCCGAATCGAAGGACCAAACGATTGCGAAAACACCAGCTTATTTCAGTTTTCATTTCTATGTTTGTAATAATTCTATTGGGATCCTTTAATCATCAACAATTAAATATAATATATAACAAATAAACAGCCTTCTTAATGTTTCCACTACTGGGACTCGATGCCTGCTGCCACAGGGAGAGAATAAAGGCCCTTTACACATCAAAGTCAAATACACGTTGGTTTTAATACATGGTTTGGTACAAAATAAAATCTTTTAAATGTTGCTATCCTAATAACGGCATTGCCATTGGATTATAACTTAAAAATTCAACCCTAATGAAAGCACAAACACTATACACCATACAATTCTAAATTAAAGTTTTATGGAAATGGTTTGCGTCGTTGAATCCTTTCAAACTTTCTATAGAAAAAAAATTGTTGCAATACAGGTTAGATTCGCATTACTTTTAAATTATTAGGTTTTTGTAGTTTTGATAAATACAAATCGATGAAACGGTTTTAAGAAGTTTTCTTGTGTTACTTCTACGTGGATCAACTGTTAACGAGTACTTAATAATATTGCTATTGCTTTCATAGATAACATCGGCGGTATCATTTACATTGTATTTCATAGCGAAACATCAAAGAGTTCAAAGAGCGCTTTATAAAGAAATAGAAAACATTACACCTGAAATAAATATGGATCAGATTGTTGACCTTAAAAATTCAACACCATATCTACAGGCAAGCATAAAAGAGACACTGAGGTAACCAAGAGTTTGAAAAGCTACTGCATAAAAAATGTTAAAAATGAACGCATTTAACCTATTTTATTACTGCTATTGTATGTTCCAGACTAGCTCCTCCGATACCGTTATTGACGAGAATTTTGCCAAGAAACATAGTTCTGGATAGCTATAAGTAAGTAAATTTTTTTAAACTCCAAATGTATTTTTTTTATGCGACAAAACGACGAGACGAACGAGACGTTCACCTAATAGTAAGTAATATTTGTGCCTATAACAACGTAGCGCCAGTAGGATGAAATAGACATTATAAGACATAAAATATTAAGTCTCGTTATCCCAGTTATTTAACTACCTGCATCGCCCTTCAAACTGGGACATTAACATTTGCACTATACTATTTGGCGGTGGAAATAAGAGCTGTACTGTTAAGTACTTAGAAAGTCTACTGTAGCAGTGTCCTACTACCAGCAAATTAATTATTAAAACTGAAGTTACATAATAGCGGTATCCTAAATAATTTTAATCTACGATCGGCTAACACTTGACCTCAATTTCACATGGGTTGCCAGAACATTTTGACAGACAACACAATGCCGTTATGGCGGCAGATTTAAAATATATGGTTGTTTGCTTCAAAACGGGCCCACCGCTATAAAATAACATGTGGTCCCGGAATTGATCAGAGACCATCGCGTTAAAAAGGTGCTTGCTTTTTTTAACACGAAATTACGAACTACGCCACAGAGGTGGCAGAATAGTTTAGAACTGAGGCGTTTCGCTAATAGTTCCTATTTTCTCTTTACCCATACCCAAGAACTCAGGCATGGAAAGAGAAAGTATTATACCCTTAGACTTTTGTGCCTTTCAAAATAACCAAATTATAATTATATAGTATACCACGAGGTACACTTATTATGATGTCGATACAAGACGCCGCACTGAAGGAGATAAATTACGACGACGCTACCAAGTTTTATCCAGAGCGATGGTTAAATGAGAACACCGAGTACCATCACGACTTTGGATCTATATCCTTTGGATATGGGGTAAGAAAGTGTCTGGGTCAAAATATAGCGGAAATAGTGACAACTCTTCTTATAATTAAGGTCAGTTTGAATACTAAAGTCAACATTTTCAACTCTCACACTACGTTTAAAAATCTAACCACTTGTACACAAATACAGACGAATGTTCTACTTCAATAGAGGAGTTAGAAACCCTGTTCCACAAGGCATAGTACAGACTTCGACCATTTATTCTCATTTGTCCGGAATAGGAATACTTTTTTGGACAAAGTGCCAAGGCGCGCAAGAGGTTCACCTGATAAGTATAAGTCTCCCCATAACAATGTGGCGATAATAAGAATGTATACAGCACTACATCGTGCTTATCATCTTGAAACAAGGAGGTGTGAAGTCTCGTTAACTCTGTAATTTCAGTAGCATTAAGACTGTTTAAAACGGAACACAGTAATGTTTGCTTTAATGTAGAAACAGTAATGCAAACATTGCACAATACTGTAGGAGTGGGCTACCTACCTATTCGGTCTTCGCCAATAAATATTCACGGCAATTCAGAAAAAAATTTCGTTATTCTTCATGTACCACCAATAAAAGCAATAAATATTTAATTTGATTTACAGGTATTACAAAAATATAAGCTGGAGTATCATTATGGCGACATCGAGCCGACACGAACGTTCATATCCAAACCTAACAAACCTTTAAAAATAAGGTTTATTGATAGAATGTAATGGTGGATGGACATAACTTAAAATTGTTATTTGTCACATAAGTATGGTACATTAAATTTTTTTTGGAATTATTGTTTTTACTAACGGAAAAAAGAACAGTAACTAAGAAATGGAGTGAAGAAAGTTTTCTAAAACATCTTACTGTTATAACCAAAATTATAACGGGACTTAATATATATGGACATTCTCTACTGGTCAATCTAGGATATGGGTAGTTAAGTATAACGTTACGAGGCCGTGGTTGCATTCCGAACGGAGATCCTGTGACCACTCCTAACGTTGAAAATTACCACCGAAGGTGTTTTAGGTAAAAATCTCCACATAACTCTTGAGTTCCCTTCAGATTACAGTATGTATTCGAAGGTTTCTCCTCTCGATACCTAAAAAAAATGTGGGTAGATGCATTGGTAGATGAGATTAAAGTATAGGATAACAGAAATATACGTATGTATATTACAAGAAAAGTCTATTTAAACATGACAAAATTATTCCTGCCGTGCTAGCCATGCAATATATGTAGGTAATAGATAATAAATAAATAAGAAAATAACAGATATTTAAATATTAATTTTCTGGATTTTTACATACTGATATTGTTACAATTACCACGTACTTAAGGGCGAAGGATAACATCGTGAGGAAACTCGCACACTGAAATTATCTTTGTGTGTGTGGTGTCACCAATAAAGTGGCAACAGGCTCACCCCCTGTTACATGGGACCTAATCCAACCACATCTGGCGAAGAGTGGGTGTTTATTCGCCTCTGCCTACTCCTACTGGGAAAAGAGGCGTGATAGTATAAAAAAAAAATACTGGACATATTTTAAGGCGTGTTCCGGAATCATATTTATTATTAAAAATTTCTTTATCTTCACCTGAATAACTAACAAATTGCCGTGTTGTCTTATAAAAACTCAATAGTTAATCTTTACAAATATTTGGCGGAGAATAGAGTGACAAACACATTTGTGACATCCTATGTCACAGATATTAGAGTAAAAGCTCCTTGTTCGCACTTCCTTCATTCCCGTTTTCACTAATCGCTGATTAAAAAATAGGACTCAATTCCTATATTCGCGGCTAAAATTTCTTTATTCGAGAATCTAATAAGTACATACATTGACAATAATAAAAGGATTCCAATAGGTATCCAACCCAATATCCTTTGTAAGTACCGTCAAATGGACTAATAAAAAAAGTATATTCGGTATTACGGCATATTTTTGGAACTTATACCCCGCGAATAAAGAGCTTTTACTAATTATATCTGACCAGCAATTTTATTGGCGATACCGTTTACATACCGGTAGTACCCGATAACAATGTAAAAAGCAGTCTTTCTTTATAATTTTCATAATAACTATAAAATATTACCAATATAAAAAAAGTATAGATACATATATCTGCAATCTACAAATTATTTCATTTGTACAATTAATAAAATCGGCACCATTATGTTCACGCCATTTTAGAATGTAACCAGCATTTTTTTTATTTACTCCGACTCCCATCTATTTTTATTTAGGTAATGAATTTTTATAATAATTTTCTTATGGATAATTCATCATCATCAGCCGATAGACTAACATATGCAATATAGCTAGATAGATAAATATGCTTAATTAAGTACATTTTGTTATAAAGCAAACACAATATAAAGGAATCACTTTAATTTATAAGCATCACATTTTCACATTTACATATAATAATTTAACACAAGAGGAATAACATTAAATAAAAATCGAGTTCACATTCCATTTATTTTTATTATCTAAGTCCTCTGACATTTATATTTACTTAGCTTAAAATAAGAGATTAGTTTAACAAAAATACAAACATACCATTACAATACATGGTGTTTGTTACACACCCCTTAGGGACATAAACCACAAAAAAATATAATAAATTCCCGTTACAATTCCATGATTGGTATGCGTTTCAGATGTTTAATGAAAACCCCTATAATGGTTCCCACAGCTGGAACTCAGCACCTTTTCTCCTAAGGAGAGACTCTTAAAAAAAATCATTTACCCATAATACTGTAAACATTATTGATTGATTGATATAATGTAACTTTTGAATAGTTTTTTTAAATTTTTTAAAAATAAACACATCCAAACAAGAATTTTTAAATATTGATTACCATTTGTAATGTGGGGCCGGAAATATTGTGTATAATTAATATGGAACTTCATTACCACAACAATGCATTCATAAAGACAAGTAACAATAAAATAAAATTGCAATATTTAATGGAGGTAGCAAAATTAACATTTTATCTCAAAGCAATAGACAAACATAACATATACTAGTGCTAGGCGTCTATTGCCGAAGACTGTCTGGGTTTGTACCACCACAGCACTTATTATATCACAAAATAGTAGTATGCAAACATGACTGTGTTCCGGTTTGAAAGACGCTGCAGCTAGTGTAATTACTGAGGTAATGAGACTGATCTTATGTTTCAAAGCAATGAGCACAACAATTTGGAGAAGTCTATCCTAAGTAGCGCCCCGCTGTTATAGGTAAATGTATCAGTTAACATCAGGTCAATGTCTTGCTATGTCACAGCTTCATTGAACAAATAAACATAACATTTGCCATCAGGTGAATACTTTCTTATAATTATATTGAATAAAAAAAAAGAATATGTAGGCAACTGTCAAAAACCACATTATAATAGATTAACACCTAGAACTTTTATCTATCAGTGGAATGAGAAATCGGGAACTTGACAGGACTCATGCAAAAAGAACCTGCCGCCAGTAAACTTATGCTTATGCACTGAATTCTATGGTATGTAGTATATCTTGATTTTTTTCCAACAGGATAAATATTGATAATATTAATTTTATCAAATTGAGTTTTTATAAGCAGTGACTCTTTAGAAACTAAAAAAGCCTACAAATGGCCTGCAAAAGCATGACTGATGATATACATGTGTCATATGATTTTATGACAAATATAAAAAGGTAATAATAGATATGCAATAATTAATGCAACTATTAATGAAACTATTACTTCTCATAACAGTTCTCAGAAATGTATATATCATTTTCTGTAATGAGTGTAGAGAAATCGTTTTATTAATTGATTAAACAGAAAATAAAAATGTGTTAAAACTAATCAGATGCATTGTTTCAATATTAATTATCGCTATTAAACATTACTCATACAATAATAATAGTTTTAAAAATGGAAACAATGTCTTTATTTTAAATGCAGTAAGTTTATTTAATTAGAATTTATATAATTTTTTATGCTTTATTATTGCATTGCCCATACAATGTTTACATTGTTTAGAAAATGCTATTACTACTAATAAAGCACAATAAATAAAGAATATTGAATAATTGTTTTCCTTCTATCTTTTCACTTGATCTCATTTTCAAATGATATTAAGATATTATGAGATCATGGATGGTGATGTATACTTGGCCAAAAATACTTCATGGAATAATGAAAATCAGAACTCAACATAGATATGGCAGCAAAAATACCATATGAGTAGTAGGCTTACCAGGCTGGTTGAAAAATCTATATAACTATCCAAACTCCACAACATGTAGCCTCGGAGTTAAATTAGGTACCTCTATTTTACAAGGAATGCCATTAGCCTATGCCCGCAGAGGCAATTTAACAAAGTCAAATATTTTAAAATTTACTAATAAGAATTTCAAAATAATTTAAATGTAATACAATTCATCAAAATTCAGTAATAAATTTTAAACTTGATTTAGCTTTACTTTCTTTAGCTTTTACACACAACAAGAATCCTGTAAAGTATCTTCTTACATTTGTCAAAAATTTATTTATTTAAGGAATATACACCATCTATTTACATATTGCTTGATCATATATTTTTACATATAAGTTACCTCTGCCTCCTAGATGAAAATATATTTAAATACTTTCCTCTTGTCATTTCTTTAGCCTCTTCAAGTCCTAGTTGGTAGGCAAGGTCATGAAGTCTTTTGACTTCCATTATAAGACCACTTGTTGAAAGTGTACCAAGCTCTGTGAAATTTCTTTAACATTAGTAACTAAATATTTTAAATGGAAGTAAAGAGTTAATTTTTGAATGAAAGACATACTACATAATTTAATTGTAGTATTTCAGTTAGAAAATTGAAGATTACTTCTTAAAAAAAAAACACAAGAACACTACAGGTAAACAGGTTAAGTTTATTTCTATCTTAACAGAAATATTGCTTTTTTAAAAAGAAGGGCAATATAAATTAGAAAAACAATTTTTTCCCATAATAACTCACGTTGCATATAGGTGTAATCATCCTTAGTGAGCCCTTTCCAAGACGGTGGAGATTGATTCGCATTCTGCAGATTCGCAAACTCCGAAACTCCGGGAACTGAAACAGATTCATTTGATCGTTGCGAGCTCTCATCAGTATTTAAAAAATTTGCATTACCGTCACTCATTTTTAAATAATGTTTAAAATACAGACGTTATAACTGAAACGTCGAAAATTAATGAATAAGACGTAATGGTGGACGGGATGACAACATTAGGAATGAAACGTAAATCGCGGGGATTTTTGAAAATCAATCATTTCAAATGTTTATAAATTTAAAATCTAGAGTATAAACAATATTAACTTACTTTGTTCTGGCCATAGTTCTGGTGACGCTCGGTCAAGTTTTTCTAAACTTAGAAGACTTTCTTCTAAAGATGTCAAAGGAATATCTTCAGTCGTTGCTTGGCCTAAAATAAAACAACTATGGAGTAACTAACTTCTTCTTAAAAATATTTTATCTAAGTGTACTTAAATTCTAAATGAAAGAGTATATTACTATATTGTTTTCTGTACTTTGGTAAAATTATGATGTAACAAAAACATTACCATCGCTCACAATAGAATTGTGTTTCGCGGCCATTTTCCAATTTATGACATATAAACAGACAGTATAAAAACTTTTTAAAAACATAGACAATATAGTTTAAATATGGTACCAGTTATTTTTTTTTTGGACATTCATGAAATTATTATATTTTCTGTATTCATGTTAAAAAGAAATTATTTAAAATAAGAGACTATATAAAAGATTTTTATGAAAAGCAAAATATTAAACCTACAAATACACGTCCTAAAAATAAAGACCTAAAGCAGGAAACGTGCCCTAATATTTGAAACAATTAATTTAAAAACATCTTTAGTATGTAGTATAAAAATCTTTAAAGTCAAATTTTATAAAAGCTAATATATTTTAAGCTGTAAAATATATTTAATTATTCCGACGAACAACCTGAAATACCAACTAAACCAAAACAAATAAAGAAAATGGTGAACAAGAATATTCAGCTACTTTAGGAAGTACTATTGTCAATCCTGAGATAGACGATCTTTCTCCATTCTTTTTTGTTAGTGTTCATATTATTACAAGATAGAAAACAGCTCTATATTTCCTGTGCTGAAAATTGGTATCTTTTCTTGTTAAATTTATAACGTTCCAATTCTGAGTCATTGGTTTATTTTAGCTACATAGGAAGGTAAGCTGAATGGAGAAAAATGAGTTGGGACAACTTTGTAATATCTTTTTTACTTATTTTAGGTATACTTGGCAGGTATTCACTTTTAAATGGGTTGACATTTAAATTATTACATTGTAAATTTTTTGAGGCCTTTGTTAAATTTTAAAAGTTTTATACATAACATTATTGGTATTACCGGATTTATATTTTCAGCGAAGTATGTCAACACTTAATTCGTTTTTCTCTTTCTTTCTTCCGGTTGCCAACACAAGGCAAGGTGAGTGTCTAAGTTTTACCGCATGGTTTTTTAACCGTAAATCAGAGCAAATTTAAGTTTCAGGGGACGAAAAGGGACAATTTTCCTCTAAGGTAATAATTTGTATGTTGCACGCGTTAATTTAATTGAATCTTAATATAATCGCTTTTAAAACCCATTATCGTTTGCGGGTCTGACTAGTTCCAACCTTGTTGTATAGAATATTTTAATTGTGAATATTGTTATATCTGTTATGTTTTAGGTAAATCATTTTTTTTTAATATTGATTAATAAATTTTCATAATAAAATTTCAAATAAATAAACAATTTGTGACACATTAATATAACCTAACCTACCCTGAACAAGAAGCGGAAAAAGTGTAATATATCGTCATTCCCAAATACATATAACTTTTTATTTAGAGTATGTGATAAAGATGTAATTATTAGTTATTTATGAACATTATTAAAATTTAGTTTTTTAATGGTTACTTAAGTTTATGTTTCTGAATCTCTTCATTACTGTTTCAGATGCGTTCCGTAACGTTGAAGGATGTTGAACAAGACAAGGTCGTCAAGACCGTAGCTGCCCATTTGAAAAAGTAAGTACAATGACGTCTCTGAGAAACTGTTTACTAAAAAGTTGTATTAAAATTCTGGATATGATAAATTTTCTTTAAAACTATAGTTTTATATGCAGTGTTAAAGGAATTTGATTCAAAAAGGTTTTTTATTGTTAGAATTTGTGTTCAGACAGAAGTTAACAATTTTAAACTAATTACTGTTTGATGTAATTTTTTAAAGTAGGTTTCTTTAATAATTTTTCAATCAGTGTATTACTTACGATTTTTTTTTTGTTTTAAGATATTTTACATTTTTTAATTTTTTTAGGACAGGTAAAGTTAAGGTGCCAGAGCATATGGATTTAGTAAAGACTGGCCGTTTTAAGGAGCTTGCACCCTATGATCCTGACTGGTTCTATATTCGTTGTGCTGCTGTTCTTCGGCATATCTACATTCGCTCACCAGTTGGTGTTAAGACTGTTACCAAAATCTTTGGAGGTCGTAAACGTAATGGAGTCACACCTTCCCACTTCTGCAGGTAATTTTATATTCTAGTTTGAATATTTCTAAAAGGATATGAGTCTGTTATTAATTTTTTTTTATGTTTTACATTTATTGTTATAATTAATTATATCTACACAGATTATTCTACTGCAATTTTATATAATTGTTAAGATTTCAACATGTTCAATTTGATTATAGAAATTGTTAACAAGGCTAACATTATAATTAAGGTATATAACCATAATATTACTGTTATTTTACTTAAACTTTTGATTCTTCATATTAGTCATAAGAGAAATATGAAAATGAATATAAATATTTTTTACTTATTAATTATATCTCATAGTTATATACCAGGGGGAAGAAGAAGTTATATAACATTGATATGTAGTTATTATAAATTTTGATGTTGCTTGTTTTAATGTTTATGATTTCCAATAATTATATATTCAATATTGTGTAAACTTATCGAAGTTGCTAGAGTTTCACTTTACAATTTTGCCAAATAATACATTTGAAAACAAAAAAAATTTATTCATCAAATATAAATTTTTGTATCTGAATGTTCATATTTACAATACATCAATTTTTATATTAGTCAACAAAAGTTAAATTTATTTTATGATGAACTGATCTGCATTTTACATTTAAGTAAAAACATTAGATAAATATTACAAATATTTAAAAATACTGCCATTCAACAGTATGTTCACATAAAAATACATAATAAGGTAATTAATTAATGATTTGCCTATTTTTATTCATTGAACCTATTTAACTATTTCTTAGCAGTTTCTATATATCATTCCTGTACTAATTTCCCTAGTACATAATGTAACTTTGTTCATTGTTGTCGGTATAATTAAGGCTAAATTAAAAGGTTGGACTGGTTAAGGCTGAATTTTCATATACTCTATCATCAAGAATTGTAAGTAATGAGTGAGAATTACTCCAGAAATTTAGGTTGATTTAGGTAATAATCTGAAATGTTAATTATTATGCTGTGACATTATGAAAATCTGAATGTTTTGTTTCTAATATAAAACAAAAATAATTACACAATATTAAATTGCACATGAAAAATAATAGTGATCTGAAATGTGTAACTAGAACTATGTAGTTTTTAAGAAAGTCTAAAAGTATAGTTCAAAGTAATTTAAAGGTAATACCTGTTTGTTTTATTACCAAAAACTCATGACTGAAAAAAAAATATACAATTTCCTAATAACTGCTAGGTTTTTGAGAAAGGTTTTTATAAATTAAGTTATTATTATTGCATTTATTAATAAATTTGTGATTTTTATGTATAAATCTGTTCTATGTTTTTTTTTTTGTAAAGAACTTCTATGTATTCCATTATAATTTTTGTATCTCACAGATCGTCAGGCAGTATTGCACGAAAGGCACTGCAGGCGCTTGAAGCTTTGAAGTTGGTTGAGAAAGTCCCCGATGGTGGCCGTATTCTCACTTTTCAGGGCAGGCGCGATCTTGACAGAATCGCCGCACAAGTTCGCCAAAAAGCCAGACAGCAAGCTAAGCAGAGTGTGATTGTACTGTAATTCTATGAAAATTAAAAATTATAAAATAAATGTTATTTTACTCCTTTTCTAGTATTTTTAAGATTATTAGAGTATTAGATTTTACATTGCTCAGATAATATAAACAAGTTAAATAATTAAATATCCAGCAGTGAGGCTAGCTGTTGAGATCATCAAATTCATAATTTTAATAAATAAAATTTACGGCAAATAGTAAATGATTTAAACCCAGTTTTTTAAATTTCGTGTAACAGTAAAATATGTTATCATCTCTAGAATGTATATTTACACTTTACTATTATCCTTTAATGATAATGGAATGGTATCTTTATTTTAAAGTAGGTTCGAACTATATAATACTGCTTTTCTCCTTTTTTATCTGTGAAGTTAACTTGACATTTGTCAGTGTCAAAACGCGTTGTCAAGTCTCATTGTGTTATTAAATATTACAGCGCAGTTTTGTTCAGTATACGTGTACGATCGGATGGATTTGTAATCGCAGTGATGTCAAAATGTTTACGGTTCTAGGATATCGAATTAGTTCCATACCATTTCTTTGTTTCATTTCGTGTGTTGTATCTTTGCACCAGTATGAATCTTCGAGTAAATCCTTGTACGTGATACAAGAGCCGAGTTACGGAAAATTTACTGTAATAAATAGATACGATGCAAAGGAGCAGGGTTCCCGTTCTGAAAGGAAAAAACGAGATGCAATGACAACTTTAGCAACGCCGACTTTAGAGAAAAATATAAGTACATGGGTAATGTTCCATTTCCTTATTAATGTTATCGCAACCACTCTCCCCTTTGTTTTTTCGCCTTTATTGTCGGTTCAACAATGACTTATTACGTTTAAAATTAGAAATTATCGTTTATTTATACATAAATAAATATATTGTTCACAGTACTAATTTTATTTACTATGATTGAGCAATAATTTAGTTATTTAAATAAAATTTGAAGATATCATAGCTCACGTTGACCGTGGACTCCTCGTTCCCTGGTATTTAACATTCTTAATTTTTCTACCATCTACTATATTTGTGAATAGAGATATAACAAATATATTTTTAAATGGATATGTGCAATGTACAATCATTTACTTAATTTTTTTCTTATAACAGACAACATACTTAAATGACAGTCACCAGCAGTTGATGGTGCATTGGGTTGGAGAAGGTTCTAAGGTCATTATTTGTTTAGCAAGGGATTCCAGCCCTAGAAGTAAAGAAACTCTTTCACCTTCAGCCCTATACATCTCTTATGATTATGGTCAAACTTTTGTCAACAAAACAGAAAGCTTTAGGTTGGATGACACTCCTAACAGTGGTTATGCACAACTTGATAAATTTGTTAATCATCCAAAGCATCCTGAATTTGTAAGTATTTGTAAGTTACTATAAAAAATAAAAAAATACAATAATTATAGGTAAAGAAAAATACATCTGCAGAATTTAGATTTATTAAGAAGTATATTAAAAATAATATGTTTATCATTTGTAGAATCGAAATTCCCTAAGCTTTTTCTTCTTTTAGTGTATTTTTGTGGATTCAACTAACAATAGGTTATACTACACTGATGATAATGGTCAAAATATACACAGATCAGACCTTACTTTTCAACCCAGTGAGCTTATGTTTGATGAAGAAAACCCTAAAAGGTTTGTTGTTTTAGACAAGGTTGGACATAATAGAATGGTGAGTATTCTTTTTTATAGTTTTTTAACTAACAAAATGTTCCTGCTGGTGTTCTGAAACATTTATAAAGAAGTTCTTTGTTAAAATAAAATATTTTTTGTAGCTTTATATGACTTTCAATGGAGGCAAGACATTCACACTAATACAAAGCTTTGTGAAAACCATTTTTTGGTCACCGGGTCCTGGTTTTTCGAAAAAATTCTATGTTGAGCGATGGGAACCTAATCGTAGCAGTACTGTGCTCAGTGTTAATGATCCAGAGAATATGACAAACTCTGAGGTACTATTTTCGGAAGCCAAAGAATTTCATATCAAAGGAGATTATATGTTTGCTACGAAGCAAAAAGATGTAAGTCATATTACTAAATTAGTTTTATATCAATGGATTGCTTTCTTTTGTTAAAAAATTTATGTGTTTTGTTATGGAATGAATATCTATCCTCCTTTCACATTTCAAGGATCCTCTTCCTAGGTATCATAATTTAAATTATATTATACATTAAATAGGTAAATAATAATCATCAAATTTTTTTTCTTGATATAGTATTATATATTACATTATACACTTGCTGATTTACATCATGAATAGTGATCTACAGTCCTTACTAAATCCACTCCCAGTGAGGAAGTGCTTTGTCAAGTGAATAATATGGCACAAAATTGCCCTACTCTTGGCTTCCAGAGTGTTCTATCTGCAAGTGGTTGACAATTGAATTGCATTTTATTAGAATATTTCACTATTTTTAATATGATATTTATAATATTTTTGTATACAGTTTTAATTTTTTTCTCAACACTGCAGCAGTAATTACATTACAAATTGTTATGTGAATGGTTAACATACAAAGCAATTTTTTTTAAATTTTAACATAAAAATATTTAAATAATACAATCAAACATTATACACAAGATATCAGTTTTCATTAGACTAAAAATGTTTTTAGTTCTGCACAACATATTATTATTTACCTTTATTACAGCTATATTAGTACTATGTAAACAGAAAATATTTATAACAAAAAATCGTCGCTGCTATTCTTGGAGCCTGTTCAAAATTCGTTACAGAGATTTTTAAAAGATTATTAGAAGAAATTAAAGATAATTAAGACTTCGTTTCAGTAATCACAGGTCACTTAGACAACAGGGTCAATCTAATGTTAATTTTTTTTCATACACATTTACTTTATTATACATGAACAGAAATTGTTCTTGGCACTATTTTAGATTTTTACGTAAATATTACTAAACAAGAAAAACTTATTTACTGGAGATTTACTGACTCGATCTTAAATAATGTATATAAATATAGAAAAGTTTGATTTATATATTGTAAAATAGGTACAAATATGTAATACTAATAATACCTAATTCTATTTGCGATGAAGCCGTAGTCGCCAAACAAACAAACACGTACGTAATCTGATTACGCTATCGAAATGTCTCTGATGCTTTATATGAAGCGGGGAAAGGAAACTTCACTATCTACTAACTTTTCAATGTCCGATAACAAAATACCGTTCACTATTGTTATTGTTTTGTAGAACGCCATAAATAAAGGTCGTCATTAGCAAGCAGTTGTCTTTTGTAGCCAATAACACCTATATCATTATTATTGAAATGCCGTAGTTTTTTCTTAAATAGAAATGCATTTGAATTAATATTGCCGGCTTTCCTTGATGATTTTCCGTTCTCAAATAATTTATTATCAATGATTTTCTTACCGATATACATTAAAAAAATATTGGTAGGTCTCCGTTGCCTCAGACCCTCTAGGTAGGTATCACCGCAGCCGTTATTGTCGCTAAACAGAGTAGTGTGCTGACACTACCGTGGTCCGGTTTGAAGAGCGTTGTAGTTAGTGAAAATACTGGTCTCGAGGCGACGAGAACAATTTGGTGCCAGTGTATATCATCCTAACTAGTGTCACATTGCGGGCAGGTGTATCATTTACTATTAGGTGAAGATCTTGCACGCCTAGTGGTTTTTTGTATAATAAAATGGCTTTGCGAATTGAAATTGCATATACAATGAATCTATTGTAAAAAGAGTACTTAATTCCCATTAATTGGATATAATGTCGTCTCAGACTAAGACAACAAACAATTAAGTTTTTATTTTTAAGGTTATTTCTTTTTCCGGAAGAACTTTTGTTTATGAACTGATCCATTGTTTCTACAATCATTTATTATGCTGTATATTTAAAAATTAAATCGTCCTTGTGCCCTCGACAATATCACGGAAACTGTACGACTAAAGATTCATATAATTATCTGAAAGTACGAACGAGTTACATTTGGGGGTGGTGAATCACACTTGCTTTATTACATCGTAAAAATTCAATATTTTCGTATATTATATAAAATTTTATTAAATTATGGATTTTTGTTGGTCTTACTGCATAAATTGGTGTATCTGCTAACGAGTTTCGCAAGAATTTATAATCACCGTTTGTACTTCTATGACCTTGCAACATGTTTGCACACTAAAAAGCGAAAAGTTATTTCGTTTTCTTCATTTTAGTTATTGGAACGGTAGGTAAATATTATTATTATAGTACGAGAATATGTATATATCGGCTACGTACTTAGCTTTAATATTTCACGAAAAAGTCGACTTACTAATACAAACGCTTTTCATTAGATAACGGACAAAGTAGAAATAGCAGTTTAATAAGTGTTCCTTTTTTTGCACTGTTAGAATTTTTACACGATGAAATGAAATGCTGTAGTTTGTCAGTGCCTTTATCTCGAATCTTGTTAGTGACAATTGTTTGGTCGGTTGACGCCTCTTGCCACTGAACGGAGTACATTAACCAATACACATCACCGTACCGGATAACTACATGAACCACTGCCGCTAGTTAGCTATTTTAGAAAAAAAAACGTATATAGGCAGTGCAGTGTAGTTTTATAAATAAATATTTACTAACACTTAAAATTAATTTTGCTTTTCCATTTTTGGCAAATTATTTGGCTTTTGTAAATACTATTTTTAATACAATTCAGTGTTATATCGTCTTATAAATAATACGTTTATCGCTAAAATACGTTGATTGATTTACATAGGCTATTTCCAAAGGTCTGAGAATTTGGCTAGAATTTTTTTGTTGTTAATTTTCTTCAATATTACAATGTAATGTTTCAACATAATCTACATTTAACTTAATAAATTTATTACAACGATAAACTAATTTATTTAGCCGCACTTAATGAACTTTTTCGGTATTTCCTGAATTCACCTATTTATCGCAAGTTTTACGTTGGTTAAACTTTCAAATGGAACTTCCGGTAAAGATTTTGACAAATCCGCAAACAGATCATAATTACTGGATGCAAGATCCGGGGAATCAGGTTGGTGTGGAAACAGTTCCCACCATAAATCTATAAAAATATGTTTAGTTTTTCTTGCGTTGTGGTTTGCATTATCCTGTTGCGATAATGGAAGCTCACGCAATTTTCAAGGCCGTTTTTAACAAATGTCTGTCGCAGTGGACTGGATTATAAATTAGAATAATATTCTGATCTATTTGTAGTACCTTTCGTTAGATAATCAATAATACGCAATACCAAAAATCGTAATTTAATTTCCGGATGTTTGGAAACATCTCTCCTATTTTATCAAGTTACGACTAACGTTTAAATGTGTCTTATAAATTTCTGTTATCTTAGGTCTAGCATTTTTTTTATTACCGTGTCGCATCTTATCTCCAAAATTTATACCTACCTAAACTTACTTAAACTGGTTATATATTTAATTGCTTTTAAAAACAATTACTAAACTTGTATATGTGCCAGTTTTTAATGTTTGTTCGTAGCTAAAGTCGGTATTATTTATTTAGTACGATTTCGATTTTTTATACTCTTTAAATACAACTCGAATTGAAATTTTCTTTTTATTAAACATTACAAATTATTAATATATAGTAAAATATTTTAAGTGTTAAGAAACATTTATCTAACCGGATTGCAACAATTATTTTTCTAAAGTAATAGGAGTGTTTGAAATAATTAATAAACAATTATTTATGGAAGATGAGCTTACACAGATAACCAAATTTTCTTTTTATAGAACAGTCAATATCGTGATGAGACGACCAAATTTTCACCTGATGGTAGGTGATACGCGTGCCAATAACAACGTGATGCTAGTTAAGAGGCCACTGAACCACATTGTGCTCGTCACTTTGAGACAAAGTCTCGTTACCCCTGTGACCTCACTAGCGTCAACGTCCTTCAATCGGGTACATAGTAATGCTTAAATATTACTGTTTGACGGCAGAAATAGGAGCTGCGGTTGTACCTATCTAGACCGTCTCCGACTACAGATATCTACCACCAGGGTGACCACCACCAGATAAGAAATAAATAAGGAATTATTGTAAACAGAAAACTCGTATTCTGTATTATGTCAAATTAATTTATCCATACGTTTATTTTATGATCGAAATACAAATTAGTGAACGTTAGTAACTGTCGGTCCATGGCTTGGTGTGACTAACATTCGCATGATAGCTGAATCATCATCAATACTTGTAACTAGAGATTGAGAGCTAAACATTTGTGTTTGCATTACTGGAAGCCTCAGTAGGTATTACATACATTGTAACCAGTTATATAACAGCCACGATAATATTTATATATGAACAAATAGAGCAGATTTTTGTATATACATATCGAAGAATACGTTGACCTTTGTTTATAAAAATATTACATTTAGATTTAAAGTTTTATAATTTTTAAAAATATCGTCTATTTAAGAATTTAATTACATAAAGAATCTATCACTTTTCTATTCGAGATGCGACGAGACAAACGAGACGTTCACCTGGTCGTAAGTGTTACGCCTGCCCATAAGAGTGTGGCGGTAGTTAGGATGATACACACTGCTCCACATTGTGCTCGTCGCGTTGAGCCATAATAGGTCTCATAATCCCCAGTAATTTCCATAGCTACAAGGCCTTTCACATCGGATCACAGTAATATTTGCACGCGACTTCTTAGGACCTGCGGTAATATCTACAAAGACTGTCTCGGGCAAAGGACCAGCTTAATAAGACCAGTGTAACACTATTTTCTGTAATAGTTAAATATTTTTTTTTTATTGTTCACACTTTACAATACTTTCGATTTCTTTTAGACTTCTTCTTCCTCCTACCCTTTTCCCATCTATGTGGAGTCGGCACAGTATGTACTTCTCTTCTATATCCCTCTATCAGCTGCCATATCTGAATTCACACTCTTCTTACACATGTCATCTTTCACATAATCCATCCACACTTTCCTCTACCCTTATAACCATCCACATTCATTCTCATTACTTCCTTTGTTATATGTCCTTTTTCCTTCTGCATAACATGCCTGTACCACGCTAACTGCTCGCTCCTCAACTTCTCTGTCACTGGAGCAACTTTCAGACTTCCTCTAATATACTCGTTCTTAATTTTATCTATCCTCGTCACACCGCACATCTATCTTAACATTCGCATCTCGGCCACATGTAATCTCCTTTCATCTGAACCCTTGATGGCCCAACACTCAGATCCAAACAATACGACAGGTCTAACGACCGACTTGTAGATTTGTCCCTAAGTTTAAAGGGCATTCGTGGATCACAAGTCGTCCCAGTGACCTGTCGCCATTTCATCCATCCTGCATTTATTCGGCTTCTCACATCTCGATCAATATCGCCGTCGCATTGTATGAGTGAACCTAGGTACTTAAAATCGGAGCAGATTGGTAGGGATACACCATTTAAGGCGATATGAGGAAAGCTGGTGGACCGCCGAAGTCACAGAACAAATGTTCAGTTTTGATCCTGCTGATCTTGAGCCCAGCCTTCTCTAATTTATTTTGCCATTTTTCCAACCCGCTCTGCACCTCGCGTTCATCTTTCCCGACAAGTACGATGTCGTCTGCCAAAAGCGTACACCAGGGTGTCTCCTCGTGTAAATCTGATGTCAGTGCATCCATTACCAGGAGGAAGAGATACGGGCTTAATGCCGACCCTTGGTGTAGGCCTACCAAGATCCCGAAACTGTCGCCTTCGCCAGTAGTGAACCGGATGTGTATACTGGCACGACAGTACATAGCACGAATAAGCTACAGATATTTCCCAGGCACGCCTTTCACTTTCAGAGCTCACTACAGAACCTCCCGCGGAATCTTATCTTATGCCTTTTCGAGGTCCACGAAGACCATGTCTAGGTATTTATGCGCACGTCTGTATTTTTCGCACAGTTGGCGAAGAGCAAAACTTCTTCGGGCTTTCGATTTCTTTTAGACTGGGACTTGTCATTTAAAGTGTGTTCTTTTTTAGATGTTATATTTTCAATTTACTTATTATTGTAGTAATCGATTTCTAATTCGATATCACCAACATAAAACGATATCCTAACGACAATAAATAATATAATACCTATATAAAGATATAATTTGAAAATGCCGATATGTGGATCAGCTTCATCCGTGAAGGATAATAATATATAAGAAAAAAATCTGGTTCAAGTAAAGACAACAAAATCCAACTAACAACTAGCAGTCGCTTTTGGCGTCATTTTATTATACTAGCTGGTCCCCGCCTGCTTTGCTCACCGTAACATCTCCACAATACCCTCTGGGGATCGAATTTTGTAAAGTCCATTCTTAGCTGAAGAACTTTAAATGGCAGAAGCAATGTCTTTACAAAATTTTGAATTTTGGCCTCTAATTTCGTCTCGTGATGAATCAATTAATCTCTGGATATCTTCTATATATGTTATAGAAGACTGTTACACGAGTCACGTTGTAGCCAGTGGAGTAAATTGCATTATATGATATTTTCTGATTATACGAACTTAAAGGTATTAATTAAATGCCTTCCGATAATTATATCTTTTCGGAATGTTTTTAGATTTTTGGAAATATTTTTTGCCCCTAAAGATGACAAAAATGAAACAATTATGATGAATCGTCGCGGCGTTGAAGTTTTCTGTGGTAACCTGAACAATTAAAAACCCATTATGTTTTTACTACATTTTCGTCTAAAATAGTCTCGAGTTTTATGAGTAAACTGGACATGTGGTTATTCAATGTGGTCAATTAGTTTAGTTTCCTTAAGGTGTGGCCATCACGAATTGCTTGCGTTATGTTCTAAGATCACGCGATGGTTTTTAGCTAACATGAATTTTTTTTTATTGCCATCGCTAATATCGTTACTCATATGACAATTGTAATAATATTTATTAGAAGAAAAAATCCTCTTTTTGTTTACTTTCCAACCTACTTTTGATTATCCAAGGATAACTTAAATTAATTCGTGGTTTCTGTGTAGCAATTTGACCATGACTCGGATCTTTAGTCAATACTTCAATTTCGTCATAGTTTTAGAATAATAACAAACAATAAAATACATTATAAGATTTTATAACATAGTAAAACAAAATTATAACAATTATTGTTTCTTATGATGTATTATATTATTATTATAGTTGACCTTCTACGCGATATTTAAAAATGAGGTTAATCGAAATATAATTTCGTGTATTAAGCGGTTGGGACTTGAATGTTTAGAAAGGATTTGTCATTAATTTTATATATAACTTCTGCTAGTTACCTAATTTAAAGAAAAAAGTAGTAGCAAGGTTGATTTACTAAATAGCTTTTATTAGTTGAACTTTGCAGTCCTCGTACTACTTGTGTATATTTATTTACAATTTATTGGTATTATCACTGTTCCAAAAGGATATCTAAAGTTCTTTTAGAATTTGCTATGAAAATGAAGTCTGAATTGGAATTTCTATTTTTTTTTTTTGGGTGGAACTCAAATTCTTGTTTCTTAAAGATGCCTATGGTTGGCATGTCTCATATCTTTAGTTATATGCTAGTGAAATCTGTCCAATAGTTTCGGTGCTAGTTCCATACAAACATACAGACAAAATACTTAACGGTTTTTTTTAGGAATCCTATAAACGTTCTCACGTATTTTATCTTAATAGTTAAAATCTATTATTTTAATGTAACAGACATTACTTACATATATATTAAAAGTGATAGTTAAATAGAAATTGTGTTTAAAGAGAAATTTCATCTGTGTATTTATATAATTTTCCTACATTAAAGTTTATTGATCTATTAATACTGTATACAGTTTCTATCTCAATAACAATATTAATATATTAACATTATTACATAAAATTACTATCTTACCGCGTGTTTATCATTTATTATTTACTAGTATTGAACAAACAGAGATCGCTGTCGCTTATTTATTTATTTTAAAATTCGTCACCGGTCTAAAGCGATACGTAACATTTATTCAGGAAGAGATTCATCCGCTCTCAATGCAGTTTCAATCATTGAGTCATTGAGACCAATAATTCTGTACTGAAATTTTATTGTACTGTCAGTTTAAATAACTATATCTGATGGTAGAATGCTAGTGGGGATATTACATATATATGATAGATATTTTTCATAGCGGTCCCACTATTGGGGCTTACGATCTTGTCTTATGAGGAAAAAATCAAGACTTATATAAACCCATTAGGTTGGCCGTGTGCGGGTTGAAGAAGGTCGTAGGTGCAGTTTTTTTGCGATATTCTCTTTCGCCCATAGTTCAAGCTCAGCGGGGATGGAACCCATGGCTATTCAAGTCTTACTACTAGTCCCACAAATTTACAGATTAAGCTATCATCGCTTATCCTCTGAATAACTTCGGGAAAAGAGCAGGCGCCACAGTCAGTCTGTACACCAAGTGTGGTTGCATATGGCATGTACAAAATTAAGGTCTATGTTCAGTAGTTGACACTTTTATATTGGACTTTTTTTTTTCTTGCCCATAACAACGTAGCGTTAGTTAGAACAATATACACTGCACCGCATTATGCTCGACGCTTTGACACAAGATTTCAAATCTCATTATCTCCAGTAATCTCACTAGCTACAATACGTACTTTTAAACCGGAACACCGTAATTATTGCATACTACTGCGGCAAAAATTTTGGTATATATGGTATATTTTAGTATATATTTAGACGGTATTCGGCAACAGAGAAATATCACCAGTATATAAGACAATACTAGATATATGATTGTTCAAAGGTTTATAATATGAGGTTGTTAACAAGACTGACAATGGAAATACCATATGGTATATTTCTATTATGTATGTGGAATGTGTTGTCAACATGAATGTTTAGAACGGGCAAATGAAATATTAACCTATTTGGTGATAGGCTTCGCTGTTGGTATCACGCTAAGGTCATTCTCTAAAAATGGACAGCACAGTCTATCTATGGGTTTTTATATATCATAAATGAATACTGATGTGGCTGTTTGCCGGAAATTATGGTATTGCTGTGTATATCGTTCTTATGATACAGTTTTTGAGACACCTTTATAATTTTCGACGTATTACGAAAATCGTGTTTACATGTAGTAAATTTTTAGTATTATTATTTGTCATGTATCCTAAAATATTTACATACTGCTCAAGATTATTTACTTGCTTCACATACGTATTTCTTTGAGTGTTATCCATTGATAATAAAAACGCCCTTTTAAAAAATATAATTTAACTTACGGTACCTTTGAACACTTGTGACAAAATTCTATAAGATTTATAGTGGGATAGAAATTACTAAGTAAAACGAAAAAATGTAATCTTTTTTATATATCAATTTTTGCCATTAGCTTATTAATATCATTGCAAGGTATTTCCGTACAGGTATACAATGTTCCAAGGTTACATTACTTAACGTAATATTGAAGTACGTGAAATAAAACTGAAAGCTACTATAACAAGGTTTCATAATATTTTAATAGGGGATGTAAGAAGTTATAATTCGTTAATGCTGTGTTAAACACCAAAAAATTTTACTTATCGCAGCGAGAATGGTCAATTTTTTTATAACTCAAACTGTTTTCATATTTAAATGATTTAAAGTTCACAGACATATATATATATACGTGTACGGTTTTTTTTAAATAATAGATGTTGTATATGATTATTATTTCAACCGCCACAAATACCAAACGGTATTGTTTTATTTTATTCAACGAAGCACAAAGACGAGCGATATGCTCATCTAATGACAAGTGTCTGCGATAGTAATATGTCGTTAGTTAGGATGATGTACGCAGCATCACGGTGTATTCTTGACACTGACGATGTTAAGTTTCTTTACTCCAGTAATTTTATTAACTATAATGATTTCCAAACTTGAACAGTAGTGTTTGCACACTACTGGTTGTCGTCTGAAACAGGAGCTATGTTGATGTCTGGACGATTTAGGTGAGAGAGATATATAACTAGATATATCTACTTAAACATTACTCTGAAGGAATTTTTTAATGATTTGTTGGAAAATTCTTATATTTTTTTCTAAGAATAATTGTACTAATGTATATAATAATACATATCTGTTTATAAAAAAAATTACCGTTAATTTATGTATAATACGTTATTAGTTAAAATACAATCACATTAGGTTTTTCCTTCTTGGCGGTTGTCTATTACATAGTTAGTATAGTAAGACTGTTTTATTAAGAATAGTTATTATTAATAAAAATATTAATGCCTACCTTTTAATAAAAATAGAAATTAATACTATTTCTATTTTTTGAAGAAGGTACACATTGGCCACTCTCAACTTGCAACCAGAGGCGTGCGTACCTATCTAAATAATAATCTCTCAAGTTACTCAAAAGTTACACAAATATGCTTTGGTTATTGCTAAATTGGTGCTTAAATGAGTAAATTGATAAGTTTATTTTTAAGTATAGATAACCGCAGAGATTTCGGGTGTGGTTTGCATACCCTACCTGAAGTCTTTGTGCATGTCCATGTTTGCAATTTATGCCAATTAATATTACGAGAACCAAAAGTAACCAAGTTTATTTTTGTCATTTTGTATACATATAAAAATATTTATTGTTTATATTTTTTCCAGAATAACACATTAGACCTTTATATTTCACACAAACGAGGTCCGTTCTATAAAGCCGAGTTCCAAACGGAATTGGACAGAAGGAAGTTTCACATTGCCGATGTGACGGACAAACGTATATTCATCTCTGTCATGCACACAGAAAATTTAGCCAACCTGTATGTGTCGGAAATAAACGGCAATTACACGCAATACAACTTCGTGCTGAGCTTGGAACAGGTCCTGTGCTACTTCCCACAAGGAAACTGGAAAGATAGTTGGTTGGAGTAAGTGCTTTTTAAATATTTTCCTGATCATCATCAGCCGGTAGATGTCTACTGCTGGACGTAGGCCTCTCACAAAGATCTCCACATCGATCTAAATTAAAATAAAAGATAAGAAATATAAGTTTGTTACAAAGTGTAATATTTAGAACAGAAAAATATTTAAAAATCCTAAAATCTGACTGTACATTTCAGTCCACTTAGGGCATTTTAAAATGTAGGCGGATCTAATTTTCTAGTAAATTTGTTTTATAAAAAAAAACCGGAATAATTTTGCATTGTCATATATAAAGAACACTAAAAGAAATACGCTGCCAATTGAAAAAACTTGTCGTTGGTAAAAAAGAAACAAGTCGTTGAACGAAGTGGGCGGTGAAGAAGGGCAAAAAGGTTATGTTGATTAACAAACATTTGGTTTCTCATTTCATGTTAATAATTAATAATAACTTTAACTTTATAATAATAATGGAGGATATATCTTGATATAGTGAAAAAATTGTATACGATACTGATGAATATGTATATTGGAAATCTGCTTTCATTACAGAATCGCTTTATTCCGCTAGTAATACAGCAATGCTGTAATGGAAGCAGTAACGAACACACTTCATCATCTTCAAGTGTCAGCTCATCATTAACTCATGCTAGGGTTCTTTGCAATGTTTTATAGACATTAATTCATTATATTTATGATAATGTTTTCAATACTTTCCGACGCTGTAGAATAGTGAAAAATTATACATTACTTCATGAAGGGCGCTGTAGCTAGTGTAATGACTCAACATCTTATGTATCAAGGCGACGAGCGTAATGTGGTGCAGTGTATATCATCCTAAGTAGCGCCATGTGGTTGTGGGCAGGCGTATAACTTCAGGTGAATGATCCGCTCGACTCTTCGCTTCGTTGAGTAATAATAAAAAAAACTTCAAATTGGCACGGGCATATTAAACGTCCGTTTTTGTTACTTGCTTGATGTGACAGGCTTTTTTATTTGTTTGAATTTTATAGTATAATGAAAATTTCTTTTCAGAATGTAATAATTAAAATGTTGGTGTAATTAAATCTGAAGTAAGAAAGCTTATTAGAGAAATCTTTGAAAGTTACAATCATATGCGTATTCTTCTTCGAATGAATAATGCTTTCGAATACAAATTGTGCGAATGCAACTGAACTGTTGTCAATGAACCTTTGCACATTGTTAAAATATAAAATTGTTGAATTAACTTTTTTACCCATTCCATTTGTAAAGTATAACTGAACAGTGGAATCACTATCAGAATGTAATCTTTCACATATTTCAATAATATAAAGAATATTAAATTAAGTTATTGAAGTATTTACAGCAAACTAAAATTTGTTTTTGCTGTGGACTTTCCCGGTAAGCTATAAGGCTTAAGGAAAAGAAAATAAACACTACAAGTTTTTTTCTTCTATTTTCCTTATTAGAACCAGTCTTAAAGATGTTGATCAAATCCTACACATTTTTTTATTAACGTTTTGAATTTTTTTTTTGTTTCATAGATTTGTTTGGGCTGTTTTGTGATATATTTCGATTAATATGTAAAATCTAGATAAAAAAATTGATATTGTTAATAATGAACATTAAAAATATCAAATCTCAGCCTATTTTCTCAAACATTAACCGATATATAGTTGTTAAGATATGTTAACATCTCCACTAGCACTCCATTGTTATGTACTGATTTATCACTTACCATCAGGTGAACATACCATTCGTCTTGACGCTTCGTATATTAAAAAAGGATGTACAGTATATGTTGTATGTAGGTCTAGGTAAATATGTTATTATAAGTGCACAAAATCATTATGTTATCCATGACCTCGAGAGTTCACGGGCAACTAGTGCCAATTTTGTTTTACTATCGTTTTGAGCAAAGATATGCATATCTTTACTTATACATATATATGTATTTATAAATGCTGGTCTAAATCGTAAAATTATAAATTCTTTTAACAATTAATAATTTTATAACGGTTAACTGTATATTTGTATACTATGTCCAGCGGTAAACGTCTATCGGCTGATGATGATAACTATATACATAAATAACGTATATTAATATCTATAATTATATATACCGCAGCATTAATTCACAGTTAGAATGAAACTAGAGTAATAGATACATTGCCCTATATTTTATCTGATGTATTCGTGGTCCGTAAAAACTCGAGAGGTCAAAGTCAAGATCGGATTTGTTTTAAATGATAACCATATATAGAAAAATTTTTACAAGATACTTATGACAATGAGAGTCACGATAGATAACTAAATGTGCTCGACAATACGTGGACAATCGCAGCAAAGTAATACCAGTAGATTAACAATATAATAGCAAGCGCCACAGATAGTCAAGGGGTCCGAAAACACCCTACAGTCATCCAAAATTTATGACTTATGACACGGAATCGAACGAGGGACGTTCTGATAACAAGGCAAGCGGTTAACCTCTACGTCACGGAACTAGTTATATAAGGACAGACGTAATTAATTCAATCAATATGTAACAATGTTTTATAACGGCTTCGTTGACTATCGTTACTGAGTAATCGTCTCCTTGGGTTGTCGTTGAAATAGCATTTCCGTTTAAAACACGATAATCGTAAGCGCCATTATGGCCAAAATGACCTTTAAATGCGCTCCTACTCAGTTTTTGGAGCTCTTTCGAGTAGCGTATTGAAAGTAGTGAAATTAGCAAAATATGGCGAACACGCTTACTTTTATAATTCGCTTCACATGTGATTCTATTCCAGTTTTTGGATCGTGGAAAGCAAAAAAATATTTTGTGGTTTACTAAATAATGTACGAGTACAATATAATTGTAAGAAATTCTGTCCTATTAAATTTTTTATAACAATTAAAACACAAAGATAGGTCAGGAAATGATTTATTGTATGTTCTTTTTTGCTATACTGATAAAAGGTATTTTGCCGGTTACAACTTTTGAGCCCAAAGGTCTGAGAAAATAGATATTAAGTTATTATTAAAATTAAACCAGTTTTTTAACGTAACCTTTTTGTTGATCTGGTGCGGTTTTAATTTAACATATCTCAAAATAGTTTTAAAGAACTACATTGTTTGTTTTATTGTGCAATATAAATTGAGAGATCTGTGTACTCTTCTTTCACACGTGTCTCGGCTTGCATATTAAAGATATTTTAGGTTTTTCAACAGATTGTCTAAACAAACAAACTAGTTATTTATAAGATATCCTTAATCTATTCAGATCTAAATATTATTTTAAGGGACGTAACGGAGGATGCTTTTACGGATTTGTACCGCGTGGAGGGTTTGAAAGGGATCTACATAGGGTCGAAGGTGAATTCCAAGTCCCTGATAGCTAACATCGAGCCGGAGCATTTGGTATCTCTTATCACGTTCGATCACGGTGTCACGTGGTCCCCAATTAAACCACCAGCGGAGGATGAAAATGGTGAGAAAATTACCAAACATATTTTTAATAATATATACAACAACATATAACAATTTTCAATTGGTTGTCTCACAAATTAAGACTTTTTTTTTACAGCTTTATTCGTATTATACTGTTATTATTGTGAGTCGGTTACCTAAAAGAAAAGTAAAGTGAAGTGCAGAAGTGAGATTTCCCCCTAAGAATTTATTTCTTCGGAAAATCTTTACGTCTCTCTCGCTATTGTTATAAGGATGCAATATGTACATTTGTTACTCTACCCCGTTAAATCTATCCCTCAAATTTTGATGAAACTCTTGAATATTGTCCATTACAAATCAGAATAAAAGCATAGCCTATAATTTTAGTAAAATGTTTATTTTTAATGAAAAAAGCTTAATTATTAGAAACCTCAACGCTAGTTATGCCCGCCAGTACTATTTATTCCATTTCCGTGTAATCATTGTCTTTGCTTTATTTGTTTAAGTAACGGTTAAGTGATAAAATAAATAAATAAACACACACATTGATGATTGGGCGATAGTCCCCTACTAGGTATAATTAACTTGAACAACAACACTGCAGTCAGATAAATAAAACAAGGGTTTCAATTCATTCCTCTTAATGTTTCAAAGAAGTATATAGCGTAATATCAAGATAACTGATATATGCACAATACGCCCCCATTGTATGTTACCGAGTAATTGATGGTCGTTGTGTATAATCGTATTTTTTTTTTATTATACTTATGTGCTGAACGAGATATTGGTTTGGATCTATTATTTTTTTTTATAATGTATACTTAAACATTTTCTATTACTGTTGGTTGGCTGTGATTATAAAATTGCTTTTTTAATTTCTCACCGATTTTCAATCACGGATCCAAGTTACAAATTGTTTATTGTTATTGATATGTGTTGTCTGTTTTCGCTGTAAAGATTATTTACGCTATCTGTACTTTATGTAAATATTTCTTTAATATATATATATATGAGTTCCAAAGATTCATTGACTCAGGCTCTCCGAAAGACGTAAAGACTCAAAATGTGGTAGAGATATTGCTTATGCCATTTAGAGGTCAGGTCGGAATGGACATTAAAAATTTCTTCCTCAAAGGGATTTCCAGAAGAAATTTTTCTCGTAATTTGAGTTTGGGGGTGTTAATAACGGGCCCGTGGGGCGGAGGATTACCGCCGTTTAATTTCAAATCCAATTCTATGTTACGACCAGCAAAGCGAGTGGGGGACAGCAAATTTTTTTGTATATATTGTGGGCCTAATTGGCACGAAGCTAACGATAGCGTAAGCTAGTGCAGCCCCATGAGAAATCTAGGCGACATTGCTTGGTTATTATTTTAATATGCTATATTTATTCTACACTACATATCATGGTCACGGTAATCTTTATCATCATTTCAAGCAATGGATGTCCGTAGCTGGATATAGGACTCTGAATTCTACATAAAATGATTGTGCCATTAGTTTTTTCACTCAGTGATAACAGATATTTCACAGTCGCCCTAGTCCTAGGCCATACTTTATTAAACCAATATCAACATCTATTACTCTCTATGCGGGTTTAAGCTAATTTTAATATTTGAGGGGCAGTAAATCAAATGCATGTGTTCTCACAATATTAATTCGTTGAAAATTAAAAACTTTTTCTGTTTTTTCAGGAAAACCCCTATCCTGTTATGATCCTAATGACAGCGATAAATCTTGCAGTTTGCACCTATGCCAAAAGTTTAGTCAACTCTATCCTGTTACGAGGTGAGACGGTCAAATAACGTTTTTAATCATTAAAATGTTATTTTTACGCCCACACCACATTCTTTTTTTTATACTTGTATAAATTTATGATTTCATTCAATAAAATAAGAATGAATTGCCATTGTCCCTACTTAAATACTGGTTTCCGCATAAAGGAACCCACCTTCAAGATCCAGGAGATATATTTATTTTTTTATTTTAGATCAAACTTATCTAATTGAAATATTCTAAATGTCGATATTATTTTTGATTTGTTTAATTATTTTTGTTGTGGTTCAGTCATGATTCATTTAACATTGTTTACTGGTAATTAATAATGGAATATATGTCTGACTATCGGGATGGATTAATGTTCATTTTACCCCAATTTATATATCTTAAGTTACGTACTAACATTACGATACGAGTACTTTGGACTTATTATCATAGTTCTAACTGTATACGTAAACAAATCAGAGGTCAACACACCCGTCTCATTCGTATACTGTACAATGAAGTTATAATCGACAATACATTGTTATCGTCTTGAACTTGATACGTAGACGGCAGTTTATTTACTTAGCGTTCAATAGGAAGTCTATTCGATCGTGTGCCGTTTGCCCCCGAGTAATGCGGTCTTCGATATCGTGTGGTAGATTCACCACATCAAGAGAATGATGCATTTTGAATCGAAAGCATTTAAGGCTTTGCCCTACCAAAATATCTATTGAATATCCCATGATTTCAACGTATATTTAATAAGTATAAAAATATATATTTATTTACAGCCCGCCTGGAAATGTGATAAGCAATGCTATGAGGTAAAGATTTAGTATAGCGATGTATGTGTAAAAAAATAACAATTTTGCTTTAAGATTTTATTTGCATAGTGCACGGAATTAATGCATCACCGGGCGCATTTTACGTTTTGTTTCACTGTGGGTGGGGTACGGTGGGATTGGTATGAGAGTCGGAAATTCATTTTGATTGCTTCATGCATTTAGTTCTTAGGTTTACTGAAACATTTTATTATAAAAATTTTGTTTGGCATTGTATGTTTCGTAATTAACAAAGAATATCAATGTCTCCATTTAGGCGGGTGGACTGAAAAAATTATATATTTCTTTTCTTGTTTGTATTGTGAATACGGTTTTTTTCAGGTCGGCAAGTATAATGAGCTCTAAATCTGCACCCGGTATAATAATGGCCACCGGTGTTGTGGGACGTTCCCTGAAAGGAATCCCTGGAGTGTATCTAAGCCGTGATGCCGGGCTCACGTGGAAGCGAATCCTCAAAGACTTCTACTTCTTCAATTATGGTGATCATGGCGGGGTATTAGTTGCTGTGAAATATTTCAAACTGTTGAGCGAAACAAGGGAGATACTCTATTCCACCAATGAAGGCATCGAATGGAATTCGTACCAGTGAGTTTTCAATACCTCTGTACTGTATATTTCGAAATTTCAAATCTGAGTATATAGCACTCCGGAGTATCACCCCACTCCACCTTAGACATAAAAAAATCTGGTATATATTTTTTAAATTTCTCTTTCATAAAATGTAGAACGAAATATCGATCAAATTCTTAAAATTACCAATAACTTTTCTGTGGTCATAATTTTTTTTTTACTTTTTCAGATTTCATGCTGACGACCTTCGTATATATGGCCTTATGACGGAACCAGGAGAAAACACAACCGTCTTCACTATGTTCGGTTCGGCAAACGAACAACATCAGTGGATAATAATAACGATAGACCTAAAAAACGCTTTCCCGCGCAATTGTACATCTGACGATTATAAATATTGGTCACCGTCTCCTCCTAACACTTCCGTTTCCTGCGTGTTAGGAACAAGGGACATCTTCCAACGTCGTCTCGCCCACACGAATTGCTTTAACGGCATCGATTATGACGGGCCCGTTAAGAAAGAAGTTTGTGAGTGCGGCCGAAGAGATTTCGAGTGCGATTTTGGATTTGTGCTCTCTCGTAATGTGTGCGTGCGTAATAAGACCTCCAAATACGATCCCTATGCAATTCCATCGACGTGTCGTCCGGGTCACTTTTACCAGCGCACGAAAGGCTACAGAAAGATCGATGGTGATGTCTGCACTACTTCAGGGTACTTGCCTTATGCGCCCGACACGATACCTTGTCCGCTCGATGAACCGACTGAACTCCTTCTAGTCGCTTTACGTGATAAAATTGCTCGCATTGATTTATCTGATAATACCACTATATACCCTATAAAAGATCAACAAAACATAGTCGCTATTGAGTTTGATATGAAAAATAATTGTATTTACTGGGCGGATATTGAATTGGATAAAATTAGTAGACAATGTTTTGAGGATGGGTTTACACAAGAAGTAGTCGTTGATACCGACCTGGCTAGTATAGAAGGAATGGCTTTAGACTGGATATCTAATGTACTATTCTTTGTGGACGGTATGAGAAAGAAAATTGAAGCAGTTAGAACAGATTTATCTAGTGAGGGCAGAATGCGTGTTACGATTTTAGGGCCCGAGGTATTGTCGAAACCGAGAGGTATTGCTGTGCATCCTAAGGCGGGCTATCTGTTCTGGACCGATTGGGATAGAAACAATCCGTCCGTTTCCCGTTCGAATCTTGATGGGACGCATATAGTCCGACTTTTCGAAAAGCCGATTGTTCAGTGGCCTAATGGAATAACCATTGATCAAATGTCGGAAAGGATATATTGGGTGGATGCAATGGAGGATTACATTGCTAGTGCTGATTTGCACGGGCAGTACTTCAAGAAGATCTTGTGGAATGACGAGAAGGTCACGCATCCCTTTGCAGTTGCCGTGTTAAAAGACAAGATGTACTGGGACGATTGGAAAGCAAAGTCTATATTCATAGCAGATAAGGACAATGGACAAAATGTTATCACAATCAACCGCTCCTTTTCTGGTTTGATGGGGCTGAAGGTTTTCGCTCATTTCACCCAACACGGAAGTAATGCTTGTTCATATAAAAATACAAGCTGTGACACAATATGTTTGGGCGGTCCAGGGAATACGTTTAGTTGTCTATGTCCCGACGGATTTGTGAAGTCGCACGGAAAATGTTTGTGCCCTAATTCAGTGGAACCGTTTGCAAACATGACATGCCCGAAGAAACCGGGGGCGACCTGCGCATCAGTGAGTATACCTAATGATCATTTCCTTTCGCGCGCTTTTTTGGAATAAATAACACAGTAAGATTTTAGACTAGGACGACACCGATGCGTTTCGTAAGAGATTTTGAAGCCAAAGCGATCTTAATGGATGGAAATACCATAAAATTTTGAGTACCTCCAGAACCAGAAAATCTTTTGAATATTCTTACAAAAAGTTCTTGGACTAGGAACAAAATACTGCTTTAAAGTAGTTAGGGTTAATGGTTAGATGTGCATCTTGCTTTAAGAAAAAATAGTCATACACCTTTAATCGGTTAAATCATTATACAATAAAAATAAAGTTACGTTGGCTCATGTTCAAATAAAATGTTTATTTATTATTAAGGAATAGTTATCATAATTTTCTACTTATAATACATGCCCTAGTTTTTATTATACAGTACTTATAAAATATTGCTATTTATTGTAAGGTAATCCTGATTTAAAATTAGCGATTCACGAAAAGTATATTCAATGATCATATAAAAATTATTTTTATTGTGTTATTTTCAGGACCAATTTTCGTGTAAGAATGACATGTGTATAGCGGCGTCGTGGCGTTGCGACGGTAATGATGATTGTGGCGACGGGTCTGACGAGGTCGGATGTCTGTGCGCACCACCCAGGGTCGCCTGCGACGATTCCAGCTGCTTTTTACCCCAGTGGCGTTGCGATGGTGATATAGATTGCGCCGACATGAGTGATGAGAAAGGTTAGCACAAATGAAAACGGTATTTCATATATTTTTTTATTTTACAATGCGACGAAATAAGCAAAATGTTTACCTGATGTTAAATGTTACGTCTGTTCACAAGGGGTGATCGTTAGGATGATAATCACTGCACTTATTGCGTTTGACGCTTTGATACAAAAGATATTATCTCGTTACTCTCTGTACTTTCACTATCTGCCCCCTTCAAATAGGAACCATTGATGTTTGCAGCAGAAATAAGCGATGGAGTGTTTCCTATGTATACAGTCCCCGGCCAGTAAAGTTCTCCGAGTTTTAATGTTCTGATATATTCATAAATTTTTCATGTTCCAGAAACATTATTCTCTATTTGTATATTAATTTCAGATTGCGGCAAACATAACTGTACCGTTAATGAGTTCCAATGTACCAACGGTAATTGTGTGGACAAAAGGTGGGTGTGCGATGGTGATAACGATTGCAAAGACGGATCCGACGAACGGAATTGCACGGTAATAATTTATTGTTAACGAATATGGCGTTATTATTAAATTTTTTTTTACTAAAAATGGTAAACAAAGACTTCGACTGTACCTGTTTTTTCAGTTTTAAATAAAAGTTTTTTATTTGATAAAGCTAAGAAGTGAGAGTAGCTCGCTGGCCCAATGGTTAGAGCGTGCGGCCTTTATTCTAAAGGTCGCGAGGTCGAATCTTGGCATGTACTATTAACTTTAATATATTTATATATATATTTAATATATTTGGATACTTTAGTTACAACAGCGAAATACAAAAGGTAAAGGAAAACATCGTGACGAAAGCTGTACATGAATTAGAATTTATTCTAAGGTGTGTGTGAAGTCACCAAGCCGCACTGGGCCCGCGTGGGGACTAAGGCCCTATCGCCATCATATTGAGGGTTGGCCAGTGCCCTAACAATGGGGACGTAAATTGGCTGGAAAGGAAGAAGTGAAAGTGAAGTTTACCTAATGTTAAGTGAGACAGTGGCGTTTCTTGGGAGAGGTCTATGCCCAGTAATGGACTGCCCCGGGTTGTTGATTATAATGAAATGATAAACCTGTCTATAACAATGTGGTTCTAATTGGAATGGTATATAACACACAACAATCTTTGTCGCCTCGATATGTAATCCTTTAAGTCGTTACCGCAGTAATTTTACCAACCAGTATTCTCTTCAAAACTGAACGTAGTCGTATTTGCTCGTTACTATTTGGTGGTAGAAAGAAACTGGTGCTGCAGAAATATTTACCCAGACAGTCTCTGCTAGCATAGGCTTACCACTAGTAGAGGAGTAGTACATCGATGAGGTCAATGTTAAGACATTGAATCGAAATTAAAATAGACTTTAGAAGAATTTTAATAGATTAAATAATTTTTATGCAATATGCATAATATAGTATCATAACTATTTGTAGATTGGTGTTAAACGTCCAAGTGCAGTGAAATGTTCGGTGAATAGTTTCGCATGTCGGAATGATAGCAGCGGTCTGTGCATCCCCAACTCGTGGGTGTGCGACGGAGAGACGGACTGCCCGGGCGGAGAGGACGAGAAAGACGATAGGTGTAAGAACTCAACATGTGCCCCATACATGTTCCAGTGTCCCAACGGAAAGTGTATCTATAAGTCATGGGTAAGTCTACAGTAAAGTTTATTTTTGATATTATGATATTACGCAAAAAAGTAAGAAAAAAGGACCAGTTCAATTTGTACGAGCTTTATGTCTTGAAAAAGTGCGGCTTTAATTATCGCTGAGGTTAAGGTTCCGGTGAATTAATATATCGTCAACAAATAGACACATTCCAAGAATACAGCTTTTGTAGATATGACATCTCCACCACTTCGTATTTGGCCGGCGTGGTGTATTAATATTTTTTTTATAAAACACATAGGTGTGTGACGGCGAAAACGACTGTAGCGACATTGAGTCATCCGACGAGAAAAATTGTACATACATTGGGCACTCTAAGCTGCTCCCTCGTCCTACTACGGACTACCCATTCCACTTCCCGACAAACAGTTCCTGTTTGGACTGGATGATCAAATGCGACAACGGCAACTGTTTACCGTACTGGTGGCGGTGTGACGGCGTCGACGACTGCGGCGACAACTCTGACGAGGTGGCCTGTGGTGTGCACTATGTAGAACCGAAACCCATTAATCGACATGACACAGTGCGACAGAAGTGCGGAAAGAATAGGTTCACATGTTCTCCAGGTGCGTACATCGTATTAAATAACAAAGCAGTAAAATAAATTTTCAACAACAATTGATCTAACATAGTTTTTTTTAAAAAAAATATATTTAAAATTACTTGCGCCCACACAAAATGTCAAAATGCATTTACTTAATTCTAAAAAGCATTAACTCACAGGTTTAGATTACTTTCATTATAACTTATGGAAGTTATACAAGTTATGGCTTTACGTGTGTGTGTTTAGGTGTGTGCATACCGTTGTCGTGGGTGTGCGACTCGCAGAAAGACTGCGCGGACGGGGCGGACGAGCGTGGGTGCAGCGTACGCTCCACCAGTGCGGCGCCTGTTTGCCGTGCGGATGAGACGCCCTGCGGCGATGGACGCACGTGCGTGCCCACCGCGCGCCTCTGTGATGGTACGCCCGACTGCGCGGACCGCAGCGATGAGGCGCACTGCACCAATGTGAGTCCAGACGCATTAACCGGTCCAGGTTTTTATAAGAATCATTGATTGTATAAAAATAGCTATAGATCAGCTCGCAATACCTCTTGAAACAAAAAATACTATATACCGTTACGAAGAGCTATTATAGCTAGTGAAATTACTGAGATAACAATATTAATATCTTATGTCTTAAAGCGACGAACAAAATATAATGTAGTGTTTACGTCCTAACTTGGCGTAACATCGCTGTGGGCGGATGTGTGGTTTACACACCATCATATGAAAATCGTTTGCGATGAAATCGTTTACTAAATGTCACAAATTTACCTCTTGGCATCCTTGAGGTGTGTTAAGCTAACGTCGTTTTTCTTCTTTTATATGCTCTTCTATAACTTAGACCTTTTGCAATCATACCAATTAAAGCAAAAACTCTAAGTTAGGAGTCAACTATAAAGTTAGCTTCGATGCATTCCTTAGAAGTAAAGTGGTTTCTTGTCGATATGAGCTCAAGTAATTATTATATACAATCTAATGAATGTGGCAGGAAACCACCGTTAGTTGTGGGCAGCATAGGATCGTTCAATGTCCCGGTTTTTGGGGGAAGTGTATGTGCATTGGTGGAATTCTAAGATAATGTTGATATGTTTATCGTCTGTGTAAGTGAAGCAGTATGTGAACAATATTATCAACACATACACATAAGATTAGATAAGTGAAAAGCACTTGTCAGAATATTATTAATTAATTGGACAGGTGCACAAGCCATCTGTAGAATGCCCATCACAACAGTTTATGTGCGACGATGGTACGCAGTGCCTATGGCAGGTTATGGTATGCAACGGTCACCAGGATTGCTATGATGGTTCCGACGAGACGAACTGCTCCAGCACCGCGGATACTGGTCACAATTATCAGGTAAATAAAAATACAGCACAAAACAGATACACAAAAACAAGATCCTTATGAGTCTGTGAAGAACTTGCAATATGAAGTACAATTTCAAGATGGAATTACAACATAAAGAGTCAATTATAAATCTATGAAAGTGTCTAAAATATAGAGATAATATGAGAATGATGAGGAGAATAAATGGGTCTCTGCTGTAGGTGATCGTCAAAGTAGTTAGTTATCTGTAGCTTCTTTTAATAACGCTAAATAGTAATTTGCTAAATTTACTGTGGTTCAATTTGAAGGTTAAAAATGTAGCATTGTAGATGCTACAACATTGAGATTTGAAATCATATATAAAAGCGATGAGCACAATGTGGTGTAGTATCATCGTAACAAGTACCATATTGTCATGAGCAGGCGTACCGCTTATCATCAGGTATTCGTCGTGCACGTTTCATTAGTCAGTCGAAAAATAAAAATGTGAACAAAATCAATTACTGAGAATCGATTTTACTTTTAATAATTATGTTTCAAGAGCTTGTTCTAGAAAGTGGTTTTAAGAATGTGAACTTTCTTTCACTAGTACCTCAGCATTGGCGTGGACCAATCATCTATCAACTCAACAAGTTTCCTTATTTCGTGCTGGATGGCGCAGCAGAAGATGGTGTTGTATAGTTTCCTGCCGTCTATCTCCAAAGTCAGCGAAGGCGTCTGGCGCAACATGACATGGACTAGTGACAGCGTTTATCGGTAACTCTTAAGAATATAATCTGTGACCTATATATATTGACATATCTTCGGCGTCATATCACAGTCCAGTTGTTACTTCATGTAGGATCTGTAAAAAATCTTCTGCCATTCGCTTGTATCAAACGTCAACTCGCAATCCTCACACATATCCTCTTTCACATCATTTATTTATCTCTTCTTTGTTCTTGCTCTACTTTTCTTCTCATCTACATGCATAGTTTTCATTGTTTTAGTAATATCATATTGTTCTCAAAAATAGAATGTTTTTTTTTTTTGTATCATATATCACACGTCGTCTAGTGATAACGTTCTTCAAACTGGAAGACATTAATGATAGCAAATCATTGTTAAGAGGCGTCAGTAGGCCTAGCGTATATATTTTTAGATGGTATCCAAACTTGTTTTATTATTATTCAACGAGACCCCCGTCATACAAAGCTAGATTTTAACCACTGCGTCACGAAGCCAGTTAATGTCTCGATACCCCAGTAATTTATTAGCTACTGTTTGCTGGCAAAAATAAGTGTTTAAGGGGCTCTCGGATTGGTTTCCAGCAACAGAGATAAGGATAAGTAGCTTGAATAAAATTAGTGTATAACAAATATCGTCGGTCGGCAACAGGCCTAGTGATTCTGGTGTTACTGGCGGTTATAGGCTGCGGTTACCGCTCAACATTTGGCGGGCCGCAAGCCTGTTTGCCACCTAAGTGGTATAAAAAATATCGGATGTCTTAATGATTATTAAAACGAATGAATAAATTTTTAGGTTTACGGATCTCGAGCCTTACACGAACTATACTGTAACATTTTACATTAGAGACAGCAAATCAAACAAGACATATCCGTCCATGAAGTTTGTTAATACTACCACTGGAGAAGGAGGTAAAGATTTTGAACCTACTCTTTAATTCATATAACATCAGTTAAGGCATTAGTTATAATATTTTTATAATTGAGAACAAGAAGAACCTTAATTGTTTCTTAATGAAACGAAATGACGAGAGAAGAGAGAGGTTGTTGACCTGATGGTAATGTAGGGTACGGTTTATCATTGTAACTATCACTGCATTGTTGTAGTTGAGCGTATCACCATAAGATGAACATCTTGTTTCGAAGCATTGTGAAAAAAAAACCGCTAAAGAGACTTCTAATGATAATTACGTTAGTATAAATACATCATTCCAGTGCCTTCTCCTCCACTTCGTGTAACTGTGCGTCAGATGATTGGCAGTCGGGTTAACGTGGTGTGGGATCCACCCAAGGAGTCAAAAGGGGTCATACGTTTCTACACATTACACTATGCGCCGCCTATTCCTCCTATTGAGAAGACTGTCTTCGTTTCGGACACCAAAGGCCCGGTCAGCGTCACTGTCAACGGATATTTCAAACCGAACAATAATTATTCCTTCTGGGTAAGTCAACTAATAATGTATTCCGCTTAAACTTAAGATGTGAAGAACAAAAATAATATTGTGATAATCAGAAGATCTACATTTCATTACTAATGGGCACTCCCGGTAGTCTAGAACATTTCTTCTGAGTAAATCAGTTGCCTTGTAAACGGTGACTTTTGCTGGTTCGGTTCTGGGGACAAATAAGTAGTAGAGTTTGGATGATAATAGCAATTTTAAATGTTCATCTGGTTAGCAAACGTTTTAGAGTCGGAGTATTATAGACGTTTCTTCATCAAGTAGTCTCATCGTCGCTTAATATTTTAAATTGTTAACTTTCACTCACACGTCGGCATCCTAAGTTTTTTTTTCTAAAAAATCCTTGACATATTTTTTCCACTTTTCAACCCTAGAAAAAATTACAGAGATTTTGAGAATTTGTGATACGTTTTTCCTGTTCAGGTGACGGCGACAAATAACGCTTTCACATCGCCGTCATCCGATGTAATGTACCTAATGTTTGACGCGGCGGGCGACGTGGACGACCTGAGCAATGTGACCGTGTCCCGGGTAGACAACACGACCGTGCTGCTGCGCTGGGAGCCGGTGCGCAGCGTCGAGGGCTACATATTGCGCGTACAGCTACCACTCAACTACGCGCGGCTCAAGCCTATACAGACAAAGGCGAATAACGCTACTCGTGAGTTACAATCAATTATTTTTTAATCATGTCATATGAAAGGAAAAACAGTATAAGACTAAAGTTAAATTAACGGCAACCGCTATATTATCTTTTTAATCTGTTGTTTATACTTTGCGCAGTAATTTATCATTCTTATAAAGATGTATACTTAAGCTGATCTAATCTGTAAGGCTTAATATTGAGAAAAAATATATATCGTTCATCGTCATATTGTATGTTGTAATTAATACTCTGTACCTTATATTTATGAGCAATAATTATCTAGATTTAATATCCACCTCAATTGTTGAAATAAGTTTTTGAATACTGATAGAGAAATATTTCTTTTTACATTTGGCTAACACTACCACCACATGATTTTAAATGAAAATGAGGTGGTAGATGATAAAGACTTCTCCCCCAAAATACACTAGCTCTCATATGGTGTTTGTTAAACGACTAGTACGATATAAGGCTTAGCCTTGCTGGTTCGAAGAAACATAACCACAAACTACACAAGATGTGACCTCTTAAGAAGAGAGTAGTAATTAAAACGATTAGCCCTGTTTATTCGAAAAATTTCGGTAATTATTCATTATAAACTATTAACATTTACAGTAAAGAACCTGCCATCGGGTGTGAAAGTATTTATCCACGTAATGGCCTATAAAGGTTCGATGGTTGGCGAACCAATAACACAAACGCTTGTAACCGACGGCGAGCCGGATGAGGCTTTGAACCTAACCGCGATACTGTTGAAGGAGAAACGCACGTCTGTGCAGTTGTTATGGTCTCCACCACTCGGAGCGCGTTATAAAGATAAAGAGCTAGAGTACGAAGTGATCTACACTGATGCGGCACATTGGAGGATTCCCGGCGAGTTGGAAGGTGATCACGGTATGTTGAATACTTCTTAGGCATTAACTCATTCAATTCTGATTTTTACTGTGGCCACAAAATTTTCTATTCGTCGAAGCAACGAGACGAACATTCTGTTCACTAGATGGTGTGATACGCCAGCTTATAACTATGTGGCGCTAGTTAGGATAATGAATACTGAACCACAGTTCGACAGCTTAAGGGAAAATGTTAACGCTAACACAGTACTATTTGTACACTGCTGCTGTTTGGCGGTAGGGGTAGATGTTGCGTTAGACCTACCGCCAAAGTATCTTCATTTACAGATAGTTTTATACACATAACTGTCCTATCATTTAACAGAAAAACGAATAATAACGAAGAACACAAGTATGCTGATAGAGGGTCTGCACGCGTGCGAGACGTACGTGTTCACCGTCACCCTCCTAGGTGGACCTCTTGCCAAGTACCAGGAGATAGTTACCAGAGAAAATCCAATGTAAGTTTCATTTATACACCTTAATTATCAAACCCTAAAGCCGCAATAATAGCTTAGATTTTAAGTTACGTCTCGTAAAAGCGCTAGTTTGATTCCTATTGAACTTGTTTGCTTTTGGTAGAGGAAATCTTGAAAGAAACCGACACATTTGAAGAAATTTTGATAACTGCCAACCCAGACAAGGCCAGCATGGTGGATAAATGGCCATGACTTTCTAGTGAGAGAAGACTCAATCAAAGCGTTAGTTAGGAAAGGCCGTTATTTATGTGTATATTATTAAACTGATTTAGGCGAATGTTTTTCATAGAAAGTAGGAATATAACCAAGTAGTACAAATGATGGTCAATGATCATAATCGCTCAAGAACAGGTGCAACACTAATTGAACTAATCATGAGTATTATAGCGATACCTATAATACCTTGTAACAACTATACTTAAATTGTCATACACTTTACAGGGCACCTATAAAAGATCTTGACTTTGTTTACGACGAGAAGAAATCCGAGCTAAGGATATATTGGCATGTGAACTGTAATGCCCTTACAGAACCCGTGTCTTACAGGGTATGTACGATTTTTAATAAACTTTTCTCTTTAATATATTTCGTTTACATATGATAGTAAGCAGTGATGCAGTCTTTGATGGCGAAGCGCATTAGAACAGAGCTATTATATTTTTCTACGTATTGTTCTCTCAAAGACTCGCATTGTATCTCAATGTAACCGCTGACGCTGTCAGACTATTTTCGTCCTTTACTTAAATTCTCTCCGAAATTGCTAGATTACCTTAAGCCTAGGCGACGTGCTCAATATGGTGTGATGTTTATCATCTTACCTAGCGCCACATTATTTTGATAAAGGTGATCTTCTTGTTCATTCTTTTTTGTCATATAAAAAAAAGTTATTCAATGGGATTGTTTCAGTTGGAGCTGACGGAGGAGACGCGCAACAAAGTAAGCCGCTACGGTTTGACCGCTACTAAAAACTCTTCCCTCGAGCATGTCATTGAAAATGTGCCTGTCGGCGGTCGGTACAACATTTGCGTTTCCGTAAGTGAACGTTATATTTATACCTTATGTGTTTTTTTTTATGTTGGTAGTATTGCATTATAAAATATGTCTTGTATAGACATGTTCATTTGTAGTTGTTATATCAAATTTAATTTACAAACAACTTAGGATTACACTGTAATATCCCATCCTATTGTGGCGAGCAGGTAATACTAATGCACTGCTCTTTTCTAAATGTGGTACGATTCGCTGGTAGCTGGAGCAGAAAATACTGTTCCAGAAAATAAAATAAAATCAATGTTAATATACAAACTTTGACATAAACATATGTAAATTCATGTATACAAAAATACAAACACATAAATACATATCGTTAACAACTTGTACTTAGAGGAACTTCAACTTTAACATAGAAGTTTATCCATCCTGTATTATTTTCAGGCGCACGTCGAAGGTGCTTCTAAGAGGTGCATTGATGTGAGGACGGGTGAGTTGCCAGCACCACGCGGTCTGGTCGCCTGGCTCGCTCCCAACGGACATCTTGTTCTCAACTGGCAACACACAGACGGACCTGATATGCCAAAGTACGCATGTTAAACGAATTTTTTTTCGTAGATTATTATTTTTGTAATTCATATATTTTACGTAACATCGAATAGGTACGACCAATTTATGACTAAACACTAAAATGTCTGTGTTTTTCTTTTATTGCTCTGACAATATTATTACACAAACTAATAATAATTTTCCAGGTAATATTACAAAAATATACTTTGTACGTATAGGCGTAGTGGATATCCGTTTGCCTTGTAACATGCGGTTCATTTTTGGTATTAATTTCGGAACAATAATAATATTGCTTACATAATGATCGAATGTCGAGACTCGAGGGCTCTTTCGTAAGGAAAGAGAGATTTGGAAGATGTCACATGTCCATAACTTTTTAAAAAAGGGCAACTTCCTCACGATGTGTTTCTTCACCGAAAGTTCCCGCTCCTGGTCTAAATCTGGAACACTGGCGACTATAACAACTAATATAACTGCTTCCGGAAATACAAGCATAAAAATTATTAAATTGTTTTCAGACATAAATACCAAATCATAGTGTCGGAAAAAGAAATACCGGAAGACTTGCTCCACCCCACTGAGGATATGAAGGTGGAAGAGGCAGAAAGGTCACCGTTGTTAATGACTGTACCCACTGGGACTTCCGGTCCGTTATACGTGAGCGTGCGAGCGATTACCTCGGAGGGATACTACAGCGACCTCAGCGAAGTCAACACTTTGACTATGGAAGGTAAGTTAATTATCATATTATTAATTTTTCTTCGAAGAAGTTGTGATCAAGCACTAACTTCAGTGTCATTATTTCCGGAGACCTTCAAGATAGATATCATCGCAGCACCTTTTTTTGCGGCATAACCTTAGTGTACAAACATTACTTTGTTCTTGTGAATGATGAAGAGTGTATCATTTTGACCACATTACTATAGGTGGACACTTACTATCAGGACATCTTGCTTGTATTGTCGCTTCATGGTTTAAAAGTAAAAATGTATAAGTGATTTTGTATGTGTTATAATTAAAAAATTATATTGGAAATATTTCCTTAGGTGCAGAAACGGAATCGACCAGCACTAGCGCTATATGGTGGGGATGTGGCGCGGCGCTAGTGGGCGCGGTCGCGCTGGGAGCGGGCCTGGTTCACTCCGTGCTGCGTCACCGTCGGCTTGCTCGCTCCTTCCTGCGTCTCGCTGCGCACACGCCGCGCTACGACAGCCGCCGCGGGCAGGCGACCATTGAGCACGGTACATCGTGTAAACATATGCGCACTCGCATAGATATCAGTACCCATATGTTTTTGTACATATATACGTACATATACATCACGCCTCGTTCCTAGTGGGGTAGGCAGAGACCACCTCTCTCCACTTGCTACGATCCTGGCACACCTCTCTCGCTTCTTCCACTTTCATGAGCATATATTTTTGCGTCGTGGGATAACGTTAAAATTTCTAAATAAATAAATCACTGCCTCCGTAATGCAGTAACTAAACACTTGTCTAATAACACGGAAGCCCTTGGATCAATTCCGGGCTTACAAAGAATGTTAGTTTCGATTATGACAGAATTCAAATGTTGCAATTTTGCCTAGCCTTTGTCATTCTGTCGCTATAATAACATTTTTATGTTCCAACAATAATGCTATAGTATTTCAGCTGAGCACGCTTTATCATCCACGGCATCAGACACTGTTTGAATAGATAAACATGATTACATATGTTTTCAGCGCTTATTTTTATCACCGAACTACTTTGTGAAAAATGTTATATTCCGGTTTGAAGGACGCTGTAGCTAGTGAAATAACTAGAGTAACGAATTTTAACGTTATAGATCTTAAGGTGATGACCATAATGTGGTTCAGTATGTAACATCCTAAACCAACACCACATTTTAGAATTAACTATCAGATGAACGTCCCGCTTGTCTTGTTGCTTCATAGATTAACAAAAAAAACTAACATTTAAAATGATATGAAATTGGGGTTAAGTGGTAGTTAAAAGAGAACATTGTATGGGTGATATAATGTAAAATTTCATTTCAGATGACGACGACGTGCCTCCTATACAAGGCTTCTCCGACGACGAGCCTCTTGTTATAGCTTAAAATGCGACGTTGTGATTATACGAAATCTTGTCATTTTTTTTGAGTATTTTTATATTTATTTACATTAAATCTCTGTGTGAAAATTAATTGTTCCCTGTATTTATTTAGGATTTATTTAAAATTAAGTGTTTTAAAAAAATGACATTAAGTAGTGTGTAGATTGAGAGCAGCTCAGGTTATTGCTAAATTACCAGCCTTTATTTTTTTGGAATCAATAGTTCTTTAATTTCTACTATATGATGCTGTTCGTTGTTTATTTTTCGTATATTATTCTACGGTAACTTTTACTGTCTCACTTTATAAAGTCAGCAGTTAGTTTTCATTGACTATTTTCAAGTATTACGACGTCATTAGGACTTTATGTAGTTTAAAAACTTGGTAAAGATGTTATTAATAAATATAAAAACTACGTTTTCTTTAGTGATTTGCTCAGTGAATAATTCGATTCGATTTAAAATTCTTAGATGATATTTTTCTGTTAATTTAACTTTAGTTAAAACCAATGGGCTGTAAAACGTAAGACTTGTTATGTATTATGTGAGGAGGTTAGTTTTATCGTTTTGTTCTATTGTTTACATTTGTGTAATCGTCTGCGTGATCCATTTTTTGATTTAGGAGTGAAAATCTTTAAAAGAAAAAAAATCAACCACAGCTTGTCTTCTAAAACGAAGGCAGGCTTACATAGAGAATTTTCTCCTCTGAAACCCGCTCGGTGGTCATCCTTGGCGTTTGGAGAGGTCTCGAGATCTCCATATGAAATATAGCCGCGGCCTTTCTAACGCTACGCTACATATTACCAAATTGCCGGAGTCCACGTCCAGCTATCGTCCTCCTTATGTCTGCGTGACCCAGGCTATCACATCTTGCAAGTCAAGTTCGACACCAAAGACCTTCGTGTACACATTTATAAGTACAATGTTAGTTAAATCTATGCTAAATATTAACGTGTTGAACTATTGCTAGATATAATCGCTCGTCTTAGATCTCGACATTCCCTTTATAGTAGTATTTTATTCATATTATTTAGTTCCTAAAAATGTAATGCTGCATAACCTGTTGTATTGTTGTAGCAAATTGTATCCTTGAGTGGTGCCGTCGGTCGATGCAGTATCGAAATTTCTGAATTAATATTTATTTATGCCGACATACTGTGTGTTACTTTATTAAGTTTAATGATGTATTTAGATTGTACTGAGGCTGGTCACAGGTTTAAAAATATAAATATTATGAATGAAATAAATACATAACAAATAATATCGTTTTATTGTTATCTCTTATAAATTACACCATTTGATCATAAACTTCGGACTTACTTTTTTTTTTATATCGGGCAAAATAAAAATAATTATAACATTTTATCTTAATTATACAAGTTAATGAATCCTCAAAGCGGCCATAGCTCGCGCCGTCCACTCCTGTGCACGCATTAATACTACGACATTGTTACGCCAGACTGCGAAGCCAGCCAGGGAGAATAAGTCCTCCATTTTGCACAGCAAAGGTCCTCCTGGACCAGTCTAATAACAATAGTATTAAATTAAAAAATTCGCACATTAAGGAAAGTAAAAATTTTAGGAAAACTTGTAATATTTCAGTTTGTTTAATTTCCACCAATAAGGACGTTTCTTTCGGTGACGATGAGCAAAGCGAATCAGCCATGGTCCTAAGAAGTTTGTTGGCAGATATCAAGTCTAATTAATGGGACATTGATATAAATAGTTAAATGTATAAATTATGTAAATTTAAAGTTTGCAAGTAAATTTTTAATTTAAATTTTAAATAATAGAAATATTGGCGTCTAAAGACGGGAGAAAAGACAGATTGTTTCGTGATCAATCGATAACAATAGATAAGTGCAACATGAGAAAACTGAGCGGTAAAACAACAAAAATTTCATGTCATATGGTTTTTCGAATGGTTTCCAAATAGATTGAAACGTAGCCTATATTCTTCCACCCTCCTGTTTTTACGTCCAGATTAGTGAAGATCTTTATATTATATGTGACAAAGTACGTTGAGATGCAACTGCGCATTTAAATTACGGAGTTCTTTGAGGGTTAAAACGTAGTAATGTTTATTGACTACTGTTCGGTAACCCTTATTTTGCGACAAAACTCGTACCTACTTGGTAAATCTATAACAACTAATGAAATCATGAAATGTAATAGGAAATCGATTCAGTAATCTTACATAAACCGCGTTAGTACCGCTCGAAAGATCTATAGCGTAATTTATACGTAGTAACTTAACTAAGTTAAAACAAATGCGCTCACAGTCATGGTCGCCGAAACTCGTAGCAACACGTCGAGGAAAGCTGTAGCTGTAATTTATATATACATATAACCGAATGGTATATTCTTAAAGATGGTAAGATTGTAGAATATGAAACTTACAACAGTTGATTGGGATTCGACGGAAGCACAGAATGTGTCAATCGGTAGATCAAAATGATCGCGATGAGATGAAATTAGTTCATTACAATTTTTCGGAGATAAGATGGATGCACTTTGCCAACGCGGACGCTGTCGAACGCCTAGAAAAATACAATGGAATTTAAGTATTTTGCTTAAAAATTGGGTAATCTATTTCATTTAGAGAGTTACTTTTTATTACTTTTGGTACCTTGGTCATATCCACCCCATCCAATGAACATGCAGTCATCGTCGACATTAGCATCAGCGATACATGCTGGCTGCACATGTGAATCCAATCTTAATGGACGTCTCCAGTACTGGGAATATTAAAAAAATTAACAGAAATGTATAATATAATCACAAGTATTCGTAGATCGAATTAGTCTGTAAATATTTCGAAAATATATTCACCAATAACGCAATGTTATAAGCGAGTTTCCCAGGTATGTATTGCTGATGAACATGAGCGGAAACAATACGATATTGTAAATATGATCGTCTCTCTTTGAGATCCCATACACCGGCTATAACGCTGATTTCTCCAGGTGACATTCTGTAAACAAGGATTTTTTTTTAATTATTAGTTTTCGTTTCATATTGAATTTGTACTAAATAATAATTTTGATATTTTCGTCGAGACAGGTATTGATATATAACTTAAGTTATAGTGATAATAGTTATCGTTAAAACACGAAGAAGTGTTACAAAATTATGTTACAACACTAGTGGAATATGTAAAAATTATAAAAATTTTTGTTTGCTTTGGGTCTATATCAAAAATTTAATTAGTTATATAAATTGGCACATAGACGGTGGAGTGGAGTGTTTGCTCCACATCAATTCTCTCAATGACGAAGTGTCTGCATCGAAAATTCTACTGATGGTGTTCCCGTTTGTGAGCTTCACTCTCAGCAATTTACTAGCTAAAAACACTTAATATTAGGTGAGATTGTAGTTATGCATCGATCTTTAACTGTACTCGTTAAAAGTGTGTAAGGTCAAACAGATTTACCCATAAGTGCAATCGGCGGCAGTGACAGCGGCACGAGGGTGAATCAGTGTCGCGTAGCAAAGGATGCTTTGTTGTCGTTTAGTGAGAACGGCCAGTAGAAGCCAAGGATGTGCCCCTCTAGAAGATTCACCAAGCATGCTCTCTAAAACAAGTGCTTTTTTCTTTATATTATTACTAACTAAATTTACTCTATATCAGTAATATATTGTATAATACTCTGTCCATAACGTGTTTTTATTATTCAAGACTTTGTAGTTGATAATTATATAAGTGTTTACTTTAGCAAGTACCAATTGACTGCTAACCTGAAGTTTGATCATTGGGAAATCTGTAAGTAGTACAGGAGGCACGATGTATAAGATTATTTTACCTGCACTAATAAATATTTGTACAAACAAATAACAAAAAATTTATTACCACAATTATAGTCATGAGTAACACCGTTTTTCGCTTTACCGCAATTTTTATACAAATTCTCTGTACTTTCCGTGTAATCATCGTAATCATTATCTACATTTGACTCAAACTCTTCCTCGGTGATTTCGGTAAGACTTTCTGTGGTTGGTCTTCTAGAATAATGCACAGGACGCGGATTTTTTTTCTCCATTAAATTTAAAAGTTTAAATCCTTGTAACACTTGAAAGTCAGGATTTGAATGATAACTAACAGTGTGACTTTTGGATTTAAGCATATTTTCGCCCCCGGTAGAAAATTTTAAAAGTCTGCGTTTAAGGTTTGGAACAATCGAAGAGGAACCATCTAAAAAAAGACATGGTTATAGTAATTGTATAATTTTATATAAAATATGCGGTAGTTTTATTTACATTAGTAGAAACTAGATGAGATTGTATTATAATTTATTTTATAAACAAACTTTTCGTTACATTGTAAAAAAAAGAAATCCAAAATATAATGTACGTATTTCCTTTATTAATATTTGAGTGAAAAAAATTAGGTTTAGTATATCTTTTATATTGGTCTTTTGTATAAGTCTCACCAGAATCAGTTTATAAGTTGAATTGTCTATGTTAGTTTTTTAATGTGACATGTATTACAAAATATAAATGATGAATGATTTCATTGACAAAGTAAAATATTAGTAATACATAATGAGATTCACCTAATCTGGGATCTATTGTTGAATATCCAGAAGATCCTGTTTCTTCTTCACTGCTTTCGTCATTTCCGTATGGAGATACGATATGTCGATGAATAAATGTCCAACTTGTAGGTCTGTGATCCGAATAAAAGCCGACAAGGCTGGGTTTTGGCAATTCTGCAGCATAATAATCGTTATAAATATAATCATTGTTATATTCTTGCTGAGAACTACCTGTTTGATAATCTTTTTCTTTATGTCCCAGCTTTGAATTTTTTATGTTCCAATATGGGTCGGCGTATTCTTCACTAGGTGTTACAATTTTTTGTGAAGTAGTTGCTTTTGGTTCTATGTTACTAGCTTGTGATACATATTTTCTTTGCATAAGACGATCCCTTTGCTTAAGAGCTGGACTTACACTTTTTTCACCTTCCGAACGTTTTAATCGATTTTTATAAAAAACACTATCAGGAAAATATATTTTTGACGATTTACGTTTAGCTAATGGCAGTATGCAACAGATATTTTGTGAAATAGTAGAAAACATATAACCGTTTGATCTGAAAATCAAATTAGTATTTAAGGTATAATTATTTTACCGATTTAGAACACAAAAATTTTATTACAAATATAACTACTTACTCGCTTTCTGGTATATAAGGCAGGCCATTGCAACTATAACAATCAGTTTTTGTCATGTAGGTACAAATGTTTTCTGATAGCGGTGTGTCTTTTTCTATATCAAATAATATTTTATTATTTAAAATCACACTTTTGTTGTAATTATTCGCCTCATAGTTTTCTGGTGACATTGTTGTAAGGAGTTCATTAACTTTATTTATATTGCTTTCAAACAATTTTACATCGTCGAGGAACTCAAAATTAAAGATATCTTCGTTAATTTTTTTTCTATTAAATTCGATTTCATTCTCAGAATCACTTTTATTATTATTATCAGATTTCATTATTTTCGTTTTATTACTCACATGGGGTGTGGTTGAAATTTGACTTTCGTCCTTAAAATAAATATTTGCTTCTATTGTCTTTGTTTTGCCTGTCGTTGTATCTGGTATGATTGTAGTATCTGTAACGTCTGTTTTATAAACGTTATCTCTAAACACAACTTTGGCACTGTCGTCGGTATCGAACTGTCCAATATCATCAAATTTTGGTGGAGCTGGTACAATATTTTTCAGTTTAGCGAGTTCATCATTCAACCACCAAAAGTCACCATTTATTTGAGCAGTCACAACATTAAATGCGAAAAAGCAAATGAATATTTTAATAGGCATTGTGATACGTCGTGTTTTGTGCGGGACAACGTAGTAAATACGCGCGGATCGTATATTTACTGGGTCAAAAGTTAAAGGGCAGGATATTGCGGCAAGTGCAGTGAGTGCAGCATTTATCGGGTTATTTTCAATGATTTTGTACGTTTTTACGTATTCTTTTATTCCGGAACCATTATGTTGATTTGCGATCAGCGTGCGTAATGTTCACAATTACTTTGTGTTACAGCAATTTGCGGTCACTCACTGCATTGCAACGTTTATGTACAACTACGCCCATTTTGAATATGAATATAATAATATTTTGAAGTTACATGCTTTTTTGTTAACATCACTTGAGATGACATTGTTTCTTGTAAGATTACGTACAGGTTCAAGTGAGTCAACAGTTACGAGATTTATGTAAGTTTTCTTTTATGGTGACTTTTGGTTTTTTAAACCAATACATAATTATTACAGTATGATTTCATAATTACAAAATTAAAAGATTAGATTAAGTAATTAAAATAAAAATAAAATAGTAACTTTCTGTTTGACTGTACAAATATGATTAAGTAATTAAAAGAACTAGTACTGTGCGTAAATTTTCTAATTTGCAAATTATCATCAAACATGTTTACGGAATAATCATCCGTGCCCTCAATTTTAGTTTGATACAGTAACTTTTTGATAATAAATATTTATAAATAAAAGTATCTGTAGCGGGCTCTTTATCTAAAAGATTATAAACGTAAAGAAATATAACGCTTGTGTTTTGAAAGATTTTTAGAAATATGATAAATTTATAATATTTTATAAAAGAATTATAGAATAAAAGTGGGGTTTCCCATATCAGGAGGTAGTTTGTTGTTTGAAAATAACTTTTTACGTATTGTATACTGGGTGTTAGGAGACCGTTTCCGAAAACGATGACAGATGATAGTACTAATGACACCTTTGATGATGGGACGGAAAAAAAGATCGATTCTGATTAAAAAAAATCATATTTTAAAACGTTTTATTAGCATTATTTACGCTCCATCATGTTAGTACAGCTAAATGAAATGATAGTTTCATAAAAAAATACATTGCTTTACTAAAAATTTCCGGATCGATTTCTTTTCCGTCCCATCATCAAAGGTGTTAGTACTATCGTCTGTATTCGTTTTCGGAAACGGTCTCCTAACGCCCAGTATAAATGTTGAAATGTCAGTATGTGATTTTGTCGGGCCCTTTACTAGTATAGTGAATGTTTGTATTGCTTACCTATAATATAAACAGGACGTTATAAATTATTTGAGATCGCTAATTTTGAAAACTATCACATAGATAACTATAAAATATAATATATATATATATATATTTTTTATGAGAATGTTTTTTAAACATCTATTTACGGATATACGGTGGGACTATCGGAGGTCCGTAGAGAGGGTGAAGACAGAATGACCCTCAAATCCGGCAACCTGCTCTATTTCCGGGAAGGTTCTAAGGTGGTGTGGGATTTATTCCAAAGGTCTCTGTAAATAGTGTTGTACAGGTCGGGAGTGTGTCGAACAGAGTGGCGTATCTTATACTGAGAATCACCAAACGGTATTCACTGAAGGTCATACAGGTAACGCTCCAACCTCCACACACCCCGACGAGGAGATAGAAGTAATGTATGAGTTCATCGTGCTTCTAGGACTCATTACACCGTTGTCTTGGGAGACTTCAACGCAAGACTAGGCAAACAATTCGGTGACGAGATGAAAGTGGGGTAATTTGGAAGTTTTGCGGTCACTCTATGAAAACGCCACTATGTCAGTCCGACTCAAAGACTATCGCTCGAAACCTATCCAGTTGCAACGAGGTTTCAGATAGGGCGATATTCTATCGCCAAATCTGTTCACAGCTGCGTTGGAAGACGTCTTACAGCTTTTGGACTGAAGAGAACATGGCATCCACATAAACGGCGAGTGCATGACCCCTCTTCGATTTGCTCATGACATCGTGGTCATGGCTGAGTCCATGAAAACCTTGGCAATATGCTCGATGACCAGTGTAGAGCGTCCCGACACGTGTGAGTCTTGAAATGAATATAGAGAACACAAAGATTATGTCTAATACCCATATTGTACGCCTATAATGGTGGAGGGCTCTAGACTGGAAGTTGTTGATGACTATGTTTACCTGGGATAAACAGTCCAGCTAGATGAGTCCACTTTCCAGAAAGATGTCAATCGGCGAATCCAACTCGGGTGGGCAGCGTTCGGGAAGCTACGCGGCATCTTTTCGTCGCAGATACCGCAGTGTCTGAAGACAAAACTCTGCAACGCGTGCGTGTTGCCAGTGTTGACATACGGAACCAAGACGTGGCCCCTTACTATCGGCCTTATAAAAAGGTTGAAAGTCACCCAAAGAGCAATGGAGAGAGCTATGCTCGGAGTTTTTCTGAGCGATCGAATCAGAAATGTGGAGATGCGCAGAACTAACGTCGTCGACATAGCTTAAAAAATTGCTAGACTTAAGTGGCAGTGGGCAGGGCACATTGCTCGAAGGTCCGATGGCCGATGGGGTAGTAAGGTCCTCGAGTGGCGCTCGCGTACTGGTACAACACTACGTAGTTGGGAGGCCTCCCACAAGGTGGACCTACGATCTGGTGAGAATCGCGGGAATCAACTGGATGTGAACAACGCGGGACCGATCGACGCGGAGATCTTTGGAGGAGGCCTATGTCCAGCAGTGGACGTCTATCGGCTGACGATGATGATAATACGGATATAATTACAATAAAATTTATTTTCGTTTCTAGGACGTTTTTTGGTTGTATTAGTTTTGTATAAATTTATTGGACTATTAGTTTTTAGGAAAAGGCAATCGAATAACGTTCCCGTATTGCGTACCGAACATTCCATAAGTAATTGATTTTCCGCTAGAAAAATACAAGGGTACTTCTTAGAGACGTGAAAAAATGTTTACAGTTCGTCATCAATTGTTACTACAACTTATTTGTACGATTTGATGGACCACAGTTATTTCGTTTACGACGTCCCATATTCGACAAATGGTTCCTGTTTTATTTTAAAACATTAAAAACTTGTAGTTCAAACATCTATTTATATGAATAAATTATTGTAGTATATATATATTTATCATTGCACTCTACGTAGTTGGATGAATTTTTGTTGCTGACGACTGTCTGTGGCCGCCGTATTCAATTCCCGCCGCAAATGTACACATTTCACTCGTAATTCCGATATATCGAGTGTCGCCCCGGGTCTTTGTTAAAAGCGAAAAAATCGAAATATTGTTTACAGTTATTTATACCGTTTACAATATGAATGTCGATAAACATTTAATTATTTATACAATAAAGTATGTTAATAAAATAAAAACTATAAATTATGTAATAGCGATAATGACCTAGATTCTGATAAATGACATAGATTCAGCTATTCCAAATTTAGAAACTATATAAATTGTTGTGCAATATAGAAGGATTTTGCCATAATCATCACGCTTAGCAGACCGATTTTTTTTTTCTTTACGTGAGGGAAATGCCTGCGCATACTCATCCTCGCGGGGGCAAGGACAGGTTATGTCTGATTTGCACCAACTAAAACCTCCAAGATGTTCCACCTCGTCGGCTGATGGCGGGGTTATGGGAACGCTTTCGCACCATCCGCGACCCCACCGGCGCTGGCCGCTAACGCAGCTCCACCTCGGGAGGGAGGGTTAAACCCTGCCTTTCCACCTCTACAGGGGCTCGCCGAAACATACAGCGCGCCCCCTCCTCGGCCTCCTGCAGTCGCGCGGGTGACGGATTACCCGTCGCCCAGAAGCCATGGGAGCTAAGAGAGAAAACTCTCGACTCCCTGCAGCGGATCCGATGTTGGGCCCGCCGCCACCTGTTATACGGCCGCAGAGGGTAGGGAGAACGGCCCATCGTTATATCGACAGTCTTTTTCCCCCGCGGCCCCACCGCCGCCGCATCAACGGTGCGGCACCGCTTAATCGCAGAGGGTACTCCCTCCGCGATTCCACCTCAGCTGCAAGGGGCAGTATAAAACCGCCCTTGTAGCCCCCGACGCGTATTCGGTGAGCTCTCGGTGGGCTTCCGGAGCAGTAACTTGGAGCAGCAGCCTCGAGCCGGCCCCACACCTCGGGCCGACCAAGTAGGTTCTTCTTCGCTTCACTGTGTACCGCGCCACGGCTACTGAGCCCCTCCGCCACGGCAACGCGGGAACCTGTTGAGGGGTTGGCAGGCGGGTTGTTGATCGCAGTACTGACTCTAGTGCATCGATATCGCTGTTGCTCTAGGACGGCAGCTATACCAGTGCGATAGACTGACTGACTACTAGGTGGACAGAGGACATAAAAAGAATGGCTGGGAACCACTGGATTCAAACAGCGCAAGACCGTGCTTTGTGGAAAACATTATAGGAGATCTATGTCCAGCAGTGAACGTCCATTGGTTGAAATGAAGATGATGATTAAAATTAATTTGTTTCGATTACATTACATAATATTCATTGCTTAAAAACGTAATAAAATTCATCCCCCGAAACTTGTAAGTTGTTACAGTGGAAGCTTTGCTAGGTTGAACTTCCGAAGCTTTTAAATTATAACAAATGGCGCTATATATCAGTATGTCGGGCGGGGAAATGCGGGATGCAGGTGTAGATAGTTGGTAAACTATTCACACTAAGATTCAAGTTGCAATTATATGAAACTCTTCGAAAATCTACCGACACATATAACACGAACTTCACTTTTAAAAATGTTTTGCAATTATCTGTTCTTAATGTTATTAATTAATGCGTTTCATTTTTCATCTAAACTGAAAACAAACATGTATTATTTCACTTATGTACAGTAAAACAATTAAAGATATTATTGATTTCGGATACGATTGGCTTTATAGCCAACTTCTAGAAAGACGGAGATTTACTCGCTAACTAGTCACCCATCATCAACATCAGCCGATAGACGTCTACTGCCGGACATAGACCTCCTCCAAAAATCTTCACATACAGTCAGCATATCCTGTGGTACCGCTGGGCACTAGGAGCTGTTGTAGGTAGGGGTTTAAATAGAGGGATTTGGGCCTATTCCCACTGCACTGGCCCAATATAAGTTGCCGGGAATCAGAGTCTCGTTTTTTATTAGCAGGGTGCACCAACCAATAAGTCACTAGATCTTGCTATTACTAGAAAATACTACTTTGGTTATAACTTAATTATTAATAGGCAATGAATGTGAATTGTAGTATAAACTGTGATTTGATATGAGGAACGGGGACTATTGCAACGGATCCTTCTGTAAAGAAGAAGCCTTGAGTATATATCACTAATAACATCGCCTAACTTACAAGCAAACTTTAAAGCTAAAACATTGTAAGAAAAAAAACTTCATTAAGTAGAAATATATGTGTTAGATTTGATAAATGTGTGAAGACAGTAAATGGCGTTTAAGTTTAGTTATTGCACGACGCTGTGACTCTCACCACAAAAATTGCTTCCGTGTAGCTCGTTATGGGTTAATTGCTCCAACCAAGAGCTGCGCTCTCCTCATTATAATTCCACGATGTACTACTAACTCAATCATTTCCATGCTCCATGTGTTTACGAGTTCAACTTTTCTCGTTATTACGTGTAAATGAAAATTATTAGTACAATATAATGAAAATATTATATTTTCAGAATCATTAGGTCGACTATCGTTGAAATTGGTACTTATATGTATTTTTCCAACAGGAAGAGTTTAATACCGAGTTTATTATAATTTACCATCAGATACCACTTAAATATTGGCTTTTTTTAGCCGTTTATATGGTCAGGGCCTTTCAAGGCCTGTCTTTTAATGAAAAAAGTAACAGCTGCGCTTCAGGAGATAAAATAATATAAACAAAATCATATAAATGAAGTCATCTAAAATTTTCATTTACAAAACGTTTTTAATCATAATAAAAGTTACTTACATAAATCAAGGAGTTCTCATTGTCATGATATAAAGTACATGAGTGCGTGCTTTTTTTAAGTTAATAATTTTTTGGTAAAGTAAGTTAGTCAACATTTCCATATATTATCGACCTCGTTCTCTAACGTTGAACACGGTTCCAGGGTCCTAATTACTTTGCTGCAACAAGCCTTGCGGTCTCTTTGTCCTTACGTATATTTCGGTCAAGCTTCATAAACATTGTCTATAGTTATGTTCTAGGTACAATATTCCAAACAGGTAAATCTATTCCGTTATGTAAGTTGTTATTCGAGGGCAATGCGATATTAGTTACGTTAACTTAAAGTTTCCTAACGGCTCTATAAATTAGATAAGAAGTAATGATAGTTCACTTTACAATTACAAAAGATAAAGATAAAGAATGTCAGGCGGAGAAACATACATTAACTAACATACAAAAAAAATTAGTTCTATAACGCATAATAAATTAAAGGGAATTCTAAAAAAAACAATTGTAGCGATTGCTTCAAATAAAAGCGAAGTCTAGTCTAGTCTACACTTAGAGATATAGTTAGAATTTTGGTTTTCTCTTCGTTTATAAAAATGTTTATGAACTAATCATTATAACAATGGAAGTATATAATAACTTTTGTTAATTATAAAACAAAATTTAACTTTACTACTAAATTTACGCTTATTTTTTAAACTTCTCTGCGCTAACATTTAACTTTAACTTCGCTGTTATTCAATTTAACGGATCACGCCGATCCCTATTATTAAATGTGTATATATAGTTTAGAAGCTCGTACAAATTATATCTACGATTAAGTTGTATACACTTGATTTTTGCTAAAATCTAGATTTCAAGATGGCTACAAATATCGTCATTTATCACATTATTTAAACAAGGAACAGCTCAAGTGCCATCGCTGTGCTTGTTACAGGTGAGCTAATGACGCGCCCAGCTCAGTTTAATCTCGCTAATATTTTAGCGTTAGTATCACCGGCAGATTAATCTCGATTGCAGCGGTTATAGATTTCGTAGATAATCTTATTTTAGAATAGAGTAGACAAACACTGCATTACATTGTGCTCGTGGCCGTGAATGTTGTCTCGTTAAAACAGTAATTTCACTAGCTAAATTGCCTTTGAAACTAGATCACAGTAATGTTAGCATAGTACTGTTTGGCGGTACAAATTGATGCTGCGTTGTACCTATCTAGTGTTCGGCAATAGAAACTTTTAGTGTGTATTTATTTTAATCCAAATCGTAATAGTCGCTACGCGTTATATGATATAATTAATTTTAATTATAGTAATTTGTCGCTTATGAAATATTATTGTGTTTTCAAAAAATATTATATTTACTTCATAATTGGTTTAATTACTCCATATTAGCAAATATACTATTACTTTCAAAAGTAAAAGATATATAGCTGTTGAAAAGCTTAGCGACTAAACCGTGCGGCCTATTTGCCGCTTCGGGTTCTTTGATGAATGGCGACTATCTGTAATAATTTGAACGGTCCCGTTTCTCGAGCAATTCGAATAAAATACAACAAATATCTTTGTTTACAGAATACGATATTTTTTTTTATTTGAAAAAAGGTTGAGGATATAAGTTAAAAAAATTATAAAAATCAGAACGTCATATCTATCACACGACTACAATTTTATCATAAATTTTTTTATGGGTTATACAAATAATTGGTATTAAAAATTCTTTGAACTTTAATCATAGGATTTCTATAATTTATACACATAATAAAGCATCGTCAGGTACTTTTTAGTTTTATTGTCTGTAAGATTCTTTTCTTAAAAATTTCTTTACTCGTTCTTTAAATGAAATTTAAATATAATCAATTTCTATTTACAAGTTACGACTCAACGATTTTTTTGTTAACGATAAGAACTATGCAATTGCAATTTTAACTTTTAATCATTATGTGCCACGATATGTGGTTATTGTTTGAATACGCAATGTAATGTGTTTCGTTAGTTTTAGATACATTGAATTAAAAAAAAAAAAATTTGGATTAATTAACTGAATAAAGATATAATTATCATGTTTGCCTTTCTCATCACATATTCTGTATTCTCATCAAAAAGGGAATAGGAAATCAGTGATAAGTTCTTTTACCCACTCTTATCCTTCATGTAGCAGTGCTTTTACAAACTTACCGTAGTGCTTTGACATGAACATTAACTTATTTACAACTTCAAACTTGTAGAGAAGCGTACCGGAAGTTTAGTTTAATCTCGAAACTTCAATCTTCGCCTTCTTAAATTTAAGGGTGATAATTTGAGTGCTTCGACTTAAGTTATAATATTACCGTAATTTAATTTTATTATACTTAGATATTACGGGACAAATTATTTCCACTTCTGTTGCAAGTTACTATCGCAGCTTGCAAACGGTTTAGACATTTAATTCCAACAAGCAAATTCAAAACAGTTTTATTCCTTTGAAGCGTAACTCATTTTATGTTAGTCTATTTATTAGACTTAAAATTATAAGAAAACACAAGAACATGGATTTCAAACAAGAAAAGTGATATGAAAACGGAAACGGAGTAAAAATGTTCATAACAATTGAAAATTATAATCATTAATATATAAATACAAAAATCTACATATGAATGTTAAAAGTATACACATGCCTTTAAATGTTTACTTAAATAACAAGTAATATATCGAAGTGCCAATCCTCTTCTCTTAAAATATATTTTAGAAACCCTGTTTGTATTGAATGTTATTGAATATTATCTATTATACATCGCAATGAATTTTATATTGTTTAAAATTTTTTATTATCATATAAATTTTTTCATCTCATATCAAACAATTACAATTGTTTTATTATACTTGAATTATGACATAAGGGGTAACAATATCTTATACATTACTATTGTAATATTCTTTTAAACCGTTTTGCGGGTCGCTGGACTATCCAGTACATTATCCTTATTAATTCGGGATGAGCTGCACTGAAGTAATTCCCGTCAGCTGACGCCGTTTCAAACCACTCCCAGCTGAGATCTGTACTTGTTTTTGTACAGTAAACAATAATAAAAGAATTATTTACGGAATTATAACGCGTCATAATTCTTATATACGACGTCATAAACTACACATTTTTATGATATAGTATATGAGATTGTTTAGAATCGTATATGAAGATTGCTATCATAAATGTTAAATCTTTTTTTTTTAAATAGGATATTGCTGGGAAGCGAGTACATCGATAGCTTTGATAAGAATGTTTGAATTGCCCACTCATGTTTACTGTTGGTAGATCTTTGTTGCCGGAGACCGTCTCAGGATCTATTTCTCTTGCTAACCAAAATGTGCATGTTAAGATATTACTGTATTCCGGTTTGAAAGGCCATTTAGCTACTGAAATTATTAGAGCAACGAGACTTATCATCTCAAGGTGACAAGCAAAATGTGGTGCAGTGTGTATCATCCTAAGGTCACGTTGTTATGGGCAGGTTACTTTCCATCAGGAGAAAGTATCGCTAGGTTCGTCGTTGCGTAGATATGAAAAACTATTATATATTAGAAGAGTTGAGAAAAAGTGAACAACAAGCTTTTAGGTACATCAAAGGTAATATAGGCAGATTTATTAAAATCTTAAAATTAAATATTTTTTTTATTCAAGGCAGCGACGACTACGAGCACGACTGTCACCTGATGGTAAGCGATACGTCTGCCCATAACAATGTGACGCTAGTTAGAATGGCATACACAGCATCACAATGTGTTCGTTGCCTTGGGACATAAAATATTATGTTATTAGCCCAGTTATGTCACTAGCTCCAACGCCCTTCCAACTGGAACACAGTAACTTGGCACACTACTGTTTGTCGGCTGCAATAGCCGCTGCCTACTTAGATGGTCTCCGGCAACAGAGTCCTACCGTCAATGAAGTACAAATCAATCTCATCAGAATTTTACAGTCTCGTTCATTGTGTTACTTATGCTTTTATTTATATGCCACGTATCAGTTGAAATGTTTTTTTTTTATGTCATTCATATTGTATTTTAATTTCATGGTCTTATTGTGCAAAACAGTTCATATAAATAAATAAATAAGATGTTGTCTTATTTATACTTATTTTATTCAAGATATTTACAAGGCTTAAGGTTCAAACCTAATGAGGATTTTAATATTTGACTGCATCACCCAGCACCATTGGTTCATATCTATCTGCTCATCGGAACTTAAATAGTTGAATTTACACTTACTTTTCTGTTTTTAAAGTATATTTATTTGAACGCGAATGTAAAATTCAAAGCCAATAAAATTTTAAAAACGATAGGCCATTTGTAAACATTGAACAGAACAAAATAACAATCGCATTTATACCAATTCAAATAAAATTGTAAAAGTTTTAGTTGGAGCATCGAGTCGGTTGTAACACGGAGCCAACGGTTTGTAGATATTTAAAAGCACCTGGTTATTATCCTCCACTACCTGTTCGATGTGCGATGAAAAACGAAAAAATAACATGCATTTGCATTCAACTCGTAGTTGTACATTGAGTAAATAAAATACTTCTATTAATAGTACCATATTGAAATATTAAACACGGCAAACTTTTTCAACTCCAAATATTCAAAAGAAAATATTACGTTTTGCTAAAGTGAAAAATGTATCATATTATACTTATGTACTACCTGCTTATAGTGTCACGCCTAAGTCCTTAAGGTTTTAACGAACTTAAGAAAATAAAAATGATACATCACATAGAAAAGATGTTAAAACCAAATATAGTCTTTCTGAATTTATTTCAATGTTACCTCCATTATCAAAAGATAAAGTAAGACTAAGTGGACTATGGATATATAACCTATAAAATCTCCAGTTTTTTCATCTAAAGGTTGTTCTTCATTCAAAGAAATATAGCTGAGATTTATAGTTCTAAAAATTACTTTATTAATTAGTAAAGGTACTTGAATTTTATTTATATAAAAACTATACTTCAAACCATAGAAATTTACGAAAAAAGACAAAATCTTATGCCATTATCACTTAAACAAATACTGCTACGATCAGATCAATAGTTTGAAATTTAAATAAATGAACTAGATAGACGAAGTTCTTCAAGTTACGAGTGAAGTGGAGATTCTCTAACAAAGGTAACTTGATCATTTCTAGTTCTACAGCAAATAGAATTGAAGATAGCACGTTGTGTACAATGTATTTTCGTTAAGATCCTCAATTCCCTAATAGTATCACGATTGTTCTTCGCGTCTTCCCGTAAAGATTTTCTTTTATCTCAACAAACAATTTAGGGTCTCAGCCGATAACAGACGATAATGTGGATAATTGGGACTTTTAATGTTTTCTTATTAGGTTAAATCTTTGTTGTCATCTTCATTAGTACATAAGCCTCCCTTTAGGTAGGTATTTATCATTCTCACCACGCTTAACATCTGGATTGACAGACGCGGCATACTGATAAAGATCTTAGATAAACTTAATGTCTTTTCCCTGTAATTGTTCCCTCAGTCGTATTTTTCAACTCGAGGAGTACTGTCCGATAGTATTCTCCATTAAGAAGATCTTTACACTTTCTAGAGCTTATAATGTAACGCTTTAATGCTATGAAACAATTTTTCATATAATTATTGTGTCTAGAGTAAATTTACTTATTACGATGTGCATGTCCTTTTAGCTTAAGATAAGGTATTATATTAATGTAATCGTGTCTGTGCAATCCCTTTTTGAAAATAAACCACTAGGACATATTACAACATTAAATGTCAATGTAAATGTAATTTCAAATAATTTTGATCAAAAATTCAAATTCAAATCTAATGTTGTTAAAAACAAACCATACAGCAGTACTATTTATAAAAGCAATCTGAAATATAAACTAGGTTACAACTGCATACCGTTTTGTCGTACGCGGCGTGTACAATGTCCTACTTTATATTTAAACTAAACTTTTCTCAATATACACGTCTTTGTGTTATAGAAATGAATACACTACCAAAATGAAAACAGATGAAAATCTCTTTGATAATACGCGCTATTATCTCAAAAGTAGATTTTTTTAATCCAGAGACTTCCAGCGATTGTGCTTTGTGGCACATATTACAAAGACCTATGGTCCAGCAGTGGACGTTCATCGGCTAAAATGATGATGAAGAAGATTTTTTTATTGGTTTAAAAACACACAACAACAAACTTTCATCAAGGATGTACATTTATCTAGTTTAATACTTTTCTGGAGAGATTTCCTGCAACAAATGCTTGCTTAAAGGATTAAGATCTTTTTCAGTCCAGTGAACTTAAGCCGAAAATTCCATCCAACAAATGCATCAAAGCAGTAAGGAATTTTATATTTTAGTTTATAAATTTCTTGAGAAAGATTAGTCTAAATTATACACGGTAAACTATATATAAATAAACATTAATTTAATGTATTCTCGAGGTACTTATAAATTTGAACAAACAGGTCTTAACTAAGATGATATTTGTAATCACCTTGTTTACACAGCTAATTTAATTAAACTATAATGGTTATAATTTTTTTTTATATAACTTAAATGATGCTTAATGAAGCAACGTAAAAGTTATAAAATAAAATATATCAAATACTTTTTTATTTATTTTACGAAGCGACTAAACGAGCGAGACAGTCATCTGACAGTGAATGATACGCCTGCTCATATGTCGCTAGTTAGGATGACATACACAGCACTACGTTGAGATCGTCGCTTTGTAACTTAATATGTTTAGTCTCGTTACCCCAGTTCTCATTAACTACAACTCATTTCAAACTGAAACACAGTAAAACTTGCACTCTACTGTTTATCGGCAGAAATACTAGATAATATAAAACTGTACTCGGTAAGAGAAGACCTAGAAGGTCTCTGGCGAGAGAAATGTCGAATGCTTTAATTATTATACTTTTTTTATTTCTAAGTAAAATTAACATAAATGTGTATATTCTGTCATAACAATTAGCTTCAGCTCATCGTACCATCATATTTACCACCGTAAAATAGTAATTAGGCTTTCTATAGTTAAGAATTCTTCTAGTATTAAGTTCCTTCAAACGAAATGATGCATGATTGTTTGACGGCAGGAAATAGCGTCGTCTCTGACAAAGTAGGTTGTCATCGCGTTCAATCCTCCAAAAAGAATTACTGATGAAAAACTTCTAACGTTTTCTATTATCTGTTAAAAATACTTTATCTGTACATACATCTGTATGACTAATAAAAACTATTTCACTAGACGTAAAATTATTTTGTGACAGACGTAACATTAAAATTGATCACAACCATTTCAATGGAGACCTGACGAGCCGTGATGAAATTTGAATATCATTAAAATTCAATACCAACTATTAGTTACATCTATATAAGTTAATACGAGAATAATATATTAACACATAAATTTTAATACGACATGAATTCAATTTACATAAAATGGGATTTGTTTTAAAATGTTTTACTTTGTGATGTGCGTACGTAAATTACTTGTAGTACCTTATACGTGAGATATATTTTTGTCTCTTGAATTAAATACTTTAATTTCGTTTCCTTTACTGTATATATATATCAACATATACATAGGAGTATTACGATTTTTGAACGACAGCATTAGTTGTATGATGTTTTGTTACTTTTGCAATACAGAAAAATAAGAAAAAACACAAATTAAAACTATCCATCCCTGTTAAACGCTTTGGGAAGTCTAGTACTCAAGCAAATTTAAAAACATTAAATTTAACATTTATTTTATAATTATGTACTATATATGATTTATAAGTTGTAGAGCTCTGTTCGGACCGTCTAGATTGATACCACGGCAGTTTTTATTTCTATCACTAAACAGTAGTGTGCAAACGTTTGCTCCATTTTGAAGAGTGTTGTAGCTAGTGAAATTACTGGGGTAACGTGATTTAACGTCTTTTATCTCAGGACAACGAGCACAATGTGGTGCAGGCGTATTACTTACCATAAGGTGAACGCCGTGCTCGTCTTGTTCTTTTATCGAATAAAAAGAAATATCTAAACCTTTTTGTTATAAGGTTAGAGGTTAGGTCTCACTGTCCTTTCTAGCGTGGGTGCTAAGAATAGCTTTGCCTTTCTGTGAAATGTTTTAGCCAGAGTGTAAGAAGGCACCGGTGCGTTTCGTAGGCCCTACTAATGTACTGAGGGAGACCACCGAGGGGTTTTAGTGGATAAAAGCCCCACATAACCTTGTTTTCCTTCCAGAATCACAATATCTTTTAGGAATATTTCCCCAGCGATAAAAAAGGTCTTACTGTCCGTTCTTAAAAAGTAAAACTCGTAATCAGCTGTGATTCTCCATCTTGATTGAATATTTGGAAAAAATTAAATTGTTTTTGACTGCCATGACGCTATAGAAATATATTGATAAATTTATTTATAACACTCCACAATTTATGACACTCCTCTTTTTATTCGTGGTTTAATAAGTTGTATAAAAACAAATATTTTACAGCTCGCATAACTGCCTTTCCTCGCAGTCCTAAGTGGTGCACTCTAACGTTACTAATCGGATTGATTATTCATACTGGAAACTGTTTCAGGGAAACTACGAGAATAACAATGTGGCTTTAACTTGTCTAAAGACTCAGGTAAAATATAATGATACATCTGTGAAAATAAATTATTATGACAAGTTCTTAAGGACAAATATGAAACGAAAACATTATAATACATTTTTCATTTTGCAACTTTTTTTAGGAGTTTTCATAGTCTATGTATTGGGATCTCATGGATTAATTGTATATCTTCTGATTATAAAACTATTATATACTAAGTGCTTGCTCAGACTGCAACACGGAGGCTTTTGGTTCGTTTTTGAAACCACATCTTTTTAAATAAGATGGTGGTTTTCGTAGCCTCCTGGCAGGAATTTCGTCTATCGACACATATGAGGCAGACGATTATGTACAGGTACGATCCATCATCATCATGTATCACATTTTGCTTATGTGTTGATGACCAGCACATGGATTAAGCCTCGTTACCCTTTACTACATAATTTAAATAAATATAGAGCTCTTTAAACCGGAATCACAGTAATATTTCACACTATTTTTTCCCATTAAAAAAGCTTCATGGTTGTTGGCATTGAGTTAAAGGCCAGTGCCGAGGATTTTAGGCACTAAAGGTCTACTACCGCTATTAATTGGCTGATTTTAAGCATCTTAATATTTACTAATAAAATAATTGCAAAAAAAAAATGGAAAATTAAGTTCGTACAATCATACGAATTTTATATAAATAAATAGTAAACCGTGGGAAGATGATAAACAGAAATAAATATGGTCACGGAATTGAAGGATTACGCTTCCCTTGTTTACTTTGTATGTTGGTACAGGGAAAATAATATTGAAGGGGAAAAGTTCTATTATTGACGAAATGTGCTTCGAAATGAAATTGTACAAGTATTTAATCCATTTTTCAACAATATAAATATTAATTCGAAAACAATTCATTGTCACTGTATATTGTTGAAGTTTCAAGATTTTCTGAGCTACATTGATAAATGTACTAAAGTTGGAGGTGAGTTCTTGGTGATTAAAGCTCCTACGATGAGAATATCATAAAAACTTTAATGATATTTCAATTAACGGTGTTTTTAAAAAATTTTTATACACAACAAATGAAGAATATAAAATATACTGTAAAAGGCTCCGCCAGATGCAGGCTCCTTTAATTTTAAAACGTCTCGGATGCGGGTTAGTTCACTTAACAAGGCTTTGAAATATGACTAAAATAGATTTTCGTATTTTTCCTCTCTCTCTCTGGCACCACAATTGTTTACTGTAAAATTAAGCAAGAAAGCAGATAATTTGTTAGGCTAATATAAATAAGTAAAAGTAGTCCGTATAAAAATATATCAGCTGAATACTTACATATTAAAATATTTAATTCAGTTGAATTGAGTGGTTTGAAAGGAACAACTTAATTTTTTTATTCAACGAAGCGACGTTCATGTGATGATAAATTACACCCTGACGCTAGTTATAATAATATACACAGTAATTTTACTAACTACAACTCTTTTCAAGCCGGAAAAGAGTAATGTTTGCTCACTACTGTTTGGCGGCAGAAATAGGAGCTGCAGTGGTATCTAATTAGACAGTCTCTTTCAACAGAGATCTACCACACGTATTATATTCCTTAACTACGTTCTTGTTAATATTTCGTAATATTATTTTAAAAACTATCTTTTTTTCTATTAAAGAAATAAGGAAGTGGTTTCCAATAGCACGTTTAGAAAATACGATAAATAAAAAACATCATAGGCAGGTCAGAAAAAAATAAGATTTGGTATAATCTGTTTAAATCATGTTTCTTTCTTAACAAAGGTGAACGGCCGAGTTATAGGAAGCTTTTGATATTGCTTTGATATTTCCACGATAGGGGAAGTACATTAGATAGTAAAGCTTTTTACGAGAGAAACGGGATCTTTTGTGTAATTTACAAATATTATTAAGACTGTGAACATGTGCACAGAGTATACAAATAATGAAACTTATTTTTATATTCCGTCCATCGATTTCGTATTTATTCAAATTATTTAAGCTTTAATTCGATTGAATTTTGTATATAAAGGCCACTTTTTATTTTTGAAATATCCTAGCATGTCTCTATTATTGGAAGATAATCTAAAAAATTACTTCAGTTGCCTTTGTAACGTTTTATGTCTACTGTTGATAAGATCTCATTTGCCGGAGACTGTCTAGGTACGTACAACCGCTACTCCTTCTGCAGCTGACAAACAGTACTGTGCAAACATTACCATATTTAGGTTTGAAGGGCGCAATAGCTAGTGAAATTACTAGGGTACCTAGTCTTAACATCTTATATCTCAACGAATTGGTAAGGTAATGGCGTCTAATGTATACAATCCTAACTAACGCCACGTTGTTGAGGACAGGCGTATTACTTAACACCAGATGAACGTCCCGTCTTGTCGTTTCGTAGAATACAAAAAAAAAACAGGAAGAAGATAGTATGAAGAATATTTGAACTTATGATCAGCAATATTTAAACACATAACTAATAGTTTTTTTTTTAATATTTTTTGTTAACTTTTCTATTGAAAGTTACTTCTTTATTTTATCATCACCATCATCTGCCGATAGATGTCTACTACTGGACATAGGTCTCCCTTAAGGATTTCCACATCGATCGGACTTCTTTATTTATTTCCTCATTAAACATCATTCTGTGTTTATTTTCTTTTAGAAATATAAGATAGATACGAAAGATCGCACAGTTACTTGAAGTATTTATTTATAAAGATAAAACCGTAATGATACTTTGAGATTGTTATCCATTTAAGTTATTTACTTTCTTTTACATTAAACGCTATGTCGACAGATAAATAGTAGAGATAAAGTAAAAAAGAAAAATACACTGAAAATAGATGTTTAACGGGTACCGAGTTTCTGAGTCTCAACAAAGTTCCGGTTTGAAGAGCGTCAACTAGTAAATTGCGGTAACGAGACCTAGTTATCTTATGCCTCAAACTGAGAGGGACGATGTGGTATAAACAACCTAAGTTATTAACAAGCAAATATAATCAATTGAAAGACCTGTTCGCCTCTTTTTCTTTAATTTTTTTCTAGTTTTCGTGTTAATAAGATGTTTATAATGTTGATATATTGATATTAGGACGGTTTATTAAAAAAAACACTAAGATATTCTTAGTCGTTAATATACTATGCTATTAATTTTAAATAGGCCTAGCGAAAACAATTTAGAGCAGTAGTTGCCGCAAGTGTATTAAAGTGATGTACCCTGCCTTCCACTTAGTGGGTTTATGGCTTTAATTAAACTAATATTTCCTAGCTGATGGTGTTCTGAATGTAATTTATGTACACTCTAACTACAGATTTTCTAATATATAATAATGACGAAAGGGTTATAAAGTTTAAGTAAAATACATACAATACTACAAAAAATAATATAATTAATTTAAAAAGCCACTTTTATATCTATATTAAAGTCGATAGTTACTAAGAGTAACAATTCTCGTTTTTCGATTACTGGTGCACCAAAATATTAAGTATTCTTACAGAATATATGTTATGGGAAATAGTTTTAATGATGTATTCATAAATATAATATTTTTTTATATTATAGACAAATATACAAATTAATAAAGAAATAAGTTAACAGTTTAAGCTTTTTCTTGTTTGTAGCTGAATTTAATGGATACATCGTGGAAGTTAAGGTTAGTATAAAATTACGTTGTAGATAGACATCAACATTCCTCTTAAGATTTTACTTTTAATAATCAGAGAAAAGATCAGACAGACACTGAAAGGTTAACGACTAATAGTTATTTAACAAGAAACTGTAATTACGATTTAATGAGACTAGTAATATTATTCTCCGCTTCTGATTTCAATTTCATATTACGAATATAGTAGCGAGCGGTGGTTAGGTTTTACATTGTAATATTAAAATACATTCCCTTTAACTTAATCTTAGAGGACATATTCACACTCGAAATACTCGAAATGCTTTCTGAGCTCCAGTACACAGTGCAGTCTTCACGCACTGGTGTTTCAAAAGTTATGACCAAATTATACAAAATTGCTCGTGATGTATACAATTTCAGCAACTGTAACTTCACACGAAGCGGTCTTCGCTTTACGCTAGTATATTTGTAACAGTTTCGTCTGAAAATTTTAATTATGACATTTACGATTTGATCTTATCGTTATATGTTTATATGGATACAGATTTTGAAACGATTTTTACTATTACTATGTGATTAATAGTTTACATTATAACTAAATAAAAACACTGTCAAAGCTTAGCTGAAAACTCTACCATTGTGATTAGTATTCATTGGAGAGGGTCGACGCCGACGGCACGCGTCTGTGGTCAGTGGAATCCAAGTGATCGATTAGTCTTGAACATAGTATAACATTAACATATCAAATGACTGACGAGGTAGTACGAGCATTGTAATTCGGACCTAATCTATTCGACCTTGTAAAAAAATATGTCACTATTACTGGGTCACTCTCTTTTATCGGAGTTTGTTTAGGTAGGTACTCGCGAGGGCAAAGACAGATTATGTCGGACTTACACCGACTAGAACCCCAGGATGTTCCATTTCGTCGCCTTATGGCAAGGTTATGATGGGAACGCTTTCGGACACCTCCGCGACCCCGCCAGCGCCGGCTGCACCTCGGGAGGGACGAATCGCCCCTTTCCACCTTTGTAAGGGCACGCCGGAACACACAGCGCGCCTGCCTCTCAGCCTCTCACAGTCACTTGGGCACGAATCCGTCACCGAGAGGCTATGGGAGCCAAGAGAGAAAACTCTCTCGACTCCATGCGGCGGATCCGATCTTGGGTTCCGCCGCCACCCGTTTTACGGCCATGGAGGACAGGGAGAGCGGCGAAACGCAATACCGACGCTCCTCTTCCCCTGTGGCTCGACCGCCGTCGCATCAGCAGTGCGGCACCGTTCAGTCGCGGAGGGTAGGGGGAGCGGCGAATCGCAATACCGATTCTCCTCTCCCTCCGCGACTCTACCTTGGCTGCAAAGGGCAGTATAAACCTGCCCCTGCAGCTCACCGACACGCATCCGAGGTGAACTCACGGAGCTCTGACCTGGAGCGGCTGCCTCAGGCCGGCCGGGTACGTTCCTCTTCGCTTCACCGTGGGGAACCAAGCCACGGCTACTAAGCCCCACCGCCACGACAAGGAGGAAACCCGTTAGTCGGAGGGGGGTGTAACTAATCTGACCTAACCAAACCTTTCTTGCTTAAAAAAGAAAACCTCTCTTGCTTATGGTGCACCTTGATAATCAACAAACGAGGCTATGGCTCCATCCAACCGCATATCATCCAACCGCATATCCATACATCCGCAATGGGTCAGCGTGGTGGGAAATGGCCAAAATCCCCCAATATTAACCTTTACAGACGACGAGCCCTAATACCCGACAGTGCGAGAGGCCATACTGACTGCAGCGCAAGACCGATCGATGTGGACATTTTTGGGGAAGGCCTATGACCAGCACTGGACGTCTATTGGCTGATGATGATGACTGTATAAGATGTAGCTAGTAATACAACTGGAGTGATAAGACGATCATCTGCATGAATGTGAATCTTAAAAAAAATTAACAATACGGTATAATTGTGGATAGTGAGAGATGGTGATGTATTGTTAATCTATTACTACCACAGTATAGTTGTGTTCCTGCTGTCTTATTGCTAATTAAATCAATACGCTAAGCTGCCATCGTAGAAAATAAAACTAAATTGGCAATCAAACAACGTTACATTAAAATGATAAAATAATAACTAGTCTAGAATTTCACAGATTACCGCATACCAGCTAACAAACGAGTACGCACGAATTATTTAAAGAATAATTGAATCAAACACAAATGGAAAGCTTTTAAAACGATGGGAATTTGCTGTAAGCGGATGTAATATTAATTGAAAGAGTCATGAGTTTTAATCCTGAATACATTTGATTTGATTACTAAACTTTAATATTTTAAAGTATCAATTTAAATATGTTATACATTATGATATCAAAAAATATTTTTAAATAGACAGTTGCTTCCCAAAAATATCAAATAAATTTTAACGTGTCGCGGATGTAATATTTTTTACTAGTGGAGACGCGATAGTTTCAGTGAATAACAATCACCACGCACGACTTCTTCCAAGAAGATAGAGTATCCTTTCAAAGATTTCCCTCACTATCAAGATCCTAACTTTTGCGTTGGTAAATAAGAAAAAAATTACGTGAGTTTTACCTTGCTTTGTTGCACTTGATTTAAGTTCAGACCAAAGTTCGTTGACAACTTTATGTGTTAAAGAATAAACTAGTGCCTTACTCTTAAGCTAAACTGTTAAACTTGTTTTTGGTTTAAGTGTTTTATAGGTAGCAGTTCTCGATGTGTTCTCAAAGTTAAGATTAAGAATCTTTAGAAGAGCTGATATTTAGTGTTTTAGATAGTTTTACATAGAGGTTATTTGATATATTTTTGTTATGATTGTAATTATTATAATAGATTGGTAAGTGCGTAAAAGTACGTGTTATTTAACTCAAAGACACGCGGGTTTGTTCATTTCTGGGGTTCTGTTTCTGGTGAAGAATAATTTCATTAGTTTTCGTGAACAAATGTCATCTGTCAATTTGTACATAGCTCCCGAGGTGATCAAAAGCTCTTTACTTTCTGGTTTTGAAGATAGGCTGCGAGTTCCGCGAGTAGGGACATTAAAAGAGCTGTTTATAAAATCAGATCGTTTATAAAAAATTTAGGCTGGAATTTGGGTCAGTAAAGAGTCACTAGTCATATAAAATTTAAGTCGAAAATTTGAGTACCGATGTTAAATAAAAATAAGTAGATAAGTTGTTCACTTCATTAAAATATAATTCCGCTAAGAAATATATCTTTTGTATATAAAAAAGTTCAATACTAATTTACTACAAATTCGCTTAGGCGTAGCCTTTCTTATTTAATCCCAAAGTCGTTGTCTCGATATTTTGAAGTAAACCTTTCATCTGAAGTTTCCTGTAGGTGAAAGGTTTAAAACTGGTACCAATTTGCTTAAATAGATTTCTTTTACAATTTTAAACTAACGCCACCGCGTCCCAGTTTATTTTCTTTTAAAATGGATTTTAATAAGTTGACCTACTTGAAAGTTCAGAAGTAAGAGGTCGTTTATATTAAAAATAGAGTACGGTAAAAAATCTTATTAAAAAAGTTACAATAGTCTACTAACTTATTTAACAACAGAATATCCAGGTGGATATTCTGGTGGTAAATTGTTATAGGCATATTTTGGGAATTTATTATTCTTCTCTATAATTCATTATTCTTGTCCAAATTCAGTTCACCAAAAGGTTGCCTGAAAAAGATTGCTTTAAGCAATAAGCCCGTTTGCGTCAGTGGTTGAATATAAGAGATTCATAATATAATTTAAATAATAATAAATATATACACATAAACGTTATTCATTTACCACTAGAATTACGACAACTACATATAAAACTAAATTAAAAACAGTATAACAACAATTACGTTAGTTCTGTCAACGTGCTCACCTAGTCTACGGATACACAATGAAACTTCGTAGTTTCTGAAACTTACAGTCACCTACTAACTCCACTATAGCATGATGTTATTCCGCTTGATGTATACATATTAAAAGCTTAATAATTATGTAAATACGTTCGTTACGAAAGTAACATTTAGTTTACATACTGCAGTAAATATAAAATGTAATAGTTTTGGCATCTAGCTTTAAATAATCAAAGGTAGAGTGGACACTGCTTGTATATGTATATAAGTGTTTATTATTTTTCAATGGTATAGATTAATAAGAGATCTTGTAAACGCATTTAGTGTAATTTAATATACATAGATTCAGCCAACCAACGTAGCCGACAAGACAATTACAAGAGCGGGCTCCGTGCACACTCAGTCGGAAAGGTAAATGGCCCATTAACTGTATATTATGGTGAAATTATGGTGACAGTCTACCGTCCGTTATTAAATAAATCTATGAAAATTTTCACTTAAAAGAATGGAGATTTTAAAACGATAGATCGCAGAATCCTCTTCACATACGAATTTTGTCCTCCAACTGTTTGTTAATGCCTTTAACTGTTGCTGTTCAGTATTTTCGTTGCGGTTATTTTTAAACTTAATATATAGCTGAAAAAGAACTTTTATGAATTGAAAATGACTTTAATAATTTTGATATTAACAATTACCGGTAAAAAGAATAAATTGAGAGTGTAGTATTGAAATCATTAAAGAAAATTATTAGATCAAATCGATTATAATAAAAGTAAATACTTATTGATACTTGTTATAAATATATGTTGTTCGAGTCCTTGAATGTTATATGAATTTTTAAATGATATTAAATTCTATGTTAAGTATTAGAAAGAGTAGGTCGAAAACTTGAAGTTCGGAAACTTCATGAGTTGATGATTTTAGCTAACACAGTAAGTTAAGATGATAAAAAACACTTGTTAGATTTTAAAATCAGGGCGGCCGACGACGTCGTTCCACTTTGATTAAAGTGCTCTCCTAGATTTTACGAGGTTGCGCTTGATCTCCGCTGGACGGTTTACCTTGACCGCAATAGATATTGTTTAAGAGTATTATTAAACATTTATAATTGTGATGCATTTTTTTTAGGAAAATTACTAGGTGCACAGTATTAAAAAATAAAGAGTGGAATAGTTAAAAAATCTGCAAAATTCAATCGATTATACAAGTTTCGGTTTGAACATTTTTAATTTACATTTTAATGTTCATCGTTTACGTGATAACAGTAAATGTTATAATTACAAGATGTGGGTAAATAGAAAATAATGATACGTCGTTTGATAAAACTAAAAACCTGTTTTCGCCCAGTAAACATTTTCAAATTTCTATTCAAAGTTTTGCTTTCATAGTTTGCCTAAATTCATGTAAAATTAAGTTAACAAATTTTGTCAAACCATTTTGTTTTACACGATATTTGTTAACAAATTTATTAATTTATCATCTTAATCACTATAATTTCAACTGTTGGATATGCACTGTAGGATATAGGTACCTTATTGATGTCGCTTGTATTCATTTCATACAGTTTTTCCGTAAAACACAGTTTGAAGAAACAGTATTTGAAAAGTTTTCTATATTCAATAGCGTCGTACAAAATACCAACTGGGGTTGTTGCGAACATTGTGAATTGTTTCCTGTGTTGGTGAACATAGCTCATACACAATGGACGCAGTTGGGTTTAAGCAAATTGGAACATTGAAATACAGTAGTATACAATTCTATACTCTGTGCATGGATTAGCTGATTCGTTACTTTTAAATTGAATAAATAAAAATAATTAATGTACAACTTGACGCCAATTTCATATGATGAGGCTGACGATCGTAAGGCTCGCTTGTCGTTTATACTCTGGTGTATATGTTGACAGTTGGAACACAGTAATGCTATTAACGCGGCAAATTTATAACATGAAGGTGGTGTCTAGGCAGGCAGGTTTGTGGAAGCTTTAACATCATCGAAACTGTTTTCCGTGGCCTCAAAATCAACTAAGAGACCGTAAGGAAAGTAGTGTTCCGCTGCGTTACAGAGATAATTAATCAAATTTTACCTTGAAGATATATAACTTAAATATATATCTGTAGATGATAATGATTTACATATTTTTTGAATTTATAAAATTGCAAATTTCTTAATGTTTTTAAATATATAATATAACAGAAATGTGTAAAGATTATTGTGTTATGCGTATAGTTGCATGATGTAACTATGCGAAGCGACGAGTATGTGTTGCAGTGTAAAAATTCTCAGTATCGGAAATTTTGAGAGTAAACTTCATAGCCGTATTATCGCTTAGTTGAAAATTTAAAATTTTTCACTTTGGCCAACTGAAAGCGACGAATCTGTAAATGTGTAACGTAAATATGCAAATCTGTTAATGAAATTTCCGACAATGTAGTTACTGTGCCTAAACAGGTACAAATATATACGATTGAAGAGCGTTAAGTTATTTAAAATGTATTTATTTGACTTTGTCTACATTATTTAAATCTATTTGTGGGTGCGACGGTAATAGTATTTAAACAACACTGGAGCCGCGCAAGTTTCCCTTTGTTCTAAATTACGAAAGTTGTATAAGAAATCAGTGTTTAATTTAAAGTACTTAAATTTTACAAAGAAGTATTTGCATTGGTAATGAGTCGTGAAAACTTGATTTTAAGTGTGGTTTGAGAATTAAACAGAGACATTAAAAAGACTGAAATGTTTAATTAAAACTTTTTTACGTCAATTTAAAATTATGTATGACAAAAATTTCCAAATAATGTTTTACTGGTTGTAGATAATTTTTGCGGGAGACCTCTAAATAAGCAAAACTATAAGAAATATCATCAAGAATAGACTCTTGCCGAAAATCAGCGTTATGCAAACATCACTGTATTTCGGGTTTGAAAGGTGTTGTGGCTAGTGAAATTATTGGTTGTGTAGACTTAACATGTTATATCTCAAGGGGACAAGCAGTTAAGTTCTAAATAGATTGATTAGAACCGATTGTCTTAACAGCTAAGACATTATATAAATTAAAACTTTAATTAAATTTACTACTAAAATTACTTGACATAGCTAAATGATGAACACCAATTTTTTTTCATTTAAATAGCCTATTCTACTTCACCTAGTGTTAATTGGTTACGTGGTATATGGTGGTAAGAGGCACTACTTTAGTGACAGTTTAGTCTTTAGCATATTCGATATTAATGAAAAAAAAAATGTCCTTAAATGTATTCCATACTTTCATAAATCACGATGAAAATAGATTTTGTGAAGTATATATAAATCTCTCTCTATTTAAATGGTGTAAAAAGTTAAATAATAAGATAGTTTCGGATGATAATTTAAAAAGGGTTACCGAACCAGCACGACCGGTATTCTTATTGTTAATCTGATGCAAGAACGAAATTGCTCTGTTCATGTTTTCAATATATTATATGAGAGAGTATTATGAACGACCATGTTTTACCATCTTGAGCTTCCTTATTAATTAATATCATGTGGAATTAAAAGAATTTACAGGTGCTAGGTCTCTGCTGTTGGAGACCGTCTCATGCCACAATTTTTCTGCCGCTAACCAGTGGCGTGCAAACATTACTGTGTTCCGGTTAGAAGAGCGCTGCAGCTAATGAAATTACTGGAGTAATGAGACTGAACATCTTAAGTCTTAATGAAACGAGCACTATGTGATACTGTGTATACCATTGTAACTAGCGCCACGTTGTTAGGAGCTGTGTTTCGTAGAATAAAAAAAATATAACTTGTCGAAAGTAGCAATTATATCGGATCTAAATGTTATATTATTATAACATCTTAATTCTTACATTACAGTTGCACATTTTATTTTTTTTCATTTATTGAAATAACTTTAAACCTTTTTATTCGTCCATTGTTTGTATCAAACAAATTTGATACGACGTGAAATAAAATAAATAAATTTTGAAACTCTTTAAGAACTTCCGTCAACGTCTAATTTGATACCGTTTTAAACTTTGAACTTCGCCTTTGCAAGTTTTCTGACGTTTTAAACTTCGCAACATCAATTTTGCGTTACTTATACCCGTGACTTGAGATTTTAGGGTTAAATTTAGCCAGAGTCGAAACAAAGTTATGCCAATTACGTTACACGACAAGAGATTGTCTATATTCATTAAAATATATATAAAATCTACCAGCCTTGGGATGTACAAACTTCTACATTGTTCAAGATCGGCGATTGCGTCTGTACGACGGTTTGTAATACTTTACACTAAACTAAAATTCATCAGGAATAATTACAATTTAATTATGCGGCTTTCAATTCGCTACATACATATCATTGGCATTGTCTACTTGAAATTTCAGTGGTTCGACAAACTTTTGGGCGGCCAATTCCCAAAGTTTAATTGGTATTCTATTCCAAATTAACGTGCGCGAGTTGCTCTCCCTTTATTTTACTGTTTTGCAACAGATTTAGTTTGAGACAAAAAAAAATATTTCACTTTAAACAAAAATGGTTCGAAGTTGATTTACTTAAAATCGCCATAGCAAGATTGATTAAAAGTTATACATAAATAAAGCATAATATTTGAGAAACTGGTAGCACAATTTTTGTTTTTTTTTTTTTCTTTTCGCATAAACAGTAATAAACGAGTAAGTTACAGTTTTACACGTTTTATATATCTTCTTTCATTAAAATTAATATTATTGCAAGGTCTACACATGTTATGTGTAAGTACAATTTTAAGTTATTAAAAATAACTTTCAGCCGTAATATTGTCTATTAAGTAAACTTCTTAAATGTATTTTTATCAAATTATGTATTCATTATATAATACAGTTTTATAGAAGTTTTTTATAAATTTTTTTTAGATGTTGTAATATGTAAAGTTCCAAGTAGAAAATGTTAGTAAAGTATAATTGATTTTTAATTTTAAGGAAAATTAATATAATTTATGTTATATTTTTTAAAGATTCTTAATGCTTAGTCACAGTTTCATGTAGTTTAGATGGTTCGCAGCTGACGGAAATTGTTTTAGTGCATCTCGTTTCAGCTCAATAAAGATAATGGCGCTCTTGCGGTCCGAATACTGAACTCATTCTATATTCGTAGAAAACGATCAATCATTATAATATTTTTCATCGTACATAATAATGTAAAAAAATTTAAAACTTAAAAACTGGACAAAACATAGTACTTGAAAAAAATTTAAATATAGGAGATGAATATTAACTGAACCTTATTTCTGAAATTACTTTAGAGAAGACTAGAACGAGTGATCTTAAATCATAGATGGACATGGATTTGTTATAGGACTCTTTGAAAGATGTAAAAAAAAATTATTATCTATGAAATAAAGGAAATATTCTTCGCCCATTGCCGCTATTAAGTCGTAGTCCGATTTTGATATACATGTATGTTCATAGTATGTATATATTACGCTGTTATTTAATATGGTCGATTATGCGGTTTTTAATTATCTATGAAAATATTTTGAAAAGTGCATTAAAACTACAATATTAGTAGGTTTTTTTTTTTATAAATTATACTTCATGCTTTTAATATATAGGAACTTTAAGCCGTATATTTATTTAGAAATTTTATTTGAGAGGACGAAGATTAAAGTAGAGATAAACTACTCGGGCGCAGTTCTATGATAAGTTTGTACTTAAAGATAAGTTAATATAAATGTCAAAGTATAAGATGGAAAGTTTATGAAAAGGCTAATACTTTGAAAATAAAATGACCTTTACTAGCGCGACTCGAAAGATTTATTCAAAGCGAGTTCATTAGGGACTATTAAATTTTGATTATAACTTTTACTATTTCAAACAATTTGAAAGAGTAAAATGTTTGCTGGGATACAGATCAATGGCGATTAAATTCCTCAAACAAAGGAAAATCTGTAATAGCTGCTAAAAGAATATTGTTAGCAGCATTTCAAGGATCTAATAAAAGCAGCAAAGGGCGAGGATAATGTCGACTGTTATGAAATATTTGTTTTGTAAAACACAAAGTATTAATAGCTAAAACTAGTTAAATTATTTGTGTTGTTTTAATCTCCATCTAATTTATATTGTTTTGTGCAGTTTACTTTTGTTATTCGTTAAGGGATTCCGTATAACAATTCACGGGACCCAAGCCAACCATATCTGCTTGCGGTCCACCCTGCTAATCAAGAAATGAGGCTTTGGTTCCCACCGACCCGCATTAGGCCAACGTGGTGGGAAATAGCTCAAATCCTCCCCATATGAACCCCTACAAACGACAGCCCTTAGTGCCCGGTGGTACCGGAGGCCATGCTGACTGTAAAGTCGCAGAAAGCCGCTGGTTGCGGACAGCGCAGGACCGATCGGTTTGGAGATTTTTGAGGCCCTATGTCCAGCAGTGGATGTCTATTGGCTGATGATTGATTCGTTATTAAGAGTGTTGCGGCATCAATATGTAGATACTTTTAATAATATTCAAGGAAATATAGGGTGGCGCAAAAGTAATCCTCCTATCAGAAAATGCTATAAATTTTGCCTTGATGTAAAAAAATTAAAAGACCAAATAAAAATATACCTTGTCTACAAGGTGGCGCAAAAATAACCTTCCGATGTTTTTTGGCTGTAATTTAAAAAAAATATGAAAAACTGATTCTTCTTGTGGATTATTTTTATTTGGTCTTTTAATTTTTTTACATCAAGGCAAAATTTATAGCATTTTCTGATAGGAGGATTTCTTTTGCGCCACCCTATATTAATGTACTAGTATTACAAATTTACTAGTGACGATCGAAAATGTCTTTTTTTTTTATAATACTTTGACAAAGTTTATCGCTATTGGTTTATTACTGAATAGATAGAAACTATGAGAATTATTCTAAGCGTGTCATGTCATTTATTGCAGTTTTATTGAGATCGTTCGGCAACTGGGACCATTTAAATTATAACAAACGATGCCATTCATCAACGGCTCTATAGTCCGGAAGTGGGAAGCAGATGTAAACTATTCATATAGCATTTGAATGTTATCCGTTGGTATATTACCTTACAACTTGTATGTAAATTGTTTTACGTTAATTCTTAATATTATAATAACAATTATTATCATCGTTACCCTGCAGAAGACCAATAGTAACAAATAATAATTTATTTTAAATAGTCTTTTAACAACACTTTTAATAACTGTGTTTTTTAGTAACAATATTTACTAAAAAACACAGTTATTTCCAATGGGTTATCTGGAAGAAATTGCTTTCTGAGCAATAAGACCGGTCATTGTACATTTATGTTGATATAAAATGTGTTCCTAAGTTGTAAATAAATGAATAAAATTGTTTAATATATCTTTCATAATAAACACATTTGTTATTTTCGAAAGTTAAGATCTGAAAACATTTTCTATGTAATTTCTTATACTTTATGAAGTGGATTGGATCCATAAAATAATGGAGCGTTGAAATTAAATCGGTCGTATGAGAAATATTGTTCAATGAATTCCTACTTAAGTGAAATATAATTTTAATAACAAAAATGTATTATTTTGTTTATTCTCTTAAGCGACGTGATGAACGGAACTTTAACCTGATGATAAATAACACGTCTTCTCATATCAACGCGGCTCTTATTAAGATGTTATATACACAGCATCATATTGTGCTCGTCGCCTTTAGACATAAGATGTTGAGTCTCGTTACCCCAGTAATTTCACCAGCTACAGTGCCCTATAAATCGAAACACAGTAATGTTTGCACACTACTGTTTGGCAAAAAAATTAGGAGTTGCCTTGGTACTTATCTAGACCGTCTCCGGCAACAGAGTCTTGCTACCAGTGAATCATCATCCAGAAAATCATCGTCATTGAATTACGGGTAATGACAATTCGATTTAATAGTCACGGTAATAGAATTTCGTTCATCTATTCTAAAATATAAGGTAAGTTATATCACCGACTCACTTCTCATTATTACACACCTTTTTGTCGTAAGCTATAGAAACTTCAACCCAATTACTTGGTTTCCGAAATAGAAACCAGCCACCAGTCTTTAGACATTAACAACAAGCAAATAAGAAAATAATAGCAAGTTTTACTTTGAAATATAAGAAATTCCGCCGGAAAGTGCATTTAAACTTTAAACATTTTATTTTGTAATTCTTTAGGGAGGAAGTGTAGTCACATGAAAGTGTAGGTTCCGACAATGGTAATCTTGTTCCGACTCCATGGGGAAATTTTACATTTTATGTATTTAGAAGTGCATTATTACGGTCCCCTATGCTTAAATATGTAGATTTCAAATTCTTAGTCAATTTTCTCTTCGTTTTCCCGTTAAGTAAAATTAAAGATTTTTTGTCGTTTATAAGACGATTAAAAATATAACTTTAAATATAAGTATATAGATATATACACTGAAAGTCTAATGAACAATAAAACATTTAGCTTTTAGCTTGGTCGCTTTTACGCAAAATAATTTTCACGAAGTGTTTCAGCACTCGGGGAAAGTACACTAAGCGAAATTGTAACATTGGAAATGTTTATATTACACGAATTTCGTTAAAAGATTTTACAAACTTTTGAGACAAATGTAGAAATAAAAAAAGAAACAAATCTTGTTGTTTTTTTTTTTTGTTGAAACGATAAGACGTTCGCCTATTGGTAAGTGATACGCCTGCCCATAACAACGTGTTAGGATGATACACACTACACAACATTTTGATCATCAACTATGAGTTATAACACTGTCTCGTTATTAACTATAACGCTCTTGAATCCGGAACACAGTAATGTTTGCACAGTACTATTTGACGGCAAGAATAGGAGCTGCGGTGATACTTAGATGATCTTCAGGCACAGATAAATACCACCAGTAAAAAAGTTTAAAATGTTCGCTTCTTTAATTAGAAAACTTTCAGTAATGAAAGATCATAATTGAAAGGTAATTTAAAACCAACTGTATAAGATTCAAAGACCGTACATTGATATTATTTTGGTGTGTCTTTTAATACAGAGAAAAAATCTTTCTGATGACACAATTTAATAACGTCACGGAGTTTATGCTATAAAGATATAACATAAATAAGATGATCACTTGATGGTACATACAATATTTAACACGCATTACAGTAGTACATTTTACTGATGGTAAGTCATTGTTGGCGAAGACCATCTACCTAACACTACCACAGCGCCTATTTCCACGGTTAAACAGTAGTGTGCAAACAATAATGTATTCCGGTTTAAAGGGAGTTCTAACTAATGTCATTAGTGGGGTAACGAAAGAAAATCTTGTAGCTTAAGGCGTCGAGCACAATGTAGTGCAATGTATATCATCCTAACTTGCGCCACGTTGTTATGGGCAGACGTATCACTTACTATTAAATGAATGTCCTGTTCCTCTCATCGTTTCTTAGAATAAAGTTTCTTAAAAAAAAAACCTTTTTTTGTCGAAGTGAAATCTTCAAAATATACACTGTTTTAGGTGGGAAAAACAGGGTTACGTGGGATTTGGACCCACTAAAACTCCCTCGATGGCCATCTTTAATGCTTTGCTTTTTCGATATCTCTTACCGAACATAACGGTACCTCTTAGCGCTGCGCCAAAGCACATCCTGGGGAATGCCGTAACTCTCTCCAGAGAAACAACGAACTACCAGCTATAATGTCATTATTTCAGTACAAACTATTATTTGTACTTCAGGTCAAGTATGTAGTTGTCAATGTACAAATGCACATGCATCACACCAAACTAGCATCTCAGTCGGTTTAGATCACAAGATCTTGTTTGTATGCGTTTGTATACATTCTAACATGTATACAGATCTAAGTTTGTTGTACTCACGGCTAATAGAGGTTACCACTGACACAACACAGGGAATTAGACAAAGGCTTAAGTTTGCCCTTGCAAACTTAAGCCTTTGTCTAATTCCCTTGATCGTTTGACTTGATTAATCTGTTAAATGACGAATACATTTAAATTTGGTTAGTCTATACTAACGGTACCATTTCCGAGTGTCCTCAAAACTATAAAAAATACACTTTGTTTGGAAAGATTAAACACTTAACTTTTCGTTCTATTAATACTTAGTTATTAGTATAAAAATATTTTTTTTTGTTATGAATGACTATCGAAAAGAAAATGTATGAAAACAAATGAACATATAATGTTCTTTAAAAGAAGTTACAATTTTTTACTTATTATTTTGGCATAATTAGTTTCTCTAGAAAAATTAATTAACAATTGAGCCAAGTGGTTTTCACATCGTTAATAAAATATCACAGTAATATAGATCACTTAGAATCAGGCTAATTGTGTATATCTAAAAGTTCTTTTTTTTAAAAAAAAACGTACACTATCTTAATGTGCTATAATTAAAACATAAATGTATACCATGTTGCCGTTACAAAATGTTTACTTAACGCTAACAAGCACTTTTACCCCAAGTTAGGAGCGCAAGTGTGACAAAGGAATGACAATTTGCAAGGTTATGGCATTATAACTTTTCCAAGATTAACAATTAACCGCTAACAGGTCTAAGCGTAGTAACGAAATGTTTTAGGTTAACTTTGTTATTAAACGACCACGAAATGGTTAATATCCTTAGTTTCTAACAAATGAGTCATAACTCCTTTTTCTTATTCAACGAAGCGACGAGACGAGCGAGATGTTCACCTGATGGTAAATGATACGTCTACCCACAAGAACGTAGTCTTGGTAAGAATGATATACACTCTTCCACATTACGCTTGTTGCCTAGAGACAGATGTTGTCTTGTTACCCCAGTAATTTTGTTACCTGCAACGCCCTTTTAACCGGAACACAATAATGTTTGCACACTACTGTTTGGTAGTAGAAATAACCGCTGTTTTGGTACCTACCTAGATTGCCTCTATCAACAGAGACCATCAATTAATCCTTTTCATGCCATGATTTTTTATTGTATCGTATTTGAGATAAACAAAATACTAAATAATTTTTATTATCAATAAACACAATAAAATGTTTCTGGAATATATTTCAAACATTTTCATAGATATTTTAAATATTTCCATTTGGTCAATTTTGAAGTAACCGAAAGCACTTCCTTAAAATTAAAAATCCTTGAAAAATATAGTTCTAAGTGTTATAAACTACTAGTGGTAGGTCTCTGTTGTCGGGGACCATCTAGGTAAGTACCACCGCAGCGCCTATTTCTGCCGTCAAATAGTGATGTGCAAACATCACTGTGTTCCGGTTTGAAGGGTGTTGTAGCTATTGTAATAATTACTGAGGTAACAAGGTTCAACATCATATGTCTAAGACGACGAGCGTAATGTGGTGAAGTATATATCATTCTAACTAGCCTCATATTGTCATGGGCAAGCGTATCAGTTATAATCAGGTCTCGCCGCTAATTAAAATTAAAAAAAAACTGTCAATTGAACTAAATAGAAATTATGTTGAAATATTAGGAATTTTGTTCTGGGTCATGTTTTGATAATGTACAATGTTGTTCAGTAATTAAATGTATTGTTCGCCACTTTATATTGAAACTAAACTTTTGCAATATATGCGGCGAGATTTTTAGAAATATCATGACGACATATATACAAGGTGGCGCAAAAATAACCTTCTGATGTCTTTTGGCTGTAATTTAAAAAAAAATGAATAACTTTGATTCTTCTTGTGGATTATTTTTATTGCGTCTTTTAATTTTTTTACATCAGGTCGAGAATATGATGTCATGTAAATGTTGTAATTGGCAAACAGAACTGACATTAGGGGCCAATCGCAAAATTTATAGCATTTTCTGATAGGAGGATTACTTTTGCGCCACCCTGTATAAGCGAAAAAATTATAAAAGTATCATAATTTTCGTATACATACTAGTGGTGGGTCTTTATTGTCGAATACCGCCTAGATAGGTACCACCGGCAGCACTTATTTCTGCCGTCAAACTGGAGTGTATGTAAACATTACTGTGTTCCGGTTTGAAACGCGCTGTAGCTAATATAATTACTGGGAGAACGAGACCTAATCTTATGTCACGGGTGACGAGCGCAATGTGGTACTATGTATAACATCCTAACTAGCGCCACGTTGTTATGGGCGGGCGTACCACTTACTATTAGTGTAAGGTTCCGATCGTCTCGTCGCTTCATAAAATAAAAAAAACCATATATATAATTTGTGATTGTCTAATAGGGTAAAATCTCGTTGATAGTAACATATGTATAGCATCAGCTACAGGAACATTTAAACTGGTTATCGAACTGATGCACGATTTTGCAGCAATGCGAATTAAAATTCTATCAAAGGCTTACCTAGATAAACAGATCGACAAAACTCTAAATGTAGACAATTAAAGTTGTTAATTCCGTCTTACCCTGGACGGAAGATGTCGATTATTTGTTCCTTAATGCTTTTCAGCGATAATTTCTACGCTACGCTTTACTTGAAATATATAACATTATTTAATTGGTTTTTGTATCAGTTTTCTCGTTAAACAATAAATTATTCGTCGCGTTAAAATCAGTGTTGCAAAGAACTTTATTATTTATATTACTTTATCATTATAGTTTGTAATACTTAACATACATGTGTAAAAGGAAATTTTTTTTTTGAGAACATAATCAGAGTTATAACATAAATTCACTTAAATCATTAATATTCATAATGAATATAATGAAACATCATATACCGTCAACATAATACCCGCGTAGCTCTAAATTAACATGTTAGTTTTTAAGTTGTTCATAAAAATATAATAAGTTGCAAAGTTTATTTTCCAGTATCAATTGACTTGAGAACCCTTGGCAGCGGAAGCGCGTGTAAGTTTTGGTGATACGGCAAAGTAGCGAAAGAGAGGACTAGTTTTAACTTTGATAGTTTATGTAAACTTGCTCTTGCAGTTTCAACGAGAAGTTATCATTAGCAGTTGCTTGCATTTACATCGAGAACTTGCCTTCTAAATGACGATGACAACATTTTACAGATAGAAACGATAACTTGAGTTTTTTCATCATCATTTATATTTTCTTCTTATAATTCTTAAAGTTCTCTTTAAAAATGTATGAAATGTAATGTTTATAAGAGAATAGAGACCACGTTTTTATCTCAATGTAAGCGAGAATGTAGTCTTAGTAGTAAAGCCCCTTTGTCTAGACCGCAACGTTTTGTCTGAACGGAAACACTGACGCCGGCGAAAATATAAATACTGTTAAATTTATTACAGTATTTCAGTGCACGTATTTCATTTTAATAAATCACAAGCTAGGAATACAAATTGAAAATTAACTGACCATTATCTTGTTCATAAAACATGTATTGGTAACAGCTAAAATTTATGATCGGCTCTTCTTTAATAAAATCCACCCCTATTCGTCGGTTAACAGATATTGAAACATTATTAAGTGCCTAGAAAAGTACATTTACTTGGTTTTCATAAACATTACAAAAATCTTGATAATTTTTTAGATAAGTTTTATTATTTATTACAAAGAAACAAATTTACTGATACTTTTGTATTTCCGTATCTTCATGTCTAGTCTTCTTTATTAATAATAATAGCAAGACAAAATACGAAATACAGCCCAAAGCGATTTTTTGTTGCTCATACTTATACTATACTTTTTTCATTCGTCGAAACCGCGTGAAGAGCAGGATGTTCACCTGATGGTAAGTGATCGCTGGTTACGATGATAAAAATTGTAGCTCATAGTGTTAAGGTTTCGATAAACTAATAATTTTACTAGTAACGACACCTTTAAATCCGAACAGTAATTTTTCTTCACTACTCCTACCTAGACGGTCAAATAGACCCCTACCACCAATAAAAGTAATATTCGGGTGATACTAACAATAAATAGGTAATTGTATGAAACTGTAAGCTAAATGTAGTACCAAATAATATTAAACTGTAATGACGAAGTTAATGAAATGGTAATTAATTTTAAGCGATAACAACGGTGAAGCTAAAAGTTAATTAACAATATTAACACGATAATGAAAAGCGTCTAGCGTAGTCATTTATTGATATTTTCAAATTATAACAAATTGGTCATGGAAATTATAGTTCGCTTATTATATACATTGATAGCATGTAGGGTGTTTGGGGTGCAAGGGGTCCCGCACAATAATTCACGGGATATAAGCCAACCTTACCTGCTTGTGGTGTATCCTGCTAATCAACAAACGAGCTTCTGGTTCCCACCAACCCGCATTGGGCCAGCGTGGTGGGAAATGGTCGAATTCCGCCCATATGTACCTCTGCAGTGGAGATATTTTAGGCGAGGATTATATCCAGCAGTGGATGTCTATCGGCTGATGTTGATTCGATGATATTACATTTATGTATACGTATAAGATGTCCAGAAATCCATTGAGTCGTCATGAGATCTACTAAAGTATAAGATGTAGACTTAAAATATGGTAGAAATATTGTTTCTGCCATTTAGATGTCACCTAAGAATGGATTTTATAAAATTCCTTACCCAAAGGAGTTCCGGGAGTGTTACGGCCAGTGAACTACTAGTAACTATGTACACATTTATGACTATATATATACATATATTAACATCATCCTGGTGAGCATAGGCCTCCCTCAAAGATCCCCACATCGATCGATCCTACGCTGGTCCTATCGCCGGGCACTAAGTTGTAGGGGTTCATATGAGGGAATTTGGGCCATTTACAACCACGCTGGCCAAATACGGTTTGATGGGTCAAACATACATATATATAGTTTAGATATTGTCTCCAAAAGCCTTTATCTTTAAATACACAACTATCAAAGTAGGTTATATATGATAAATTGTAAGAAATATGCGTAATCTCATATTATGGCATAAAAATCCTGACTAATTCTTCGCGCTTCAGAATTGAATTTCAAAACGGATTATTAATTTGCACATTCTACTTCCGCTTTAACCAAAAATATGAAGATGAATCATTATTGAATATATTTTCTAATAGCGCCAATGAAATTTTATTATCATCTATAGTGCATACATGTTAATATGATTCGTGTAATGACAACAAACGCGCAAGTGTTAGCGAACACCATCTACCATGAGATCATAGATAAGTTTATAATTCTGGTGACAAAGGTATCCAAAAAACTTAAACTGTCAAATACTTGAAAACATTGATTTAAAGAACTATAGGTTTGATTACAAAATTAGCTCCGATCATAAACTTTTTTTTTTTGGTATTATTCACTTATATTATTAATCATCGATAAATCAGTTCAATCAGGATTAGTGAGCACTATCTACTTTGTTGTAACTTGCGAATAGATGACACAATTGGATACATACCTTTGTATTAATTTTGAAAAAGAAAGCTAATTCATTTCCCTTCATAGTACTACAGAGAAAAAATTACTATATATTTAATTGTTTTATTCTATGAAACGACAAGACCAGCAAAACTTTCAATCAGGTAAGTAATATGCCTGCTCATAACAACCTGGCGCTAGTTAGGATATTATACATAAGACATAAGATGTTAAATGGTGTTACCTTAGTAATTTCATTAGCTAAAACGCCCTTTAAAACTGATCATAGTATGTTTCCACGCTACTGTTTGGCAGTGTAATAGGAGCTGCAGTGGTACATCTCCTAAACGATTTCCGGCAATAGAGGTCTACCACCAGTAAACTGTTATATTGAGAAGACAACATCTTCGCGGTTAAGTAAGTTATTTCATAAATTATGATATAATCAAATTGTGACATAACACGGGCAATATTAATTATGTCTTGTCAAATGTCGCGTTTGATGTAATCATGTCAAACGTTGACATGTGATGTTGTTGGGCTGGTAATGAAGTCGGAAACATACTCACAAAACAATGCTGTCGAATTTAAATTCAAGTGTTGTGACGTAGATTCAATGTGTGGACGTGATCTGCGACTGGGCGTGGTGTTCGTTGCATCCACAACGACGGTGAGATCAAACACGTTTTCGATAAGGCAACATAAAAACAAATACTTCTTTGTTTCCGGAAATGGTATACTCCGGAGAACCTACGTGGTTATATACAACAGCGACTATTTCTTTCATCAACCAGTAATGTACGTACTTTAGTTTTGTCATGCACTTTTTTTGAAAGTCATTGTGGCGGGTATAATTTGTAGGAAAGAGGAGAGACGAGACTTTATATCTAAAGCGAATAATAAAGGGGTATAAGGGATCCCGCACAACAACTCATGCAACCCAAGCCAACCTCACCTGCTCTTGGTGATCGCACACTTTTTTTTTTGTCTCGGGGGTGAAATCTTCGAAAGATACCCTGCTTCTGTGGGGGAAATCAGGATTATGTGAGATTTTTACTCACTAAAACCCCCTCGGTGCTCTGCATCAGTGCATTCGGAGAGGCTCCGGGATCTCGTATAGAACGCACCGGTGCCCCTCTACACTTTGTATTAACACATCTCTGAGGAAGGGCTTAACCCTCCTGGCCGTCCCACACAGATTCGCATGTTGAGCGATAAGGGCCCCCACCCTCAAGGCCTGCGAAACTCCTAGGCCCTTTTAGTCGCCTTCTACGACAGGCAGGGCTTACCTTAGTCCTATTCTCACTAGCCCGAGACTGCTCGTGGTGCACCCTGCTAATCAATAAACGAGGCTTTGGCTCCCACCAACCCGAATTGGGCCAACGTGGTGGGTAATGGCCCGAATCCCCCCATATGAACCCCTACAGACGATGAGTCTTAATGTCCGGCGGTGACGGAGGCCATGCTGACTGCAGCGCAGGACCGATCGATGTTGAAATTTTTGGGGGAGGCCTATGTTGATCAGTGGACGTCTATCGGCTGATGATGAAGCGGAAAATAGTAATGTGTAATGGGCATACTTTTCAGTAAGTACGAGGTGAACGTTTTACCCGATTTTCGGCTCCGTTATATTAAAAAGAGAATACTGAATTTAGAAATATATGAAAGATGCAAAAATAAAAACTCATACATGTTGGGGTGTTCTTGCTGACTTTTGAAGTTTCTACATTTTTGTTTTTATGTAAGGGTTTATACAAAGAACATAGCGCAGAAAAATCCCAGCACAGATGGTTCTCATAACATAAACAGATATATGCAATCAAATTTGTTTTGTCTGTCCATTGTTTCCAAAGAAAATACATTTGTTAATAATCATATATACAATTTAAATAATTTGAATTTACTTTTTTAATAGCAGAAACAGTTTTTATGAAATAAGAGTTCATAAAACACGATTTTATTAAATTAAGATGGATGTGTGGTGTGACGAGGATGGATAAAATTAAGAATGAGTATATTAGAGAAAGTCTGAAAGTTACTCCAGTGACAGAGAAATTAAGAAGTTAGCGTGGTACGGGAGGGATGAAGGACATATAATAAAGGAAGTAATGAGAATGAACGTGGATGGTTATAACGGTAGAGGAAGACCGAAGAAAATGTGGATGGATTGTGTGAAAGATGACATGTGTAAGAAGAGTGTGAATTCAGATATGACGGCTGATAGAGGAAAATGGACGAGAAATACATACTGTGTCGACCTCATATAACTGGAAAAAGGGCAGGAGGAAAGAAAGAAAAACTCTATTTTTATAATCAATCTAAAAGAGAAGAATTTCGGCTGCGAGGTTCATGCGCAATAAATTTCTTTTAATCTATATATTTCAGGTGATCTCCTTAGTAATAATGCTATGTTCAGTGACGTATCACTTGCAAAGAACTTACGTGGATGGATTCAATAAGAAGCCGTTGGCAGCCGTTGATTTGATTTTCTCTTCCGTGGCTTCAAGCATATCAGCCTACCAAATTACTATATCATTGCTGCTCTTTTGGCAAGGTTTTTGGGTAATGTTTACTCTTTTATACTTAATCATATCATCTACCAAAGCATACTGTAATTGCTACAGAGATTTCGTAAATGCTGACCCATTTCTTTTATATTTTGATACTGATTTAAATGAGACCGTTTCGGTCGTATGTTTTTTTAGCGAAATTGCTTTTATAGTGAATTATGGAGAGGTTATTTCATGATGTATATAAGTATTATTGATGATAATATTTTTTTTTCTCAAAGCGACGAGACAGTCAATTGGAGGTAAGTGATACACCTGCTCATAACAATATGACGTGTGTTAAGATGTTAGGTGGTAATATCCTTTGAACAAACTTATGCTCGTCATCTCTAGTAATATTTTAAAACTGCTTACCGCAGTTATTTGATTAATTATATGCCTAACTAGAGACTTATCATTTGCTGCAGTAATAGTGAAGTTCATTAACAATTTTTATTTTATAGCGGGAGAAAAGCAATGTATTTTTGTGTTCGTTATGGTACGTATCACATCTGTCCATTCTCACGGTGTTCTGCATACTTTTCATTACAAGAGCCGTTGTATGTTTCATAGAAAAATTATGTTTTGCAGCCATTCTCACTATTTTTGTTGGATTTATTTATGAAGGTAAATATTATTTTCATATAATAAAAAAAATCTAGAATATATTTCGTCAGGAATTAGAGATCTAACAAATAAACTGTTGGTGGTATAGGAGGCGTTAAAATCGTTTTGTAATACAACACTTGCTGTAATTTCTTGAAAGAGATTGTACAAAATTAAAAAAAAAGTATTAAAATACTCTACTTGTGGTAGGTACATCTGTATTGCCGGAGATCGTCTAGGTAGTTACCACCGCAGCTCCTATTTATGCCGGTAAAACCTAGCGTGCTAACGTTTTTGTGTTCCGGTGTGAAGGGCGTTATAGCTAGTGAAATTACTGGGGTAAAGAGACTTAATATGATATACTTCAAGGCAACGAGCACGACATGCAGCAATATGATCATCCTAGCTGGTGCCACGTTATGAGCATGCGAATTACTCACCGTCAAGTAATCTTCCCCCTCGACTCGTTGTTTCGTCGTATAAAAAAAATTAATTGAATCATTTGAGAAGATTTAACTGTCATTTTTGTGACCAAATAAAAATCGGTTTATCCGTTTGGGATTATAACAATGCCACAAATTGTTACTTAACTTCTTATAGTTACAATATACTTTATAATATATATAATTAAACAAGTATTATAGAAGAATGACTAGGTTGTTTTTATTTATAATATATCATTATTAATACTTACATCAGCTATGTCCTACAGTGGACGTCTTACGGCAGATATGATGATCATGAAAACTTAACCTAATTATTAATGCTTTGTTTTTATTTTTCAGTTACGTTCATTTACTTTTGTATCATAGTCAATAGTTACATGCTATCTTTAAATCAAGTGCGATATTTTTGAAGAATGCTAAGAACTTAATAATTTTTTTTACATAGTTTTAAACGTTATTGTGTTTATATTGAAAATAATAAAAATAATTGCTTTATTTTTTTATATATTTCTACTTGTTATTTACTTTATAAATAAAATTTTGAACGAACTAACTTAATCGCTTAATATAATTTTCGTACTGTATGTGACTTTGATTCATATTAGTTATTACTTTCAGATTACAAAGTTTAGATTTAGTATATTTACGATAATATTATGTTTATATTTATAATCTAGTTCTCTGTATTTAATCAGTCTCAGCTTCAATTTACTCAACAACTAAGCTTCAATGGGAGAGAATAACACGTAGGAATTAATTCCGCTCTTTGTAATCTAGTTTTACAAGAAAAAAAAATAACATAGATGTTTGCTTTTAAAATTAATCAGTTAAAACTTTACGCAACGTTAGCGTCTTACAAGATTGATCGTAACAAACTTTCCGTCACAACAGACTATAAGTGGCGGAAAACTTTAATGGACTTAGTCTTACAAAGTGATTTAGTCTGCGGGCGATTCCAAGGAGCAGATTAGGTGATTAGGTGTAGAAGTACAGTGTTAAATAGCTTTCCTTTTATTTATTTTTAAATCGTGAGACGAAATGGATTGGCTCCTGGTGGTAGATGATAATTCTTGCGGTGCGGATAATTAAAAAGCACTGCTCCTTAGTAATTAACTTATTATTTCGTGCCTTGAGCACAATTAAGTTACCGCTACAGTTAGTATGTTTAGTTTTCAGTAATACACACAGCGCTAGTGTCCACCTAATCCGTATTTTTTGAAAACCCTGATCGTAAAACCTAATTATGAGTAAAGATGATTTTATATAAATTTCTCAGTAACCGATATACAAGACTCGAATTTTAGTCAGTGGCATTATATTTTATTATTCATAACGCTTACAAAATAAAATATAGTTAAATTGGACAATAGTGATATAGTACCCCTAAAGTTATGTTATCATGAAGTTTGTTAAAAAAATGTTGATATTATCATTCCAACGCAGTTTTGTCTACTGCTGAGTTTAAGTCTCCCAATTGGATTTCTATTTAGCCCGCGGATATCGGATCCGATGAAGCTGTTAAATTTGTCAATAAAACTAAGAGCACTAACTTCGTCGAAAAATAAAAGTGAATTTCCAGCGCGACCCGTCCGGTGTCATCTATGTCCAATGATTCCTCTCAATTTTTACAATAGGTATTCTTATGATATTAAATACACACAACATTTGCATATAAATCTTGATTTTGATTATAAAGACACTAAAATCCATGACAACCGTCTTTTCCTGTCGTCTCAATGGAAATCATCTCATAAAATTCACATTTGAAGATTTTAATATACTGTTATTTGCAATGTTTAATTTTATTCTTGCAATGGAAACTATGGTGGTACTCTAAAATTATATTTATTCTCGTGGTTTGGTGGTACTCAAAATAAAACAAAATGTATTAGTATTTACCATATAATGAGATAAAAATAATGTTCATATGAAATGTTTTATTTAAACTTTGTTAAAAGCATATTATAAAATAAATCGATTCATTGAACAATAGTCTTAAGAGATGGTTTTAAAGATATTATAAAAATTTTCAATGTCAAACAATATTTGACAACATAGATTGCATCTACTGAAATTAATAGCATAACTATACAAGTAATTTCTGTTCAAACAATAGTGAACGTACTTTCTGAAATAGTATACTGTGAAATAACGTAAACAGTAAACTCCAAGTTTACACAACAAACTGGAAACGAACAAGTACTCGCTACATGTTGTGAAACATATCGCTAGTATTCCGTTACGGGACATATTTTTTAACAAAACAACGTTATCTTTAAAATATATCTATATCGTTTATTCTGTTATTACTAGGATTATATATATGCACATTGCAATAAAGTAAATCTGTGATTATCATCACAATTATTATTATTTTCTCTGCTGAGTTTTACACGAGGTAAAGAAAACGTGGAGTAATGATAAAGCTGATGGGAAAAGCTGCTACATTTAATAGAAATGTTCCTCTTAGTTGTCTTTTATCGTAGATCCTTTACCTGTACACCTCAGTGTAATAATAATAAATATATTTTTTATTTAAATATAAACCTATTTTACAGAAAAGAAAAATCTTTATTAATGGATTTTTGCACTTACAATTACAGCTATAACATTAAACTAAGAATAAAAAATATATTAAATTCACAGCAAAACAACTGTATCAGTTCGTTTGTCATTGCTCATTTATTATTCGCACATTTGATGGTAATTATAACTTATCAAGTTCTGTTACTTTGACCGTTTAAGTTGTTGGTGGTCAAAAAAATCACTTATATATTACAAACGGGGCTGATTTGCATTTTACTTTCTTTGACAAACAAAATTTTTAGTAAATATTAAATCTATGTTGCATTTTCAAAAGGAACACTACCAATGGAGAATATTTTCAATGCAAAGCAAAAGACACGTTTTGTCAATAGGAGAGTTTCCTCCCTTCCGAGATTATTTTCCTGAGCGCCAAGAGTAAACAAGGGAGAGCGCAACGTTTCCTTGTTGATTTTACAGTCTTTGTGTTATAATCCCGTGTTAAATTTCTTTTATCACAAAAAGCTATTAGACATTCTTACCAACTTCTAAGTGATATAATCTATCACTTATAAGTTAGAAGAATATTTTATCTTTTAAAGTTATTATCTGATAACAAGAGACCAATATAGAGGTGAATGACGGGTGAAGACAAATATCGGAAATTTTTGTGAGATTTTGTAAACGAACTACTGTGATATTAGAATAAGCTAAAAAAATTTATGCTATAGCATAAGTTTTTTTAAATAGTCTTAAGTTGTAATAGCCAAGACAATAATAGTTTTTAATAAATAAGAAAGTAAATTGTAAATATAAATCCGTCTATATTAGAAAAATGTGTCACGAATTTCAAGTCTTTCGCAGATAAAGAAATTGTTCTCACTCAAGTGAGAGGTATGAAAAATATGATTTGTAATGTATGTTTAATAGGATATTATTGGTATGTATGATAGTAGATAACTGAAAGCGAGAAATTGAATGTAAGATTAATTTAGCCCTGGTCAACCTGTACTAAACATGAAAAATGATTACGTTATAGTTACTCAGCAGACATCGTCGATCCCCGCAGGTGTTCTACTTTCTCCGTTTCCTTTTTTATCCAAACTATGATTATAAAACGGTAAATAAATTATTACGAATTTTATAGAGCGAAATTTTCCTTATTTTTTAATGAACAATATTATGATATAACATAGTAAACATATAGGGAATGAAGAATATTCTTATAAAATATGTAGAGTCAATAAAATGCCACCTGTTACACAAAACTTCATTTTTGTCAAATATTTTTCTCAATAGATGGCGTAGTTAACTAAAATGTCCGAATTACAATTTTGTATTTTATGATTTATTATATATTTATTACAAAGAACTATTGTTTCCAACATTACACATACATTTGAATTCATTTGACTTGATTTTATAACATGGCAATTGCTTATCTGTTTTCTAATAAATACCTGATTTTGTGTCTTTATTTTGCTTAACATACATAAAAAAAGTTTTTATATATATAGGGTGGTGCAAAAGTAATCCTCCTATCAGAAAATGCTATAAATTTTGTCTTGATGTAAAAAAATTAAAAAACCAAATAAAAATATACCTTGCCTACAAGGTGGCGCAAAAATAACCTTCCGATGTTTTTTGGCTGTAATTTAAAAAAAAATATGAAAAACTGATTCTTCTTGTGGATTATTTTTATTTGGTCTTTTAATTTTTTTCCATCAAGGCAAAGTTTATAGCATTTTCTGATAGGAGGATTACTTTTACGCCACTCTATATAATAGTAAGTTTTAAACAATCTAACATTTAATTTTATTTAATAGATATTTTAATGAGAATTAATTTTTAATTAATAACATTATTGTTATGGATAGATTACTATCAAGCATTGTGGTAAAAAATATTTAAAACTATTTTTTTTTCATCTTTAAGCAAAATAAAGACACAAAATCAGGTTGTCTGTTCGCCCGCTTTGCAGACCGTAGTATAAAATTAGACTTGAAATTTGTCGGAAATATTCCTTGACAGTAACCGCAACCGACAATGACCATAAATAATATGAAATGAAAATATATATAAAAGTTTATTAAAAATAAAATGATAAAGGATCTATGAAAACCAAAAATTAAATAACCTATAATCACAAATCAACCACGTCAAATGTCATGTTCCCACATTCACTAGTTTTCACGTGATAGGCGTACAAACAAAGTTCATTTGTATTATATATATATATATATATAAAACATCTATTATATTTTATCAAGTTAGACGTAAAACTACGTTCTTGTAATTTTACGTATGTAAAAGTGTTTTTACTTCTTTTCAAACAAACCTATCTACTATAATAAGTGCAAACTTTTCATTGGTATTATATCATAATTATGAATATATATGTAAATCTTTTATTGGGGTAGCTACCATTCGCAACCCACCCACCGAAAGTTGGATGACAGTGAATGTCAACAGTTAACAAACCTGCCTTTATATAAATCAATAAGAGATTTTTTAATAGTTTTTAATATTAAAATTAAATTAAATATTCTGTATATATAAATTTTGTATTAAGTTACCGAAGTATATAGATTTAATGCAATTGTAACGGAGGAGTACGCTGCAGTAAAATAAAGGAAATTCTAAATTTTACTATTGTCTCAAAAAATGGGAGATGACTTCACTTATTACTTCCTTTAAAGCCGCTTGTCACAATTAACAACTTCTTTAAAGTCTAAATATTAAAAATGGCCTGCACTTCACATAATGTCAACCATTCATTCTGTAATTGCACGGCCCTGACTTATTAAAAAAATATCATAGAGCCTCTCTTCTGTTCGCACGCTCTCTTAAATGGCACATCAACCGGATATTGAGTTCGTCTTATTGCAATGTCAGGTTTATGAGATACGTGACGAGTTCACTGCTGGTGTAGTCGTAAATATCTTTACGCCACTCATACAAAGAGCTCTTAACACTACATTTAGACGGAGATGACGTATCATATGTTCAATATCATGCAAATTCAGCAGAAGTAGACGACAGAGCACCCGTACGAGTTTCCTTGCTAAATTATTAAGGATAATCCTCCTTTACCTTTGAACGCTTTGATATTTTAAATCCAACGAATGCTCGGAAGGTGCTTACGAGATAAGCATTACTTCGAATTTGTTTTTAAGTTAAATCAGTAAAGCTCGTGTGTAAATATAGTGAAGAAGGCTTTATTTTTCTTATTTGCATATTTATTACCAATTTACACTATTTTCATTTGTTCTAACTTATATCTACGTCTTTACTTATGCGCTCTTATTATCTATCACAACTTTATAGTGATATTGTATATATATGCATATATCAAGTAATATTTACTTATCCTTATTTCTATTGCTTACTATGTTACATATTTTTTAGCAATATTTGATAAACTTTACTTCAACTGTGGCAAAATTATCAGCTTATAGATTACGCTGAGGCCGGATTATGATGAAAGTTTTGTTTAGACGCACCAATTTTTATATCTCATTTAATCGGATAGAAATTATCATATTACTTTAATTAATGTTACAAGTTTAAAAATTGTTGTTTACCTTTTGTCAATAAAAACATAAGGTTATTTAATTTTAAAAGAATTATCTAAACTTTGATAGCTTCAATAAAAATATGATTAAAACGTCGAATGTGTGTATCGTGTCGTATATTAACTCTTACTTTGAGTAAAGGTTAAGCTAGAAAAAATTTATTTCGATCATTAATCTAAGTTTAACTGCGTTTGTGGCGTAATGGATGAGCTCTTACATTATTACACTGAGTACCTTGGTTCGATTCCGGCTGTTAACATATGTGAGCCAGAGTATTCTAGACTATGCAATTGAGGCTAAGTGTTGGACTATTGAAAATAACAGAATTTTTCGGACAAAATATACCATAACAGGTTCGTACATTAAGAACATTTTGTTTTGGTCATACAAAATGATATTTCAGTACAATAGTAGGCAGACATACATTTTTTTTAGCAAAGCCGACACCAATATAACTTAGTGCTATCCATTAGCAAATTGAGTGAGCAAGAGGAACGACGATTTAATTTCATGGCAATAATGGAAACAAATGTTTCCTACTCCCCTTCGCAAGAGTGCACTTACTGGGGCAAGCTTTTAGAATAATATAAATAGTTAGTGTCTTAAATTAAATTTTAAATCTGTATGTGATTTTATTTTTAATAATATTTTAACCTACAGGCCGACGTTAGACATCGTGCTGAAGTGTGCTCGCCCAAGAAATTTAAATTTTCATATGTAAATCATAAATCTGCAATATGAATATTGTAGATAGACTAGGTAAGCTCGAGAGGTAGTGTTTAAAAACATTACTACCAACTAACCTTCACCATATGTATTCCGGGAATCGAATCAAGGACCTACTTGCTACAAAACAAATGGTTACAATTTAATAACATATTAATAGTAAAATAAATATAAAATATGCGTAGAAACAAGGAAAATTCTTGATTTTTTTACTTGTATGAAAATATATTACTTGTACGAATACTAAATATTTCATTGAAGTTTCTTTTCGTTATATCGATGAATAGGGACTTTCGTTGTTAATTTAACATTTATAATGAAATGTAGCTAAAAGTATAAATAATTTACTATTAATTTAATGTATGATCTGCACGAAATAATCAAGCATTTTGGTAAGGTTACATGAAAATTTAACTATTAATTTGGTCCCTACTTATATGCTAAGCCTCGGAGGTGTTAATCCCCAAGGAAGAGTTTCGCCGCTCATAAAATATGCATTGGATGAACACTGTAGCTGTGGTGGGCCCGTGCCTACTTTGAATCGATTATGTGTCGATTGAGCGTGAAAAACAAACATAACATTTCGTTTACTCATCGCAAATACTCTTTAATATTACGAATTACATAATAAATTAAAAAAAATATATCCAGATTTAATCTTATTTTTTTTTACAAAACCTCACAAAATTAAATCCCATCTATACATCAATATCCATACTTGTTATATTCTTAGCCATGATTTTACTTATAGTACATATATCCGTTTGTTATCATATATACAATATAAATAAGATATTTCCACCTGTGTATAGGACATATCACGATATCTCCTGAACCATAATGCCTAGAGACTTGAAATTTGGTAGGAGTTTTTCTATTATCAACTTTAGAACAGCTAAGAATGGATTTTACAATATCCCTTCTCCAAGAGGGGTTGCAGGGGTGTTACGGCTGACAAAGCAGGCGGAGAACAGGTAGTGTACTAAGAACATTGTAATATTTTTTCTTCCGTATTATTATTAAAAAAGAAATATTTAGGTACTCTAATTTTTAATTAGTTAATATTTTATACTTGAATACGTTATAAAATGTTCCTCTAGAAATTTCTGTATGTCGACTTTATCAAATTGTTTCTTTGTCAAGTTCACTATGTATGAATATTTTTTTAAATATGTATGAAAAGTTCTCCGAAAACAACAAAAAGAGAGAAAAATTATAAAAAAAACGACAATGTAAAACAATTACGTAGTTACGATATATTGTAACAAAATAAATTATTACTTTCCACATAAAATGCTTCAAACTACACGAACATGTAGTTTATTGTATTTTTAAATGTATAAGTACTATAGTTGGGAAAGCCATAGTTATTTAACAATAGATGGTAGTATTAGGAATCAATAGATTATAACAAAAAAAATTAACCGCACAAAAACAAACCAACATTGCTTACCGGCGTAATAGCACATCTTAAAAAAAATATATTTATGTATGAGTAAATTAATAATAGATAATTAACTTTGTCTCAATACAAAATCCATACATCTCTTTTTTCTTCTCAAATAGGTCGAAGCTTGACCTCCATTCTACTGATCTTAAGTATGAACGTGGTGAAGCATTCTTGTCAGCGTTTGTGGATGATCACTTTCTAAGACGTCAGACCTAATTACTTACATGAAGCTTTGCAAAACAAGACGATAAGTGTTAAAACAAAGACACATTAGGTTATTCGTTAATATTTCGATTAAATACTGGATAATATTTTAATTTGTCTTTAAACAAAAAAATTGTTTACTTGTGAGTATTGTGAGTGATACGATACGTAAGTAATCACCGATGGGCTATGGTTGCAAATATTGGTCGAAACCGAAACTTAAAACTTGGACCTGACTTGAAAACCGTTGATAAAATTCTGCACTTTTTGGACTAATTTTTAGACAAGTGCATAATCTTGTTATAGCATATATTTGTATATAAGCAGACTGATTACTCGTTGAAGATGAACTAAGTATAGCTTAGGCTATAGGACACATACAGACGACCTAAACTAACACAGGGCTTAAGCTCTTCAAACATCAGCTCTAAAGTTCTGTCAGTGTGTATATTAAACAATTAAAAATATTTAAAAATCTAAAATAATAAAGTTTACAAATTTGTTCGCATTTTACTTCTTGGAGTAGTTTTTGGGAAAAAAAGAAGAAGAAGAAGCATTAATCTTATACAATGATGAACTAACAATAATGTTAATAATAAACTTGCAGATGTATTCTCACGGAAAATATGATAAATGTTTCTGGTGGAAGATCAACATTTCAAGTGAAAAATAAAAGAAGATACGGTTGTGTCAGAAAGAAGCTCCATTGGGAATATAATATGTAATTTCTTGACACATAAATAATGAACCTTTTGACATTTAAGTCGAGCGTTATCAAGTAATTTGTCGAGTACCAAGATATCGTTTGTTCTGTTCTACAACTTTGCTGAAGATTCATGAATATTCAGCGACAACTACTACCGGACTTTCCAGTTACGTAAACTTATATCAAATGCACAGACATTTTTATACATATATGTAGATGGATGGTGTTATGCAATTATTATTGCTTTTGTGTTAATTAATAAACAACTAACCTATAAAACGAAACAGTAATCATTTAAAATAGTTGAGGATATTTAAGTATTAATTGTTTGAATTTTTATTAGAATTTGTTCTTTAAAATCGCCTTTTAATGTTTGTGATTTGATGCACACCTTAGACTTCGTATAAATTATAAAACCAAATAAAATAAGAACAACACCATTAAAAAAAGTTCTCAAAGAACATAAATACATTTTAATTGTTATTTTTAAATAATTGAGTAATTATTCTCGTTAAAATATGAATACTATAGTAGATAAGAACAGTATTATAAATGGAAAATTTGTTATGTAAAAATGTCAATGTTAACGACGATTCCTACCATATAAATATGTATCTTATTATCATAGAGGTATTTTAGCATATTACAATATGTAATATATTCGTACAACCGTACGAACGTTCATGGGTAATTTTGATAAATTTTTTATTTACTAACTATTAAAATTTATATTAATAATAATTTTCAATGTTACCTAAATTTAATGTAGAGTCCCCGATGACCCCGATATTGATGCAAAATTTAATATTCACAGCGACGACGTTATTATTCAAGGCCGACAAGCGTCTTCTTTTGAACACAGATTAAAATTGTTTAAAGTAGAAAGTTTAATATTTCGGAAATAAATTTGTTAGCAAAATTTCGTTTGTACTTTCCTGTTCTATATAATACAGTAATTAAAAAAGTAAATACACAATATATCATAACTAACATACAATATTTTTTATCTACTTCAGAATACTATAGCTCTTATATTTTGACAGATGAAAAAGAGCAATGCAGTTGCGACGGCTGATTAACAATATGAGGCTGGTAGCTAGAGGGTAAGAGCAAATTTTCCACCAACCAAAGCCAAATATAAATATTTTTCTTTATTTAATTAAGCAACGAGACGAGCAGAACGTCTACTGGATTGTAGATGACACGCCTGCCCATAACAATAGTCGAGATGGTATACCCAGGATTACATCGCGCACGTCGCTTGAGACATAAGATGTTGAATCTCGTTACTCCAGTATCTACACTAGCTACAGTCCCCTTCAATCCGAAATACAGTAAGGTTTACACAATACTATTTGGCGGCAGAAATAGGCGCTTCGGCGGGATCTACCTAAACGGTCACAGACAAAGAAGACCTAAAGTGAAGCCAAAATTAGTGAATATACAATTATCCTTTAGAATTTGATATTGTATGAGAAAAAATCATTATCAAAAAATCGCTAATAGTACGCTAAAATTTAATCAAGAGGAGTGACACTAACGAGAGTTCAACAATATTTCAATATTTCACGCTACACTAAAAGTTCATGCGCTTAATTTTATTTTTTACTCCAATGGACACTTCGCCCCGACAGTGTTAGATACAGGGTAGGCAGATTCGTTACGCATATTGCACGCGTACAGACGGATGTATCTCCCCTTTTTCAATCTCTTGTCATTCTATTATATTATTTCGAGTCTCGTTTATACGTTGAAAGCGATGTCACGGCGTTTGACGCGTGTTTAGGCATCAGATTAAAACTGCTATTGTTCAGAATCGATTAAGGGAAACTATTGAATTCGGGTCAAATGAAATTCGCTTCGCGATTGCAGGGTACCATTTCGAAGGAGTTACTTTTATTATTTATATGATGGTACGACAAATTATGGCGATAAATATAAATTCACATTTACACTCAATATTTCTTTATTATATTGGATTTATACAAAAACTTCTATTCGTGAATTGTTTATTATTAAAGTCAGTTCACAATGCGCCTTCCTCCGAGAAGGACTACCCTCTTAAAGAAGGGTGCGTGTTTTTTTGTAGTTATACAATTGTACAGTAATATAGTGTGCATCTGAAAATATTTCTTCACTTAACTTCTTATTACTTTTCTATATGTATTTTGTAATCAATAAAAAAACAACCAATAAAAGCCGTGATTAAATAATGTTCCATTAACAACAGCTTCCGTGGACAATGGATATTCATCAACCTGCACTTGGCCTGCACAGATATTTTATAAATGGCCTTGCTTCTGTTCCTGCGATGGAAGGCCTTAAGTCCCAGTAGCTGAAAACTTAAGTCTATGTATATATACTATGTAACTTAACTATATTGCAGCAGATATTTTGATTTTGTAGTGTTTGTGTTAATATATTTTTGTTTGTTCGTTCGTTACCATGGTGTATGTCATAGTATGAACAGAAGCTAATGTTCATAGACTTGTCATAGACTTTGGAGATTACATGTTGACTTTTTTCTATTGTAGCTTATGTCCTCGCTCTGCGCCACGTGCCGGCTGTCATCCAGAATGACATGTAAACGACAATGCAAGTTTTGTTGCGATGACAGCAGGACGTCAGGATTCATTCAAAACAAAGAGTATTAGTTGGTAATAAGTTTGTTGTAATAAAAAACAGCTTATTGAATATTAAAAAAATTACGCCTCTATGCTTTGAATTATAAACCCATAAGGGACTCGAAGGCCTATAGATCGATTAACACGATTTTTAATAATCTTTCTGTAATGTCGAAAACAAATATTTAACCTCTTTTATCTTTTTATATTATATCTCATACTAGAGCATTGGGAAGCTATCTTAGTTAAACTTGAGCTTATTATTGACAGAGTGCAGCCTTCGTAGAGTTTTAGAAAATTTTGAAATTTGTATTGTATCTGATTCGATGTCATTTGAGAAATACTTAAATCATATAGAATAACCTACACGAAAAAAAAATTTTTGTACCTTACAGGAACTTCTCCATTTATTGTGCTACGGCAATATTTTTATTGATTAAACTGTCGTATAAATAAGCTCAAACTAGATTTTATCTTCCTGCATCTAAATATTAAAAACTCCGTACGAAACTGCAAGTACTTTGCTTTCGCCTCTTTTAATTGTTTTGAAACGTGGCGTAACCCAGTTTTTTTAATCAGGCTAACTGTTTAACAAGGAACTTCCTCTGAGGCTCTAACGTCGAAAGGACCCGTTATTCATTTAACGAGATGCATTTTTAAGCTCCATGAACCTAAGTATGGTTTAATATTTACATTTTTAAAAAACGTTGCTAAAACTGTTTTTGTTAATAAATAAACGAAACTATAATTTTGAAGATGAAATTTTAACAACAAACTAAGATATAGGTTATGTATAAAGGTAGGACATACACAGTGACGTAGAATGAGTTTAATTGTATATTTAAATAATATGAGACTAAGTAAAATAGATGTACATGGTATTACATGAAAATATAATAAAATAATAATGGAAGTTCTATATTAGCTGCCGTTGGAGTCTAGATGCAGTCAGCAGACGACCTATTTAATTGCAAAGCTATCGCCGCCGAGGCGTTCACGTGTTCTATATTGAACTAACCTACTTCATTTCAGTTCGCTTTCCGACTCACTGACTGAGCTCATATCTACTGAAGAATAGAAATGAATCGCTAACCGATCTCCGACGTCTTACAGAGGTTATTTTTTAGTTTTTACAACTTACTTCTAGCGTACAAATTAAATATTACGGCTTTAAACGACTCGGCAAGAAAGAACATAATTTTATTTTCAATTGCCTTCATTGAATTCAGAATTACTATCTCTAATGTAAATGCTATTATTACAGTTCAGTAATATGGATAAAATTGTTATTACGTAAATATCACTTTTCAGTCCTTGCTTAGCATCCGCGTCGAAATGTCGTGGAGTGTAGATGCTGATAAGATTTTATTTATTCAACTAGGATCGTAATCACCGTAATATTATAATTGTGGCCCTTATAAAAACATTACTGTTCTTCTTGCTATCCATATAAAAACCAGTGTATTATGAAATTTTAAGTGTATTATCAAACCTTTGGTTTACAAAAGAAACAGAATAACAATGAAACACTGAAACATTTTTATTAAGTATCGATTGAATCCAGTTTTGTAATACTGTGATAATTTTTCCTCATTCTGTAAGGACGCTAAGTAAATATAGTTATATATTTAGTTACTGTATAATTAGTATTAAGCGTTAATCTTTAGATCACATGCATACACTTGATAATTAACTTGGCGATGGCCAGATTATTCGACGGTTATCTACACATTGCCGTAGGTCCCATATACTAAGATTACGTGCCAAGAATCGCGTGACTGTTACCATAAAAAATGTATTAACTTTTCACACCAATGTCGCCTGTAAGTATGCTTCTGTAACAAGCACTTAAAACATTTCTACCAGCCCTGATAACATTTTATTACTTTAAAAAAATAGGGCAAAAGATATTTTATAATATAAAGGTTAAAACGGAAAGCTATTGTAAAGTAGGAATGAAATATTTTTTATACTTGCAAAGCGCCTGGATGTTTAAGTTAGCCATATAGCAATGGTGAAAATTGTTGTTGAAAACAATTCAAATATGAAAATGTACTTGACGTAAATTACGTATAAGAATAGGTAAGTGCCATACCTATAAAAAAATGTGACTCGATTATTAAATAAATTAATAACTTTCAATTCACAATCTCACTGCTTTCTATATTCTAAATTGGAGAAGAGTTAAGCGTTGCTAAAGGATATTATATTGGATACCAAAATAAACATAATTGTTTCTAAGAATATCGAATCATGTCTATAGGTTGCACAGAATTATAAGATCATATGCAATATAATAAATAATTCACAAGGTAAACTATATGCCATTTTTGATTTATTTTTTAATATTATCGGCATTGTTAATCTTATTATCGGATTTTACAATTTCATCAGATTTAGTGCCCGCGGATCCGGAATTTACGAACGAAAATAGTTGAAAAATAGATTTTTTTTTTGTAGTTTTTAGTAATTTGTGACTACTGGTGTTAAATCTCTATCGCTGTAGATCGTCTAGGTAGGAAACACCATAACTTTATTTCTATCGCCAGATAGTATGTGCAAACATTACTGTGTTAACTAACACCACGTTGTTATGCACAGATATCATTTATCATTGGGTCTACCTAGTCTTGTCGACCCGACAATTAAAAATATATATTGGAAAAAATAATATTTAGTAAATTAATATGTACTAGCTGTGAAGTAAACGTCGAAAAGGCAATAAAACTTAACAAAAAGCAATACTTGCCGGTTTGGTAATTCGGGTGATTTACGCAACGTAGCCGTTCCCGCAGTAGCTTTCAATGTAGTCACGACGGAATGAAATGTGAATAATGGACTGTGAACGCACAAGGAATCGTAAATCGCCACGTAATGATAGTTCCACCGTCACCTTTCTTGACTCCTATCATGCTCATCCATTACCTTGGCTAAAATCAATTAAGTAAGGTGGCTACGACATGAATGGGTAATGACGGAGCTAAATTTATTTCTACGAATGAAATGAATTCTAAAATGAAATGATACTTGTTCTTAATACATTATAAAGTCCTAATACTTATTTACTATTAGTTTTTCGGAAAATTTTTGGAGTGACAATAGATAAGTTAAAGGATATTTCATTAGCCTTTATTGTTGAAATTAATGATATTAACTTTAATTTTATTAGTTTTATTGAAGAAAGGTCGATGTATACAAAAATATTTAATGAAATGCTATTATTAATTAGACTTCTTTTGTATTACTTAAATATTGATACGACGAAAGTGATTGTGACATATATTCATTGGTTAAGGTAGTAGTTTAGCTTATGTTTTTATATTCAGTTAAAAAAATAATTTTAAAACGTGAACTAAGATTCACAAGTATGACAATCGTGTTTTTATAATAAAAAAACAGCATGTATATATAATTAGTTTAAAAAGTCATTTAACTTATCGTCGCATGATAACTAGAGACAGTGAAGTCGCTTTTTCCTATAGTCGTTGCTCTACAGACCGTGAGACTCCGCTTGTCTTTCAAGTTGATTCCAGAACTAGACGCCCTCATCTCAACACAAAGAAACAACAAAACGTACGCGAGGGTGTTTAGGCAATAAATCAAATGCACGTCATAAATACAGGGATCCCTTTTAGGGTAAGAAGTGTCGCATTTTCCAAGTCATAACGTAGAACTCGCTAATGCAGTCTCACAGTGTCCCGGTTCCCCACGCGGCTGCGGCTTCGCGGGGAACCCGGTGCTCCTGAGGTCGGAATTCCTTACCGTACTCAATTAAGTTTGGAAGTCGTATATTATAATAAGACGTGTATTAAAACAGATTATGAGATGGGATTAATAAACGTTTATTCAGAATCCTCTGTTAGCCGATTTGTTTGTTTACGGCGACCCCAAAAAACATGAAACCGAAAAATATTTATAAGTTCGAGAATGTAGTTTTTTTTAAAAAATTGTAACAAAAGCTGCTATTAATAAAGGACACTCATCAGACGATACAAAGTCAATTGTAATTAAAAAATATTAGTAAATTGGACATAGCAGTTTGAGGAAGTTATATGTATCTCTTTTATCTATATTGTAAAGCATTTATTGTTTTATTTTTAAAACCATAGACATAAGGCAGTTTTTGTTGTCACGTTTATGTGTGTCTTAGTCTATGTTATTTAAGTTTTCTAACGGTAGAACTGAATTTGTACTTAGTTTTTGGTATGAAAAATAACGTTACAGAAAATGTACCCTTGTACATGTAAATAAAAAAATAAAACTTTACAGATTATCAACTCCTTTTAAGTTTATGTATCGATCATTTATTTTCCAACTTAATAAATAATTTTTGTTCATGTTTATCGATATTAAAGATATAAGGTTATATTGTTTGCCTTCTAATATTAGTTATTAAGCTCAACATTCAATAATACTATAGGCAAAAACTGAAGTACAGGAATATTATTATTACAACAAAAATTTTTAGCAAAATACTTTCTTTAGTATGTTTTCGTGTATTTGGCGTTATATTACTTTAATATTGGTTGTTTAGATTACAAAAATGTTATACCTGTTACAGACCGTTAAGAAGAAATGTTGTGCCGAACAGAGAATCTTGTTTCCAGGAGATTAATAAATGAACTTTGATATATGTAGTGATATAACGTAAATTTCAAATTCACCTGCATGAACGTTATAAATGTACCGTGGTATCATTATCATAACCCACGGAAGCTTATAATTTCGCTTTCCCCAAATCACACGCACGGCCAGCGCCGTATATTGCTTTATTTAGAATTTTGTAATATCCAACCCGCCTCACCTTTACGATATTGGTGATTTCAGGCGCCAGTGTGGCGGAACTAATCCGCTGGGACACCGGATGGGGTGCTAAAATCCATCCCTCCTCGTCAACGGAGAGCTCGCTATGAAAGAGGTCGCCGATTGTATAAATTACGTGTTAATGTGTCTGCATGTCCATAAAGGAGCTCTGCAATGTATCGATATATTTGACTTCATCAAAAAATCTCCCAAGCTCTTTTTAAAAAATATAAATAAAGTACGAGATCAGCGTTTCAAAAAAGTTCTTCGAAACAAATACCTCCTACATTTACTACTGAAGCAGTTGAAATTAATTATCTTTCAGACTGGGAAGCAATTTACATATTAGTACTTGACGACAGAAAAGGAAACTACAGTGGTTTCTTATCATGATAAGATTTGGTAATAGACGATCCACTATGAGCTTTGAAAAAGAAGCCGGATCAATTATTTAAATAGATCGGAGATAAGATAAATGTGATGTAATATTTTAAGGGTAATATTAACATTAATATACTTTATATCAGCGTGGAATGTTAGTGTACCACTTCTATAATTAGCAATAATTTGACGTAAACAAGTACATTACGATAAAGGGACCATTGTTAGGATTCACATCACTATGTGTTTATACGATTGAGTTATATGATACGTTTACGAATGGCTACAGTGCTTCCAGGGTTACATCACTTCTCTGCATTTACGTCGGTATAAAATTAATTACTCCAAATATTTAACCCCGTCTCAAAAAGATGAGTTGTAGAAATATAAAACGTCTTGTCTGTAACTCTTCTTCTTCATCTTATCAGCTGGATAGCGCCAACTTTAAGGCATAGGCCTCTCTCAAGAATCCTCATTGAGGAGGGATTGGACCTCAAACTTACCACGCTGGCCCTGTCCGGATTGGTGGGTGGTCAGAGCCTCGTCTGTTGTTTAGCAGGTGAGATTGACTTGGGTTACATAAGATGTTGGGCAGAATCTTTTACCCTGTACCTGTCTCTGACATCTTAATTAGTGATCAGAAATAGTGATTGGTCAATATAAACCACTACCACTATGTATATGTCTGTTGTTGTTTGAATTCTCTATTGATGTTCAATTAAATGATATGACATCTATTAATATAAGTATTGTTGCTAAACGTTAAAGTTTCATAAGAGACTTTAGATTTATAAAAAGAAACATATCTTCTTGTACAATATTTTTATTACCAAGCAAGTTAAAAATCGTCGTCTGTTCACATAGTATGTGTTAGTCGTATGATAAAAGAAATTCTCAGCCATTCTCTGAATATAGTTTGAAAAGCAATTACATATGACAGAAACATTTGTCTATTAAGCATGCCCTATTGATATCGAGAGAGATATTGAATTGATCGCGAATTGGACCAAATACTTTCAAGTGTGCTATATTTGTGTCATATATACTCCTTAAACATCACAATTACTTCATACATAAAGCCTGTATATCACGTGAAACAAAATCGTACATACTTAATTCTTTTCTACAAAATGTTCTTCAGTTTTGAATTTATTAATACAGTATGAAATATTAACAAAACTAAAATGAAATCTCTAAACATTCCATGTTTTATTTAATAACAAAGGTTCATGTAAAATTCAAGTTTATCTACGTCCGTGTCTTTTGAAGTAGTAGAAAATAGATTCGCATATAGGGTACAGACATTATTATTAGAAAATAGGTGGATTGTTTATCTCGGACAGTTTTGAAATTTGTATCAAAGCGAAATATTTATTTGTTCTACTCTTTGATATGTGATTCGCGAACAACTTATAAATTAAATTTACTAAAAAAAAGGATTTCAAAATTAAACGTATTCATAATAAAGAGCAGCATTAAAATATGTTAAGGTAAAATAATTCAGATAATATTACGATATTTATTGATTTTGTTTTAAATTTAAATAGTGTAGTAACAATTACGCTAATAAAAAACATGTTAAAAGAAGTGTAAAATAGAACTTCGGGTTAGTATTTGACAGTTAGTATAAATCTCACTTAAAGTTTAAGCGTACGGCATGCCGACAAACGAAAATGTGCGGTTTTATGCTTTACTACATGTTTTAGAGATATGTCTCTAAAATAGTTTTCTACAAGAGGTCAGACATTGTGATAATTTGCTTTGCCACATTTAATTTAATCATTTCAGTATATATTTAGTTTCAGTTTTAAGTCTGATGGTTATGACAGCTTCATTATAGCGTAAACTGCTACTATATTAAAAATTAATAAAGTGGCTACTATTTAAAGAAAATATAATTTTATATATACTTATTGCTGATACAAACAATGGTGCTGATAGACAACTCTGATTTATTACAAACAAAAACTTATATATAATTTCTTAAAAGTTTTATCGGAATCCATTTATACGATAGCTTATTATTTTAATTTTATAATATGCCGTAAACCATAAACAAAAGATATAACAGATAGACGAATTGGAATGTGGTAAACTAAGAGAGAAGATAGACTCAATATCCCATAGAAATAAAACTAAGACTATTTCAGACTTAACTTATCCGCCCCATGGAAAATTCGATTAATTTTTAAAAAGATTCCTAGGTTCATTTCCACACATTTCACAACAGCATTATCTATAAGCTCTAGCGATGTCTGAAAAACAAACGGAGACATGGCGAAGTTTTTATTTCGCGATAAGAAAGGCTGTCGACGGGAAACGCTGGAGTGGGGACAAGCGAAGCCTACTAAGAGATTATTCAGTCTGTTAGCTATTTGCATAAACCAGAGATAATAATGCTTTGATTTTAACGCTCTTTTTTAACATTTACTCCATGAAGTGTTTTTCTCTGGATAAGATGTATAAAATGTTTATTAATTTTACTAAATAAATTCTTCATACAATGGATGTATATAAACATTTAGTTTTATAATATGTTTAGGTGCCTACGTGGCGCAGTGACTAACCGCTTGTCTAAAACATGAAGGTCCTTGCTTCGATTCAGAAATCACATATTATGATCGTGAATCGGTGGTAATGTTAGAACCTGCCTTCCTAACTACCAACCACACATTCTCTATATACTGCTATAACAGTATTAATTTTTTCCGACTGTCAGCAAAAATTCTAGGCCAGATGCTTCACCGAGACTGTAGTGTCTCACTGCCTCATTATCACTTAACACCATGTGAAATGGAGGTTACATGTTAGTCTGCAGTACATAAAATAGTTGTTTTTTTCACTCAATTAACCAAGTTATCCTTTACCTGTTGTTCCCCTGCACAATACTCTTATGTTAAATTAAGATCTATGCGACGTAGTTTACCTTGACATAAACATTTCTTTATCTTAAATAATAGAAGATTTATTAATTTATATCATAATAATTCGAGAATTATAAAGAACTAAGAATATATTATCTATATTCCATCCTTATTACAACTCGATCAGTATGATGTGGAAGTAATTTAATTTTGTCATCCATTGTAAACATTCTACAGTCTAGCAGTCAGAGCAATTGCTTAATAGAGCGATTATTGGAATATGGGGTGTACCTTTTTAATTCTATTTGCGCAGTCAAAACAAGGGCTTGCCCTGATCCCCTTTCAATTAATTTATCCGAATAACCCCTAGGATTGTTCTTTATGCCGAACCCAATTTAAAAAAAACGATAGCAATATCAAAGAGCCCTAAAAAGTTATAGTAATTTGTATACACATCTAGTTGTTTTAGAAATACACATGTATTAAAATGTAACATAGAATTGAATCAACTTCCAAGAAAACAAATTGTGATCACATTGGTAGAGCAAACTTTTCTGTTGGTAGGTCACTGGCAGCGCCAACTGCAGAGACAACTGCAGCGCCTGTTTCTGCAGCCAAACAGAAGTGTGCAAACATCACTGTGTTACGGTTTGAAGGGCGCTGTAGCTAGTGTAATTACTGACGAGACTCAACATCTTATATCTCAGGTGACAAGCTTAATGTGGTCTAGTATATATCATCTTCACTAGTGCCGCGTAGTAATAGGCAAGCGTATCAATTACCATCAGGTGAACGTCCGGCGCTGCATAAAGGTGCTGGATATAAAAAAACTGATTTTTGACACTGTGTTAATATTGTTTATATTTTTATATAGGTTTATTTTGCAATCTACTGGGTCTCACAAATGTATGGCTAATAAGTGTAGCATTTTACTACTTGCTAAAGTAGGAACGAACACTGCATTCGTAAATACCTAGACCAACCTAACTCCAGTAATGGAATCAACGTAAAATGTAGTGTGAAAACTTTTGTTTAAAAAAGTTTTTTAGAATTAAATAATTTGCCACGTATCAAGTGCCGCATTGATTTTTTTTTTATTTAATTAAGCGACGAGATGTGCCGAACGTTCACCTGGTGGTAAGTGATACGCCCGCCCATAACAATACGAACGTTCTGGTTCTAAATTTCAACATAAGAAAAACATAATTTTTCAACCAATCTATTGGTAAGCATGATAAATTAAATTTCTTGACTCTCCTTGTGGGAGGCCTTGAATCGGAACATTAATAAGGCTATAATTTTTTTGTGTTCATTTATCACATTTTAGAGATAATTATATCTCTTAATTATTATAATCGATTACCTGTTAAAGTTCCATCATTAAGTTATAAAGCAAATAGGTTAGATTATGTAGTTTAAATTAATGATTCGTGCCCATACTTAATTAATATTTAAATACTATTTATGACGATTTCTTACAAGAGAAATTCCTAATGGTTTTTCGAAAAATGTACGCGTCTGACGTAAGCAATGTTATAAACTTTTTCAACAATACTAGGCTCCACTGAAAAGTAAGATTATGATCATTACATATTATATCTCTATATGAATAGGATCCTTTTTATTGTTAGAAAATTTTTCAAAGTATTTACTATTTTTCATGAGAATACATATTGTTACTATTATGAACTTTAACAAATTTAGTAAGGACTTGCACGTAACATATATTACTTATGTGTAATAAGTCCATTATTTACAAAGGTTTATTTTAAACAAACAGTACAGTAAACATTATTTGTTTACTTTATTTTTTTCTTCAATGAAGCGACGAACGGGACGATCACTTGACGATAAGTGATACACCTGCTCATAACAACGTGCCACTAGTTAAAATGCTATACTCTGCGCCACATTGTGCTCGTTGCTTTGAGACATAGGATGTTGAGTGTCGTTACTCCAGTAATTTCACTAGCTACAGCCCCTCCTTTCAATCTGAAACTCGTAATATTTGCACAGTAGTGTTTGGCAGTAGAAATATGCATAGCGGTGGTATATACCTAGACGATTTTCGGAAACATCGATCTACTAACAAGAACATTTTTGATTAAGTTTTTTTAATATATGATTACTAAGTAAATATTTTTTTTACACAGTAAATAATTTAAGATTTTTTTTTAACATAGTACATTTTTTAAATTAACGGTTTTCGATATAAACTTTGAATTCGAGTTCCATGGTTAACTGACGCCTGTAGTTCCACAGTTATTCGTCACAGCGGCGTGTCGCTTGTGTAGCGACAGTTACGTTTCGCGCTCGAGTGGGACGGACGTACGCATACGTTGCCTCGCCACCGAATCTACAATACGAAACAAGTTTGTAATACTTGTTTTATTTAAACATTTAATCACAGTCGAGTATCACAATGAACTCGAGTGAACAATCAGGAAAAAAGTTAATTTTAGTTGTTTGGAGATGTTAAAGACATTCCTTGTGTAATTTGTGAATTACAGACTTATCTACTTCATCTTTAATAAACGACACCGTCTGTGTAGGTGTAACAAATCACAAGTGTTATCTCTTATTGTTTTTAAATAAAAGACGAGAACTATTCAAGGATAATTTTCAGTTGTTATTCTTGTTTATGAGAACGTAAAATAGAATCGTGTTAAAAAGAGACAATATGAGGTCCGTGCAAGTAAGAGCGACAGGTGTGGTGGCTTTAGCGGTTCTGTTTGCTGTTATAACAGGTAACTTATTGTTCGAAATTTTGATATCATTTAAATAAATTAGTACAAAGCAAAATATTTAAAATAACTCTTATTCGTATTATATAGTACATTATCATTGCAACGTGTAAAACTAGTGTGTTTTAATGTTTTTTTTTATAGTCTTTAAGTTATCACCACGTACATTACTATGAATCATACTTTGAACTTTGAGGTTAGTTATTACAAAATATTATTTAATATAAGACCGTGTATAAGAATTTATGCAGTTTTAAATAATAGCAAATATTTTTTAAGATTAGTCTTTTTGTAAAGTTTTGTTATTAGGAGAAATAGGTGTGATTCATTTATTTCGCAACCTTTATAAAATTCAATTTTATTAGTTTAGAAATAAAAAAAAGCGAATAAATAAAGAGTTGTTAATGAATAATTTGCGTTTATAACTAATAAGAAAAGTTTTATTCTAATTGAAATAAATCGAAGAAAGTCTTACTGACTTTTTATTCTGTATGAAGTGTTGAAAAATGTACAGATACAAGTCAAGAATGGTAACACTTGCAGCAAGGGGCCTAGTTGTCAGGAAACCGTTGCTTTCCGTTACGCGTTCAACAAGCTACTGCAAAAGCAGTGTAGTGTAGTTAAAAACAGGCTTTCCTGGAACAATTGAGAATTCTGCCACATTCGTTCTGGACGCGTTCATGCGTTACTTTCTCACCCAAACGCTGGCGAATCGATCAGATGGAAATATCGTATCCGCTCTTTTGTTTCGCTGCAATTTGAATAATGGCCATCAATTGCCCTGTTTATGATGCGTTTGTAAATTTTATTTGAAGCTTCACAATTCTTTTTTATTTAGATGTTATCCTTATAATAAATTATTTAAAATACTTTGAACTGATCTAACCCATGGACTGTAATTTTTTATTTAAGTCCATTGCACAGGTAACATCTACGATATTTAGACCTTTTTGTATTATACATACTGTTTGATTTATGATTCTTTTAAAAATGTAGACTAGTTTTAAAATTACTTTTAATACAAATAAATAAGAGAATAAGTGCACAAAGATTTTATTGTATTCCAATAAACTGAGGGCTGTTATATCTGTCTATTTATCCCATTGGGATGTGGCCATACATGCAAATTGAGCTCATGAACGATGTCATTACCCTTAGTAGTTTAAGGCAGTTAACGCAGCGACGTTGTTATAATGACAATCAACCAATTATTTACAAGGGTGTGTTTCTCACAAGGAATCCAAATGTGCATAGTTTGCCATCAAGTGAAATAATTACTATTATGTTACCCTTTTTCAATTCCCTTGCAGATTTTAAAACGTAAAATGCTATCATTAATTTCAGCGATTGTTATAAACGCGGAAGAAGCTACGTGCTAATGCCTTTGTCCCAATAAAGTTTGTGTATCAAAATTGGGTTAAACGGTTTGTTACTTCCAGAGTTAAAACTAGATTGAAACGAATTGATTTAAGACGAATGACATCTTTACGGTAAAGTATTCGTTTAATGCTTTTAAGTATGAATCATAAAATGCTTATGAAAAAACAAAATACTTTTCTCTAACAAGAAAATGTCAGCACCTAGAAAGGCCGAGGACATCAGTTGGCTATTTGCAAGGTAATCAATAAAGAACAGTTTTCTATAATTAAGTGAATTTACATGAAAATACATAATCATTAGAAAAGAGTAACGCATAGCCTTATCTCGTCTAATAAAAATCTATGACTATATTTATGTATAAAATTAGGAAGTTATGAAAGAATGAAGATTGAAGCCTTTTGATGGAAGCTGCTCCGTTACGTATAACTTAAAAGATTGAGAGCACACATTAATTTTTTCGAACTTTCATTATTTGTATTAGAAGACAACTTCAAATTATAATGGAACCTAATCTTTCCATTAAACGACCAATATTTCAATTGCATCGGTTTTCTCGACCTATTTTACACTGGTTTTCATTAAACTTTTTTTACTGTAGCAGTGTCTTGCTTTGTACAACAGCTTTTTTTTGCATCAAAGTAAGACTACATTTTCAGAATAAGAATTAAAAATTTACAGAGAATAAAAATAGTTTTAAATGTATACAACTTCTGTTGCTCTAGATATTTGGCTTAAAAATTTGGTTTTTATATCATATTATTGCTTTCTCTTACTGTTAGACTTCATGTACAGATTTATTCACTTATTTAAAAAATCTACTTAATTTTAGAATTGATTTAATTTATACAGTTAATAATTTCGAAAATAATAACCAAATTATACAAACTAAGATTACCTCAGCCGTCGAAATTTTGGAGTACTTATTAAATTACGTATTATTGTTCATCAAAACGGGCAAAGGCTTTTATGTATTTAGTTAGGAAAATAACAAATAAATTAATTAACCATTTAATTAACTTTCCTTTGTTAAGTTTCCAGTCTGAAAATTCGAATTAATTTTAATTTGGGTCCTACGTTTTTCATATTTACACAAATGTAATTGAGGACATCGTGCATTAAATGGATAAGCCTTTGTGTTAATTTATATTCGACATATATAATAAATTCTTTTGCTTAAAACATAATGGAACGTTTCGTTGAAATAGCATATTAAAAAGGCAAACATTACCTATGATTCATTATTTTAAAACTACATACATATCATTAGTCTACTTTCATCTATGTGAAATATTCTTTAGAAGAAATAAACTTTAACACTTATGTGGTTCAAATATATTAAAACTGTTTATAGAAACTGAAAAGAAAAAGGTATATTATTACTGATACAAAATCAATCTTTCTCATATTTGGTTCCTTAGTTATTTATTTAATATTTTTCAGACCCAATTCATAATTGATTCTTTCTAACAAAAAGACAATTTTCAATAAGAAAAGAAGAAAATATAAGCAGCGCTTTAGTTTTAACGTTTCTTATTCAGAGATTAATATTTGATTAGAAATATTAGAATCTCTTTCTATATATACGTCAAACATTAAAAAGTATTATCAATGTCATTTCATATATATGAAATGATTATTTTTTTATTTGTTACGTAAGTTTGTAAGAATGCAGCTTTAAGTGTGTTTCTGTCTAAAAGGTCCGAGTGCGCCTCGTTAAAAATGTAAATTATGTACTAACACTAATCCTAACGGTATAACACTGCGTGATGTGGGTCACCGTGATGAATCACGTGAAACATATCGCACTTATCACGTTCTAGAGCAGTAGTTACGTGACAACCGAAATTATGTAGTATTCATTATGATTTTCTACATTAAATGTAAAATTTCAAGTATAATGCAGTAAATCAACCCGTAGTATGCGATTAATTACCGTAGTGGTACTTTATGGGGTTAAGTGCTAATAATTTAAGTGATAGGGTTATTTCCGTTTAATGGCAGCAAATTTAATATAAAATAAAATTAAATACCACATCATTTTAACTCATGGGCCTCCACTACTTGGTATAGACGATATTAAAAAAATCGATGGAAATTACTGGAATCCAAATACCCAAGACTGCATTTTGAGGAATTTGTTACAAGAGATTTTTTTTTAAGAAACGTTAATTTATCTATTATTATCACTGTTTACAGTCATTGAAGTCTCATATTGTCTTATGTCCTAATTAAATATTAAGTGTATTTTTTTTTATTAAAACATTTGATATTTGCGGTAAAGAGCGTTGTTTTATAGAAAATATTTTTCTTAATCACTTAATGGTTTTCAATAAATTTTTCTATAATTAAAAATGCGTGAGAATAAAAGAATTAGAAAAAAAATTCACAGCTTATCAATACGCTATTACTATTTTATATTATCCTATATCTGAAGATACGTTATCTTGCAGCAGGTAGTCCCTACGTACGCGTAGAATTATCGGAGGTGAAAATTCTCTTATCTGTGCAAAACTATGTTATATTTAGTTATATAAATTCAAGAATTAACTGTGCAGGCCACAACTTATTTTGTTACAAAAAATATGTTACAGTACATTAAGTTTAATTTCCTTTGTAGCTTAGGATGTTTGTTTGCCCTTGTAACAAGTTCTCTGTAAGTTTCCATGTTCATATATTATAGAGTTTAGTTAGGTGGTAGTTTTTTCAAACTGACTTGACTAGATATCACTCTTGTATTTTAAATTTGCCACCATAACAGCATTGCTGTCAATATGAACATGAGAGAGCCCGAATATTCTGGATGAATACATACGAAATTGGGGGACAAGTATAAGGCCTTAAAGAGAAAGAACTTGTTACGGAATATACTTATATTTGTGTAGAATTCATTGTTATTATCACTTCTAGAAAAAAATTTTTGTTACAAAATGTAAAAAATTTACATGTTATATTACACCTTAATTAAAATTTTTAAACCGTGATCAATAATAGTAATAACTATAATGTTTGGGTATTAACTACGTAAAATAGAGACAATTGTGAATTGAAAACCTATCTACTGCGGAATCCGCAAAATTACGATCGTTTACAAATGATAATATTTATTTATGAAATAACTACTGGTTTTTAATATAATTGGAATTTAGTCACTGAACATCGGTTCTAGTGTATTTCAGTCAATTGAAAAATAACTTTCTCTTTTGCACAATAATAAGTGTGGATGATTGCATTCCCGGTTGCAGAGATATCTGTTCGTTATTCGGATGAAATAAAAATAACCTGACGTTTTCTTTATATTTGATCGCTGTTGTTTTGTCCTGTTTAAAACGATTCTTAATATAGTTTGCTAGAAAAATATCGGTCTTAAAGATATTATAAAAATCTCATCGTAGTTCACTATTAACGCTTTGAGATTATCTCATATTCTGTCTCAAAGCGGTCGGTTGCCTATTTCCCACTGCATTACTCCGGCCAATGCGAATAATTTACAGCACAAATCCAAGTTTATTTTGAAGTTTTTCGATTTAAAAATTTCTTATTATCTGTTTGTTTATGCAAAGAACATTCCATATATATGATAATACAAAAATAACATTATAAACTGTACAAAGGAAGTACGAAATATGCATACTTTTTAAATACTCACTCTTTTGTAAATGTTCTTAATATTGATAGTTAATAAATAATTATCGTTTTTGTTAATTTATGACAGTTTTGTGTTCAGGAATTATCTATTATATATAGTATTTATATAGTAGTAGTAGTATAAAATATCAATTAGCTATACATTATTTATTTTACTTTCATTGAAATCAAATAAGGTATCAGATTGGGTCGTGCTATTTCCAATTGAAGATTAAGGCTTGATTTATTAAACATTGAGCCGTAACCCACTGATGACCGGTTTTCTGTAATGCCAATTTCCGTTTTCCAGCGCATCATTGCGAACTAATATCGCTTTCGTACTGCTTCTGAATTCCTGTCCTGATAACCGGCTTTATCGTGGAGTAACCAGTTTAGCTGCTGACGGGAAGTAAGGACATTGCATATTTTCCCGACAATTTCACTCAGGTGTCGAGTTTTTGTTGTCAGAACTAGACTGCGCTGCACAGTCCTCGTTGCTTTTGTTACATTGCTGTGCTCTCCTTCGTGCAGATTAATTCTGAAGTATGATTAATTATTGACTCTATAATAGATTGTTCGTTTATCGCAAAGTGATTTTGATAAAATAAGAGATAATTTAGTCTAAAAGATATATATGGAAAGTATCGTGTAAATAATAATAAACTACATTAACATGGTTTTTTTTTTGCAATAAAATTTACGGAACGCATTCCAATAACATGAGTGTGTTAATAAACTAATTCTCTTTTTTTATTAGTGCGACATTACACTTAACTCGTGGCGGTCGTTTCGTACGATTACAAAGCCATTATATATAATGTTTAAGATTATTTTATGTTCTCATCCGCTCCCGAGCTACTCTCATTCATGTGACCCTTTTTTACGTTCTATTTGGTATCGAAAATTGATAATTTATAAAACCTCTGATTAAAAATCTCGAAAATTACAATTTTATCACCAATAAAGATAAGAAAATAATGTATAAATTACAATATATCTTTTTTTTCGGATGATGTTTGTGCGGTTAGTAGTTTTGTCGACTTTTATAGCCTTATCAGAATTAATTAAAATATCTCTAGATGCTTTTGCTTCGTTTATTAATATAGAATAGAAATTTTCGCAATACATCTGATAAACATGGTACAAATAAATATTGTATATTAGCTGTTTATTATAGAAAAAGTATGAAAAGTTATAAGTTCTACATATTTGTTTTCGCTACTGGGTATCCGTCACACTCGCTAGTTGGAGTCAAAGACATGGCTTAACCGTAATATGAAACGGCTACGCTTTGCAGCAAATAGGAAAATATTAAATTCTCTAATTGTAAACTACTATTATAATTAGAAGTTTGCGTAACTGCAGCAGTTCTTTTCTGTCGTAATCGCTGACCCAAAAAGTTAATTAAAAAAACTTTGTATGAATAAATGAAAAAATAAGAAAAAAAATGAAAATGAAAATCTATGCTACATTGAACTCATTCATCGTCATAGAGTTATTCATACTAAAGTTTGCGCTAAGATTTAACCACAACATTTAAAACAGGTACATCTCTCTCTTTACATTCATTGATTAACAGGCAAATACAGTAAGATACTATAAAGAGATGGTTAAACTTTACTACTTTGAAATTTTGAATTCAAAGTTCGAAATTTTCTTACTGGCGGACCAGCAATTTGAGTGTTGCATAAATATTGCCATCCGGTGCGAATTTAAACAACGTCCGTGAGTCAGTTGCCAGGTAGTTAACAGTAGAAGCAAGAATCATAAAATATTATGTGACTTCTCGTCTTATTTATTTTTATAGTTCCTATATATTATATACTAATTAACCCGTTCATGTTTGGGGTTGAATGTTTATGATATCATATATAGAATAATCTTGGAGGAAATGACATTAACAAACCCTCTGAGTATGTATATATGTATAGTATGAGTGATAGAGTAAAGAATTTGAATACTTTCAACAGTATATGTGAAAGATACATGATGGCTTGAATAAAAGTTAATCTAATAGTTCGTGACAAATAAATGAATTAACTACATAAAACGTTATCTAAGTAAAAGTTGTAATATGAATATGTATTAAGGAAATTGTAATATTTCTTTTACTCAACATTGTACATGTAAGCAGTGTAAAGGAGGTAGCTAGATGTCGTTTAGGTTTCATAAAACGTGGCCCCGTAGTTAAAGACAACAGGTTTGCCGCCATATTGGCATCGCGTCGTCGGAAACAGAGTGTGTCGAACAAACCGGACTGACGACCGGCCGCCCGCGGACCTTGACGTCGATGCTATTTTGACATTACGTACATGAGCTGACACATTTATAATTAAAATAAAAAAAAATGTTTTAAGACTATATATAGATATATATATATATATATATATATATATATATATATATATATATATATATATATATATATTTATAGGGTGGCACAAAAGTAATCCTCCTATCAGGAAATGCTATAAATTTTGCCTTGATGTAAAAAAATTAAAAGACCAAATAAAAATAATCCACAAGAAGAATCAAAGTTTTTCATATTTTTTTTTAAATTACAGCCAAAAAACATCGGAAGGTTATTTTTGCGCCACCTTGTATACTTAATATGAGAATTAGATTTGAAATTTAGACTTGAAGTTTGTCAGAAATATTTCCGCCCGGCGGTAATCCTACTCCCCCGGCCCCTTTCGTTATTAACGTCCTTGCAACTTCTTTTAGGAAAGAAATTTCGTAAAGTTAATTTCTAACCGTCTTCTAAATGACAGGCAATATATCTACAAAATTTTGAGTGTTTACATCTAATAGTTTCGGAGATCTCGTGATGAGTAATTGAATCTTTGGATATCTCTTATACTCGTATATATAGATAAAATGCCTGTGTATAAACATCTCTCCTTAGGACAGAGTCTAAAGCATTTTATTATTAAAAACTATAGAGCGTTAAGTTAATAATTATTTCACTAACAATGATAGTGTGTAAATCAAACGCTTTGATTCACAAGCAGTATATAACTAAGACATTTTGTAACTAAAAAAAAAATATTTATATAACCCCCTGAGTTTCTTGAGCTCATTCTTCTCAGGAACGAGATATATCTTTTGCGGATGGCTTGTAGATTTTGATTTTGATTTAATGAACAAATGTTCCTATGTTATATAATTAAAAAAAAATACTTTTTCATTCAACAGAAACCGAGCCCGCTCTGAGCGCACTCCGAGCCAGTTAGAGGTTCTTCCATTAATTTTATGGCAACGAAAATAAGTCTAATAGTCTAGTATTTTCACCGTGTATGAACTGTATTGGTATTGGTATCGATAGCGAAATTGAAGGAGTAAAGTAGGAAATGATACTAAGTCACATGACGGGACCGACGTTAAGATAGAACTAGTTGTTAATGGGATATTAGCGCCGGGGAAAAATTATACATTAGTAATCATTTAACAATTGTTATATTGTACATAATCAAAGTCAATTAGCGATGGCCGGCAAAAAGTAATGAAGAGTAGAAATGTGATAATTTGCCATGTTTTCCCACAGAGGAATATATATCTATGTCTCGGCAATTTCTCACCATTGTTTCGGACGTCGTAATTGCTCGCGCTTACGATTTCTTGCGATCTTTCGCTGCCTGCTGCACCGTTGCATTTCGCTTCGCGGTCATTGTTCTCGGCTTCAACAATACTACGTATAGTGTTACAAGTATAACGTATAAACGATCTTACATCGGCTGCTATTCTTAATGAAAATATTAGATTTTCTTATTTCACGTTATTATATTGATAAAATGTAACTGTTATCATAATATTCCTTAATAATTGCGAACAGTGTCATACACAATTCAAATGTGAAATTACTTAAAATTTTAGAAATGTTTATTATGGATTCGTAAATAGTTACAGTATTTTTCATATTAATGTTATTTTGAAGAATAAGTATACATATATAACATAATTGATAATAATATTTAATTAATTTATGTATCCTGCCATTCATGTCTCTCCACGTCAAATTTTGGTAGCGAAAGTAAAAAAAGCTTAAAAATAATAAAAAAAAATTATGAATGTAAAATGAATAGACTGATTAAAACCTATTATAACTTTTGATAATTCTAGCCAATCTTTTAGTTTAGAATAATAACGTTTTATGATTCATTAGCGTCTTAAGGAGAGTCTTATTTTAGACCATAAGTGGTCTGATAAATGAAACGGACAACATAATTCAAACCGCAGCATCACTTAAATTAAGTTAAACCATTAGCCCGGCAGGGATGGTGTTCACATAACTATTTTATAAATAAATTCCGTTTAGTTGCATGTGTAACATACTATAATCAACGTTATATGAAACGAAACTCTCGTACAATTGTGTATTTTTAAAGCCTTTTGACGATAGGTGTAATTTGATTCGCGCACTACAAAATTCAGCACAAGTTAATTGAGCAAAAAGTCTATTCTTTTTTTTTGTTGAATTGAAAACTTAATGAAAATTTAAAATTGAAAAAGTAAACTGTGATTTCTGTAATGAATATGATTCTCACTCACGTTGAGTCTAACGCGTTAATTTTTTATTCCATTATTCACTAATTCATATATATATTCTTTTATTAAGTATATTTTAGCGCATATTTAATATTATAAATTGACTAACATACACACGTAGCTGTAGTTAGCGAGCCTAATGGTTAGGTTAGGTTAGGTTAGGTTAGGCGTGCAGCCTTTGTTCCGAAGGTCGCGGGTTTGAATCTCGGCATGTACCGAAGACTTTAATATTTAAGTTATGTACATTTGTGAACTTTAGTAACAACAACGAAATATAAACGGTGAAGGAAAACATCGTAAGAAAACCTGCACATGAATTAGAATTTATTCTAAGGTGTGTGTGAAGCCACCAATCCGCATTGGCTCCGCATGGTGACTGTGGCCCCCTTGTCCTCACATTGAGGGTAGGCCTGTGCTACAACAATGGGGACGTAAATTGGATGTTATAGAACATACACACATACCCATAAGCATTTTGAAATAAGTAGCGAAAAGTATCAAGCTTTTCTTTACATAAAGGAGTCCGTTCATTATAAAAAGAAAGAAGTAATTCCTTTTATAATGACTGTAGACTTTTCCATAAAGGAAAACCGTACAGTTTGAATACGAGGTTTCCTTTGTTTCTAATATTAGGAATAACTTAAAAAAAAATGTTTTGCTATTGTTCGTTATAATTTTTTAAGTTAAATCCATTAAAATAACCACCTAAAAGTGTTCACATGTAGATATTTAAATTCAGTGCAAGCTATATGATTGTTCTATCATCATCGAATAAAGGCGTTGGCTGTATTCCAACAGATAAGTACTCAACCCAGATTCACCCTCAAAACAAGGTTCATGAACTTTCAAGATTTCCGCATATTACAGATATCGCACAGACCATAAGCGTTTCATCCTGTTGCTAAAATTGAAAAGCATCTGAGGATTACTATCGAGATGGCGTTATGTTTGAATTATTTAACGTACCTTTTATTAGATCGTTTAAAAATAACATGGATGCTGTCGTCACCATTACAATATCAAGATAATTATGTTCGTTGAATATTTTGCTACAATTTTGTAAGATTAATGTAGACGTAATCCATTGCTAAGGCCACGTAAGTGTTGGTCATAACTCCTATGACAATCTATTACTCTTTTTTCGTATAAAACAACAGTCCCAAATACTTTTAAGGTCAACAATAACAATCGTTGGTAACACGTCTCTCAAAAGAGAAAAGAGAGTTTGTATAATATTCCTTTGACATAGTAACTTGAATTTCTTTTGTGTAAACAACCCCTTTAGTTAGAAATAACAAAAGACCACCGGTCTTGTGTAAATATGTGGAATACTGTCTGCTACTAGCAAAGTACTTACCATACATCAACAACGCTTGTAGTGGGTAAGAACCGTTTATTTCAGTTATAAAGGCTAACGTGGATATCTATTCTCTATATGGATTTTATTTGAAGAGAACGTATAACGAGTATAATAGTTACGTATGCTTTTTTACGTTCATTGAGTATGATTATGTTTCACTCTTAAGTGTGTCATGACTCATAGATAATGAATGGCGCCTATACAACTAGAATTACCGGTTTTTTCCTGTATTATAAATAGTTACGTATATTGTGTAATAAATTACTGAATACTATTTATCATCGACAGAAAAAAAACAATTTATAAATAAGGTGCGGTAAGACAGCTAAAGTCATCTCGAAAAATTAGGCTTCATAAAGTTTCAGCAATAAGGCTAGTTATTTTAGTTAAGTTCTAATCATAATTACATCATCGCACTGTCCGTTTCTGAAACGGAGGTTCATAGTTTGATTCAGAGAGGAGGCTAATATGTGATTGAGTTTAGATAACAGTAGGTCTAATCTTCTGGCGAGTCGGCTACTCCATTATGTCTATCTACCATCATAGAACCATTACTACGTTCCTATATTTGTGAGAGATAGTTTAATCTAAGCGAGTGCATCCACCATCTTCAGCCTGCTTACGCTGATCGATTAAGGCATACGCTTTAATGAAAAAGTGTCTTATGTTATCGCTTAGTATAAACCTTTAAAGGAATTTAGAAGAAAGAAATATATAGGACGTCTCTTGCTTGATAATTTCCCTTGCCATTAGCTGTGACTCAGCTGGTTAATAAGTGTCGTCTGCTTTGGGCAATATTATTGACACTAACGAGAGCGGCGTCCGGTCGCCGTTTGCTGGTGTGAATGACGTATCGCGTTACTTCAAAGTAAATAAAGGGGGCAACAAGGACCCCGCCGCGGGTCAGAGGAAGTCGAAATTTTGATTAGCCCCGCTTAATGGAGCTGCGTCCGATATTAAAGCAATTGAAATACAATACGGCAACACGGCTGCCTTTTGATATTGTTTAAATTCAATTAAAAGATGCTATAAATAATTTCAACAGTCTCAAATTTTTAATTATATGACGATAAAAATATTTTTTTTTTCTCTAATTACGGTTTAAAAAATTTAGGATAAAATTAAATTAAATTAAATGAACTAATTAAATTATTTTGAAAATTTTCATTGAAAGAAAATTATACTTTTTAATACGATGAATCATTTTACATTATATAGGTTCTCGTATGCAAAGGAAGCCTCGGAATGTAGTTTAATAATATCCCATCCGTACTAGGTGCTATTAATTCCACATTTCGAGGGTTCATCGTAACTTAAATTAAAGGAGACATTTCTTAATTGCCACAATTACAAATGCTCTACGGCCACATTCCAGCTCTGCTTTGTGACTAAATGAGGCATAAACCGTCCCGTATTTTATATTACTAGTAACGCGTTAGCTACGCAGATGCTCCTTTGTGTCGAACAACTCCTAATAAAAGATGAGAATTTGAAACACATGTTGAGAGATCTCTATTGTTTTTCACTATTATTTCACAACTTCAAAATTTTTAAATAGTGGTCGTGGGTCTCGTTCCATTATTTATTACCAGTGACGGTTTCCGGCAAGGGAGTCATCACTAGTAGATTATAGTTTATTATATATACCTTCCACTAGTTTCACGTATCTGTTGTCGGAGACCGTTAAGGTAGGTACCACCGCAGTTATTATTCCAGCCGTCATACTGTACTATGCAAATATTACTGTGTTCCGGTTTCAAGGGCCTTGTAGCTCGTGAAATTACTGATGTACCGACACTTAACATCTTATGTTTCAAGGCGACAGTGTGAAAGTATATGTCATTTTAACTAAAACTACTTTATGGGTAGGTGTATTACCATCATATGAAGTCTCGCTGCTCTCATCGTTTAGTAGAAGATACTCGTGAGTAACTTCTATTTTTATATTATTACTGCCACATCATCATCTCACCGATGGACGTCCACTGCTGGACATAGGTCTCTTCCAACTGAACACGACTCAAATTGTGAAAGACCGTGTTATGTGGAAACCATTACAAAAGACCTTTACATATTACACAATATAATAATTAAAATTAAATGAGATGTTCAAGAGATACCATTAAATCATGGTAATAGAGCTTTTGTTCAATCAAAAGAAATATCAAAGTGCTTTGTGAAGAGAGTTATGCAATATCTACCTGCGAAGGTATTTGGACGCGTGCCTCAGTTTTTATGAAGGACGGGACTTGAAGCCGGCAACACTCGTTCCGAGCTATTTAATTCCTTTTATTGTGACCTCAAACGTGATGTAAGACCTCCTCCTCTCTTGATGCGGTTAAGGGGCGGTTGTGTATTCCGATTTCTCCAAAGAGTATAAGTACATCTTTGTAAGCAGATTGAAATTTCACCGCGCCTAATAATGTTACCAAAGAATTTACTTTCAAAAGAATGGCTATTCATAAAATACTTTGTCACTTTGACAATGTTTATAAAAACTCATCTCCGTTAAAGAATTTGTTTTTGTTTATTAATTTGATACTGCACAAAAATATGCTAACAGCGACATACTTGTGAATGTTTTTTCTGTGTAAATTTCGTTATTGATATATATTTTTTTTTAATTTCCGTTATCAAATGTATGTCAAATTTTCAATTCTTTTCGACTCCTTGATCAACCGTGAATTTAGTTGGAATTTAAACTTTAAGCAGAATCATTGCCTTTTTACTTATTTTCTGTTTTAATTATAAAAATTGTCTTTAAGTGTAAATAGAAGTTATTTAAGTATAAGTAGTTTTTAAGTATAAATAAAAGTCTTATCTCAACAAGAATATTATGTACTAAAAAAATTATTTCGGTCTTTGTGGCTGTAGTGTTAGTAAGTTAGTAACAATTTTTAGTTAAAGGCTATGTTAGTATCAGATTAGTATTTTACACTATTAGTAAATTAATTTAATTTTAGATATTGTTATAAGAATTATTAAGTTACTTTGTATTAAAAAAAAACTGCTTATAGTTTTTTAACTGTTAGAGTAGATAATATATAATACTATATAAAAATTCCTATTAGATATTTTATATACGGTACTGCCTTATCAATTTCTGTCTTACCCATCAACCGTGCAGCCACTAAAAACACAAAGAAACAAAACAAAAGGAAGTAAACAAAGGAGCGCGTGATGTAGAGGGTGTTCCGGAGGAGATCGTCATTCAGAAAGCATTGTGCTGTCCCCATAAGACTTAGTTACATGGGGGATTTTGACCGGACCTTCCCATAAATGCAACCTTATTTCTATTTATGAACTACCGTTGTTTTTGACTTCAACATGAATTATGTGCATTGTTTTATTTAAATTCTCTTTGTGTTTATCTGATGGAATTTTTTATTAGATCAATACACCTATTCAATTATACCGACCGCGTTTTTGTAAAGTTTTTCAATGAGTTCATATTAATCTAATTTCTTAACAAGAGATGCTGTTCAATTTATTATTTATTAATGTAATATTTTATATATTCGTCATTGTATTTAATTATACATAATGGAGTGCGCTAATGATATGCCGAAGGGAATCGTTGGACACAAATGTTATCGGAGTGGTCGCGTTGCAAAACGGAGTGGTTGAGGTCAATTTTCAGTGGTGGTCAACAGTAAGCTAAAATTATTATAATGATAATGTATAATCAATTCATATATATAGGAGATTTCCAGAGATTCATTGCCTCATGATATCTCCGAAACTATTAGACATAAAGACCCAAAATTTTGTAGAGATATTGGTTCTGCCATGTAGAGGTCAGATAAGAATGGATTTTATAGAATTCTTTCCCCAAAGGTAATTGTGGGGGTGTTACGGCTAGCAAAGCGGGCGGGGGTGTGTTATATATAAGATTATCTTTATTATTCTGTTTAAAGTATGGTATTGAATAAAATTACTTTAAAACTATCTCAACAGACGATTAACGATGTTCCTATAACCATTTGTTTCATCAAGTTTCAAGTGCCCGGGAACTTAAGCCGGTAACTGGATACTTTATAATAAGACGCAATGTTTCTTCTCAGTGGGAACGCTAATGAAAGCCTCGATTGTATCACTGTTGCGTTGAAGCATTTAAGAGCGCAATTAGCGAAATAACACGGTTTTAGAGCGAAATTCGACCTCAAAATTTTACTGGCATTTATGCGAGTGTGTGTAAAAAGCGGCTCCGAGGCGGCTCTCTCGGACTCTAAACAATAAAACGACAATGTTAAAGTGGGCTATGAAATGTAGAGCTCTTTATTCCCAGTTGAATTATTCTATTTTTAGCGCAGGTATCTCGCCGGACCAGAGAGCGATCTCGCCGTCCGCCCGCCATCCGTGTAGGGTTTTTAATAAAATTAAAAACTTTATGAATGCCCCGCGTAAATCTTTCCGTTCCGAATTAATCTTAAGCGTACGCTCATAATGCGGATGAAATTCAAACCGTTATTTTTGATGGTGAAAAAGTTGTTTTGCCACAAGTTGTTAAATTAGTATTTTATTTATCAAATAATTATTACTCCAAAACAACTTGGGACGGAATTAAATTATTTTTCATTCGACCGAGTGCTTAGTATATAGTGCCTGCCTGTAACAAAGTGGTGCTAATTAGGATGATATACACTGCACCATATTGAGCTCATCGCCTTGATACATTACTATATATATATACTACATCACTAGCAACAAAGCCTCTCAAATTGGAACGCAGTAATGTTTGAACATTACTGTTTTGACGGTAGCGCAGCATCGTAGCTACTTAGTTGCGGTGGTACTTAGACGGTGTTCTGTAACAAAGACCATTAACACAAATGTATACAAATTAAGTTATACATATGTTATATATATATTATATATGTTATATAATGTTATATATTTGAATTGAATTAAATAACATTGTGGTTACATTATCAGTTGGAAGACGATCATTGCTAATAGATCTCTTGCAAGGATTTCCTCACCGATTGGTTCTGCGCTGCCGACGACGACGCACTTATGATATATTGTTATTAAACTAATGTTATAAAAAATAATAATAACAATCTTAAACTTTACATTTCCGTTCTTAATTAGATGGTACTGTACTACTTTAGGTACAGGTAAACGATGCGTTATCCATACCGTTGAAAAAAAATTATAACCGTTGTTTGATGTTTGACTTTAAAGCGACTCCATAATATTTGCAATACAAAGTCAAAAAACGTAATGTATAATATAACGATTCACTTTTGGATTTCAGAGTTATGTATATATATATATAATGACGAAATCCAAGTCGCCGAAATGAAAATGCTTCGGTGGATGCGGGGAGTGACGAGACTCGACAAAATCCGCAACGAGTACGTCCGCGGCAGTTTCGGTGTACGCAACATCGCCGACAAGCTGCAAGAGAGCAGACTTCGTTGGTATGGGCACATAAAAAGAAGACCTCCTGACTATGTTGGAAATGTTATGGCCAATCTTAACATCACGGGGTCCAGACCCAGAGGGCGGCCAAAGACAAGATGGACAGATGTGGTCAAAAAAGATCTAAAGTTCTGCAAGGTTACCGAAGAGGACGCGTCCGACAGAGCGAAGTGGAAGAGAAAGACCAGAAAGGCAGACCCCTCCATCAGATGGGAATAATAAATGCCACGGAGAGAGATATATATATAATGAAGATGGATTTCCTTTGTAAGCCAATCGCGTGAAAACTACTGAACGTATCAACATGGCAATAAGAGCATTCGCCGGGGAATGATTTCTAAATGGCTATAGGCTGTTAATTTTTTCAATTTCATAGGTCCTTCATAACTTTGTTTCTAATTAACTTTTCTATAAATTTTCATTTCGTATTATTTATGCAGTTGTTAAAGTAACAGTTGCTGTTACGGAAAGACACTGGCGGCTGCGGTTGCTCTCAAGCAATATTTTAGACAAATTTCAAATTTAATATTATGGCCAGCAAAGCGGACCGGGAACAGCTATCATACAACAAAACATTAGTTGTGTTCAAACGTTTTATTTTAACGATGATAATAATAGTAATTTACGAGTAGAGGGTTTATAGAGCATAAAACAATTTCTGTTATAATTTTAGTATGATCTATTCGACACCATATTGGCAGAATGTAGCTTTTGATTCCAGCGTGCGTTTATTAGATGTATTTAACGCCACAATTATTAGCGTTAGTATGCGTGTTAATGAAATAGATTAGAAGACTAAAATATTTCATTGACTCCTCTCCATCTATATCAATATTGCAAGTTTCCTTTGTTAACTGTGTTGTAACCGATTAAGATGAATTTAGACGAGTTTCGTTTTCTCGTAACAAATTCAAGTGGTGCCGTTTTAAGTTTAAATGCTTCTTTCAATGAGGTTGGATCAGAAGTGGAAGCTTGCTGGCTTCAGGCCAAAGTGCTTTGTTTTTTATGGCCTCAGGACGACCCTTTGCAACACTGGAGCCAAGCAAGCCGGTCAAGTGCCTTCAGGGAAATTTGTGTTTGTCTACGGGTGTATAATTCGAATGCTCTGGTTAGCATTGTTCGTGATTTTGTTCCAGTTTGACTGTTAGAGATTTTGAAATATTACTGTTGTATTTTGTAATATTTTCTGTGAATAAGGAATTACACATAACTATATTTTCTTATTACAAATTTTCATAAAATTCATAATAAAGTTTTCTAATCTATTGCGTACTCACGACTGTTTGATATTTCGGAATAAAAACAATTTTTATGATCTATCATCGTCAGAACTTATGTAAGACTACCAATTTGAGTCACTTCAACGAGCAATTGTCTAAGACACCCACTGCGGACGTAAATTAATCTTATTAACGGGGAACTTCTTTAATGCTTATAATAAAACCCTCCTTCATTTTGACCATAAACCGGAGTTAATATTAAAGATCCACTCTACAGCCAACGTTAATTCCGTGTGATTGTCTTTTATGTCGTCGAATGTAATGGTATTATATATAATAAGTTCTATATGAGAAGAATCCGACCAACAGTAATATCGAATAATAATTTATAAAACTTTATGATTAACTTCTTACTACTTACGGCATTTTTACATTTCTATCAATGTATAGGGTGGCGCAAAAATAACCTTATAAAAAGTATCTTATAACACAGGTAATAAGGTACTTTTTATAAGGTTATTTTTGCGCCACCCTATATAAACGATTAGAATTAAAGTTAATTATAATTGTGTATTAGTATGTTTATATTTTAAGCTATATAAAGCTTTCAGTATGTATCAAAAGAACCGCAACTAAATTATAAATTATTGTATTACAAAGAACGGTTTTTGAAACCTAATCGAAATAAATGTTGCTCAAATATCCGGAACTAAACGTTGGTGCAATTTGACGATACGTTATAGCAGGTGCTGGTGACGTTTCAATTAAGTTTTCAGTAGTGTTCCAGAGAACATGAAATGTGTAATAATTTAATATGTTTTTGTTACAGGTACATTCTTCACACTCATTTGTTAACAAAACGGAAGCGAATATTTTGGAGGTTTAATTGGTAAAATAACATTAAGTTTAAATCGAACTTCCTCTTTACATTGCTCTAGTATGCAGCTTTTACGTAAATTGAACTTAAACGGTGCTATACTATCTAGAATAACTTTGAATGGCAAATATCATTGAAATCTTTTTCTAGTTAGTACTAGGCATAAAAATCTAGTACACCTGGAACACTTTCAAATCTACATATGATATATATTTGAGTTTTAATCTGTGAGAGTTCTCTTTTAACTTTACATTAGAGAGGAATATATAATTGTGACGGTGATTTGTAGAGAATTTTTATAACAGAAACATCTAATTGACACTAGTGGTAGGTTTCTATTGCCAGAGACCGTTTGGGATGGTACCACCATTTCATATTCCATTTCTGCCCTCAAACTGTTTTATATGGTAAAGCTGATATGGATCAGCTCTACTGTGTCCCACGTAGGGTATACTCTCAATTTTCTACGCATGTCGATTCTTGTCATCTGGATCCATCTTGTTCTCTACCCGCTTGTCGGTAGATTCAATCTTTCTAACTTTTAAGTGGTCTTCGGTCGCGGATGTTTGCGCAGGGTCACTACTCAAAAATGCATCTCATTCGAGAAATGGGCCCAGCCCTACCGCTAAACAGTAGTGTCCAAACATTACTGTATTTTGGTTTGAAGTGCATTGTGGTTAGTGAAATTATGGATAAATGAAACTTAAGTTTTCAAGGCAACTAGCATATTGTTATCCGGTATACATCATCTTAACTATTGCAACATTTATGGCGTACTTATCTTTAAGGTGAACTCAGAAAAATTCAGTTAATCCCAAAAAATATCACAAAAGCCTATAGAATTATTTATTTAATAATAGTTTCGATCGTTCATTCATTCATTTTGTACAGTAGATGAGTATTTATTTAAATTTATGCTCAATTGTTTTACATTAAGTTGATTATGACAAATGATATGTTTGTCTAAAGTAAACCGTAAACATAACAGTACTTGAATAATGCGGGTTTATTGTTTAACGGGAACACACTTCGTATGAAGGGTTGCAACGTTTTAAGTTTCGTTTCATATTATTATTAATTTATAACGAAAACAGCAAGACCAAGTTATTACGTTAAGAGTGGTTGTGGGTGGCACATATTGCTGGTAGGTCTCTGTTGCCTGAAACCATTTAGGTATGTGTATCACTGTAGCATTTGTTTCTACCGCCACACAGTTGTGTGCAAACATTACTGTCTTCCGGTTTGAATGGCTCAGTAGATAGTGTAATTATTAGTGTAATGAAACACAATATCTTATCAAAGAGACGAACATAACGTGATCCAGTGTATAACAACCTAACTAGCGCCACCAACATTGACATCGGAGGAACGTCCCTTTCGTATCGCCGCTTCGTTTAATAAAAAAAAGGGTTAAAAAATTATAAAAGTAAAACAAAACTATTCTTTGTCTATTACAAAGGTATAACAAAAAATTAATGAGTTGAAGATGGCAATAAAGTTGCATGTTTCTGTTAAGTTGTTCGTTTGTTAGTTCTCGGAAAGTTTATGCATAGTTAACTTTGTTGTATAGTAAGTTTTTATACGCTCATTTCCTTATAAAATAAAGTTAATGTATACATATATATTAAGGTCCTCGAATGATAACCGCGTACCGGTAGACGTAATGTTGGCAGGCCCATCACCAGGTGGTCCGACGATCTGATGAAGGGTGCGGGAAGCAGCTGGATGCGGGTAGCGCAGGATCAATCGATGTGGAGATTTTTGGGTTAGGCCTATGTTCAGCAGTGGACGTCTGTCGGCTGATAATGATGATACATATATATACAATATATATAAATATGTGTATAGTTGGTAATAATTATTATTAAAAATGGTCTTAAACCAGGCCTTGGACCCGGGTCCGCTATCCCAGTACCGGAGGGCTGTAAGAGTCAAAATGACTACCAAAACCTACAGATCATAAGAGAATAAATGTCTAAAACCCAATGCAAAGGTTAGTAAAAGAAAGCGACGAGGCTAGCGAGACTTTTATCTAATGGTAAGTGATACGTCTGTCCATAGAAATGTGGCGCTAGTTAGGATAATGTACACAGCAACATAAAATGCTCGTCGCCTTGAGACATAAAATGTTGTCCCGCCACCATAGTAATTTCACCAGCTTCAGCGCTCTTGAAACTGGAACAGTAATGTTGCACGGTACTGTTTGACGGCAGAACTAGGAGCTGTGCGATGGTACTTACTTAGAGGCAGAGAAGTGCACAGAGATTTCGTGTATAGCATGCAAATCTCTGTGCTTGTTTTTACTTACCAATTTTGCTATTTAATCACCACCTATTTAGCAATAGTCAAAGCATAGTTGGGGGGTATATTTTGAATAATTTAAGAGATTATTATTGAGATAGGTTTAGGAAGCTAGGCTATGCAGTGTCAATTTTTTTATGTAATTAATCGACGTGACGAGCAGTACGTTCATTTGATGATAAGTGTTACGACCGTCCATAACAACGTGACGTTAGTTAAGATGGTATGCACTGCACCACATTACGCTCGTCGCCTGATAAGATGTTGAGTAATTACCCTAGCTACAGCGCACTTCAAACCGGAACATAGTAATTTTTGCACACTACTGTTTGGCAGCAGAAATAGGCGCTGCGGTGGTACCCACCTAGACGATGTCCGGTAACAGAGACCAACCTACTATATGAAGCGCACGCCCATGTCTAGACGGATTTATATGGGATATTAGTCGACTTTATGATCCTTTTCATGAACTGCAATAAATGGAAATTATGTTCTTGGTAAATTGTGAAAAGAGTTCTTATTCCAAGCTTGAGCGGTCGCGGGACGATGTCGTATGAATTATGCACATAATACATTATAAGGGTTATTGTCCTCTCCGTTTTAGGGCAATATTTAAGAAACTAGCTGGAATACAGCGGAGTCGATTTACTTTTGTATTCGTTTTTATATTGTGTTTAAATGGAAAAGGCTATTTATTTCCTTAAAATTATCGTGGACATACGTCGTTTTTATTGTATTTCCCGGCAATCGTGCAAGACATTGTATTTTGGTGATTTTACGAGTTTCTGGTAAATGCGGTCGGCCGTATAATATTGTTGTAACTATGCAGTAAAATTTTATCGCTATATATTAAACTGTACCTTCACACGGCTGATAAAGATTTATAATGATCACGATTTACATTTGTTACTTTACGATTATATTTAAATAATAGAATGTAACCGAGTCCATGGGAAGCTAGTGGAGGTCCTTAGTTTTATTCTATAGCCACATGACGTCCAGTTTGTATGGTGGTACAGTTTTATTATTACGTACAATTTAGTGAAATTGCGATCAAGTAACCCATCGTTGATAAGATACTTTTATTAATAGTCATTTGTGTAATGTGATGTGTAATTGGTTATGTACACTAATAAATATCTTTTTGGGCATGCCCGTTTCTTTTATTAATATTTTTTTGGGAAACATTACGAGAATAATTATTTTGTCGTAGACTATGTTATTACAATATAAAGTGTATTAGAAAATGAAACAGTTATAACTGTGACTGCTTCAGAGATATTGAATATCTGTATACAATTTTCAATAACATACTTTCATTGCCAGATATACCTTTGTGGGAAGGCACACATAGAAAGAAAATTTGGATATTTTTATTGTGATATTGGTGAATTATTTGTTTAATGAAGTGAAGGATATAATTAGACTTGAATTTAACTGTAAGGGTAGTTAAAGCTATTATCAAACTCAAGGAATCAGAAATTATTAAAAAAATTTTACTGTTATTGATTTCGCGAATACGCATTAATGCCTTATAAAGCTGCATATGAAGGAGTTAATGCTGACGTTAGAAATACAATGAATGTTCCTATGTCCGATTACTTGCAATGTATTGACCAGAATCACCAAAAGTTGTGGTTAGAAATGTGGAAGAAAGATCAAGATACAAAAGGAAAATGGTATAGAAGCATACAAGAAAGCTTACCTGCAAGACCTTGGTATCATCGTATGTAAGATGCTACTCGAGACTTTATTACTATCATAAATACACTGCGTTATGGTCATAATACTGCACCGTCACACCTTGCTCGACTCGGCATTATTGCGAATAAAACCTGTTCACATTGTAATTCAAGTGATGGAACTGTGGGGCACATTATCTTCGATTGTCAAAAATTTTCGATCGACAGACTAGTGTTGGCCAGTGAACTTAGTGATGTTGAAAATAAGTGTGATTTATTGTTCCGCCCGCCGCCATTAAAACAATTGTAACAAGACGAACTTACAAGCACATCTACAAATACATAAAGAATATAATTAAAACAATTTAATGGAATGTGCTCATAGGCGTAATATTACGTCTATGAATGTGCTATGAAAAATAAGAGTTGACCTAAAGGTTGTAAATATCAGGTCGTAAAATCCCAAAAAATATCACATATTTTTAATTAAGCTACAAAATAGGTAGTACATTCTTGTGATAAACGTTACACAGTATCGATAACAAAAACAGTACTGCACGGAGTTATAAAATTTTGCTGCCATCATCTATCATCTGTGGTTAGTGGTTATTACCTATAAAAGAGAGATCTTTTCTTGTTAGTAATCATATATACAGCTTAAGTAAATCGTTTCTATCCACGACTGTAATTGAACAATATATTATTTGACGACGTGAAGAAGTGTTTGATATATCTTAAATAAATTCATCTAAGAGAAATTTTTTAGATAATTGTAGGAATTTCATGAATATATTACTGAAGTTAACATAAGGGTTATTTTTTTTTGTTATAATACACTGTTTTGAAAACTTTAACAAAAATTCTAAAATAAATTATTTTAATATTATTACTATAAAAGCATGTTGCGTAAACAGCATTAAATAAATTAAAGAAAAGTTACCTGCGATGTTCTCTCGAGACGTATTAAAGGGATTTGTACGAACTTGGGAGCAATTTATGCTGGCCCCCATGTACTTTCCCAATTTACGTTAGTGTTCAGGGAAACTGTGGAGTTCCGCCCAAGCCTTTTAACATCTCGCGCCCATCTATTCAACGGTTCCCTAATCTAACTGACCACCACATCATTAATTTTCCACAATATCGCACCCCCGAAATGCATCGTATTCGATATTTCAACGCGAACTATTTATATTTCCCACAAAGGAGCTCGCTATAAATAAAGGCCTTACCCAAGGGGAATGCCTTACTGCCTTTCATACAGTCCCATTCTTATTTTCATGCGGTATAACTCGACTGGTACCCGGTGTATCTTTGTGCAAAGTTCATAAATCATGACCCGCTATATAGCCGGTGTACTTACACTGTGTCTGTGACAGTTTCTTGACGTTATCTAATAACAGGTTCTCGTGGAACGTAATTGAGGTGGTTCGTGGTTAATTTTGCGGCGCTAATGTTCATGGCGGATGATTGATTGGAAAAGTTTAAGTAAATTCCTCTACACTCTTTATTTAACTATAATGAAAAAAAAATCCATTATTATTTACGAAACTTATGGAATTTTAGTATCTGTGGAAAAAGTTGTTGTTTATTCTATTGTACATAAACTGGCGTGCGATCCTTTTAATACTAAATGCACCAATTGCTGTTTTGATTCTGTTGTATCCATCTCGCGATTTAAAAGCTTAGAGTAAGATTTTAACTAACTAATTTAATGTACATTTGCTTGTTATACAAAGAGATGACAAGATCATAATTCAGTATTTACAGTAACACATTGTATTCTTCATCTTATCGTTATCAATAATAACTCACTACTGTCTGAGACAAAATTAATCAGTGTAGTTTTACCCCTGTAAGATAGTACTTCTGGCAAAAAAAAAAAAAATTCAACGTGAGATTACCACGACGAGGGCATTTCTGAAAGATGTGTGAATAGGCTATTGCTAGACTAGAACATTCTACCACCGCAGATCACTTCAGCACTTAACAACAAGAGTGATCATGGTCAAACATTAATAGATTTAAAAGGTCTGACGTAACGAACCATACATTTCTAGGTTATGTTTCTTTATAATTTGAAAATATTAACTAATATGGACTTTTAACTAATATGGAAATTTTCGTTGTTAGATAAAACCACTATCAATTCATTATGCAGTTCCGTTGGCTTCCTCTTATTATTTTGTGTATATTACAGGCAAAGGTTAGTGCTTCCTTTTCGCAGAGAGTTGGCAAGTTACATATGCACATGCTTCCTAAATTATGCAGAACATGTATTCGGGTTTCCCCTAGACGTTTTCTTGCAGAACTTTTGATAATCTGTATTTGGTTTTGGAATTGGAAAATCTACTGGTAAATTTAACTTTAAAACGTGCCTTACATTTTTATCCTACCGTTAGTTTTGTATTATGACTAGACCTACGTTTCTGCTTTTCTTCTACATCGGTGCATCCTTGACACTGTCCTTTAGAGGATTAAAGTTTCTCATGGAGAACGTTAAAATAACTATCTATTTTATACAACCAGCCATATAACGAAAATCCAACTAAAATTAGTGTTAATGAGCCGAAAACGTCCAAATTTGTTATGTTGTTTGACTGTTACAGAATTTTTTCTGTTCTTCTGATGGGAATAAACTATTGGATATATAAATACCATAAACAATACGATAGAAAATGTAATCTTAATCATTTATAACCTGCAAGTTTTCGCTTCATCCGTTTTTAGTGCTTCCTTAATTTTGTAATTAATGATAATAGAAAAATTATATATAAATATTTTATCTCGTTTGTGCATTTGAACTCTGTTTACGTGTCTTTGAAGTAATAAAATTAATTTGTTAGAAAATGCTGTGAATATGAAAAAGTTTTCAATGTAATTAACACAATCGTCATACAAAAAATATTGCATTTTTAGGACTTTCACACAAAGAGATAGAAATCTAGATTTATTTGACATTCTATGGTTCATCCTGGAAAGCAAAAATATAGATAACGAAAGAAATGATTTGAAGATATAAAGGAGTAGACTGAGCTTAATACAATCGGTGGAAGAGAGTATTTAACGACCGGAATAGTTTAAGTAACGAAGCTCCTTATGATGATGATATTATATGAATCTCAATTGATTACGTCGTTTATATACATGTTACTTGAAACATTTGCTTAGTATGATTTCCGGCGAGCAATTTATGCTACTGTTAAGCCCAAAGTGCATGTTAGTCTCTTCGAGACAGTTCCGCCAGCGTCGGAGCTTCGAGCGACTAATTTAACTGCAATTTGCCGGGTAACTTGACTTGCGTCGGACGTATGACTCATGTTTGTGATTAAGCTTTGATTATACATCGATTTGGAGCGGTCTCTTTCGTTTGTAAATCTATTCTAATCTGTATTGCTTGCGGAATATCGTTTGAAGAATGTTTGCCAAAAATTGTATGCGGTTTATGTTCTCCCATTTTTTTCAAACTCAAACTCAAAACTCATTTAATTAGATCACAAATAAACTAATATAAATAATTAGAAAACTAAAATAACATCCAATAGTAATTAACTGTCAGTGTGTCTACAACTAATTTGCTGACGAGACAGATTTTTTTTTTCGGTAGAGCCATGAGAGGAACTCGCAAGAAACGTACTACCCTTTTCAATCGCCAAGGAAATAAAATTATTATTCATCGCGACTAAGTATAGTAAATAATACTACTTAGTATTGCAGTACCACTTTTAGTCAACAAGATTAGATAGAAAAATAATGAACAAATGGAAAGAGCATTAAATGTAGTTTACTGATATAGAGGTAATATTTAATTGAAGAAATTTGTTGTTACTGAAAAAAAAATCGGAGAAAGAAAATTTTATTTAAAACAATAATAAACAAGATAAGGTAAAAACTAAAATAAATCCTTTTTTTTTTAACCAAAAACTAGCTCCAAAAGTGTATTTAGATTCATGTTGTAATCATTTATTATATATAAAAATAAATTTTCGTTTTATTTAAATATACGAAAAGTTATTTTACTCAGTTTCATTTACCTTGATTTAGGCATTATTTGTTAAAAAAACATTAGTATGAAATCCTTGCAAGAACGGACGGTCCACATTCAATAAATGTATGTAAGTAACGTGCGCTACTTAATCCTCTTTATCAGGGTACTTGTAAGAGAAGTAAGATAAACTTGTTTAAAAATATCTTTGATTTAAGCTGTTACAAGTGCCTTAGGGTTGCTTGAGCTACTTGAAATGTTAATGTATATTTTTTGTTCTACATGGAAGTAATCTATACCAAAATCTTTGTCAGATGATGTAACTGTTTTTATAACTGTTTTAGAAAAACTAACAGGTCTTAAAATAAATATACTTATATCTTTATACTGCGGTTTATATGTTATCGTGGAATATAATATATTAGGTCCTTACATATGAAATTAGCGTTTTGTCATACTGACCACTTTGATCTGAAATATCTCCTCTTTGGTTAAAAATTCCAAATATACTCCAAATACAAATTTATAAATACATGAATTGAGTGAATCTAACTTGCAAACGCGTCGACTGCTGTGTTACTTTGCTCAACCGACACAATAAATAATGAAGCGATTTTAAATCGAATCATTACTTGTGATGAAAAATAGATACTGTACGATAATCGGAAGCGCTCGTCGCAATGGCTGAACCCTGGAGATCCAGCCAAATCCAGCACTAAACAAAAATTGACTCGGAAAAAGGTAGTTGTAAGTGTTTGGTGGACTAGCGCCGGTGTCGTTCTCTACAGCTTTCTAAAATATAGCTAAACGATTACGGCAGATATCTATTGTCAGCAACTGTAAACCATGAAGGAAAAACTAGCTGCAAAACAACCGAGATTGGTCAACCGCTCTAGGCCACTGCTGCTTCACGACAACACCACCACCACACACTGCACAACAAACAACCACTAAGATGAGCCATAATTGGAATGTCTGCGACATCCACTGTGCTCCCGGGACCTTGCTCCAACAGATTACCATTATTTCCGGAATTTGGACAAGTTCTTACAAGGAAAAAGATTTAATTCCGATGCGGCAGTCCAATCCGCCTTCAAAGAGTTTATTGATTCTCGCTCCCATGGTTTTTTAGTAAAGAGATCAATGAACTACCTATAAGATGGCAAAAGTGTATAGATAACAACGGTGCATACTTTGATTAATTAAATATATTTTACGAAAAAAAAAAATTATTATATTCCTCCCGTACAAAACGCCATTTTCATACGTAAGGACCTTATATTAAGTTGTAGAAATATTTTATAAAGTATATGTAATAAAATTTGTTTCGGTTTATATACGTAGGCCGAATTATTATTACAGATTTCTAACGATATTTATTGAGTATTAGAGGCATTATTGCTTTTTTCATTCTTAAATGTACTCTTATATTGAAGAAAAATCATCGTACAAAAGAATAGTATTTGCGCTTTAATAATGAAAGACGCTTAAAGATAAAAAGAGATGAATAGGCGAAGCGTTTGCGTCAATCATCTTTCCTCGGGCAACAATGAGCAAGCGATATCCATCTTATGTCAGTTACTTTTAAAATGCCGATAAATCTAAACGGCACAAGGAAGTAGGTCGTTACTTCACTTTTAATAGAATTCCTACTGCAGTGTTGAAATCCGGACAATACTTGTGCAACGAGATGCGAAGCTGCGGACGGACTAGAAGCTCATATTAACGGAGCGTTCAATGCCGAGCTCACTCGTTATGAATTCTCTAAATAATTGAAATAATTAAAGAGTTAACTTTATCCGGTTTATTCAACAACTTAGCATCACTTGAGCTCCGAAACAGGCAATATATTCTGTTGCGTTGTCAGCGTAAACGGCGGATCGCTTAACTTTGCCCCGCAATGTTCCAAAGTATTTATTTATTGAAACCATTTTGAAGAAGTTTCCTCATTGTTTCACGTTGCGAAGTGCAAAGCATATACGGTTTGTATACGTTGAAATTTCATATGATATTTATGAGGAATTTAAACTTTATTTGTACAATTTCGATTTTACCGTATTGGCTTTGCCTTGTTTCTATTCAACTTAATAGTGTTTTACATTTACATCATTGCGTATAACAACAAAATGATTTTTTTTTGTCTAACATGTGATACAATTAATATCCACATACTATCATAATAACAAACATTTAAATTTGTTAGCTTTCAAACAAACAATGTAAAACTACACATCAGCTAATTTTGGAGCGGATAATTACAATCCCTAAATGCGTAACAAAGGTTTGCGTAATCAGATCAAACATACAAATTCGCCGAATTTCGCTTAGTTGCGGTTGATGGAGGTATATCATTTTGAGTTAAAATTAACTCCTAATAACTCAAGTGTTCGGGCGGTTAATTAGAAATTTCAGTGCCGCTGCAGGAGATTTGATTTACTCCTTGAAATTTCACCAGTAAACAACTTTATGTTAATGTAATTTCTCTCTTAGTTAAATGGGGAAATTAGTTTCTGAAGCATTATGTGTTACCTGGTACTTCCTACTAATTAATGTTAAAATTATAATTACAATAATTATTTATAAGCTTTATAATGTGACATTCGTTTGACACATTTACATGGTCAAAGTTACATAGAAGAACTCTAGTATTAAGTAAATGTTTTTAGGTCGAGACTAAAGTATTTATAATTAAACGTGAATTCATACTTTTTTGTTAGTCATTAAACAGTTATACAGCGGTTCGGTTGAAATGTTCGTAACAGACCGTAACTGGCTTTTGACCTAAACCGTAAACATGCCTCATAGTCCAAATATTGGTATTTTATAGTTTACCTACATCTATAGACACTTTAGAATACGAGTTTGGCTATGAATTGATAGGTCAATTTGTACGGAAAAGCTTTTGGCAAAGCAAAGCGAGTTCGGAAATTTTAACAAGTAAACTTTTAAAGTAGAGCCAGCTCGGGCGAGGGTGCTGATAGCGGTTTTTGAACGCAATTTATCGAGGCTTCTTGCTTAGACCTTACGAGTATTTCGGTCCCAATTTATTTCGTCAATCGTACGTTCCCAGGTAAGTATTACGTCGGAATTACCTTTCTCAACTCTCTACAGATTTAATATATAAAATTTGTTCACCTTTAAACTCTACAAGGGTTTGCAATCATATTTAAATACTACCTGCTGTTTCTTGTCCGTTTTGTTTGCTGCAACAACCCCGTAACTCCCATTGGAAAAGAATTTCGTAAAATCCCTTCCTAACTGACTTCAAAAAGGCAGAAGCAATGCATTATCAGCCGGATAAAAATCGCTGCTGTGCATAGGTCTCTCTCAAGGATCTCCACTATCAGCGATCCTGGGCTTAGTCACAAACAGCGGCTACCTATGACCTTTCTCAGATCATCGGACCACCTTGTGGGCGCCTTGCCAGTACTACGTCCACCGGTATGCAGCCACCACTCGAGGACCTTACCGCCTCATGGCCGTTAGTTCTTCGAGCGATGTGTCCCGATTGCCATTTAGGGTTAGAAACCCCTTGCGCTATGGCACAGAAGCAACATCTCTACCAAATTTTGAGTCTATGTCTAATACTTTCCGAGATGTTGTGATAAGTCAATGAATGTCTGGATATCTCCTGTATATATAAACAGATAAAGCCTCTCAGTAAATAATAGTATTTTCTAGTCTAGTTAGGTTACATACCTGTAATAACTTAAATAAAGTATTTTTATTTCTTTGTTTATTGTAGTAAAGATATGAATCGATAAAAAGGAATATTGTTAAAGACAAAGGTGTTACTTAGCGTTTGGCGGAAGACACTTAAGTTTCGGTACAATTATCATGTAATTCTTGACATTTATACCTTAAACCGACGTTCTAATGACACTTAAACTGTCCCACTTCAAACGGATTGATAAATAAAGAAGCGCCAACGAAATTATACTGTCGATAGCTTCCGTAGTTGGAATGAATTATTGCGTTCTTTCAGACGTAGCTGGCACTCGCGGTGCCGTGTAATTACATGATCGTTAGCTTGTTATTGACACTCGGTCTGTAGTGAAGACCGATACGAGCGTCAAAACTGTCACCACTGTTTGACGTTTAAAGAGACAATTATATATATATATATATATATATATATATATATATATATATATATATATATACATCGACATGTGCTGAATCGAAACGAGATAATATTTGGAGGTCATATATAAAACATCAAAGTTTTTATGATGACAATTTTACGAAGACTTCATGAAGACAACTTCTTAAAATTTAGATAGTTCCAAATATTAGTATGAATGTTACAGAATCGTCTGTAATTTTTTAAGATTCGTCAATTAATATTAAATAAATATTTCAGAATGTTATTACTGAGAAAATTACTTTCATAATACATTGCGGGTTCGTCTTTGTTGGCGGATATCGTTTAGATAATTACATTAATAAATACAAAATATGTGCAAATATTACTGTGTTCCGGTTGGAAGGGAGTTGCAGCCAGTGAAATTACTGTGGTAACGAGATTTAATATCTTGTGTATTAAGGCGATGAAGACAATTTAGCGCTGTGCAGGCTTACCATCGTCGTACTTCTTGCTCGTCTTATTGTTTCGTTAAATAAAAAATCGATATGTAATCGTATACTTGATGTATGACAAGATGTAATTTACAATTTTTTAAGTCTCACATGAATTTCTGTAAATGCTGTGGCTGGTAAAATAACTAACGTGTAAATATTATGTAAACATCGTTCAACTGGTTCTTTTTTTATATTCTATGCAGCGATGTGACGAGTGGGACGTTCACCTAATGGTAAATGATACGCCTGCATATAACGTGGCCGTAGTTAGGGTGGTATACACTTCACCACGTTGCGTTTGTCGCCTTGACGAGGTTTATTCTCATTACTTCAGTAATTTCATTAGTTATAAGGGTCTTCAAACTGGAACACAGTACTGTTTGGTGGCAGAAATAAGCACTGCGATGGTTTACCTAGATGGCCCCCGGCAACAGGGAGCTACCGCCAGTATATTGCTGTATATTTTACGTTTTTATTTTAAGTTTCATAAAATGTTAAAGATAACGTCAAGATTTTTTTTTAAAAAGTGATTAATTTAAAAAACTGTGTATGAACTTTTTAAAATGAAGAGCTTTACAAAAATGCCTCAATATAATGTCATTTCGGGTAAGGATTTTTTTTTTGCCAACTTTGTAACATGTGGCAATAATTTTTCGGGCAACTTGTGCCGCTTCGTATAAAACATGTGCTCCTTTGGTGCTAGCTGGACCTACGCATTGCCAAATCGTTTTTTTTTGTACCTTTTAACTTTTAAAGCAATTACAGCCCACTGTATATTTTCTGTGGCATTCTATCTAGTAGTGGTTATTTCGTCAGTTTGTACAGTTGTATTATGGTTATTTCTATTCACATTGATAAAACAATTTAAAATATCCGAGAATAGAGGTTATTTTACTTTCAATACCTTGATTTAATTTACATAATCAGACTGAATTAATTTACTTTTTAAAATATCAATATTTCGAGTATTATCAATATCCTTGTTAACCACAAAGCTGATACTTGTACTTGGATTCAAGGATTCACAGTGGACGAATCACAGTTTTGATTAATTTGAATTGCAATATTTTTTTTTGTCACAATTTATCATAATAAAATTATGAAACTAACTTTACTAAATTACAGCATTGAAGGAGACAGTTTCATGTATTATTTCAAACGGTACCATGTACGTAACACATACACTACATACAGGAGATACTTACTGGTGGTAGTATATACTTGTGGTATAAGAGTTACTAGTAGTAGGTGTCTATTGTCGGATATATAAAATAAGTTCTCTTGTATGTTATTTGATTATAACTACGCAACTAATATTTATAGAGTTGATTGCGCCTATAGTTGAGTAGGAGGCAACAACCTCAAATTGACATACAATAAGCTGTAAACATGTTGCCAACATATGGCATAGCACTACTATGGCTCGTAAATCAGACCGGGTTTGCGTTATTCAGAAAACCCAACCAGTAGTTACGGCAGTACAAAAGAATTGTAGGGTAGTTTCTTCTGCAATAAAGTTTTAGAAATATTTAGCACAGATGTTTTGTTCAGTTAAAGAAATTAGTATTTGTTTGCTTACTTTCTAAATAATTACTATATATTAATAATTTAATCCGCATACAATATTTCTAATAGTTAAAAAATAAATTTCTTAAATTTTCATTACGATGTTTTATGCTTTTGTTTAATTTAAATCTACATATAGGAGATATCCAGAGATTCATTGACTCATCACGAGGTATCTGAAACTATTAGACGCAATGACGCAAATTTTTTGTGGAGTTATTGCTTCTGACAAGTAGAGACAATTTAGAATGGATTTTACAAAATTCCTTAACTGAAAGGGAGTTGCGAATGTTAATAACAGGAACGGGCCTAGACAGTATCGGAAATATTTCTGACAAATTTCAAGTCTAAATTTCAAATATAATTCTATATTACGGTCGGCAAAGCGAGCGAGGAACTTCGAGTAACGTATAGTTAATAATCTTATTATTTTACCGGGTTATAAAGCAGTACATTAATAATAATGTTAATGTACCTGTGTACGTCGAAGCCATTTCCTTATAACTTGGCTGTGTTGGAATATTCATAAAAACTTTATAACTAGTCTTAACTGTTCATAGTTCTTGTTTCTACTAGCGATTTTTAAGTAATATGTAAACATAAAATATATGCTTATGCATACTATGTTTGAAAATGTTTAATATTTATGTTAAATTAATTTATAATTTAGTAGAACTTGACACTTTTATTGTAAATGAGAAAGAACTCCTTTTTGGGTTAACTTCGCCTTGTCCGTACATATTAGTTTTTTTGCAATATGTGTATGTATAATAAATAATTCTTTAAATACCCGTAACTATCTTGATATATTTCGATCATCTGAAATTTGTTTTGAACGTATGCAACATTTCAGCGCATCTTTCGCCGGTATCGTTTTGTTACAAGTTAACGATGCTTCCGCAATAAGCTGAAACAATATTTGTTACTTCTGTAAACGGAGTGTTTCGCTCAGTTTCATTTAACGGGTCGTTCGTAAATAAATCCCCGGGGCGATCAGCCTGCTTTGTTTGAACAATTAGCGTCTAACTTGCAGCGGGGTCTCGAAACACGTTGTATCAGCGAAATGTCCAGTTCAAATCAAACATGACGCTGTAATCCAACAGATGCATCGTTTATAGTTTAAACCGAATGTTAGACTTGGCTTATAATACCGGCGCCGTATCGTGTTATGAATATTCTATATTTAGATCAATCGTATATATTAATTTAACAACACAATTTGAAACAATATAATGAAGATATGTATTGCTGCTTCTTATTAAAAAAAAGGTTAATTTGTTAAATAAAAAGAAGGCTAATTAATAACATGATTCTATTGATAATGGAGATATTACTGTCTACGAAAAATTTACCTACTTTTTAGTGGTAAACATTTCCAGTTTACGAATAAAGAGGTTCAGCTTCTTGTTTTTCATAAGAACATTAAAGGAGTGGATAAACTTGCCAGTGTCAGTGTTCCTGTCCAAATATGACGTGTCTTCAAAAATGAGTGAATAAACTGTGTTGCTAGGTTAGTACGGTATACCACCACAGACCACGTCACTACTTAACACCAGGCGGGGTCGAGGTCAAACACTAATGTTTTCAATTAAAAAAGATGCTTAGGGAGTGTTTTAATTCGACAAAACGATGAGATGTTCATCTGATTGTAAGTGATACGTCTTTCTATAACACCGTGGCGCTAGTTAGGATGATATACACAGCATCACATTCTGCTCGTCGCCTTGAGACATAAGATGTTGTTTCGTTACCCCAGTAATTTCACTAATTACAACGCCTGGTATTGTACATAGTTATGTTTGTACATCTCTGTTTAGCTGCAGAAGGATCTGCCGTGGTACCTCCACTCTCAGACGGTCCTGCAACAGAGATTTACTACTAATAAAATATTTATATCTATTGAGAATTAACAAATTAAAATGACTGATACAACAAACCTTTACGAAATATAAATTATTTATGTCGTATTTCATAGATTCTGTATTATCTAATATTCTTAAAAGCAAACCCGTCCGTGAGTTAGAGAAGTTGTAGCATCTAACTGCATTATTATCCCTGAGTGCAGATAGCAATATCGTCAATATTCCATATTCCGCTATCATATTTTGTTGCTCATAAATACAAGGTGGAAACATTACAGATTGAATATCGTTTTACAATTTTTGGACTATATATCCAACATGTTAATTTCCTTATTTTATATATTATAGAACATAGGTTTTACAATCCAACCTGATGATAAGCGGAGATATAGTCTAGGTGGTAAAATTCGCTACTCTAGCAAGAACCGTTTATTCTTTTCTATAAGACTGATACGTCTAATCCAGATGTAAATACTGAATCCGGAAGAATATTCCAAACATTCGCTGTCGGTATATCGAAAGTTAAGTGGAAGACTTTACCCTAATGTCGGACGTATTTAGGTTCCATTGCTAAAAGAGCGATGCTAGTATTAGATTTTATAATTCCAGAGGTCACAATAGAATATCGAGAAACTAAGTACTCTGCATTCTGCCATGTAGTCTTGGAATATGGTATGCCTTGCCTAATGTTAAAAGCGTCTTAAAGGGCCTTCGGGTTCGTGGGTTTTAAAGGTGTGAGCTCGCTTTGTTTACTAAGCAAGTCTGGGATAGACGACAATGGAAGTGGACTCAAAAGAGGTTATGACTGTAATTTAAGATTACGACCATTACTGGGATGTCTTTCGAGTGCATAATACGGGGAGCCACCCGTGTGCATTCCGTAGGAGATCCTTGACCACCTGCCGATGAACTGAGAATCAGCACTGAGGGGTTATAGTTAGTATGTTCCACATTGATTTACTCCCAGATGCAGGTTATCTTTTAAAAATTACCTCCTGGCACCAAATAAGAGCTATCCTACGTTATAGTGTAAGCAGTTATCCAACGCGCTAATAATATTTCACTAAGAAACGCTGAAAGATTTATTATTAAGCAGGTAATGGCGGCCGCTGTTAACAATGAGCGCTTAATACTCGACGCCCTCAACGTCGCACGTTTCGTAATGGAGAGAAAATATTTTCAATATGGCTCTTTGATTAAGCACGTTTTCGCTCATGCTTTACAAAGCAGACGTTTGTTAAAAAATTTTGTTATTGTAACAAACACCCGAACACGGCATTGTTTTGACTGTTAGGAACAAAGACATTTCTTTTTCAACGCCAAGAATTAGCACTGCTTCAAGTTTTATGGTTAAAGCAACTCGCAAGCGCGTTTTTATTACTGACTCCGGCTAGTTTGCATTTCTATGTTGACTTTATTCATATCTTACTTGAGTTCAAAAAGTGCTGCTACGAACGTGTAATAAGACTCTGTCATATGCTAAGTTTCGGGCAAGTAGTTACAATGTTTACTTTTAGCTGTTGAGTTCTAATTTTCAGTTGAATTAAGTTAAAAAACATCTATTATAACTTGATGTATACACTCCTTTATTTTTAAAGTGTATTTTATTTAGTGGTTTTATTAATAATTCATTGTTTCCTTTTAACTTGTTTTAGCAACCTAGACATTGTGTATATATTCATCGTAGAATGAATGATGTTTATTTACGTATGTTCACTTTATAAAATATTTTGCAGATAGTAAACCAAAAAAAAGGTATAAATGAAGCCTTAAAGTTACTGTTGTCGTTGTCCAGCACATGATTTTAAAGCAGGGCATTACGCATATTTTTTTCACTTCTAACGTAAGCTGATATCGGCGATATACGCTTTGTGCTACAAATTTCGATTGCAACTGAGATCAATATGACTGATAGCTAAAACTAACGTTAATATAATAATATCTAAAAGTAAATTAAATGCTTAACAAAATCAGGATGAAATTCTCTAAAAACACAATCAACAAACTAGACGCCATTTGGGAAATTGAAAACGACGTTTTTAAAGTATGTCTGATGAGCGCGAAAAGTTTTGATTTATGCGCATTTTGATGGTCCCGTAAACTTCTATGGGAGTGAACCTACAGTCATTGTGTTAAACTTTTCAATTTTCTCTGAACAGGGATGTACACGTTTTTTTATTTTATTTTTGCGGGGATACTCCGCCGCGTTTTGTCGCTGCGATCACCGGTGTATTATTTACTTGTAACTTGTGACATCCAATTAAGTTAATATTAAAGATAATCTTAACATCTTAATGTGTATGAAACATAGTAGTTTTATTAAGTGTCTCCGCGGGGTAGTGGTTACTTTGTAATACGAATCTCTGGTTCGTTTCCAAGAAATTGTAGGAAATTAATATTTACATGGTTTTTAGTTAAATTAATATCGTTCAATTAATTTATAGTTTTTTAACGGTGACAGTCACTAAAAGGTTATAATTATTTAGTTCATTTAAGTTTAACTCGTTCTAATATAATAAACAGCAAAGGTAAAGTGTAAAGAGCTTTTACAGCATTAACTTAGCATTGGTGAATATTATGTTCCGCATTGTACATTTCCCGTGCTTTATCTGTGGTAATAAATCATTTATAGATAGCAGCTATAGAAGCCCTAACAGTTCCAAGTCCTTTGTGAATTCGAGCCTTTCTATGGATTCCGTGTGCGTCGGGATTGCTTTCATTTTTTTTTTCTTTTTCTATGCGTTATAACGTTACATGTACCTAACTTTTCAGTACAAAATTTGGTTTTTAGTTACAAATCTGTTAGAAATGACTATTTCTTTTTGTCGTATGAGTGAAAAATGTGTTTATCCGAAAGTTTATTTTACATTTTTAGATACAGAGGATTAATAACCTATGTTAAAATTAATTTTATCAATTATTTTCAATCTCAATAGAAGGTAAGAACTAAACCTTTCACTCCAATTCTTTTACTACACTCTCTAAAAAAAAATCAATTTGTCGCGATCGGTTGGCGCGGAGGAAGCAATGAAAACGTAGCTTTACTCGGTTGACTTTGTTCCGCAGCTTTCCATCGACAATCTTGATAAGTGATTTTTAAGACCGACTTAAAAATGTAGCTTTTGTTGGTTCCCCCGATGAAATATATTAAACCGCTCTACATTCTGACTTGAAAAGGCATGATTCAATGATCATTAGATTTGTTAAAAATACTTTAGATTTTATAGTTATACATCTACACCATTGTAAGTTTTATCTACAATAAGATAAACTTTTATAAGTTTTTAAATGACAATGAAGCCGATGATGGTAAAGCGCTCGGGGTTAAAACTTGGCTTTTATACGTTAATATCCGGAACACAGGAGCAAATAGATAATATAACATTAAAAGCTAGATAGGCGAGTTTGAATAAATGTTGCAAGCATTTAACAGCACGTCATGGAATTGAACCAGGTGCCTCTGTTTTAAGAGGCAAGTGGTCAGTTTCTGCACTAAAAAAGTTCATCCTAAAGCCGTTCTGCTATCATAAAATGTATCAATAAGGTGATAGAAGAGTAGCTTTACTAAATAAAACTATCTATTTCTAATTGAAAAAAGAAGTTGCAAGCAGTTATTCGTTAAACTAAAATTAAAAAATATATCGATAGTGATGTGTGCCAAGACTGATGACAATGTGGAAGAGGTAATGCGATCATCATTATCATCTTCAGCCGATAGATGTCCACTGCTGGACATAGTCCTCCCTTAAAAATCTCCATATCGATCGGACCTGCGCTGCCTTGGTTCCGGCGCACGTTCAACATGACCTCCCGTGCCACGGGGCACCAGGGGCCGTCGGTAAGAGGTTCACCACGCTACCCAATGCGGGTTGGTGGGAGCCAGAGCATCGTTTGTCAATTAGCAGTGTGCACCACGAACAGGTAAGTTTGTCTTTGGTTCCGTAAGTTGTTGTGCGAGATCCCTTACAAATCTTAATGAGATATACATCTGAGAGTGAAAGCGGAGAATAACAATATAGTTACATAAGTTTAGATTATTATTTATAATGTTATATTCTTTGTAAGCATATTTTAATTAAACGTCAGTCAAATCAAACGGATTACCATTATAATAGAGAAATCTAGAAAACTTACTTATCGATGGTGAATGGCTTAATGAAAGTGAACAAACAAACTCATCAACCGTTAATGAATTCATAATTAATTCCTTCATTTCTAAATTCAATTAATTTGGCGTGTGAATGGAAACGTATACAATGGCTGAAGTTTTGTACATGGTTTATTAAAGATGGTGCCGGGTGGTCTTATTGAACTGTTCTATAATACTGAAATTAATTTATTAATTTATTTTTTCCTTTCATTTAAGATTAACTTTACTGGTGGTAGGTCTCTGCTGCCGGAGACTGGTCGAGACAGGTACCACCGTAGTGCCTATTTTTGCCGTCAAACTGTAGTGCGCAAACATTGTGTTCCGGATGGAAGAGCACTGTAGTTAGTATAATTACTGAGGTAACGAGACTGAATATATTATGTCTCAGGTGATGAGTGCAATCTGGTGCAGTACATATCATCCTTTCTAGCGTTACGTTATTATGGACAGGCGCATCAAGTACGTGAAGGTGAACGAAAAAAATTAACTGTCTTTTTACTTGTTTTGATAGTGTGTGTACTTTAGAGATACCGCTATTCAGGTACGACTTAAGTAAAAATTACAGTATTATTTGTAATTTCTTTGTTATCTTCTAAGAATAAGAATCATAACAGCCAATTTACGTCCCCACTGTTGAGGCACAGCCCTACCCTCAATATGAGGGCGATAGGGCTTTAGTCACCACGCGGGCCCAATGCGGATTGGTAACTTCACACAAACCTTAGAATAAATTCTAATTCATGTGCAGGTTTCCTCACGATGTTTTTCTTCGCCATTTGTATTTCGCTGTTGTAACTAAAGTTCACAAATGTACATAATTTAAATATTACAGTCATTGGTACATGCCGAGATTCGAACCTGCGACCTTCGGGATAAAGGTCGCACGCTCTAACCATTAAGCCAGCGAGCTACTCTAAAAAAAAATAATAAGAATGAATGTGTGCAATGTATTCATGTAGATACGTAAGAAACAACATGGCTTTATTGGCATATTGCAATATGAAAGTCCAATAACGGCTGTTCGAATAAAGATTTAGTGATGCGGTGAAGCAAATCCCCCACAAATTCGCGCACTGTTCACTTGTTCCATCAAAATAGCGGAGAATCTGTGATTCGTATTACTGTACATCACAAAGGCCGGCCTTTGTTGGGATTGAGGAAATTGCATCTCTCAAATCCTATTTCAACTGAGTGACGTCGAATTTACATGCGATCGCCTCCTGCAGTTCATTTGGCTAGTTGGCCGAAGGTAATTCAACTGTTACACTAGCAATCGAACTTAGGAAACATGGAACAGAAATGAATCACAATCTGAACCAAGCTTAGAAGATGATTTTGTATTAAAGCAAAGCAAAATGAGCTCCAAAATTAGTGATGTATATCAAGGTAGAACCTGAAACATTTTACTTGCGAAATGTAAAATTTTATAATATATCTAACAAAATTAATAAATAATCTATCGTTTTGATAACTTTACTACGTAAAGACCGAATGTGAAACTTTTGATAGTTATTTTAAAGTATTAAAGTACAAAAGACAAGTGAAGAAAGGTAACATGCATGTATTTTTTAATCTATAGTTCTGACAGCTATGTGCAAATGTGGATCCTGATTTGCATCTTCAATGGAAGAATAAAAAAAAAAGTTAAACATTATCATTGTCTAAACAGTATTAAAAGTATTTCATGAAAATTTAAATGAATGCATAATTCTGATTAATACGCATATAAACTATTTTAGGATTCATTCATTAGCTGAATTGATGATGATGAATTTATTGAAGCTGGTAAACAAGTAATTTCTATTTTTGATATAGTTTAAAATTGTTTATTCAAAATAAAAAAAAAGTTATAACGTACTCAAACATAGTTACAGAGCAACGAACCGCATTGCCAATAAATGCAATTGAACCTACAAAAGCAGTACGAGGGAAGGGATCTGAATAAAATTATAATATATTACTCCACTTTGCACTTCTTGGGTGGCGGAATGAATGCAGAGCGGTTTTCCATAACAAGACGCATGTTTCCTGTCCCACATCGAACGTACCCTCGCCCGGATCTACTGACACTCGCTGAATTTTGATCACTGTACAAATAGATGCTGAATTTAAGTCGACTGTTTCGTCACCTCACGTATGAGGTAGGTCATTATACGAGAATAACACATTTATTTCAAACATTTATAATCTAGATCTTGGTACTGGCAATCGATGATAGAGACCTATGTTCAGCAGTTGAAGAAGTTGTAATAAATCTAATTAATTCCTTTTAACAATTAGATACTGTTAACAGCAATGTTTGATGTTTTTTTCATAACAATCGTTGAGTTAATATTTGCTAATATCCGGTATTTTTTATTTTATACTTGAAGATATTATAAATCTACTGAATATATCCGAAAGAAGAACTTCTGAGGATAATCGATATTTAGATTATATTTAAGCGTTACTTTATCTTATTAATTTCTAGTTTAATCGTAAAGGTTGTTGGTAATAAATCACATCATAATCATCAGCCGATAGTAGTCTGGACACAGGGTTTCTCCCAAATATCTTTACACTGATTCGTCCTGCATTTTCAGCATCCTGCGTTTTCCCGCAATCTTCACCAGATCATCGGCCCTCGGGTTAGTTACATAGAATAAATTCGTAGTTTGTTAAAGAAGCATGTGTTGTAATTTATGTACAAAATCATTCCTGTTGATTATGCAAGTTTCTACACGTGTTTGTTTTAGAGGATGATTTACAGGTCCTCATATTTGAGGCGTGTTGTCATAAACACGACAACGGCGAGGTTCGCATGCGGCGCGACACGGTGATCTATATGGTAATTTTATAATCCAGATATTATATTCTACTCAACAGAAAGCTGCCAAAATATGGCCACGGTACTCCAAATAACGCGAGACTGGGTAAACGTTAGTGGCTTTTATGTAGATGCAAGAAAGTCTAAAATGCGCTTGTTGTTCCATCGTACTAAATTAAAGCCCGTAAAGTACTCATGAGAATATTACAAACTCGATTTAATAAATCACAAGGTGTGAAAATGCTAAATTTAATACAATATATTCCTTGCTTAGAATTTATGTACGTTGATTAATGAGAGGATCATAATATTAAGACTACTATGGGAATGTCATATCTTCATGTTGGCATATATTCTTTGACAGTCTTCGTGAAGTATTTTTAAAAGAACTTCTTTCGACGAGCTGTGTGTCAAATATATTGTTTAATCATTATCTCTTTCTCCAATATCCTTGCGCTCTAAGGTATGATGTTATAATTATCTCAGATTCTTCTTGTATATACAGATTCGTATAAATAATATATAGTTACAAATTCGTTTTTATTCTTTGAAGAATATCCATGTTTTCTGTGTGTATAAATTTTACTATTCCGTAGCATGCAAGTGTCTGTAAGTGTAGGGAAGTTTTCTGATATTCCTTAAGTCTGTTCGCCGATATAAAAAATTGATGGACATCGCGTGCGTACCTTTAAAATCGCTTCCGAAATCGTACAGATCATGCTCGGAATATATTTAACGCTTTAATGCTTGCTATTATAAAATGATTGGTAGTTCATGCGGACATTCAAATCACATTAACGGCGAACTTTGTTTGCGAACTTGACGTAATGGGAGTTATTTGTTAAATAATTTATTGTTCTGAGGACGTAAGTGTTAATTTATCGATTCGGATGTACAACGAAGTATGTGTACTATTATAGGACAAAATTTACTTAAATTATTTTCTATTATTATAGTTCCCATCTTAAATTTGAATCTAGCTTAACTAAATTGAAGGTAGCTTAAAGATTTTACTTAAATTTTATTAAATGTATGAGATGAAGTAAGAACAAATAACTATAATATTTATAGATTTAGATATTAGATTATATTTAAATTTATGACTTTTATCTAGTCTAATTTGTATTACAAGATTACATTCTTTCAAATACATAGAATTAGAGTACTTCAGAATATTGAAAAACAGACAAAAATAATCTGTGGAAAATGCTAAAGTTTTCCATATACTTTTAATGATAATTATACAACATACGAAGGTTTCATAAAGATAAAACTTATGTATGTATTGTATTCTTTCTAACAGTATGATGATCTCAACGTGTATTAGCGATAAACATTCTTCATAGAATCAGTGTTTCAAGCTCTTTTTTATATTAAAAATCTAGTAGATACTCTTAGGCCTCGGAAAAAATTACATAAGTTCATTGGCGTAACGTCGTATAAACTAATGCAACAATTTTAATTTCATTTTCCTTATAACTAAGAATTAAAAAAAAGATTATTCAAAAATTTTCTTATAAAATTACCTTCATTATTCTACTCAATATAAATTTGTATGTTATTAAGCTCTAATTTAGTCATTAATGAAAGTGTTATAGAACAATTACAATGGCGGTCCGAGAAAGAATATAATTGTATAAAAAAAACCCAATAATCTGATAAATCAACCGAAGTTGGCCAAGGAGAACAGTAACTACAACAATAGGTGAAAGTAAATTACACCGATTGGGACAAGTGATTACTGGGCAGTCTATTTTTGTTTTCTTTCGCGAAAGCGGTCGATCTTAACGAATTAATCCGGCCATGTCCGAGGCGAACTGATTCACATTGACTCGCTTCCGCTGTTACCACATCGCCGCAGCCCACCCTAGTTTTGGGGAATGCCCCTCCCGGAATTCCTTATTCATTTGTGGCATTACATTAGGCGTATTGTCCCTAAAATGAGAAGCCGAAAGATAATACAAATAGAAGTTTTATTACGCCTCTAGAATGTACCTTCGCTATTCTATTGAATATTCAGTTATAATCAAAACGCATAAATATTTATTTATGCTTGTATATATTTATAGTAGTGAATTGAAATTTATTCTGTACCAAAATGTGTTTTTTAATTCTATAACGCTTTAGAGTGCTCAGCAACAAATACAGGTGTGGCGAAATGTTTAAAATATTCGATGACATTATATTTGAATCTTAGCATATATTTCGTAGTGGAACAAAAGTTTAGGTTATAGAGAAGCCTTACAAAATTTCAATAGTCTCGTGTTTCCTAAAGATAAGCTAACGTTTAATTGGATTTCGGCGGGCCTCGAAATGGAGGCTATTTATTTTCCAATATAAATTTTACATCCTTTTGAAGCGGCTTTGCAATGTTTGGAATTGTTTGCAATAAAAATAACAGACGTAGGAACGTCCTTTTGTGATCATAGATTATGGTTTAAAATTAAAAAGTACCATTACCAGGGTACCCGTCATTTTCGATCAACGGTTCTAACAGATGGAGTTAGTGAAAATAGCAGAGTTTAGAGTAGACAGTATGTTTATAGGTAACACTGCAAGTCTTTATGTCCAGTATTGGGAATAAATCCACTATATTACTAATGACGGTTTTTTACTTTTCCTTTGGATCCATAAAGTACATTATTTTAAGTGAATATATTAATTTATATTTAAACTAAATTCTTGTAAGAACCTATTCATTCTGACAATTTTGCAATTGATTTATTTAAACACCACTTAAGTCTTTTAATTTATTAAGTTTAACAGATTTTAAGTTTCATGATTTTAAATATTACTAACATCAAACGGTGTCAGTCCTTTTCTATTAGAAATTTATCAATATTTTGATAATACTGGTCTTTCAAACTAATTAAATGTCCAATGAAACTTCAGAAACGTTTCTAAAGTAACTTGATAAAAGTTTATTTTACAAATTTAACCAATTATCACTTAATGATTACTCTTTAGATATTTCTCGTTTCTGAATATGCCTCCGATGAATTATTTCTATTTTGTTTATCTTTCTTTTATTTAATGTGACGCAAAATCGAATTGCTTTCGTAGCAATAGTTCATACATCATAGATGTTATCGGCAGCGCGCTCGGGTTTATTTTGACTTCTTTAGATGAAATTTAGATAAGTCTCAGTAGTCCGGGCCCTGGTGCACTGCAAATAATTGGATGGGGCGTAAAGGGGGCGTCCTTATCGACACCCGTCAATCGCAATAAAACTTTGCAAATCGCTCTTCCGATATACGACTAATAGTTTGCTTTGTATCAATCGAATGATTTTCCAATATCGAGAGGAATAGACAGGAATGGTCTGCCCGTGTCTAATATTTCCGTCCAGATATGCCATACGGTCTCTTCAAGAGAAAAGTGAACAGGCTTCTTTTAGATTAGTATGTATCATCAAGACTATGTCTCTGTTTACTAACAGATGGGATCGTCGTGAAATAAATGTAATTTGATGATTTGATTACGTTAATAAAATAACCAGCATTTCTAATGAAAAGTATATTTTGTGTCAGGTATGGATGCAGGCAATCCAATAGAAAAAAAATATTTAAACAAATTATCAAAAAAGAAAAAAGCTAAAAAGTATCAGTGGTATAAAGTTTCAGGAATTAATGTTTTTCGTATTACATTATTTTATTTTAAACACTATACTGTGCACAGTAGTTGAAATGTGTATGTAAATTTCGCTGCCGGCATTGTGGTGATATGTATCTTTTTAGTTGTTCTCTTATTAGTTACAAAGACTTCATAACTTTGAACTGGTACAATTAACAACATAAATATACTAAATAAATGTTATGATCATTGTATTCTGTGCAATAATATGAATTGACAATATACAGTCTACTTTTAAACTTGAACTCAAAGGTTTTACATATAAATACCTTTTATCGTCAATGATTTTTATATTATTCATTCTGTGATTGTCGGGTTTATTTGGTATCGCAAACATACACGCACACATTATCCATATATCGAAACGGTTAACGAAAATAAATCACTCAAATTGGCTGTGAAGTGAATTTTTATGAGTTTTTAACACTTCTACCACGCGGTCGGGCTGAAACATCCTAATTATAAACAAGTAGTAATAAATATGTCGTTATATGTTTCCAAATGTTTAACCTTGTGCAGGAAATTGCCGGTTGGATGTTAAGTATCTTTACATCCGAGAATAAGATCTCACTCCTAATTAGTATTTCCTTATATACGTTATGAATATTACGACGGTTAAAAAGAGTTATTACAACTTCTATATGAAATATCTAAGGGTCTTAATCAAGGCGCATTGCATGTTACGGGACGATTGATTTCCTTTTTAAGTGCACTTTTAAACAATTGCTAAAAACTACAAAACCTTATAAAATTTTATGTGTAAGCAGAGAAAATTACTATGTTATAATAAATGACATATAATATTAAAACATATGCGATTATTTTACTAGTCTTAAATTGGATTTACCAAAGCAAGTTTACGTTAATGAAATACTAAAACAATTGTTAATAAATTAACACTAGAAATAATTGTAAACGTAAAACTTCTTTGTTGCAATTACAACAAACAACAAAGGCATCATAAATATCATTAAATGTAGATCCCATGAACAAAGGGCGCTTTTTGTGGATAGCTGTCAACGTAATTATATCGTTCCCTAAAATTATTGCTCGTAAACCTAGTTATTTTGACGGCTGTCAATACAGGCATTGTTGACGAAAGGTACGTATAGAAAAAAACGGGAACGTCAATTTTTTTTTTTGGTTAACAAAAGCCCCTGTTTCTATTTTTATAATTCAACGCGGATTGCGTCATTGGAGCACAAAGAGTTCTGTTTGTGCGAGAAGACGAATGAGAGCGGAGAAATGCGTTTTCGTTGCGCACATGTAACGAATTATGTAAATGATTGAAAAGAGACTTCAGTACTCGGATTTCACGAGAAAATTATGTAACGTTTACAAAATATTTCTTTATAAAGATTAGTAACAACTATTATATTTAAATTCCTGGTGTATCACAATGGCGTAACATTTATTGGTGGAAAGTATGTCATTTGAAAAGAACAATATATCTCACAAATTTTTTTATTCAACGAAACGATGAGATTGGCGAGACGTTCACCGGATGGTAAGTGATATGTCTGCTTATAAAAACATGGTGCTAATTAGGATGATATACACTGCATCACATTATGTTCGTCGCATTGAGCTATAAGATGTTTAGTCTCATTATTCCAGACTTATTTCAATAGCTACAACACCTTTCAAAACGAAAGACAGTAATGTGTGCACACCATTTTTTCCACAAGAGATATAGGCTAGTATCTACCTAGATGGTCTACAGTAACAGAGATACATCACCATTATTTTAATTAAAGTTATTTCTTCACTTTTTAACTGTGATATCCAGTAGACAGTTTATAGCAATTTTCAGAAGCACCAATCCTCGCTTCCATTGTATCGAAGTTTATTGTTTTGTACATGTGCTGAGTAATGATGCAATACGACACGGATCCAAGATTTTGTAACAGGAATGAAGATTTATCGTCATTGTATGTAGACCACGTGACTACTGAACATATGCCTTTAAAATGAACATAAACGAATACATGCTTTTAATTTTTTTTAGGTCCATCACATCAGTGTATTGATGTCCATTGTCAAACGACTTACTAATGTTAGAGACAATTGCCGTTTGTTATGTTTTTCATGCGTATTGGCACTTTTTTCAAAATTTCCTGTTAGTCGCCTCTTAAGATAAACAAAGCGTAGAGTGCCAACGATTTCATTATCAGCCGTCTTCGATTACAGCCAACAATTTTACTATATACGCCTAACAAATCAGTGAAACCCACCAATATTTGTTAACTGGAATGTTTTTGATATGTTTCTTGCGTTTCATTACAGTTAAAATTTGGAAAAAGAAAACACGCGGATGAAGGTAACCCTAAACACTGATTGTAGTTATGGATGTAGTAGAGCAGTACATAAAAATACGACTTCTACTAGGAAATTTCGTCTTAAATGAAAACCTGTAAATATTAAAATTTAAGTTGAACTTATTTTTCTCTTTACGACCTCGTAAGTTATCTGTTGTTTTAGTTTAAGCTTGCTAATCCGTAGTTCAATCTGTCTCCAATGTTCGAATACGGATAATCCAATAAACATTGATTGTTACACAATGGCAGGTTACTCGTGGAGGACCTTTGTTCTACATATCAATACAATCTTACACGACATATTTTTAAATAGAACCTATAATGCTTTATTTTATTGTTCAAACATTATTTATACATTAGTTTTCACTGATTTATTCTATTATGTTGGAACTTGTCTGGTATAATAGAACTTCCCCGGAAGGACGGACATAAGTTTTTAATATGTGATAATTCAGCTATTTATTTGTAACAGCATCATTAAAACAAAACGTATTCCAGTCGATATAACTTGCACATAAATGTTCGAAGGTTGAGCTTAGATAGCTATAAAAAGACGGGGTTGTCGGGGTCACAATAAAAGGTCGCGATAAGGCTATAACAGATATGTTTATATAAAATAATACGTGCATTCTAGATTCATGAAAGGTAACCTACAATTTGCTAAACGGAGAGCCTGTACCTTCTTTAGGTACATTGTTACAATTTCAACTCACTTCTGAATTTGTTTCTTCGACTATCGAACGTCAGTTCATAATAATATATTTCGTCTTGTCTTTTGCGAGGCAGCACTCCTAATTTTGGTTCATTTCCCGATATAACGCAACCATGTTTTCTTCCTGCGATCAACACTCGACCTTGGAAACGCTCAAAAGATTCAAAATAGGGAAAGTAGAACGCAAACGTGGTCAAAGAAAAGCAAGAAGGTAGTGTACGGTAGAATGCTCGATTCGATCTACTCCTTGCATACCGTATCTAATGGAGACTGCTTATATATGGTCAGCTCAGCACAAGAGTGGATCGAGAAGAAATTAAGGAAATGATGTAACTGCTAAATTGTATTGCCTTAATGATTCAGATGTAATAAAGAAATCCCCTGATTTCTTCAGAATTTATCAGAAATTATCAATTCATAGATTTTTTAGATTATATAGGGTGAGATTATATAGGGTGGCGCAAAAGTAATCCTCCTATCAGAAAATGCATCAATAAAAAAAGAAAAAAGAAAATCATGCAATCAAAGTTTTTCATTTTTTTTTTTTAAATTACAGCCAAATAACCTTAAAATGTTTTTTGGCTGTAATTTAAAAAAATATGTAAAACTGATTCTTCTTGTGGATTATTTTTATTTGGTCTTTTAATTTTTTTACATCAAGGCAAAATTTATAGCGTTTTCTGATAGGAGGATTACTTTTGCGCCACCCTATATTAGACCATAAATTCATTCAAACATTTATAGTGTTAAAAAGTGAGATGATATTTTCTTTGGGCATAACTCAAAAATAAATACCTAGCTTTATTTTTCTCCCTTGTTCGTTATCATAGGGTCACCAAAATCTTTTGATGCCATACATTGAATTTGAAACAAAATTTATGATAACGCAGTTAAATAACAGGTTAGGAGAATTGCTTTTCCTTTTGTTGTTTCTGTTTTACGGTTTAGTACGATGGCATCAGGTCGTGATTAAACGTTGTGAAAAGTTAGTGCCAACGTTATTATACATAAAAAAGACTAGAAATTTACCTTAAAAAGAACACGTGTTGTCGAAACAAGAAAAGGGGTTTCTTACATTATACTTACAATTGATACTTTTACATAATTTTTTCTTTAAGTTTATTTTAACTATTTAAGTAGCAATGAGTAGTGTTGCTGGTTGGACTGAATGTCGAAGGAACAGTAGGGTCCTCTAATGACGATCGAGCACCAATAGATATAATACTAGGAATACCCATTCACAAGGCGATCGGACTTGCTATTGAATATAGCGATAAGTTGCTGGATGAGGACAGCACAGCATAGATCGGTAAAAAGATCTTAACGCGGAGCATAAGTCCAGCAGATACTGATGGTGGTGAGGATAAAGACGTGAACTTTCTATTTTTTACTACCTAATGTAAAATAGGTTAATAGATATGTCAGATACATACTAGTAAATAAACGTCTGTGGGACGTTTGAACTGTATTGGGAACGCTTGAAAGAGACATATCTTTACAGGAATCAGTCCTTTTCAAAACCTACTTATTTCCATACGTTGGCGTGTTATTGAAGAGTGGTTCTTTGAATTGCAAATGCGGCGGTCCTTGGGCGGATACCATTGAAATGTCAATTTGTTTTCTATCGGGGTTGCTTGTTTGGTTACCTTGCGACATATCGCCTTACTATTTATCTTTTATTTTCGACCGTTTTCGATCCAATTTTTTTATATATTTTCCATATGTAACCACTTCTGGTACAGAATTCCTACCTCTTTAAAAACTATGTTTGATCATTATCATTATTATTTCGTATTAGTTAAATGTTAATTGACTTTATGTGGCTAAACTGTATGTTATAAATTTTTTTTTAGATGACGAATAACTTGTTTTTTGCTTTTTAGTAAAGGGCTCCATAGTTTAATTCTGTATTTACTTTTATTTTATAGTCACCACAAAAGTTTTCAAAACTATTAGAGGTTAAAATATTTTTTTGACAGCATGCGGCCACAAAAAAGGATTGTTTTTTGTACTATGCCTTTGTTATAAGGGCTGCTTGAAGTTTGCGGTGATTGTATCCGTCGTATCCGACCATATCCGGTTTTTATTAGAACCAGTATCGAGTGGCTTCCGAGAGCTTTTGTGCGTCAAATTCGGATTTAGTGCAAGCCGGCCCATTGTTGGTGGGGTGTCGCTCGGCGTAGAGGTACTCGAAGTACTTTTATAATGCCTTTATGTACAGCTTTAAAAACGGTGCTTCCATTACATTGTTTCTGTGATCGTACGTTAGTCACAGAGAAAAAAATTTAAGTTTACATATTAGACATAAAATTACCGACGATTATGTTTATCTTTAAAAAAATGCTGTATGTTTGTAAGATGTAATAATGTAATATTTAGTTCATTCATCAGGGGTGACTCAATATAAATTATTTATATTACCAGTCTGTAAATAGTATTTCATTAAAATTAAATGTTTCCGAGTAAGAGTAAACTAAAAACTTCTTTGAAACGTCCGCGGACTGTTGTCTTATTCATCGAGAAACCAATTTGTAATTAAGATTCTTCGCCGCATTGCAAGAGTAAAATGTTTTTGCTGTTACTCCGATCCACTTGCCGACTAGGACGCAACGCTCCAGTTGAACATCACGGAGATTCGAATCGGGTGCTTCGCATAAAGTGTAGACAAAAATAAAATTATTCAAACCTACGTTCTACGCAAATAGTATACGCTTTTAATGAACTACAAAGTAAAGAGAAAACTAAGATATGAAATATACGGAAAGAATAAACTGGAATTGCACGATATCAACATACCATCATTTTAATTTTACTCAATTCGTACTAATATTCATAAAATATCTATTTTTATATGTAGGTTCGGTTATTCAGGATAATCTCTGAAATAGCTACAGCGTTTTCAATGGGACTTTCACTGGCGGATAGCTAAAAGTATACAAAATAATATACATTTTTATCAGGAAGATATTTTGCAATAAAAAGCATAACATGTAATATAAAATTAGATACAATGACAAAGCAAGTACATACTTTCTTTACTAGCAAATACATATATTTATTTGAAATACGTTAGGATAATAATACAGTTATTATTTAAGTTAACAAAGTTTTTTTCAATTTATGTACTCTAATGCTTGACTACACTCCCTTCTAATGGTAAACGGCGATGTCGTTTTTGTTAGATAAACGCCCTAGAAGTAGCTTATTAACTCTACTCTTAACTTACTTTTCTCTTATTGCCATTATATTTACGACTAGTTTTTATTGTACATAAAGTTTAATTATTTTCCGCGCAATTCACTTTGTATTTCTATCACGCAGCCTCTCACGAACAGTGAACGGAAAAGTGTATTACGGAAATCGATTCACAACAACGAGATCGCTAGATCGTATCGCGTGATTGCGTTATGGACTGGCGAATAGTTTCGCTGCGAGTGAAACTAACTAAAAGGTAATAAATTAGTTATAAGATACCCCGTGACAGGAGGTTCCGACGCTGGTTAATCGATCGATACTTTTATGAAGGTATCATAAAAAATCATGAGACAGCAATTTTATAAGCAGATTAAACTATTTTTAGACATTTTTAAGAATATATTTTTTTTACGATATACATATTATGTATATAAATAGGAGATATCCAGAAATTCATTGACTCTTGACTAGATTAGACTATAAATTATTAGACGTAAAGACTCAAAGTTTGGTAGAGAAATTGCTTTTGCCATTTAGAGGTCAGCTAATAATGGATTTTACAAAATTCCTTCCCCATAGGGAGTTGTGGGTGTTACAGTCAGCAAAGCACGCGGCGGAAAAGCTAGCAAATAATTATAAGACTATACGCTATACTGTTTCGGGTTAAGATTACATTAACATATCTCAGTTCTGGAAAATAGGAGTGCTTAAGTAATCCCGTTAAGTGACGTCGTAGCTGTGTGCCGCCGCGGGCTGGTGATGATGGTGATATTTATTCTTTTATATATCACAACACCTAATTTTGCAAACGTAATTTTTCCCAACTAGTAAAATTAAAAAAAAAAAACTGTTTTTACACAGAAATAATTGTTCACAAAAAATTGGAGCGACGATAAAAAGGAATTGAAAAGTAAATGTATAGTTTCTACTGAAATTATCAAATGTAAAGTCATTCATCCCTATTTTCCAGCCTAAAGTTGTATTGTATTTTTGAATATATACTTTTATCAAACGAAAAAATATCAAACCATCCCTGTGATGTTACAAAATAAATATACTAGGAAGTTGCGTTTGTAAATGTTGTTATAAAATGTTCGGAAGAATCTCTATATTTTTTGGAGTTGAAAGTTTTACAGACCTCGTGCCGAATGCGTATGAATTTATGCAAATAAATAGGGGAAGAGTAAAAGTTGACGGCATAGTCAAATAAATCGGTTTAAATATGTCTGTCGGGTACAATGTTACAACATATGGTGGGAAATGAAAATTGCAGCAGTCGTGTCCATGTTTCGAGTCGATTTAGCGAAACGTCACGTAAAATTTTTGTGTCCATTTGTGCTGTGAATGGCTTATTGCATGAATTTGTGAACACAAGGAATCATATGTAAATTTCATAGCTGCAATATATTTCCATATATTTTCCGCTTTACTTATATCCCGTGCCTATAGGTCAATACGCTCGGGATTATTTAATGTCGCGTAAAGGCGAGATCCCTTTAAAAGTTTTTATTAGTTATATTAAACAAAATATAGTTGTAACTATTTTGTTGTAACTATAAATAATTATATAATAAAAGTTATGGTACTGATGGCTGGTGGCTTTTCTGGTGGTAGGTCTGTGTTGCCGGAGCCCGTCTAGGTAGGTAACAACTCGCATCTCCTCATCAGGTAGTAACGAGTCTTTACATTTTTTTTATTCAACGAAGCGACGGGACGAGCAGGACCTTTATTTGTTGGTAAGTGACACACCTGCACTTAACCACGTGGCGCTAGTAAGGATGGTATGCACAGCGGCACTTTGCGCTCGTCACCTTAAGACAAGATGTTAAGTTTCATTACAGCAGTAGTTTTAGTTAGCTACGACTACCTTCAATCTGGAACACAGTAATGTTCTGACACCTTATGTCGCAAAGCGACGAGCGCAATATGGTGCAGTTTATAACATTCTAATTAGGAAATGTTGTTACGAGCAAGCGTATCACTTAATGTCTGAATGACTGAATGTCCCACTTGTTTTGTCGTTTCGTAGAATAATAAAAGGTTAAAAAAAAATCGCTCATTCACATATATGTTGCGAACGTATCTCCCGTTTGCGAGAAACTCCCGGTGTTTACGTTCGCACAGTCCGCGAGTTTAGCGTTTGTTTGTTTGTTTTGCGAGACTCGCTCTATTTGCGTTTTTACACTAATTCACCGCGAGCTTACCCACCGCTAACTTCACTTCAATGAATAAATAAATACTATACTGCAATTGCATATTTAATCTGGCGAGATAAAGAGAGCCCAGCGCTCTTATGCAGCTTTAGATAACTTCGATTTGTAGTACCATTACAGTTACGTTATCATATTAATATAATCGAAAATACTATATAATAATAAATATTTTCCAACATCATGAATTTTCACATTGTTTAAGACTGTTATAGAGTATGCCAAATGATGACTTAAATAATAAATCGTAAACCTTTTCAAATATGCTAAGATTCACTTCGAGGATTTGTTGATGTCTACTTTCAGCGAATACAGAACTGAATTTTATTTATAACATGCAAATTTTTTACATTGTATTCATATAATTTTAAATTTATGTTAATTTAAGAGGTGTAAGAGGTCCCACATAACATCTTACAGGAACCAAAATAACCTCACTTTCTCGTGGGGCAGGGCACCCTGCTAATCAAAAAATGAGGCTCTGGCTTCCACCAATCCGCATTGGGCCAGCGTGGTGGGAAATGGCCCAAATACTCCAATATGAACCTCTTCAAAGGACGGCTCTGGTGCCCGGCGGTACCGAAGGCCACGCTGAATGTAGACCGATCAGTATGAAAATCTTTGGAGCAGGCCTATGTCCAGCAGTCGATGTCTATCGGCTGATGATAATAATAAATCTTCAATTAAATTCAGCAAAAAGGTAATACGTAATTTTTTGACTGTAACTTAACATAACTTCACATTATATTAAAATTTTACTGATGAAAATTATACATTGGAATGTTATAAAAAGGTACCTAAAATTTTTCACAAAAAAAAAAGTTAATATACTGATGTAAAACAAGGTAATATACTGTAGATACTAATACCATATAATTATGAGAAATTAATATTTTATTATTTACTATATTTGTACGCTCTGTACTAATGACAGACTAACTTATTATACAAATAATATAACTTAATTGTTTCACTCGTTGCTCTTTCTCTCTCTATCTCGTACTCAAATTGAATTAATTTAATATAATTATGTATAATAAATATTAAATATATATATATATATATATATATTCATTCATTGGGTCAGATTATTTTGATTTTTTTTCTAAGTATTCTAAGTAGGGCACTAAATATCAAAGCTTTTTATGCCTTATTTAATTTATTTCCTATTGGAAAAACAATCTTCGTAATTTCAATCAATAGTGTAAAAGAAATGTAGAAATACATAAAATTTTACAAATGATAAAGTATATTTGTCGTTTGACCTTTCATAAAGTACACTATAGCGTTAATATCTAAAAAAAAAAGTTTCTAATTGAATTCTAGTTCGGACGCTAATAAGGAGATAAAGCGTTTAACTTCCTTAATTTGTGAAAGCCGCTCGATACATGACTAATATCCCAGCGGGGCTTCTTCTGGATTCCGTTTACGGAAGTGGTTTTATTAACCTAACGCTAACTCGACGTTTATATAGCGAATACCGTACTAGTTTGTACTAAACTCTAATTATTCAAATAATACAAACGTTATGAATATATGAATCATAAAAACGGGCTCTTATGATATTGCCTGACATCGTTTTTGTCCTATTAAAGAAGTATTTTATTTTTCATTATGGAAACTAATCCATTCATTGTTATATTAAGGACCTAATTTAATAGCGATATTTATAGTACAGCGTTAGTTTTTTTTTATACGAAGAAGCCACTAGACTATCAACATGTTGACCTAGTAAGTAATATGTCTGTCTATAATAATATGTGCCCAGCTACGATGATAAACACAACGCCACATAGTGCTTGTCGCCTACAATTGTATGTTAAATTTCGTTACTATACTAATTTTACTAAATACAACCCCTTTCAAACCGGAACACAGTAATGTTAGCACACTACTGTTTTTCGACAGAAAATGTTGTGGTAGTACCTGGCGAGATGATTACCGGTAAAAAATATCTATCACCAGTAGACTGTAATAGTTCTCTTAATGTTCCTACTAAAGAGGATGTGCTGAGTCATAGTGATATTCTAGCAGCACTAAATGAGAAATACATTGGGCAATATCCTGTGATGAGTGTGAGGGGTGTAAGGTGTCCCGCACAACTCACAGGATCCAAGTCAACCTCACCTGCTCGTGGTGCACCCTGCTAATCAACAAACAAGGCCCTAGTTCCCATCAATCCGTATAAAGCCAGCGTGGTGGGAAATGGCCTAAATCCCTCCATATGAACCCCCTACATACGACAGTCCCTAGTGGCCAGCAGTATCGGAAGCTATGCAGACTGTATATGAAGATATTTGGGGGAGACCTATACTCAGCAGTGGACGTCTATCGGGTGATGTTGATGATATCCTGTGATGCGGGTAATTCATGAGAATCATGCTACTGCCGTAGATAGAGTTAAATCTTTATCTTCCAACCACTATAACTGGGAATAATATTGATGTAGAAAACATAATTTTTATATGTTGATTGTTGAAAACTAAAATATATAGAGATTAATATATAAAGAGAAAAATTACGGAAAGGTTGAGGCTCCATCGTAAATTAGTTAAGTTAGCGGATTGGTTGACAGAGTAATGCAATGAGACGGTCTAAGGTCTATGTCAAGCAACGATCAATTGTGCGTCAGATGTCGGTTGTCTCCTAACAGCAATTAATCTCGCTAATCCTAGTGGCGACCGCTAATGGGGTAAGGTCGCGTCGGGCATCGGACGCGGTAAGCTAGAGGGGTTAATTCATAAATAATCATCCCTCAACGCGCTGTTTGTTTTAGTTGGCAAGTTAGTAGACTGCTGCGTATCAAAAGCACATTAACAGAGTTACTTCGTTAGTTATACCTTTAATGTATTGTTTAATCGTTTTGATGATGATGATGATGTTTTTTTTTATCCGATGGAACGACCGATCGATCGAGATGATCACCTGATGGATGATGTGTTACGTCTACCAATAACAACGTAGTACTAGTTAAGTGAATACAGTGAAGAGAAAAGTGATATACAGTGCCACACATTATGCTCGTCGCCATCTATTAATTAATTTCGTTACCCAAGTAATTTCACTAACTACAACGCCTTTCAAAAGGGAACACGGTAATGTTTACACTATTTTTATAACAAGAACTGGATCTAGACGGCTGAGGACCAACTAGTGCCAGTAAATATAGTATTCTATATTTTTACTTTCCAATGACAGAAATGGATACGCTTTCTCATATTAAGATCATCGTATAAAGACATAAGATATAAGCTTTGGATGCTTCGTTTCCTATTTTTTCATAATAATCACAATAATTATTTTGTAATAATACAAGTTTAATAAAGTTTTATACATTTGGGATGCTAGCACGTATTAGAATTTGATTCAGTACCGGTGGCCCGCTGTGGTTTTCTACATCGAAATAGTAATAGTCAGTTGAAATATTGGTTAACGCAACCGTATGGGTTAACCTTTATGCTCATTTTGCCTAATGCAAATATAAAATCTCTTTCGAAAAGCTTTTGTGAAATGATCGTTGAATAGTTTTTTTTAACACTAATAAATCTAGCAAAACCCATCACCGTGTATATCCTCTAATTATTCTTCATGGTTATTTATTAAAACTAACTTCAGTTATAGATATAAGTGTAGGGTATTTTCTAAAACATCAGTTTCTCGCATAATTGATCAACAATTACGTTAACACGTAACACCAAACCTTAAAAGCGTTCTGTGATCATGTTTAAAACGTCTATCCTCCGCGCAACCATTTTATTTCGTTTCAAAATAGAACGGTCTCAAACCTAGAGTTCAGGTTCTATTTATTGGATTTCTTTTTAACTGTAAAAATACTATGAAATAAAACCTTTTGTAAAATATATATATTCAATTTATTTTATTCAATTTAGCGACGAGACTAGGAGTAGTTTATTTGATGGTAAGTGATACGTCCGCCCATAACAACGGGTAGTAACATTGCGCTCTTCCCCTGAGACAAGACGTGTTTAGTCACGTTATCCCAGTAATTACACTAGTTACAGATACAGCAGAAATGTGTATCTGTAGCTAGTGTAATGTAGCTGTAGCTGTTTCCGGCAACAGAGACCAAAATAGATTATGAAAATAATAATATTTTTGTCATGTACTGATAATAACAGGTAGCATTAGTTAGAATTGTAAGGGGTCCTGCACAAAACTCCCGGAACCCAAGCCAATCCCACCTGCTCGTGGTTATCAACAGACGAGGCTCCGGCTTTTACCAGACCGAGTTGGACCAGCGGGGAAATGACCCAAATCCTCCCATATGAACCCCTACAAACGACGGCACCTGGTGTGACAGACGTTGTCAAGGCGCCGCGACCAGGGCAGTGCAGGACCGATCGATGTGGAGATATTTGGGGGAGGCTTATGTCCAGCTGTGGACGTCTATCGTCTGATGATGATTAGTTAGAATGACATATTCTGTATCAAAATGTATCGTTGCCTAGATGAGTAATATGTGCCACAAAAATAACAATAATCATTTTGCTGATTATTATTATTATTTATATTCTACGAAATGATGAGAGGAGCAAGACTTTCACCTAATGGTAAGTGACAGACTCGCCTCCTAACAACATGGCGTTAGTTGGGATGTTATACACTGCATCATATTACGCTCGTCGCCTTGAGACAGAACAGTTGTCCGATTACCCAAGTAATTTCACTACCTGTAACTACCTTCAATCCGGAATTCAGACTCAGACTTTTTCATAGACCAATATAGGTAGCTTCAAGAATTCGATTCGATTCGACAATGGCGATATGTTTTAGGATTGAACTTTAGGTATAAAAAAATACAGGAGAAAAAAGTATTACGTTTTTGCCTTAATACAAAAGTATTAAGATGTGATTGCTTAAGGTTCAGGCGCTCGCCTTAAATCCTACAGAAGCTGGCTACTTGAGTTTAATCCTCCGTGTCCACATAAAATTGTATACGATTTCGAATTTAGCTTGATTTAAGGCAGACCTGTTTCTTGAAGTAGAAATGGAAAAAAGAAAGATTTATTTTCAGCATCCGTACACAAGTACAAAGGAGCAAGTAAAGATAAAATGTATAAGAGTAAGGCGATGTATCAATGTCCTAAATCAATACGTAGATAATATCACACACTTCTTTTTTTTCTTAAAGAGGAAATGTGCTTGTAAAATGAAGAACAACTTAAGATGTTCTTTTTTTTATTCAACAAAGCGACGAGACGAACGGGACGTTCACCTGACGGTAAGTGATACGCCTGCTTAGAACAAGACAAGTGGCGGTAGTAAGGATGGTATACACATACTCGTCGTCGTTAAAAACATTATTTTGTTCTAGTTTGAAGGGCGTTGTAGCTAGAATAATTCATTATTGTGGTAACGAGATTCGACATCTTTGTCTCGAGACGACGAACACAGTATGGTGTGATGTATAAGATCCTAACTAACCACGTTGTTATGGGCAGGCGTATCACTTACCATGAGGTAAATGCCCCTTTCGTCTAGCCGCTTCGTTAAACAAAATATAGGGACCACCAGTTTATATAGTATCATAGTTAACTCGTTAATAACTTAACTCGTTAAAACACCGATAATTTAATTAAATAATTATAACTTAGTAAAGTATTATTACTATATACATTCGACATACTGCAGCATTATTTCATCATGTCTGTAACATTAGCTCCCGTCTACTAAGCGGCGGAAACTTTATGATCTCAGCACGGTGTAAAAAACGTTCTGTCTTTCCGGTTTAAAACGGAAGGTGTTTTTATATTCATACGCATCCTCATGCCCGTTCATATGTAATTACAGAAGCGCGGAAACGGAATAACGCCAGCCCTGGGAATATTACATTCCCTGGGATGAAAGCTGGGACTCTGCTTATTAACGATGATACAATATTTTACACTAACTCTTCTGTGTTTTAATTTAAGTTCTTTTATTCTTCTTAAAGTTTTAACTCTTTTTCATTCTACATAACTTAATTTGGTTGAAGCAAATTTTTAGTGAAAAAGTGACATCAAAAATATCTTTTATGTTAACCTCTGTAAACTTTTACAACCTATAAATACAGGTGTAATTAAGTAATATAGATGTTTTACTTAATTTGATCTTTTTTTACACAATTTTTGATAAAAATAATAATTACATTTCACCTGGTGGTAAATGATACGTCTGCCCATAACAAATGGCGCTAGTTAGCATGATATACACAGAAATACATCTTGCTCGTCGCTTGAGACATAATACGTTGAGTCTCAGTACCACGTGGATTTCACTAACTACAACGCCTTTCAAACCGGAATACTGTAATGTCTGCACGCTACTGTTTGGCGGTAGAAGTAAGAGCTGCGGTGGTACTTAAACGATCTCCTGCAACAAAGAGCTATCACTACTACATATTTGGCATAACCTTTGTTTTCTAAGTTACTCTTTCATTATCCAGTTTACCGACGCCTGTTCTCCTCTTCCATCAACAAGTTTATTCGGCACTCCCTGTCGGTTTGGGAATTAGCATTTTAAGTGAGTCCACTGTTTATTTACCAGGTGAACTTGGGACAGTTGTCGCTTGCTTTGTAAATTACTTAACATCGTTCCATTGTACAAATGTTTATTATACAATGCTTCCTAATCTCATATTAAAATACACATTAAGTCATAACTTAATTACAATAGGTAAACGATCATACAGTTATGTCTAAAAATGGTGTAAGATGGAAGCGGGGTTATGTGAAAAGAAATTATCTGATGTTGATAAGTTATATTATGAGCATTATGGACGTTGAATGAAATAAGCGGCTGGGTCTTGGTCAGTTTTTAAAAATAAACGGGTACTTTCATTGAAAAATTAAACTCATGAAATTACCACATTATCCCCATTTAACCCTCAAACATAGCTTGTAATTATTAAATGAATGCTTAATAATAACATTAATGTTTAAACCTTTGTTAATGATACTAATGTTTAAATTTTTATTTAGTTACAAATTTAGTAAAACATACTAATAAAAAAAATAATTAATGTGTATGTATATTTGGTGAGATTAATGATTAAATCAGTACTTTATAGTACCACATGCTTTTCATATTATAGAATACCTTTAAGCAAGTTTTATGCAAACATGTACGACACTGAAATTATACTAAAAATTACATGATTAAGTCTCACATTTTTTGTTTATAGATGGTAAATTTAATTAAAAATAACCAAAAACACATTTTAACTCGAAACGTTTTCATTCGATCTTCATCGAGATTGTTTCGGCTTTATGTACTATAGCGGTTCCCGCACGACAACTCACGGAATCCAACCTAATCTCACCTGCTCGTGGTACACCCTATTAAACAACAAACGAGAATCTAGCTTCCCACCAACCCCCATTGGGCCAGCGTGGTGGGAAGTGGCTAAAATCCCCCATATGAATCCCTACACCATCGATGTGGAAATCTTTGGAAGAGGCCAATGTTCAGCAGTGGACGTTTATCGGCTGATGATGTTGATGATTTGTACTACATAATTAAATCCAAATTTATTATTGAAACATGAAAGATCATTAAATTTGTTTTAATGCTATTGGTGGTAGGTCTCTGTTGCCGGAGAGTGCCTACATAGGTACCACTGCAGCGTCTTCTTTTACCGTCAAACAGGTGTGTAAAAATATTACTGTGTTCCGGTTTGAAGGGAACTGCAGCTAGTGGTATTATTTTGGTAACGAGACAACATCTGATGTCTCATGGCGATCAACACAATGTATCTAAATCCTAACCTAGCGTCACGTTGCTATGGGCAGGAGTATCACTTACCATCAAATGAACATCTCGCTCTTTGCCTAGTAGAATAAACGAAAAATTATGAAACAAGATATGTTATGAAATTGTTTCTATGGTGTTATCTTCGTTGTCGTTGTCACAAACTGAATTTCATCAGTGGGACCCGATACGAGCCCGTGAAAGAGCGAGCGAATATATCAGAGCATGTCTGAAACATGCGGCTGTTAATGGCTGCCGTGGTTTTCAGCGTAGGCGTGAACTTATCCAAAATAGAGGCTCTTTCACAAAATAAATCGTACGCAGATGGGAACTTTGTTGTGAAAATGGATCTCAAAGCGGCTGACGTCGTGATTTATATTCCGTGCTAAAAAATAACGGGAGGATATAGTTACAAAAAATCGCTGAAGCTTTTTTTTATATATAACATACATGAAGTAATCCAAATTCTTTCCGATTCTACCTCCATACAACCTCCGTGGCTAATCCCTTCACTTTGTAACATGACTTCGTACTCGTCTCGAATCCGAGGCTACATGTTATAGGGTATTTTTTTATTGGACAAAGCGACTACGAGACGTTCATCTCATGGTTAGTGATATACCTGTCAATAACAACTTGACTCTACCAAGGATGATTACACAGTACTAAAATGTCGTCGTCGTTGAGGTAAAAACTATTCAAATCGGAACACAGTAATGTTTGCAGACAACTTTTTGGAGGGAGAAACAGGAGCTTTGGTAGCTTGACAGTCTGTCCTCAGTAATTTGATAAATAGTAAGGTTTTTCGAACTCTGCCTGGCTAACCACCATCATATTGTAAATCTACTGCTACAATTGTCTTGCTGTGTATCAGCTGTGACAAATGTGAGCTAAAATATTCCGTGCTAGCTGATGTCATCATCTATAGTCAGCCTCATTGTGACTTATTACCTTGTGATATTGTGGTGTGGACTTTTCCGTAAATAATAATATATGACGTTTAAAAACCAATGGATCTTTTAAAAATTTCTATTCATTATTTTAACAGTCGTTTACTATGAGTATAATGAAAAAAAAATCAAGATTATTGTCTCTTTGTTTAACATAAGGAGCTCATTTTGAATTGCCGTAAATAATTATAATATACGACGAATAAATATTAAATAACTTACGTATAACAAAACGTTATTAATAACTACATTATTTTACTAAAACCATAAAGCTCTCAAAATTTGTTATTACATTATAATTTATTAAAATATTATACAATATCGGTACTAACACTGAGATAATGAAAATTTTCATAAATTCTTAACCACGTCCATAAACTAAACATCGTTGAAATATATTGATATATAACGATCGAAAATAGCTCTTATGTATTTGTGTTAAGGTGCTATGTTCACGTACGAGTTTTCTTTATATGAGCTTATATAGCAAACAGCAGTTGATGTATGAGCACAGGAAGTTTCAATTGCTATATTAAAGCTCTTTACATTGTTCAAATTAATTTGAATTTCTCCTTTGTTTGTCTTCACGTTTGATACAATTAGACGTCCGTTATTTTAGTAGTATATATTTTTATATGAATATTAATATCCAGAGATTCGTTGACTCATAACGAGGTCTCCGAAACTATTACGTGTAGATTAAAAATGTGGTTGAGATACTGCTTCTGTCATTTAGAGGTCAGTTAAGAATGGATTATGTAAAAAAATTACCCCAGTGAGTTGTGGGGGTGTTATTACCGGGAACGGAGCCCGGGTAAATTATACAGATCATGTTAAATAGAATTTTAGATATAAAATAAAACTATCGGCCATGTGCTGATTGTAGGTCTCTGTAGTCGGAGACCGTGTTAAGTAGTTACTGTAAGTCCTCTTTCTGCCATCAAACAGTATTGTGCAATCATTATTGTTTTCCGGTTAGAAAGAGGCTGTAACTAGTGAAATTACTTGTAAGGAGAATTAACATCTTGTTTCATGTTTACGATCATTATGAGGTGCAGTGTACGTCATCCTAACTACCGCCACGTTGTTGTCGGCAGGTTCATCAATTGCTATCAGGTGAATGTCTCGCTAGTTTTGTCGCTGCATCAGTAAATATTGTTCTTGTAGATTCCTAATGAACTTGTATTGAATTGATAAGTTTTTTAACATTTACATAGTTTACAACTTCTTACAAAATTTTATGGTTTTCATCAAACTTATTTTGTGCAATAAATTTGTTTATATGTACTTTTAAGTATTAAGATATCAATTCTATTTTTTATTGTTTCAGGTACAGACGTAACTTTAAACACGATATAAACACTAAATAAAAAATGATGTAATGTATCGCAATCGTAATAAAACATTTCACAACCATTGCTCCCGTAATAAAGTAAGCAATATAATGTTCTCCCGTGTAATAACGTTATGTTCTCCTGACGCTATTTTTATTTTCACGACTCATTTAATCCGGCTTGTTGAGAATAAAGTGACAATGAGACTAACGTGGTAGGCTGCGTCATCCCCGCCCTCAGACATCACGCAAATTACAGTGGTAAGCTGTGATCATGTAAAGAGCTTTTTGCGTAGCATCCAAAAGACCCTCTTTATATTGAAAGAGACAATGATTGATTTTATTTTACATAGCGAATATTATCGTGATATTTTAACTTAATGAATATTTTTTAACATATATTACCTGAAATATTTTATTAAATATTATAGATTTTTAGTAAAGTTAATGTTAATTTTCAATTATGTTACAGGTAAGTTTCTATTGTCGGATACCGTCTAGGTATATATCATTGCAGCTTTCTGCCGCCAAATAGTAGTGTGCAAACATTACCGTTTTCCGGTTTGAAGGACGTTGTAGCTTAACATCTTATGTCTCAAGGCGACAAATACAAGGTGCAGTGTATATCATACTAACTGCTATAAGGTCAACGTCTCGCTCGTATCGATGCTTTGTAGAATAAGAAAAATAAAGTTTTCTGCTTAGTACATCTATGTCAACAAATATCTTTTTTTTAATCTTTTAAAAATCATGAATATTGTAATAATTATAAGAATGTTTAGAAAAATTCAAAGGAGTAATAAAAGCACAGGACTCGGGAGAAATATATCTCAGCATTTATAATCTTATGATCTACCTACTGCGGAAATGGATTACATTTTTGAGTTTCCATTCCATTGGCTCTGTTGTCTGGGGGAATGGAATAATTTGAATGATTATACCCATCGGATGTTACGTACTTTAGATTAGATCCGCGATTATTATTCTAGCCAAGTAGAGCATAATAACTTCGAAAGTTACTTTGATTAACTTAGACATTGATTAACAAGTAAACTTTAAGAGTATTTCGAACTTAAACATAAATATTATTTCGGCAATCGATCTCACGTTAAAAATGTTGTTGTTTAAAGATGTTTAACTATAACTTTATCTTATCAATTTTTTTTTTTTTTTTTATTATATTTAGCGATATATTTTTATTTATGATATACAGTTTATTGCTATCTTCCAAATTATTCTATATATCCTAAATGTAATAACGATATTAAATTTAAAATACAGTCTTAGATGAAGCAAATAATTGAAAATAATAATTAGAGTTTTAGTAGTAATACATTTTGAAAAAGCATCAAAGATTATAATTTTTTTTTTTTTTTATTATACGAAGCGACGAACGAGTGAGACGTTGACCTGATGGTAAGTGATACGCTCATCCATAACATTGTGGTACTAGTTAGGATAACATACAATGCAACACAAGATGATCGTCGCATTGAGACAAGATGTTAAGTCTCGTTACCCCAGTAATTTTATCATGTACAACACTACAAACCGCAATACGGTAATGTTTGCAGACTACTGTTAATCGGTGGGAATAGGAACTGCAGTGGTCGTACCTAGAAGACCTCCGGCATCAGAGACCTTACCAGTACTATTTTAAATAATTGTATATATATATATATTTGCATTTCACATTAATTGACAAATCTCATAACCTCAAGCAATCGTTTTAAGTAGTAACTAATAAAGTTGCCAACTTGCCAACCGTTCCAATGATTACAGATTACACTTGCGACTTTTTTTCTCTTAGATGGTTGCTTGTTGGTTTAACGATGTCGTAGCATGACGGAATGCAGTGGGGGAGTAGGGGAGGCTTATTGGAAAAGTTTTAACTGGATTACATTTGATTAGTCGGGCGAGGCGTATATTCGCGGATAGACTTTGTATATCACCAGCGGGATGGTTTTATTACCCGTTAAAAACTTGCCATTTACTAATTTTGCTTATAGATCTGTTGGTACATAGACGACTGTAAACATTAATTAAAAAGCTCTACGTTCTTCGCGATTACTAATAGTTACTTGCCATCCTGATGTCATCGTCAGGACGTCTGTCAGCTCAACTATCCCCTAATCATGGGTGCTGTAAAGAAATAAAAATTTTAAAATTATTGTTTTAATTTTTTAAATAATCTCTCTTTCCACCTAACATATACTCAGCAAATTTCTTTTTGCATTCAGGAACAGGATAATTAAATAAGATTACAAATCGCTCCACAAGATAAATGTAGAGTTAAAATTTAACTGTCGAAGTTATAAATATAACAAGATTTACAAAATTAACTGTTGTAGAATAGCCGTGGGCGATTACTGCCATAAAGTAAATAATGTTTTTTCTTTATTCCTTTGTAACGTTGTTAGTGAAAAAAGTCTTATTATATCAATAAAATTTTTAACATTTAGAAATAAAAATATAATATCAGTAATAGTAAAAATAAATTTAACAATGAAGTAATTGTAAGTTAACATTTTATTTTTATTATCACATTGAGCCTCTACTTTACAAATGCCATAAGTGACTATTACATGTATTAATAATAGTTAAATACCAGTTCCACCTCCCGCTTTGCTGGCCGTAACACCCTCGCAACTACCTTTGCAGAAGTAAGTTTGTAAAATCCATTCTTAATTGACCTATATTCAGTAAAGAGATATTCCTACCAAATTTTAAGTGTATAGGCTTAGTAGTTCCGGAGATATCGTGACGAGACTAAATAGGTGGAAATCTTTTATATATAATGGTGACAAAGGATACTGGTCCGTTATGTAGTGACAATAATACATGTAAATTGTGCAAAGTAGAATTTATTAATAAAAAAAAATTATAATATTTTGCTCAATTTAGCATCAGCTTATAGGAATCAAGATCCTGTATTCCTTTTATCTAACGAAAAGTAATTTATTTATGAACATTTTTATGGTTTACGAGTAAATCAAATTGGTTCTGATGTAAGAGGAGTAAAACACGGAACTGTAAGTTACTTCTAAACGCTCAACCTTAAGGGAGTTTAAAAATTATTTATATAAAAGAAAATACTGCCAAACTGTGTTAATTTTCACGAAGGCAACATATTCGGAAACGTTCGTGCACAATTATATTTATTTTGCTATTTAATCAATCAAAGGCTTATATATGTTTGGTAACAAAAGGAAATAGATTCATATCTTAGTTTGTATTGTACTCGATTTTAATTTTCACTCGCTCCCACGCTCCACGTTATTTCTTTGTCATACCCAGTTGATATCAAAGCCATTGTATGTCAAAACAAGGTGAAGCCGAAACAGATTGCGGATGATTGGTGAATGAACGGGGAAAAAAAGCGGAATACTTTCATTTTTACTTTGAATATACCACAAAACGACCGCTATGAAGAAAGCTGGGGATATAGAATGGAACTGAAGGAGTCGGTGACAGATGTCACCAAAACATTTCAAGGCGGACTCGACCTTCAGTAATGAAGAAAACTTAGACGACGATGATTCCATAAAAAAAAGATGAATTCTTCAATTAGAACAACTATGTTTTTGAGACCCTATCATTTAACAATTTTTTTTTTGTTTTTTATTCCATTAAGCGATGAGACGAGTAGGAGTTTTTTTTTATTTTTGAGTTTTCTATGAGTTCCTAAGGTTGATCCTGGAGGGCAAAATTCTTTTAAGACGTCCACCTGGTAGACAGCGCAAGAAGTGATTTGACGATATAAAGGAATGGACCGGGTTTAAATACCATCAGTTAAAAAGAATAGCTGAGGATCTATTTGGTTTTCTTAATCTGAACGTCAAACTTCAGTTTGAAGAGGGCACATAATGATGATGATGATGACGAGTAAGACGGTTAACCTGAAGGTAAGTAATACGCTTGCCCATAATAATGAGGCGTTAAGTAGGATCGTGTACACACACTGCAGCACATAGTTGCCGTCGTCTTGAGACGTAAGATGTTAAGTCTCGGTACTAAGTATAAATTCACCGGCTATACAGCGCCCTTCAAACCAGAACACAATAATGTTTTCGCACTACTGTTTCGCGGTAGAAATAGGAGCTGGGGTGGTACCTACTACCTAGATCTAGACGGTCTCCGGCAACAAACACTTATCACCAATTGTTAAAATTTATTTTGTTTTTTTTTTTGAGATCATCAAATGTTAGGAACGTTTTATATATAAATGAAAGTCATTGATCATTAAAAATATGTACGTTAAATTGAATGTCTTTGTGGATGGCTTAAAAAGTAAATCCTAAGTTAAAATTCAATTGTAAAGCAGTTACTTGAAATTTAAAGTAAACAGTTACCTTAATTCGAGGAGGTTCCGCAAAAGAAGAGTGCAAATATTCGGCGCGTGTTCTCGCCGTTTCCGCGTTCGTTGTCTCGTAGGCTTTTGTTGGCTTTGTCTGCTGCTCCACTTCGGGGCTTAAATATTTTAACGTAAAAAGTGAAACTTTGATGTCGTGTTGTCTTAACTAAAGCCCGTCTCCGCTACTTAATTAATCGGATTTTCTGTTTTGTTTAAGCTTAATTATAGCGTTGCGAGATATTCAATTCGCTACAACTTTCTAAATGGGTCGCGTGCAAGTGTTATTTACTCAGTACATTTAGTAACGATTATAATGTTCGAAATGTTTCAAGTGAGTAAGGTTTATGATAATAAATTCTCACTTGAAACAGTCAAAGTTATTGCCACAGTTAGCTTTCATAAGCAGGGGTAACTACTGACTAAGAAGCGGGCCGAATGATAAGTTTCATATAAGAATCAAATCTTTTGAACATTCCCTACAGTGGTGCTAAAAGGATATTGTATATTTTGCTATTTAAAAGACTAGAAAGTTTGTATGTTAGGAGGTTTAGTCGCCATTTATTCGCAATTAAAACCGTTTAATGGGAGTGAAACATTTTGAAAGGGTTACTTCATGCTTGTAGATGAGTTCAGGCATTAATGCATTGTGCATAAAAACTTGATCAAAAAGAATATCAATTAAAACAAATGCCCAGGATAAATTCACACTTACATATTTCACTTCTTCTTCCTCCTGCCTTTTTCCCAGTTATGTGAGGTCGGCACAGAATATACTTCTTTTCCATACTATCAGCCAGCATATCTGAATTCACACACTACACTTTCAACTTTCACTAATTAATTAATGGAAATTGTTAATATGAAATATCTTCTTTTTACGATTTACAAAAGTATATATTTAATATGAAATATAATAGGAACAGATATAAATAAAGAAGGGGACGAGGCGAAGATGTTTACCTGGTGGTAAGTGACACCCTTACTCATAACAACGTGGTGCTAATTGGAATGACATACACTGTACGGCACTGTAATAATCGCTTTTGAACATAAGAAGTTATGTTTCATTACCCCAGCAAGAGGGAGCTGTAACTAGTGACTTGAGCTCCCTTCAAACTAGAGTACAGTAATGTTTAGATACTACTGACTACTGGCGACAAAAATATGCTCTGCGGAAGTATTTACCTACGCGATCTTCGGCAATAGTGATCTTTTTTGTGTTATCGCAGGGATATCTTAGAAGTTACCCTGCTTCTGGGAAGGCAAAATTTTTACCCATTAAAATCCACTCGGTGGTCATTTTCATTGCGTTCCGGGAGGCGCTGGGACCTCCTACGGGACGCACTGGTGCTTTCTTGCACTACGCCCAAGGCATGTCCCAGGGAAGACTATAGTTCTTCTCGGCACCCTCGCTTGACAAGCACTAGACTACCTCGTACTTATTATTCATCTCGGGTTCGGTCAGTGGGCAATGAGGGCGCCCACAGTCAATGCCCACGAACCCTTTTAGTCGCCATCTAAGACAGATAGGGCTTACCTTAGTCGTATTGTTAATAGCCCGAGACTACAGGGTAACCGGAAATGAAAATCTAGCACCGTTATAAATAATAAGCAAACTGATTACTTCCTCAATTAACAACAGAGTAATATGATCGGTGTGAGTCGGACGTAATCTTAAAGGACGATGCGTTCTATTTTTAGTATAAGAGGTAAAGTGAGACCGTTGATGTGGTCAGCACACCAGACACCCTGAGTCAGGTCCGGCACTGTCATGGATTCCCTGTAAACTAAAGATAATATTACTAATTAGCGTCGTAAGATAATTGGAGTACATCTTAAGTTTTCTACGTCTTCATTATTTAACAAAACAAGATGTGATACGGTTATTATTAGAACCATGACATATTTTTTCTTAAAAAAGCCTGTTTATTAATATTTTTTAATAAACAATTCAAATATTTTTTCTTTTTTTTATTACTATGAAGCGACGGGACGAGCGGGATGTTTGATGGTAAGCGATATGCCCATAACAATATGAAGCTAGGATGTTACACACAGCACCATATTGTGCTTGTCGCCTTGAGACCATATTGTCTCGTTAGTCCAGTCGATCTTTGGCAACAAAGATCTACCACCAGAAATAAAGTTTTTTCTCAGTTGATAATAACAATGAATTTTTTTTTATATTCTTTTTTTTTAACTAATCGTGAAGTAACTTTTAGCATTATATGTTATCACAAAAATTGTTGCGTTTCTAATCATCATAACGGTGGACGGTAAGGTATTACTATTGTTTTTTTATTTAGCTTTTCCAAAAAATTATATCATTTTATTATCATAGGGTAATCTACAATTTAATATATAATAGATGAAATATACAGTTTGTAAAAAAAGCTCAATTTATCTACGTTTTTATCTATAACAACATTAAATAAACCATTGCAACATAATTCCAGTACTAAGAGTTATTTTTTTTAGTAAATATTACTAAAAAATAAGTTTATTTATATTAATCATGATAACTTAGCCGGCTTCTTCGAAAAGCGTACCCGTTTAAAATTAAAATTAGGAAGGGTACGTACCATTTCAACCTCGTAAACCATATTTTCCGTCACGAATTATACGCAGGTGTGGAGGTTATCATTAATGGAGGATTAAGTTACCCCCTCAGCCCATCATTTCGTTATAACTTATTTGCTTCCTCTTCCCGCGCACACAGATGCTCGGCAACAGAATATCAAAGAAAAAAGTGGAGTGCGCGAGATCCTATTTAATTTTGTAAGAAACCTTATAAGCATCAGATTGAATTACCGCAGACACTCGGCGAGATGTGTAAAATGAAATTTCGGTATACACATACACACAACACACGCGTTAATTATTTAAAAGTAAAGGGTGGAAAGAGAATAATGTGATATCATGAGCATCCGGCATTTCAAGCGCGAACTAATTCTTCACACAATTCACTTTAATATTTGAAGTAACACACACAACATGTATAGACATAGGTTCGTATAAAATTGTATTAGTATAAGGAATAACCTATATCCAGCACTATACCTCTAATGGCTGATGAAGGGGAGCGCCCCAGATTCATTAGGCATACAATTTGCTGTAAGTCCGTCATTTCGTTGTTAAGTTAAAGAACTTTAATTAAAAATATTTGGTATTATAAAATTAAGATTTATGTATAATATAATATTTATTTGCACATGTATTAGTATTATTATTTTGTATTTTATATTAGTTATTATTTTCGTTTAACTTTTAACACAAAAGGAAGAAATGCTATTGAAGTATTACGTTTGCCTTTTCAATAATTATTTATATTATTTTTGGCGATTTTCTTAGTAGAATAGTTTTAATAAGTAAACATAAATGTAACTGTCTACTACTATAAATATATTCTTCAAGAATTTTTTTATTCCTGCTACATGAAATTCAGTTAAAATCTGCATACAGCAGTGATTATTATATTAATACCAATGTGTTCATTAAAACTGCTATATTAAAAAAAAAAAACATCCAAATATTAATAGAGATATATTTATTGCTTACCTTCAAGTTCTGTTTTTCAGTTCGTTAAGATTTTTTTAAATGATTTTTGCTCCGCTTTAACGTCACGTAGGAGGCCTTATCTACTCTTTTGTTGACAGAATGGAAGCGCAAAGCGAGGGGGTGGCGTTTTTTTTTTTTTAATTTAAAAAGGTACAATTCGGCACAGATAGTACTGTCCTACGGCTTAATTAACTTTATTACAATTTATAGAATGTTTTTTTTTTTAATTTAACGACGCAACTTACAGTACTTTCGCCTGATGGTAAGCGATACTCTTGTACATAACAATGTGACGTCAGTTAGGATGATGTACACTGCAGTAGATTGTAATCGTAATTTTGAGACAAGATGTTTCATGGTAATTTCAATAGCTACAACGCCCTTCAACTCCACCCGGAAAACATTTTGTATACTATTGCACTACTGAACAAAATAATACCTTTTATTATTGATTTCGGGGGATAAATCTTCGACAAGATACTCGAATAGAGGTCACGGAATTTCCGTTCGGAACGCAACCGTGGCCTTTAACGCTATGCTGGTATAGCTTGGCCCGGGGTCTGTTTTATACAGTCCTACCACCCTCGCGAGTACTACCTCAATGATAGGAGCCCACGTCTAATCATTTTCCTCCTTAGGGTCGTTTAGAAGGCGATGATAATCCTGCTCGTTCGTCCTCTTCTCTTAGTACGTCTTTATTCGTTTACGGTTATGTTTGAGGTTATTTATCATAAATAAATTTCATGGATTTAATTAAGTTAAAAATGTTTAACTATAGTAAAACGTTGCAGTTCATTTACAGCGATATGTTAATCTATATGCCGGCAATAAATAATATGAGACTCGTAAAAACAATGTTCATTTCACTAACATTACTTACTATGATTAAATGATTAATGAAGGTCTTACGTTCCTATACTATATTTTATTATGAACGCTATTGTTTATCTAAATATTCAATTAATACCAGGGCATTGATTTAAACTAGGAAACGAATGTCTACTGGTGGTAGTTCACCGTTGGCGAAGACTGTGTAGATAGCTACCACCGCAGCTTAATTATCTGCCGTCAAACTGTAGTGTGCAAATATTAGTGTTTTAGTTTGAAGAGCTTTGTAGATAATGAAATTACTTTGTTAATGAGACATCTAACGTCTTGGGGCGACAAGCACAGTGTGGTGTAGGGGATATCATCCTAATAAGTGCCATGTTGTTATGGACAAGCTTATCACTTACCATCTTCTCATCGTTTCGTTAAATAAAAAAAATGTCTACCTTACGGCCCTGATGATAGGATTTAAAACAACTTAAATTTTCTTGATAGATTCAGTTGTCGTTATGAGAGATGAACTGTTGTTGTAACAAATCCTGCGATTTAATATGGACGTGCGGAAGTAGGGGTTCCCATTAGACGTAGCCGGCTCCGTACATTAGTCAGTGCTACGTACGCCGACCTACCACTTTGTTACCCCTGACAACCGCATTATTTGACCATCATTTCGCATTCACAAGGATAGCATCTTAGCTAGTAAAATAATCAAAGCTGCTTAATAAAATTGTCGTGAGTTTTTCAATATCCATAATATGTAAATAATTGTTAATAGTATTTTTATAAGATATTTTTATTAGCGATATTACATTGGTCTCCCATTGTGATGATCGGGCCTTATCAAAAAGGCATTTTTTCATATACAAAACATTGAAAATTGTTATGTACTTTTTCGTAAATACTTAAGCCGGAAGCTCAGTTTGTAAAGCTGCCTACCGGAGTTCGATCTTCGAAAAACATCATGTTGCTGCAAGCTGCCTTTATTAGTAAAGGCAGCGTTCTTGGCCATGTGTTATCCGCAGTTAGCCCTCGTGGTGAATAAATGGCCTGGAATCTCGGCTTCTGAACCTAGGGTCCTAGCTGTGAAAATATGAAGTGGGCTGTTCATTTTATTTATTTGAGCAAAGTTTAATTAATTTGATGAAAGCCTTCACAGTTTAAACATGTTGTTCTTCAATCTAAGTAACACAAGTTGACTTAAAGAGGAAGCAGCTGAGGATTAAGCAAACGATCAACCCTTTGTTATATTAAGCGAGATTGAGTTACCCTAAGTCGTTGTGCTCCCACATGACATGATAATCTACATACTGTGTTATATGTATTAAATTTACTTTATTTATGACATACGTTAGTAATTGTTTTTTAAATAACAATTTCAATTTATTCCCATCTTAAATTAAGAGATCCACGCAGACGTACTTCTACTGATAGTAGGTCTCTGTTATCGGAGATCGTCTAGGTAGGTCGTAGTTCTTATTTCTACCATCTAACAGTAGTGTGCAAACATTACTGGGTTCCGTTTTAAGGGGCATTGTAACTACTAGTAATTCCTGTGGTAACAAGACCCAATATCTTATGTCTCAGACGACGAGCGCAATGTGGTGCTGTGTATACCATCCTAACTACCGCTACGCTATTATGGGCAAACGTGTCACTTACCATCAGATGAACGCCCCGCTAGTTTCATTGCTACGTTTAATAAAAAAAAATTTCATCATGAATGGCATGAAAGGCATGAAACTTGTAATGTTGTAGCTACAGCTAGTGGTTAAGTGTTTAAAAATGAATTTAAGATTCCATATTAATATACATATTTGCCAATTTTTATGTGTCAGTCATATAGCTTGATAGATTAACCTTCCACATTTAGTACTGTATTAAGAGTGAAAAGAAGGGTATTATCTTTAAATTTCAATTATTCTTTAAAGCCTAGCTTATTCGGATTATATTTAGACTGTAAATTTTGAAATCTCCGTAGAAAGTTTCGAGAAAGCGTCTTATTAGTAAAAGCTTTATTTCGTTATTCTGTTTACCGATATAACGTCTTTTATGCTCTCAAAGTATTAACAGAATTACAAAATCTGTCGCTCAAATTTGCGTAACGCGGGTGTTTCTAACATTCATGAATTCAATTTCGCTTCAGGCTAATGAACGTGTTGTTAGTATTGGAAATCTTTGTGAGTTCATAATAAAATAGTAAACAAGTACTTTGTTATTGTTTCAAGTAAAAAATTTAGGAGTTAACTAGCCGAGCAAGATTTTTTCATGTTTGATAAATAGTAAAAAGAATTTCATGTAAGTTTGAGTTAATAGTGGGACGGTAGAAATTTATATTAATATTTAAAAAAGTCGGGAACGAAATCTGTATGAATCTTATAAAAACACAGAGAAATGCCAAAATAAATCCTTCAACGTTCAGCTTGAAACTTTCATCTCCTTTCTGTTTGTCAACACTTTAAGTTTCCAACGACTCGCTATGAGTAGCAGCTTGTGGGATCTTGAGAACGGAAGTGGATGGGACAAAAAATCTACACGGCGCAGATGAATTTCGTGACTGCTGCGATTTAGGAGCAGTGGGAACTTCCTGTGACTTAATTTGACTTCTTTCGCTCCAATTATACATAATAAGGGATATCTATTCTTTTAATTTACATTAGATTATGGAACTACTAACCTTTTTTATTCGTCATTAACATATTATTTTTACTTTAGCGAACGAATACGAAAATCATAAAGACATAATACAAAACCCAATTTCACCTATGCATTTCTTGTTTTTATTATGAAATATTTGTGATGTGTAAAAAATTTCTTGCATAGGTGTAAAAAAATCAAGAACAACACCAAGATAGATCTATTAATCAAGACCAAATAAAAACCAAAAATTTGTTGAAATTATGACTTAAAATATTTATCATGTCCTGACCATATATTTTTCTTCCGAAAACTAAATATTTAATATACGACTGAATATGCAAGACAGTTTTTCGTTTACTCATCAACTACAGTTCACAAAGAACGCTACTCCCATCAAACGGCTCCTGTCATCAGATCGACAGGCAGCTTGTAAATTTGTATAATGCTAAAACAATACATTTTCTATATATTTACATTTAATATTATAACAAGGCATTTTGTACAATTTGCAGCAGACCTACACAGGAAGTAATTACAGGAACTGGCCCCGACTGTCACCTCATTCCTCATTCATACGGCCCGGGCGTGTATTGTTTGCTTTGTACGAAAATTCAATTTCATGTCTGACGATAATAGCAACTGAAAATATCGTAAAACCAATTTATTAATTGACGCTTGATATTCTTTTTTTTTTTGTGAAAAATATCGACAATGAATTTTGATAAATACAATGCTAACACAGGCAAGTATTTCAATAATTAGAAAATATGTGTTTGCATACACGATTCATAACCTATAAATATACGAATATATCTTATTCATATGCAGCTCAAGTGTGTGTCAGTTTGTCGCCGATAGCTTACTGGTTTCTTCCGTAACAGTGCCAGCCAATGGAGTGAAGTTATCACGGAGTTCAAATTGTCCATATATAATGATACCATAAATGTAATTATCATTGTTAAATTCAATTTCCATAACAATTAAAATTGATAATAATTGGATTTTAATGTAACTAGAATAGCACTCAATTCTGTTGAATCCCTGGCTTTTACTAGTTAATATATATTCAATCAGACTAACACCAAAGTATGTTGTAATGAAATAAATATTACATTAATAGTCGCAGAAGATTTTTAAATACGTTATCCTAAACTTTATTCTGAACAGTTAAATTTAAAGAAGTCTCAGCATAATCATCATTATCAGCCGATAGACGAACACTGCTAGACATAGCTCTTCTCCAAAGATTCCCACATCGATCGGGTATGATTTAATGGGGAGACTTGGGTAATTTCCTACCACGCTAGCCCAATCCGGGCTTGCGGGAGCCAGAGCCTCGTTTGTTGATTAGCAGGGTATTCCACGAGCAGGTGAGGTTGGCTCAGATCCCCTGAGTTGTTACGCAGGAACCCTTAAACCCTAAAGAAATCTCATTTATGTGACTAAAAAAATGATATACTTTTTTAATGTACATTGAACTAGCTGTTGACCTTAATTTAGTATGATGATAAATGACAAGGCCGTAGATAGTGGCGCGTGCCTTCCTTCATTAGATTGATCATCGTCTCTCATATGTATGAACGTCTAAATACTACAATACATGTAATTGCAGCAAAATTCAAAAATCCCTATGCCTGGTTTAATTTAAGCACTACTTGTTGCATAGCATGACCTACCTGGCGCCCAATTTCAGATTGTAAATTGTCACCCAAAATCCTGTTAGTGGTCAACGGGGTTAAAATTATAAATTTACTGAAAAATTTGGAAACTGTTGATCTAGAGTGTTCTGGTAAGAGCTTCACTATTTAAGGTCTCATCGACCCTTAATACTATATCAAAATTTAAGTAAAAAATTAGAAATTATGTATTTAAAATCATCTGTGTGTATAGCAAATGTTACGTATAATCTACCTAATCTAAATATACATGTAAAACTTGTTCTTACGTGTCTCCGCAGAGGTCGGAAGCCGGTCTGGTGTGACAAATTAGGCACGTTGATGCCCCACCTGAGCCGAGACTTGCCCCATATGGGGCACGCTGGAGCCCGCCAGCTCGTTAACCGTATATCGATTTAAGAGCGCACTGAATGAAAGATTGCCTCGCTTTATGGCACACTGCCTTAAATTAACGAACATGATGCAGTTTTAAAGCAATCTCTTCTCTTATAACGAGCATATCAGTATTTAAATGAAGTTCAGTAATAAATGTTCAATGTTTTAATATACATACAGCCTTTACACCGTTCCCTCTACTGGGATTCGTAGTGGTCTCACTTAAGGATAACTTATTTTTCGTTACCTTAATACTGATGAATTTACAATTTACTTTTTCTCTTATCTATTTTTTTTACTAAACCTTTTTACGTATAAGACATTTAAGATTATGTTTAGTATATAAGTTATAACAGTAAGTTTTGTATTGGAATAAATAATGCCTTTGCACTTAATTTCTATTCATCTTGTACTTTGATCCTCATCTTTATGTCCATAAATAAAAGAAATATCATTTCTTTTAGTTACCACGCAGAACAAGTACGGGTTAGTAACTGACATATGTCTTAGAAACCTGTTGTTCATGAAACATTGATTTTGTCATATATATTTCCTTCACTGGAAGCTCAAATCCAGGAGGGATCGAAGTCTCGCCTCTTCAAGCGTCAGCGCGTTTCACTGCATTACAAATGGAACTATCACAGATTCACTTATTCAGTCTACATAATTTGGTCTGTTTAACATTATACGTAATTCAGTTAACGAAAATCTTCTATGATATAAACCATAAATTAACTAGAGTTTCGCCGAATTAGATCAATTTATTCTCAAGTCTCGACCAAATATTAGTGACTTTATAAATTACTTTCGTATGTCCATTAATATATGAAATGTACGTTGACTAATTGATGCGACTGTAGTATATTATAAAAGCGCTAACTTTTCTAACTATAACTATAAGAAATCCCTTAACCCTTCGATAGATTACCAAATACATTTTTTGTTGGAGGCATTCGATATTTTTAGTTTAACTATATCTATAAAATTTTCTGGTTGTGGTTGTACTACATTATAATAATAAACCTTTCTATATGGTTAAAAATGAAAATATTTTAACTGTCATACATTGTGCACGAGAAAATCTTAACGTCTGTATAAATTTTCTATAAATTCCGTTTTCCATTTTCTGAACATATTAATGGAAAAGAGGTGTTGAATGCAATATTCAAAAGTGAAGATAACCCTTTGTTGGCGCTCAAACCTTTTCTGTGAAGGCTACCTGTGGCTCTTCACATTCTCGCTGAGAATACAATTTCAAATTGTTATATCGGTATATTGAAATGTAATTTAGTTTTACCTACACATTATTCGCACGTTTTAAACATCAAACAAAAATAACTATAGACATAAAACTTTACATCCACTTTCACTCTACCACCAATAAGTTGTTATTATCATGAAATAATGTAATGGATTTGTTTATAGACCATTGTTTTAAAACTGCAGTACTTTGCAATTTTATTGTATTTTCTACAAACATATTAATATTCATAACATACTTTCTTTTCAGTAAAAATTGCTTTATTTATATTGATACTAATTTTACCTACGGTGTATCAGATTTAGTAAATGTAATAATTTTTTAATGTCTTTATCATTTAGTTGTTCTCTGTTTACTCATTCACAGTTGCTTCCCGTTTTAAACAATGTGTTAAAGAACATTTCTTTCACATGCAGAATTTTATCATATTGTGTTTATCATCACAATATGATAAAATTCATCAATTTTATCATATCATATGTGGAGTATACTTTCATTATTATTGTACCCCCATTCTCACTATATCCGGAATTGACTTGGGAAAAAATACTGCTTAATCAATAAGTTCTTGAAGTGTCCTATCTGATTTATTTGATTTATAAGGAGACAATTATTAATATTGTCACATTACTTCTGGAATATACAAAATCTGTATAGAAATCATAAAGGAAATATATTTTTTTTGTACCAATTTGCCATTGAATAAATTTTATGACCTTATTTCACGTGATAGTGCTACAATGTCAAGTAGTGAATACGTAATTGTCGAAGGAATAAATTGAGTGGCTACTTGCCTCTATTACGTTTTGTGCTCAATTGTTTTGCTCTTACGATGACATAAGCGAGGTCATTTTAATTCAGAATTGGATTACCATCTTCCCTAATCCTACCGTTTTTGAACACCACTTTAAATTTGATCATGCCTTATATGCAGCGTCCGCACAGTGGTGTAGCTATTGGAGAGTAAATCGGAAATATAAAAAAAAATTATTTAAATGTAAAAAAAATTGTTTTAACTTCTTGTTGGTTTTGGTTTATAAATATCATTAAAAATATTGGATACATGTATTTGTTTAAAGTCAAATTATAACTCGAAAAAAACTTTATAAAATAATCATCCATATAAAACCATCTATAGTTTCTTATCAGAAAGTGATAAATGGTAATAAACAGTTTTATTCCTTCACACCAGAAAAAAAGTGAAAATATATATTTTGATCTTACTGTACATATCTATACAGTATTTAAATTTACTCATTATGTCTATGTATTAGCTTCATTAAGATTATTTAAGACATATCGATGTAATAGAAACTTAATGTAATTCATATTGAAATAATTTTCTATTAAATCAAAAGATTTTGGTAAACGGATTAGATATTTCTAAGTATCTAATTAATTTAATCAGTGAATTGTTCCATTGTTAGTCATTTTAATGAGAATAAGAGTTAATGAATTTATATTTTTCGATATCCATAACATAAAAAAAAATCAGATTGAGCTTAGCAATATAAAGAAACGGGAACAAAATGACTATGAAAACTCAAGTTGTACCTTCATCATATTCCTTTGTGGGAAAGTTTAACAATGCAGTAGTCAGTAGAGGGTACGTGAGGAAGTGTTGAGAAACTCTCCTTCTTTATATTCGCGGAGGTTTCCCAGGCTTGTGGCACAATTACTCAGAAGTTCCGCGACGTGACAGCACGTGCGGGGACGTGTCACTTCGTTATGGAACCGATAAGTGTGACATGCTGCACCACTGGCGGCACAGCCAGCATGACCGCCGCACAGCTAAACTTTAAACGAGCACAGATTATCATTATCATATATGTGACTAACGGTATATCATAGAATTAGCTGTGAAAATAGCAGTATAGACAATAGAGATATCGACATTTCAAATTGTCAGATCTTTATCAAAACGTTGCCATTAGAATTTAATCGCTATAAATGTAATAACCATTTCTACATGAGATAGATCTCTGTTTTTTTATTATTACTATTTCCGCTAGACATCTTCATCTGGTGGCCGTGTTCCAAGACACTTTCCATGTTGTGTCCGGACGCAGGTCAGTTGCTTTTTAATACTTAAAGTATATTTAAGTTTCTAACTTATTGTCTATTATAAACTATTTTTATAAACCTAAACAAAATAATTTTGTTTAAAATAATGCGCCTTATTGTATTATATTATAATTTTGTAAAAAAACTAATCAATAAATTTATCAGTAAGTTATCGTGCATGTATACCTAATCGTTAATCGTCTATTTACAAGGGCAATATGATTTTCCAAGATTTATCAAACAATTTTTTTTTGCTTCATTAAAAAAAATTTTGTTACGCTATACAACTTTTAAAAAATTATGTAAGTTATTATGACATTTTTTTTTATTGTACGAAGCGACGAGACAAGTGAGACGTTCACCTGATGGTAAGTAAAATGCTCGCCCATAACAATATGGCGCTAGTTAGGGTGTTATATACTGCATCACACGTGTTCGTCGCTTAGAGATGTTAGGTCTTATTACCCCAATAATATCACTAGCTACAGCGCCATACGAACCAGAATACAGTATGTACACTACTGTTTTGTGTCAGAAATAGGCGTTGCTGAGGCACCTACCTCGGTCTCCGGGAACAGAAACTGCTGGTAACCATTCAGAGATTTATACATAAACTATTCCTTTTTATATTATACAATGGTACTGGCTAGACTTATTCACAAGGATTATTAAAAAGAGGGCCGGGCTCTCATTTACGATTAACTTTATTAGAATTCATTCAAAAGAACGCCGGGGGATTACTAATGAGGCTTTTTATAATTTTGCCTCCAGAGGTTTCGTTCGAAATCACAGATTCCTTTATGAAAATTTATGTACGAATGTCTAAAATATAATAAGAGGCATCCTAAATTTAACAGAAAACACTGCTAGGTGTTTCATCTTTCAAACTAATGTTTCATTTAATTATGTAATTAAGAGTAAATTAATTAATTACATTTGGTATTCAAAATTATTCCACCGCGTGGTTTAATTAAGGTTTTCACCAGCAGCTTTCTCTAATTGTCAGTTTGTGTTTTTTTTATGGAATATTTTACACAGCAATGTATGTAGGAATATTATTATTTTAAATTTTAAAGTTTTACTCTGTAATATATCTAAGCACTGTAAGATATAGAGATCAATAATTTTAAGATATTTTTATCTATCACTTCAAGTTTAATATTTATATTAGTTTGAAAAATTGAGAAGAAATATTTAAAAATACCCGCACGTGCATGATAATGTCATCATTCGACTCTAAGAATCGGTCGAGGTGGTGATAGATGCCAATTATATAAAAGGGTATGTTTAAACGAGATAGTTTTTTTTGGGAGTTTTCAATGGAATAGAGAGGCATTTTTTAATACTTTTGACTAGTACTTGGTATGCATGACATGTACGTATTATATAGTATATATGTATGTCTATAAAATATTTGTTTTTTTTTTTTAATTATCGCAAGGGAAATCTTAAAAGATAAGAAGTTAAGTGGTATCTCTACCGACTAAAACCCTTTAGGTTGGACAGAATGAGTCCAGTCCAGTTTTCTGAAGATGTTAAGCGCTTGAAAATCATATTGACTCTTACAGCTCATCTCAAACTGGGCTAGTGGACCCGGATCCACGGCTTGTTTTGGTGGACTCGATCAATGCATTAGGAGGCGCTGCGGGATCTCTTACTGAAGGCACCGGTGCACTTCTACCGCGCCTACCATTGCATCTCTCCACGTTCTAGGTCGATTTGTAGAGAATGCTTATAGACATGCATCAAGTCCGCCTATTGTAACTTAATTTCAGGTCCATATCCTAATAAATAAATAAATTTTAAATTAAGCGTTTACTTTTGTAATTGTGATGTGGATTACGCCCTACGCCTTATTAGCTAATTTCATCATCTTGTATTTTCATTATTTATTCCTGATAATAAAATTTTTTCCCAGTTTTGCATCAAACTTAGGCTCGACCTAGTACATCAAATCTACTCGTAAATATTAGTAATACACAATAATTTCGCTTGCATTAATTTTGATTGTTCTGTGAAATCGTGATTTAGTATTAGAGGATAATTGTCGGTTATTATCTATCATCATTGCTCTATTGTCCATTACTTGGTTTCGTTTCGTATCGAGGTACACTTTTATACGAGTCAATTAATTTTGATGATGCAGCACAGAAAATTATTGCAATTCGCCGCGAACAAAGCAAATTGCTGAAATGAATATTCCGTAAATATATGTGTTGAACGATGCTTTTACGGCACTGAGTGCTATTAACATGCGAATTTATTTATATAATATGGTTGTAATGGATTGTACGATACATCACATAACTTCAGTATATATTTGGTACAAATTATATCTAATATTTCTTTATGTGATAGACAATGTGATAGATGATGTGGGAGGATACGCAGCATCTTTTCGTCTCGGATACCGCAGTGTCTAAAGACAAAAGTCTTCAGCTCGTGCGTGTTGACATACGGAACCGAGACGTGGCCTTTACTATCGGCCTTATGAAAAGGCTCAAAGTCACCCGAAAGGTAATGGAGAGGATTGTGCTCGGAGTTTCTCTGCGCGATTGAATCGGAAATGTGGAGATCCGCAGAAGAACTAAGGTCGCCGACATAGCCTAAAAGATTGCTAGACTTAAGTGGCAGTCAGCCGGTACATCGCCCGAAGGACTGACGGCCGATGGAGCAGTAAGGTCCCCGAGTAGCGCCCGCGTACCGGTAAACGTAGTGTAGGGAACCTACTGGATGCGAGCAGCGCAGGACCAATCGATGTTTAGGGGAAGCATATGTCCACCAGTGGACGTTATCGGTTTATAATGATGATAATAGACAAAAAACATATTAGTTACTTTAAATATACTAAATTTTTATTGTGTTATATATTTTTTTAATTTAACATGATCACTGCTTATTTATGTGCGAGATATCTTGTACCCCAAGGCCCAACAATAATTCCCTGAAAATTGTTTTAACGCGAATTGAGATCTACCAGGGGTCGAGAATCCTGCAGGGCATTTCAAGTGAAATAAATTGGTAAAGGGGAGAATACAGTCACCGTAAAGATAAAGCCACAATGGAAAATTATTTTTTTTAGAAAGTACTAAACGTTGTCGTGGATTTTACAGCATTTTCCCAATGAAAACTCACTATCCAATGTTGTAAACTTTTTACATCTGTAATAAAAGTATTTGTATCCTTGTATTTCAATTTATCTTGGACGACGACGACGATGATCATTCACACCTTTAACTTTACTTATAGCGTACTAGAGAGGTTTTTGAATTAAGTGTTTTTATTTTCAACCCTCTAATGGTTAAACATTACTTATGCAGTCAGCATTTGTAATGTGTACCTCGAGCGTTATTGTGCATCAGAGTATGTTCCTCTTGATTATTCATGGAGGGTGACAGTGAAAAAGGATTACGGAGACTGCCTTTGTTATAAGTATGATATTGTTTTGTTTATGCGACATTATTTTTGTTGGGAATTTCCATGAGATTAGTTTTGTGAAATAGTTCGAAAGCGTTTTCATGAATAAGAACAGCGGCAAGTTCGCACTCGCCATCAGTGATCAAATTATTAGCTAAAGTAAATATTAAAGGATAATATTTACATAATAGATTAAAAAAAAAATCTTATTTAGAAGTAAAAAAATGATGTCATCCCCTATTCCTAGCTTTAATTATCACTGTAAACAAATACTGCATTTCACTTCAAATATTTCTACATGTTAATGTATACTATTAGTAAGTAGTCAACCGACCACAGGTATTAGTAATTACTTGTGATATATTTTTTCTACCAAACAGCAGTGCAAACATTTCTGTGTTCCGATTTGAAGGGCGTCGTAGCTAGTGAAATTACTGGAGTAATGTGACCTTACACTTAGTGTTCACCATCCTAACTTTTGCGTCTCGTTGTTATAGACGTGCGTATCATTTATTATCAGATGTACATCTCGCTCGTTTTGTCGCTTCGATGAATAAAAAAAATCAGAACAAAGGCTATACAGATATCGTAGCGTCTATTGTTGCCGAACAATACTGTTTTTGTATAAAGAGTGTTGTAACTTATTGGTTAAATTACAGAGGTAACGAGACTTGACATCTTTATTCTGGTTTTAACTGAGCAGGGTATAAATATAAAAAGCGCCTTGTTGTTATGGACCTCGAGTAATATTAACCAGGTGAACTTACTAATCGATTCTTGTAAGGAAAATTGCTTTGAAAATAGCTTTAATATCCAATTAATAAATTCTTAGTAAAATTACCCTTGATAAGTATCATGTGGCCTTTGCTTTACATGTATCTCTTTTAATAACTTTGGTTAATTAGCAACGAGGTCTTGTACAGATAAATCTTTCTACAGGTAATTTCTTATACTGCGATATTTCTTTTCATCTTTTTAATATTATCAAAGGTTAGAAATTTGATAACGTTTTTCTTCCATAGATTTCTTTTAATTAAAATTACTTCTATTATGTATACCCGGGATACTCACTGTACAAGTTGTACCTTTTTGATATTCTTTCTGGAAATTAAAGTATTCAAGATCCATTTTTAAGTCGTCATCATGAAAATGTTTAGCGCTGTTCAAAATACAATATGATTTCATGACTAAAAAAGTATTATATACATGAGGTGCAATAGGTCCGTACAACTCGCAGGACCAAAGCCAACCTCACCTGCTCGTGGTGCAGCCAGCTAATCAACAAACGCTTTGGCTTCCACCAACCCGCATTGGTGAAGAGTGGTGGGAAATGACCCAAATCCCTCCATATAAACCCATACAAATAACGGTTCATGGGTCGTGGCGGTACCGGAGGCCATGCTAACATCGGCAAAGCGCCAGAACCAGATCAGTGTAGGAACGATCGATGTGGAGACTGTTATCCGGCTGTGATGATGATGATAATAAAGATATATTTTATAAATTTTTTTATGCTTTAGTATATATATTTATAGTCATTGTAGGTTTTCGTGCATGCACAAAGCCAAACTTTTTCCTGTCTGTTCAATAAGTATAACAACATAAGAAAATAAAATTAACATATGTAAAAGTATTGAAGCGGGTTGCGAGGTCTCTGGTGAATGACAACGCACGCTGCAATATCAACACAATATCAATAAAGGCAGAGCCATTTAAAGTACAGAGCAAGTTACTAAGTACACAGTATTACGAAGATCTAGATGATGAATATGGTTGTATATTTTGTGTTAGGCTACTGTCTCGATTCTTGGTATTACGAAGATCCAGTTAATGGATACAATTATATACTGCGTAACGCCTTAGTGACCTAAGTCCTGGCATCACGAAGATCCAAAGAGACCTAGATATTCCTACAATTGTGTACTCGGTAATAACTTGTTGGCTGTAGGAAACGTATACAAAAATGTACGAACGATATTTGCATTATGGTAGATGAAAGCGCGATCTATTATTTGTGGTGGCGCCATCTGTGGTGTTCTTTAAAAACCTCTTGTTATATATGTTGTATTTGATTTTTTTTTTATTAAAAATGGTTCAGCAACAACATGTTGATTGTGCCTTCCAGTTACAGACAACAGTCATAAATTATATATATCCCAACTAACAGTCAATAAAAGATTGGTAGAAGATTTCACTTGCCCCTAGATTTTTAACAACAAAAAATATTATTTAAAACCTGAAATGTGTTACAGTTAAATAATTAAATTTAAATTTTAATGACATGATAATACCCACAGTCCCGGATAAATTTGTTCAACTATTAAGCAAAGGTTAGCGATGCGCCTGTTGCTCACGAGAACTTGTAATATCGTGGAATGTCGGTAATAATTGCTCCACCTGACTTCTGCAGCAGCATACAACAAATAGATGTTTCATCGCGAGGGTCCCGCAGCCATTATAACGCAGGGCTGCATTTGACGAGCGCCGCGGGCGACACCTCGGAAAATTGGACGGGAAATATAATTGGAAAATTATTCGGGTTCGCCACTTTCCAGTTGCACGCGCATTAGTTGCCGAGGGGTCTGGAGCAAAACATTTCTCACTTTAAATTTCTCAAGTGTATCTTGATATGACATTTTCTACTTTAATATCATACCTTGAAAAGTTTAGAACAATTACGATTTCTTTTGAAGTACTTAATAAACCGAGAGCCATTAAGAAACAGAATTTTTTACAATAGTTTATTATCTAATCTACAATGAGTTAACACATTATCTCGATTTCACATGATATTAAGTGATAATGAGGCTGTGGATAATGCATTGTAATCGACCATAATACTCTGCTTCTGGTATGTTGATAACAGGAAGCAATATTTAGCAGATTTATTATATGATTTAGTAAACCTTTAAAATAAGGTTTAGAAAACCTTCCCACTGATTAAACTCCACATAATTTGTCCTAGAATTGAACCGGGTACCGGGAGCTTTTGATACAGGCTCTTAACTATTGCACCACTCAGGCAGTTATGAGCAGTTTTTAATAGTTCGTTGTATATACATACTACCATAAATCGAGAAACGTATAAGATTACAAGGCGGTGTGATTCAGAGTTCTTTTACTATGTATTGAAATTTGTGTTCAAATAGTTTCTCTCATTATAGTTACGTAGTTTTTTTCTCGTTTTTTGTACAAATAGTAAAACAAAACTAGGAAAACAGTTAATAAATTTACTGTCGCAGACACCGGGGATAGATTCCGACTTCTCGCGTAACATATTCAAAGCGCATGCGCATACTTTGGCAGTTTAGTTTAATTATTAAAACAAAACTGCGATCAGAGCCAAAAACCTAACGTATAACTGGATATTTTTATTGGTATTGAATAATAACTACTTGTGCATGTTTTACATTTACTGCCGCTATTTATAAATGTACTATATATTCTTTAATAATAAATATGCTGTTTATAGTATAACTCATAATTTAGATACATTAGAACAAACACTGTTTATTACCCGATGGAAAGAAACGGACAAGACGCTACTTGATATTAAGTGGTGTCCATAATGTGGCGCTAGTTTGATTTGATGGGATACCCATAGATTGTTTTTGGCAACAGAATCCTGTCACCAGTAAAATAGTCAAATCAGTAATAATAATAAGTAAAATTTTCTCACGAGAGATTTTACTGGCAATTAATTTTAACTGTAATATATTTAATTTTCGAGTTTTCGTGGAAAGGCCTTTTGTAAGTAAAAAGAATAACTGTAAGCGGACCGCTCAACAACAACATGTAAAAATAACAAGCACGGGGTTGTTTTGGACAAAGGTCCAAAATAGCCCTGTACTTTCGCTATGTAACTTTCAAATGGTACACGGCTTTGCTATTTTTTAAGCATAATTTATTCACGCTATGTATCACGAACAATTGCAACTCAGTCGGCGTTCTCACTATTGAATAGCACATCACAATTTTTAAACTCGTCGTGCTTTCCAATTTCCCCCCCGAGTGTTATTGTCGCAAGTCTCCACTCGCAATTTTGTTATAAACTTCCACGGAACTAACACTATGACTTTTGACAGGAGTACAAGGCATAACGGTCACGTAACTCTGAGGAAACTGCAGCCAACGCCTCGGTGGAATTAAACATTGCATTAGACCTACGAAACTGTGATGTTCAGGACCTGCACTAAAGTGTCAACGAAATAGGTTATATTCAATATTCGTTAAATATCCATTTCGTAATTGTTACGAATAATAAAGCTTTTGTTTTTATTTAAATAAAACTAATTATTGTTATTCATCTTTGTTAAAGATGCCTAGAGTATTTAAATGAATAAATTAACTGGGCACTTTACAGCCAGCGGGTCTTGAAACTATTAGTAAGTGTCGATTGTCGGAGACAATCTAAGTAGGTTACCACCTCGGCTCTTATTTCTGCTACCAAACCTTATTTTAAAAAAATCACTGTCGTTCGATTTGAAGGGCGATGTACCTAGTGAATGGAATAGTTTAATATCATCTAAATAATTGGCAAAAACAACGAGATGCATTGTATGTCATTCTAAGTCGCACCACGTTATTATGGACGTATCACATACAATAAAATTAATGTCTTCCTCGTCTCGATCCATCGTGGAATTTAAAAAGTATGCATATAGCGTAGCTATGTTAATGTTTCTTATATAACCTTTAGTTTACGCTTTTATAAATGGCGATAATTTTTTTAAATTCATGATAATAATTTCCATTAATTATAACATGAATATTATAAGGGCGAGTTTATTCCAGGCATTTTACGAGACTTGATATATCATATGTCTTAAAACGGAGATCACGATGAAGTTCAGTGTATATCATCTTAACTAGCGTTTGTTTTTAAATATTTTTTTCAGTTTCTCTTTAACCTTATTCAAGGCTGCATTTTTCTTATCCACCAATTATGGTATCATAATTTAAACTATTTACATTTGTTTTAAAATTACTTACATATGTTTTCACTTATGCTAGCTTATCATCTACAGAATATTTACTTGTCCTTATTTCTATTGTTTATTATGCTATATATTTTTAGGCGATATTTTAAAAACTTGCTTATAATTTATTTTCTGTTAGAGCGTGTATATTATCTGCGTCTCTCTCCAACCCATCTCTTGCTCAAAATCATATTTTAACTTTGTATGAGTGAATCTTTAATACAGTTACAATATTGTTTAAATGTATTATATTATTAAATAGTTACGATTGAATAGGATTACGTTTCAAAGAATATCACACGTCAACACACAATGTCTCATTTGTTCTCAAACGTACGTTCCTTGCAGCGTTATCCCTAGAGAGTTCACACACGCCTTCACATGTAGCCGTTAAATTACGGCTCAACGTCCACATCTCATAGGCGCTTTCGTGCGAGTATTCAGTACATGTACATCATGCCTGTACATGCTCTCCGTGTAGTTAGATATACATTCACCCTATTATTTGCAGCTCGTTATGTTTGCATAACGCAGACGGTATTCACCTCCGTGATACAAAACCACGCGTTCAACGTAATCTTGCTTTGCGAGTAAACAAACAAATCAACAAATATTGCTCTAACGTTTGGCATCGGGTTGTAATAAGTTTCCGGCGTTGTGTGGCACGTACATTGTCACCCCAGTTTGCGTAACGTTTGGCAAACATCGCGCGTGATCGAAGTCGGCACTGTCGGCTTTCTGAACGTAATAACCGGCATAACAATATCACAAGGCGATGCCGCTCCGTTTGTTTAAATGCACAAGCGAAAAAAAAAACATTTCATTCATATCGAACGATCTTTGTGTCTCTGTGGTTGAACACTTGATATATGAACGGAAGTTGATACTATCGATACATGGTTCAAAATCACGGCTAAACTATGTTATGTATGTGTGCACTTCGGATGGCGACGATAAAGTTATTTGAAACATACTTGATGGACTGCAGTGTCTTACGAACACGTCACATAGCAGCCACTCATCCAACTACTAATAACTCAGCAATGACTTAGCCTGCTTTGCAATACCTTCCACCACCACCTTCGTACCATATTCATTTCTTGAGCTACGTGTTGTGGTATTCCGATGATGGGAAGTTTTTCGAACTCGTCTGACTAGGTATTCATTCTCATAATGAAAATCTGCCGCCTCAACAGCATTGCTGTATTCCAACCGAGAATTACACAAGGTAAGATACAGTGTATGTATTTATATGTCTTTTACTTTATGTATACTATTTACTATCTCATGTATTCTCTTAACAAGTTTACAGCGGTGGTAATTAAGTTTCAGATCATGAAAATAAATTCGGATAAAATTCAAAGTTTTCTCTTTAATTATCATTTGATAATAAGAATTGCTAAAGAGTTAATCAAGTTAGGAGATCATAAATTACGAATTGTGTTAAGCAGCTTCCTAGCATTACTTACGAAATTCCGGTCACACGCGGAATTATAAAAGAGACAACTTTAATATCGAAGATTTATACTGTAAAGTCACGGGATTTTCCTTATTGGCAAACATGGAGGGGACGCGACTGATAATTAATCTGGCCAGACGGATGGCAGGGCGAGAGGTGTGGAATACAAATCACGGCGTGATGAACCGACGAACACACCTACAAGTGCACAACTTCAACTTTGAATATACATATAATGAACACGACTGTGACTTAATAACGTTTGAATATAAACCGTCAAGATATAATGGATTTTATTTATACGCCACTGTAGATAACTATATTGAAAATTGATTTGGTAATAGATTCATATACAAATATGAATCTATTTTCAAGTAAATTAACATATACAATATGCACGTGGAAATTTTAATCATTCTGTTTCCTGGTTCAGCTTCTCCGTTTAATACATTTTTAAATATGTTTAATCCTACGTGTACTGTAGTTTACATATATTTTTAACCACTACATTTTAAGGCCACGGCTTTCTATTTTCATATATGTATACTTTATTTAGGAGATACAGAAAATCTTACTGAGGTCATAACTAATTCTTTGTAAACTTCACTGGGTTTGGTTTGTTGCAAAAAAAAAAATTGATATGTAACTTAAACACATAAATAATAGTTTTTTTCTTCGTCCGAAAATAAACGAAAAGAAAGTTTAATATATTCTTAAGTATTTGCTCGATTTTTTTGAGTTATTTTTATATTTAGTTAGGAAGCTATTCTATAAATGTGTTATGCTAATAATTAGTAAAAGTAAGTTATAATAAATTATACCATATCCGTTTAAGAGTTTAAGTAATAAAAAATAAAGATCTACTTTATAAAGTTATGAATGGTTTAAAGAAATTCTACGTTTAATAAAATATCACTGTCTTATCTTCTTTGTAGCTAAAGCACATTTCACATAAAGCTCTGTTAAAATAGCATATATTATGAACAATATAAATTGAAGTAGCTTAAAACTGGAAACGTTTAATGTTATTCTAGATTCGCCACGAAGCATTTAAATTTAAAATAAATCTCGTTACCGCAGCTTGTTATAATAGTAAATAAATTTTATTCAACTGAACGAGTACGCTCACTGAATATTTCATTTTATTAACAGTTAAACAGTGTTAATTTTTTTTTATTTCCTATAACATTCTTTTATATACAATTTAACTTTATAATGGCACTGTAATAAAATACTAGACGTTCACCTGATGGTAAGTTATACGTACGCCCATAATAACGTGGCGCTAGACAAGATGATATACACAACAACACAATGTGCTCGTCATCTTAATATATGAGTATAACATGTCTCTTTACCGCAGTGTAAACTGGAATACAATAAGCCACCTAGATCGTCTCCGTTAATCATATACCACCAGTAAAAGCTACCCTTATCACGTCCATTTTAGTAAATAATGAATAAATTTAACTGCATTTAATTGTTGTTTTATCAATAAGCACTTAAGTATTTGGCCGTTTTAAACTTGACTAAAAATTGCAGACTATAGTTTAGTGAAAGCTTCTTATAAACTAAGACCTTCAACAATATCTTCAACATGAAATAAAGAAATAAGGTAATAAATATATTTCAAATGTGTCTATACACTATATATAGAAAAACATTTTTGCTGAATGGAAGTTGTCGCGCGGTGATTGATCAGCTCGGTGTGGACCGCATTCAAGGCGACAGTATTATTGAATTTGTATAAGGCCATTACATACAATACACGATCGAATGGACGTTTGTTTATTTACAAAACGCAACGGAAGTGATTACCACTCGAACATATTGTTCTTAAGTCACGTCGTACATTGTAACTTATTGGAACTGTTGCACTTAGAAATAAACAATAACATTTAAAGCGTAATATGACATTATTAAAACGTTGAACGATCCGCATACCTTACCTTGTATCGTTTGTGTTATGATTGTACGAAATAAAGATACGAGCGGAAAGTTGATCTAATGGAGAATACGCCTTCCTGTAAAAATGTTGTCCTAGTTAGGATGACAAATAACACCAAATTGTGCTCGTCGCTTGGAGACATGAAATTTTAAGTTTCTACCTACTATACTAATAGATAAACTAGGACACAGTTATCTTTGTTCTATACTACTGAGTGAAAGAAATAGAGTCTCTGGTGGTAGGTACCTAAGCGGTCTTCACACCACCATCCTTCATAAAATGTTCAATTTTAACTGGCAAAAAGGTGGTTTTTAATTTGAGGCGTTGTCTATTTCTACTATATGCCTAACGAGGTCATACTGTTTCACCAAAAGCTCTGAGTCACACAGCGGACGATGCAGAGGAATATCTCCGCGATCATATCAAAAATGAGGAGATACCCATCGAGTCTGAAGTGTCAATGATTAGGACATAGATTTTAGAACCGATGTTCGTTGGGAACTTAAGTGCTGGAATACCTACACGCACAGAAGTAGCAGCAATGGTTGACTACCCTATCAGGTGGACAGAAAAAATAATTCACTATATCCGTGCATTACTCTTGTATCTATGTACTTATTTCAATGTTATTATTTTTTAAAATTTTCTCCATAATTATTTTTACTCGTCACGGACCTACCTCATAATATCTCCACACCACCCAAGGTAGACTGTGAGATAGTATCAATGTCATTAAGTCCACCTTTACACGACGTGTATAAAGTCAAATAAATAAATTAAAAAATTCGCCCCTTGCTATGCTAGTATGCTATGGTCAATAACGTCCTATTTAAAATAGTCGTTTTAAAAAAAAAATAGATTTTATTCTAAATTTCCTGTTCAAAACGATTTTACTAGAAAAAATATTAAATAAATTCCCAATCGTCAAGGAAATAAACTGTGTCTACAGTAACAATCCTATTGTAAAACTTTGTTTAAAATCATCAAATAAACACAGAATCTGTCTAGGAAGAGCAATAAACAAGCGCGGGGTGAGATGTCGGTTTGTTCGCGGGCTATAAACTGTGAAGCAGGCTTACTGGGACCTGGCCTGGGAAGCCATCACTCTGTAATTAACGATGTAGATAGTCAGGGGTGAAATTAGATCAATTCACAGATTATTCTTAGCTTCACGCGGAAAATATCAAGCTATATACAAATTACATAAAGTAAAAAATATTTATCATTCCTTCAATATAAAAAAAATATATTATTGGGATTTTTTTTATTGTCAATAAATTGATAGGTGTTGTGTAAAGATAGATCTATCTGGTGGTAACATCATGGTAGGTACTATGTGGAGCAAGCGTTACTGTGTTCCGATCTTAAGGGGGCTGACTATAGCTAGTGAAATTACTAAGGTAACAAGACTTGTCATCTTATGTCCTGACGCGATTAGCACAATGTAGTGCAGTGTATGTCTTCTTCTTAAAGTGCCTCTCTAATTAGTGACGGTTGGCCATCAGCGTGGTACACTCTTTTCTGTCTCTGGTTCGGTGGAACAATTCGTACGCCCCAGATATGCCAGTCCATTCCCTGATATTCCTCAACCATGACATATTCATATCATCCTAACCATTGCCGCGTTATTATGAACAGGCGTATTTCCATCAGGTGAACGTCTCGCGGGTCTCGTAATTTCGTTAAATAAAAAAACTCTTTTAATACAAAATTATCGAAAATTTTTCAAGTAAAGCCTAAAGCAGAAAATTCAGTAAATATCTACATACAGTACATATAATTTCCATGTTTAAATACGTCCAGAATTGTTTTTAAAATTTCACAGCGAAATTCACTGCTCCCACGGGACACCATAAATATCGTAAGCAATAAACCGTACTACATCGTTCCCCATAAAATTTTACGAATTCAACTCCAATTGAGTGCTCCACAGATCTAAGCGTGGTAGGCGCTGAAGACTTCGACCCTTGCATTTAGCTATTGTTTTAAGTGGGCTACACTTCGTTACGGCCCCTGTACTTAGCTCGAATTTTGGATAACGATTTTTGTATATTTTTTTTTTTTTGCCCAAGAGGGTCCCGTTCGCTAAACTGATAATGAAAGCGGGGGAATAGGGGAAGTTGCGAGTACACGAAACGAAGCCTGTGAATGAAAATTTATAGTTACTCGTGTAATGGTTTTCATTACCTGTTATAGGTCCATTAATGGTTATCCTTAGAACTTAAACACCTGGTTGCGAAGGAGCCTGTAATGTATTGTTACTGTTTCAGTTAGGTTTTATTTATTGCAACATCCACTTAGAAACTTCGAAAGGGCAATTTCCTTTAATAGGACCTTCGCAAGTTTATATCAAGTTGATACCTTTAGGATTAAACACAATTTATTGTCTACTAACCTTTTAGGAATTAGTTTACTATGTCAAAATAAAAAAAGGTAAATATTAGTATTTCAATGTAGGAATATTTAAATGATAAAAAAAATATGTAAATTATATACAAATTCAAATATTATATGTTACTATGATTATATTTTTTAATTGAAAAGTAATAAAAAAGAATCGTCATTTTACTGTAAATGTATACCTTTTTTTCATTTTTATTTTAAACTAAATCCACCAAACATCATTAAATATTCACAACAAACAAGTTTAGCTGTAAATAATGAAATTTGCGTGTGTTATGTACGAGTCACTTCAAATAAATGTATTACAGTGTTCCGTACCTTATTCGCAGACATCCGCGCCCCTCGTGTAAACAGTCTGCAGCAGTAATTTATCTCATTTCCCTCAATTACGAAATTTTCTTGATGCCTCGTGTCAAATGGGGTGAACTTTAGTTTTATCTTTCGGGATTTCTGAAAATAGCAATTCTTACGTTTTTTCATTTATTTTAACGAAGCTGTATGTACTATCTTCACGTATTATTTAATTCTACATAGCGACAAGACGTGCTATACGTTCATTTGATGGTATGTGATACACCTGTTCATAACAACGTGGCAATAGTTAGGATGATACATACATACTGCGCCACGTTGAACTCGTCACTTTGAAATAAGACTTTTAAGTTCGTTTTCTCAGTAATTTCACTAGCTACAACGCCCTTTAAACCAGAACACCGTTGTGTGCACACTACTGTTTGGCGGCAGAAATAGCCGCTTCGATTGTACCTACCTAGACGGTCTCCAACGACTTGGACTTACCACCAGTTGCTATGCATCTTTGTTAAAATATTAAAAGCACATTAACTATAAGCCCCTGATTAGTGTTAATTATAGGTTAAAGTAATTCAACAATTGATTGATCATTAAAAAGGATAATTTTCGTCCAGCATCTGTTACTATTCATACGTAATCAAACGCAGATTTTCGTTTACCCACCTTCACTTGATCTTTAAGCTCTCCTTTCTTTGCCCTAGAGACAAACCCCTCGGGCGAGGACTGCGAGAAGGGAGAGCTTAATTAGAAAATAATGTCTAAGCAATTAATCACAGTAGCAACCCTACGCTAATACCACAGCACAGTATACTATATTACCTGTTGTGTATATGTGTTTGATCGCTCAGGAGACTGATTTCCAACGGGACGTGGGCAAGGGACCTCTCCACTAGACCTGAAACTGTAACGGTTCGTTTCGCTTTACCGTATTACGATTTACTCATTGTTGTAAAAGTCAAAGGTGGGATTGAAAGCCGTAAGGGTAAAAACACAATAACTTTTACGGTTATATTTATATTCGCATCTTACTGAAAATATACAAATTTAAGTAAATAAATCTTTACAAAATAATGTAAACAATAAAACTTGTCATTAATACAAGTAAAATAGTTTATACGCCATATCTGTCTGCTTTTCCTTTAAAGTTTAAAATGTTAATTTCTGGTAAGCGATTTCTTATCATTAGCAACATTATAAAATCTTTAAATCCTAATGCAGGATGTACATGTTCCGTATAATAAGCATTTAGTCTTAGGCTATTAAGAACAAGACTTGCCTGTAATAGGAGACGCTTAAAAGATTTTTCGGTTTCGTGATCTTTGAAGGTCTATCATTGTCCACTTAGCGAGACCAGGGTAGACGACAAGTATGATGTAGTCTCGTCTTTGTCGTGACAAAGCGAGAGTACTGGAGAGGGTTATGGCTCTTCCAGGCACGGTCTTAGACACGGTGTAGAGAGGCAACAGTAGGTTCCGTCAGCATCTTAAGACCTCCCGCGACGGACTGAGGATGATTGAGAGGGGTTTCAGTTGGTGCAAATCTAACATAACCTCTTCTCCACCAGAAGCAGGCTATCTTTTGAAAATTTTCTTGCAAAAAAAAGACTTTCAAAAACGACTTGCAAATTATCTAAATTGATGTCTTCATTTTAAATTTCTACTTACAAAATATTGTACTCTTGTATTTGGATAAAGATTATAATAAAATATACTATGAACATTTTTCAACACTCACATAAGACGCTTTTTTTGACATAAGTCCTTCCAAAGTTGTCCTGAACAACATCGCTTCATCCACCCATTAATAGTACTATTATTCTATTTCATATCATAAATTCCTTTTTATTCTGGTGTACAATAAAGTCGTTTATATCATTCATGGATTATTGAATTAGCCGACGTGTTCCTGAAGGATAATTGACAGAAAAAAAATTGTTGGATTTACGTAGGTAAATGAACAAAAATTTATCCAGTCGCTTTTTTATTAACTTATGGTATTGAGGGTATAAAAGGTTTCGTTTGACAAACGGACATACTCCTTGAATATGTTCTGTATAAAGCAATATACATATTTAGCAGGAAATTTATAAAGTCTTTAATAGAAATAACTTATAAATTAAATTAAGCTATACGATTATATTACTTTATTAACCAGTCGTAATACTTACGAGTTTAGTATGTTGTCATTGTAAATTGTATTATTTGAAATATTCTCAATACGAGTAAATCGTAGTAAATCGTAGAGAATGTATCTCAGTGACGTTAAAATTGATATCGATTTCTGTAGTATTGATAATCAAACAAAGCATAACATGAAACTGTTTAGTGACGAACGTCTAACAAATCTTCCGAAATGCCTTGTTACAAACTAAATGAAAGTAATTGGTAATTCAAAACCGCATGGGGATGGGATGGGAAACCGTTATAAAGCGTACAAATTTTCACAAACCCTTTAATCCACCGCTCGCTTATTTCACTTGTCCCCTTCATGGTGAATCTACCCCATGATTCTCTCCCCTTGTTCGTGGCAATGTAATTTCGGCGGTTCCAAAGATACTTCTAAATTTAGTCTCTTGTTTATGAAAGACATTCGGTTTGTCTTTTATTCTTTAAATTCGAACTTATAATATAACGTTAACTGCTGGTCAATTGAGCGTCGCTCAATGAATTATTACTAAAATACAAGAAAGTATCATTAACATACTTTTTTGTTGCTAGATCTATAACTTTCTAATAAGAAAACAAATTTAATATTTGTCATTATTATTGTTTGTCATATACCATATAGACAGAAAAAGAAATTTATGTCGTCTCTATTATTTTATAAGATTTAATAATATTTATTTTAAGTAAATTTCATATTACAATGAATGTTAACGTAAAAAAAAAAAATCCTTTTATTAAGATAAAATAATGTGTATCCCAGTAAGTTTGGTTATTGCTTTTGCGTGTTCCCCATGGGATGTGCGGGGAAAGACGCCTTATGAGATTTTAATAAAAAAATCTTCCGACCACTATATACCTGAATGTACGACATACAAGCAGTTACTTATTACTAGGTAACATATATTTCTAGTTTATATAGTTTTCTCTCCATTGCAAGATATATACTGGAAAAAAGTGACAGCATATGAGCTTCTAGAACTATAAAAAGAAGGTTTGATCTGGACGATAATTTGTTTGTCATTATTATTATTATGTATTGGGGGGCACATTTGTGTGAAAATTGTATATAAAAAAAATTAAGTAATTTAACAGTTTTTTTTTTTTTTAACAATTCATACTGAATTGTTTTAAAACTTGAAGAAATTTTAAAGAACTAAAAATAAAGGCACACAATATTTCGTTTAAGATGCACCTGATGCTTATATCGGAAAAACTAGAGGGGTCCGGCCGGTGGCTACGTGGGCTGCATTATTTTATGAGATGAAAAAATTGTTCTTCTTTATATATTATAAGAGCTTATAATATATTGATACATTATTTTAATAGTGTAGTTATACATAGAACAACATTGAATAATTGATCCAGAAGAAAACAAAATTTTAAGGATCGATTACAAAGACTTCTAGAAAAATTTGTACGATCTCCTTAATAAATAAATACGCGGCGCTTTATATAAAAGTTGTACACTTTAAAACCGGATTCAAAGGAGCGATCCTTATTCAAGCGGCTGTCTGAGGCCTCGAAATCCCTGCAAAAAGTGATAGGATACCCGCGCGTGAATAGACTCGAGAGCGCTTGAACCACCTCGCAGACACGACACGAATACTTATCTGCATACATAAATACCTCGCTGGAAACTGACCATTTTAGCGGTACAACCTGGTAGAATTTTTACATTTTCCTGTACAAAATTCAATGAACATAATGACAATTTATCATGTGAAATAGCTTCTTTAACCCACATTACATTTACATTATCCACAGACTTTTACATTAATTTCTATCATAATATTTAAAGCTAGTGTTTTCAAGTCGGTATGGATCATATTCCATCTACTAATACCGTGCATACTTTATAATAGCAGGTATGTGTATGTTTAGTTTATTTATTTAGAAAAAAAAGTACAATCATATTTATTTATCATATAAATTTTGTTAAACATTACGAGAATTTATTGTTGTACCGCCTTCTGATTACTACAAACAAATTATATATATATATATAAATTCTAAATTATTATAGACTATCAGTTGTGTAGATTAGCGGTGACAAACAATATAATGTTTCTTTTTATTTACAAATGATTTACATATATATAATTTTTCTTAGAGACAGAAGTAGCATTAGTTATGCTTTACATCACCCAGTGAAAGTTGCATCAGAATATGTCTAGATGAAGATTAACTTAACCAAAAGACTTACTAGTTTTGCTAATTTGATTGTGCAAAAAATCACTTTAACTTGGTTTATTGATAAAGATATAAAAAAATAGTAACTGATATTTTGTACTCACATATTCTCTTAGTGAAACTACATGTAATTCCAACCAGAATTCGGAATTATAAATATAGCCAAATACTCGTACAACGCAGCGTGTAACTTCACCTTGACTCTTCGGACAAGTACTCCAGTACAGTAAATGTTTAACCAAAAAATGGGTCACAAAACCGTTATACTTTCGTATTATTTTACGGATGCTTGAAAGCGAAAACCGCTGTGGCATTACCTAAATACGAAGTTGCGGCTTCCTACACGAGAGAATGTTACAAATGTACGAACAACTGAACTACCAAGATATAAAACAAAAAACTTTACGTTTTCTCTCCTTTTGTATTTATTATTGGAATATCTAGTACATTATCATCATCATCATCAGCCGATAGACGTCCACTGCTGGACATAAGCTTCCGCCAAAGATCTCCACATCCATCGGTCCCGCGTTGCTCACATCCAGTGGGTCTAGTACCTCTGCATGTATGCATGACTGTAGAGAGACATATCTGTTTTGAAAAATAATATCTATTGTAGGAAAACATAAATGTTTGTACAAAAACTGACATATTAATACTATGTCAGTTTTTTTTATTAATTATTCGTGGTATCTTTATCTTTATCCTATGTTTATAATTGTGAATTACCCGTTTATAGTTTATATTTTTATTAAGCTGGTAAAAAATTCAATACGCGTTAAACTCGCCTGTGCTACTCAATTCCCGAGTAATCGGTTTTTGTTTTTTTGCCTTATTTGTATGTACAAAGTAGTAAAATAGAAAAAAAGATATAAAATTCGTTCAATGTTCAAATTCCAGAGTAAAAAAGACAATAAAAACAGGTAGTTTAGTCACGTGCTCCGGAATAAATTGTGGTAAACTTAATTAAAGAGTTGCGTAGCTGGTTCTTTGAGGTTGGGACCCTCACTGGAGCTTTTGTTTAACTTGTCGTCTAAAATGTTTTACAGTGATAAAACACCATACAATTTGCATTGTACTGTTAGACTGGTTAAAACACACACACAATATGTGCTCGCAAATTGCACTGAATCCGTTGTTTAAAAAAAAAATTGTAATTCAAAATTCATTATATAGCTGCAGCTAGTAGTTTTGATAAAAAAAGATTTTAGACAGAATGCTGAAAATTTTATTGAAAGAAATTAAACTGAATAAAAAGTATAATTTAAGATGTTTCTTTTTGACCTCAGGATGTTCGTCACAAATCCTAAGGATATACCCAATGCAGAAACAGCAGACGGTTGCCGTTGGGAAGTCTGTTGTATTGACCTGCCAGGCTGAAACGCAGGATCCGGCTTTGGTCACCCAACCACAGTGGAAAGATCCCAAAGGACTGGTCATTAACGAAGCTGCGTAAGTATCTACTATTTCGTCTTATGAAAGTTTTATCAAAATCAGTTTTATGTAAGAATCAAAATTGATTAAGGATCAAGGATCCATACTACGTTTATAGATACTTAATAATTTAAGCTGTCATTGATTAATTAGACTGATGACCACTGTAGAACTGAAACATCTGAATCTCACTTTCTAAAATACGTGGTTTTCTATATTTCGTTCGTTCGTTTTGTCCTTTATTATATAATAAAAATTCCAAAACATTCAATAGTCAATTTCTGAAAATATCATTATATTTCTAGTAAAAAGTGTGAAAAATATATATAAACCATTATTGTATGATTCAAAATCTATACAACTCCTCGAATTATAGTTTCACCATATGTTAAATTTCTATTACCTTAGACCTGGAACAAGACCGGAGATCTACACAGAGGCGATGCCGGCGAAACAGTCGCAACTGCTGTACATATCGTCTATCACTCCCACAATGGCAGGCAATTACACTTGTGTCGCTACCTACACCAACATGCCGCTCAGCGCCAGCGTTGTTTTAGACACTTTCGGTACGGAAATGCCAAATTTATTGCTATTCTTTAATACCCAACAACGCGCTGCTGATAAGCCGCTTGAAATACTATCTTGTAATTTAACAAATTTGTAGGTCATCATCATCACTCCAACCAGCTGCCGCCCACTACTAAACATAAGCTTTCTAAATCAACTTCTTGTGCGACATGTCTAATACCACCCGCATCTAAGTTTTGGGTGATATTCATCAGGACGACGGTTCTCATGTACATTGTGTGCAGTTGAAATTAAAAATGTATCTAATACCATCATTTAAAAGTAGAAGGAGACACAATAGATCTTTCCTTAACTGCGATATAAAAATATTCATCCATTTCATATTTTTTCTAAATCTATGCATGACACTTATAACTATTTTGTACCATTAATTACAGTTGCCATTACCTGGGTAAATGCTAATGAAAATCAATTCGCAACTAAAGGTAAAGATTTCAAAATTATGTGCGAAGTCACTGCCGAGCCTGCACCCTCCGTCGACTGGTTCAAAGAGGGAACTACAGTAAGTACAGATCTTGTGTGATATCATTATCTAAAACAAATTTTCTACAGGCTTTAATAATGATATGAATTTCGATGTTGTAGATTGTAACTTCTGATAGATATGTGATTCACGCGAACGGATTGTTAATTAAAAATATTGAAGAAAGTGACGATGGTACGTATACCTGCCGTGCAGTTGTGATACAAACAGGAGAGCTTGCTGAAAGGAATATAAAATTAGAGGTAAGAGAAAAGACACAATCAATCGCCATGCAGCCATTATTAATTAAAAGTAATGATTTGATGCAAATAAATTTGTTTACTAGGTATATACAGCTCCAGAAATGGAAGAACGTGAACCGAGGGTGGAAATAAAAGAAGGTGAATCGGCAGCTATCACGTGTAAAGCAAGGGGAAAGCCTCCTCCAACTTACACTTGGATAAAAGCGAATACGCGAGAGGTAGTATCTAATGAACTGTAAGCATAGCATGTTTCTTATATGAAACAACAATTTTTTAATGATTAATCTTGTTTTAGAATCTTGCAACGACTTCAAGATACAGTGTTAACGATAACACAGGTCTCCTCACGATCGATAGAGTCGAAGCTGGTGACTACGGAAAGTATATTTGCAGCGCCGTTAACCAAGCTGGCCAGAACGAAACAGAAATCGATGTAGAAGTCTTAGTACCACCGAAAATTTTCGAATTATTTAACACTACTGCTGCGGAGAAGTCGGACGGACGATTGGAATGCAAAGCAACAGGAAGACCTGCACCGCGTATAAGTTTCCGCAAGCTGAGTAACCGTGAGCCGTTTTTGAATGGACCTAGTGACGATGGAAGGTAACAAAACTCACATTTGGGAGTTGTACATACAGTTTTATTGCCAACATCAGTTAATTATAGAATAATTCACTTGCTACAGTTAATTAGACTTAAATTAGTTAAATTGGTAATTTAAATAGGTTTTTTTATTTAATGAATATGTATTTTTTCTCCTTTAAGGATAATTGTTGAAAGTAGCAGCCGTCAAACTGGTGATCAGATGCAATCTTCTGCAGTTATCTCATTATCTAAATTAAATCGAACCGATGATGGCTTATATGAATGTTTGGCGGAAAATGAAGGTAGATAATATACGATTCTGATTTTAATTTATAGCTGTGACAAGGTGATGAGGCAATTATGGTGTGACTGTTTTTAGGTGGACAAGCAAGGAAGAATGGACACTTGACTGTCCACTTTAAGCCGTCGTTCGAGCATATGTCCAATGTACCTATCTGGAGTTGGAATAGTCAACCGGTTAACATCAGTTGCATAGCGGAGAGCATTCCCAATGCTACTATTAAATGGAAGTCAGTAGCGATTTTATTTTTGTGTCATATCTTTATTTTTAACAGGAGTAATAGCAAAATTTTTTTTTAGGTTCCACGAATACGATTTGATTGAATCAGCACAGGTTCAAATTTATGGCTCTGGACCAATCAGCTATGTTACAGTGGTGCCAGTTGATCGCAAATTATATGGGGTATACAAATGCATTGCTACTAATGCACTCGGTGAAGCTGAACACGTTATACAGTTACGTGAAGCATTCCCTCCTGGTCCAGTTTCACAGGTCAGAAGTAATCTTTAGTCTTGATTTCTATCAGTCAATTTAATTATGAAAATTGTAATGCTTCTATAAAAATATCATTGAGATTGAAAAAAATATTCTTCCAGGTTAAACAAGAAACAATAACGGCCACATCAGTGTCGTTCAACATCGTTGGACCGGCTGAAGATATGGGACCACCTACATTGGCTTTTACAGTTCAATACAAAGAGAATGGAAACTTCGACTGGAATTTAGCAATGAATAGGACGTGGTCCGTGAATTCTCCCTACATTGTCGAAAACTTAACACCTATGTTCAAGTATGACTTTAGGTTTGCCGCTGTAAATCAAGTTGGTGCTGGCTCTTGGGGAGCTCCGATAACAGTAGACATGCCCAGAAGGTACAATAAAAAAATCATTAAAAATCCATCGTAATACGGCCTCATTTGTCACTTATTAGCATATAAAATTGAAGTCAAGTTTTTACGCATGGTATATAAAATTGAAGTCAAGTTTTTACGCATGGTATATAAGACATCATTATCTATTTAATATTTGACAGTTATTTTTTTTATTTTTTTTTGCACGTATACTTTAATAAGCATTTCATTTTCACGCATATACCAACAGACAAATTTTGGATTGTTATAGTATTAAGTTTGATGGGACTGTTACAATAGTTTATTAATGTTTCATATTATGTATGAAGGTCGCCACCTGAACAACCAAAATGGCGTGAAACAATAAGCTCGGAATCATTAATCCACGGTAAATTTGCGGATCGTTATGAACTTCAATGGAAAATTCCGGCCCATAATGGAGAACCTATAGATATGTATGAAGTCAACTATTGCCCAGTAAGTTTTTAAACGTTATTTTGACAATTTTTTTCATTTATTACATAGAAAGGGTATAAATACAATTAAATATAAAAACAACAAAAAAGGTGTTAATTACAATTTATTTTCAGGTATTAAAAGTGAGTGGAGAATGGCGGGTTGCCTTAGAATCGCAATGTGTTGTCGAAGAGCTAAAATCGTATGAGGCGATCAGTTACGAAGTTAGAGGATTACACCCTGACACCCGATACAAAATGCAAGTTCGGGCTCACAACGTGCTCGGTTACTCCCTCCCCGCCCAACTCTATGTCCAGACTGCCCTCGGTGAGTACAGCACAGAGAATATCAAACCACACAAGGCTGGCTTCTACAACGTCTATGCCGCTACTGATAAGCAGTCATCGTCAGTCGTCACCAATTCATGTGTTTCAATTTTGTTCATATCTCATCTTTTATGTTTACTTCTTTGATCTAATTTTGTGATGACCTGTGTCAGTGTTCGTAGTTGCTATTAACGCTGTTCGAAATGCGATCTATTTCACACAGTAACGATCCTTTTTACTTTTATTTTATTTTGTAAAAGTACAATGTTATGTTAATTTTAGTTAAGGCGTTTATTAACAGTGTATGTTTCTTTTTTAATGTAATATTGGCTCAAGTATATGTTTTTGTTCATCCTCCGTACAAATCATATTGTAAATGTTTTCAACTGTTCGCCGCCTTTCGCTCATAACCGATACACTCGTATGATTAATTTTCGGCACTATCAGTTTAATGCGGTTAAAGTAACTTGAAACTACCTTATACATTATTATTGATTATGTGTTGAGTTCGATTATTTGAATATATACACTACAACGTGCGTCGTAGAGTACAGAAATGATCATAATATCTTTTGTGCATGCTATTACATAACTCATTTGAAAATTCGTACACGTGCCTACTTTTAATTGTTAATTGATTTATTTATGTTGGTGTTATTTTCTAAAATCTGGTAAGTTTCATTTTACAATTATGTTCATTTTAATTTCATTGTTATTGGACTATTATTTTCTATAACATAATATAAGATTTTTATAGTATCATAATGTTTTTAGGTAACCCAAATGGAAGTTCACGCATTTTCCAATGGGCTCCATCTAAAATGGACATCTTAACTACGCTTCTGCTTTTATATTTCGTAATATAAATCGATAATTATAAACAATTAATATTCAACTTAAACTAATTAAGTCCAAAGACGACTGTTAATTAGGAATAATTTTTTGTGATATAACGATTTGTTGATGTACCTATATAAATATAAGTATGACTATCGCTTGTGTTATGAACGAATAATTATCATTTAATGATGCACCTTAAGCCTATGAAGCTATATAAACATTTACAATGATTACTATAGGACATTTTAAAGTATGATTGATTTAAGAAAAGTATTTCAATTAGGGTTTTAGATCTGAATGTAATTCCTAAAGACTCAGAATACGTAGGTTCTTTAAAATTACAAGTAGTAGAAAAAAAAATCGGTATAATTACACTGCCAAAATGTTTGATCGCGTTTAGTGTTTAATGTAAACCAATACACAAAATGTATTGACTTCTTGATGTAGGTAGAGACATTTGTGTACGAATTTTTGACGACTACTTTATTCCTTTTCATAAGACTTAGATTAAATTTTACTAGCTTATTGTGAAGGAAATCGTCCAGTTAGATCTAGATGATGTCATTACACTGGACCTAATATTGAGGAGTAAGCGTCAGAAACAAGAAGAGTTCGCAGAAAATTTTGGAATTGTGAATAGATCAGGGAAATGACCAATGTGTAAAAAATAAATGTTTCTAAAACGATCATAGTTGTTTGTCAGCCACGTCCATATAAATGAACGAAGTTGCCGAGAATAATGAAATTTTGTATCGATTTCATCTGAGGCGCTTCATTCATTTTCACCTATTAGAACCCCACGCAAATCCTGTAACAAAGTAAATAATCTGGTTTGATAAATTACTAAGTGTATTATATGTACAAAGTCCTTAAAAAAGAAAGCTGTCAAGATGCTTATCAAGAGACCAATCCAAAGTCCTTTTTGATTTGACAAGTGTGTTTGTGTCGCCCTGACTGACATTAGGTAAATATATTTTATATTAATATGTTGCGTAGATTATAAACCTGCTATTCAAATATCCTTCGGAATGATTGAATTAATACTGCATGTCCTTCTTGCTGGTTTGTGTTCCCTTCATATCACATCACAAAATAACCTATCAATACCATCAGGCATGGTCAATATTCCGTTAAAAAAATGCATCATTTATAAATCCTATCGTAACCTTATTATCGGTGTATAGAAATGTCATTTTAGGTGACATCACATTATTGTGTATTTTATTTATTTTTTTGTTCTGTAGGTATATGTAGTCTAAAGTATATTTTATTGTGGTTATTTATACTGGAAACTGCCAAATCGACACACATATTTATTTTTTGGGATTTTTTTTTTAATTATTGATTTTTAAAATAATTGGCGTAATTATTACATAGACGTAATTTGGTTGTTTCGATTAACGTTGTGTACTAGATTGTTTTAGAAATTTTGTGAATTGGATTATTTTCGTCAGTACTTCCGCGATTTACACGTTAACTTGTTACTTTGCGATATATAATAAATTCTTCTTAAATAATCCAAGTTACAAATATATAAAAATGTTTTTTCATAGGTTTAGATACTAAGGTGATGGTTTAAATGGACCAATTTTATTTTAAATACCTAATTAAAATTTAATTGTTTAATATTGTAATAGTACTGTAGACTTCCAGATACGCTTGTTTATAAACCGAAATGATTTTGTCATGGGGTTTGAAATGTTTATTTTGCATTCAGTCAAATTATTTGGAATGTTCGCATCTTGACAACTTTTCTTTCCTACTATTATTCTTAATACTAAGGCTGATAATCGTGCATCATAGACGTAATAGACATCCGCTATCATTATTTATCATAATTTCAGTTTCATTCAAACCCCATTTCACACCGGCGGAGCGCTTTCTTTACAAAGCAAACTCTTGTACGACCCTTTATTTGCATTATCTTTTCTCATTCTCTACTGGTGATCGGGTGCACGTTTTATTGAATTGAAAGCACTCTCTATTCACCATAGAACTTGTTATGAATGATATATGTAACGCTTAGTAAGATACTTTTACAAAGAAAAAAAAAATCACTCGCATAACTCTAGCACTGGCGCCATCATGGTATATTCTCACAATTACTTCCATGACATCTAACATTGATAACTATGATGCATTAAACTAACACGCTAAAGGACAGTAAATACGAAACTATATCTATTGGCTAAAAATTTCATTTCGTGTTTAAAAATACGTCGATTTTTATTTACTGTTCTTACCTGTAATCATTTATCCTTTAAATAAATGTTCTAAAGACGTTTCAAATCAACAGGCGTGGAACGATCTGGGTTTGCACCACCCCAACTCCTGTCGAGTGGTACGATTATTGGCGTGGCATTAGCCGGCGTATTCATCTGTCTGATCATTGTGGACCTCTTGCTCTTCTGCTTTAGAAGGCAAGGTGTCGTTGCGACTATGTGTGGCAAGCGCGCCAAGAAGCACAAGGAGGACGAAGCGAAATTGGGAAGGTGAGTTATTGCCGTTTTACTATTCTCGCCTCATTTTATCGATCAATTGTTATTATCATCGACATTTATCAATGCCCCTATCTTCGATTTGATGTCGAGTCGTTCCTAGTTACCTTGCTCCATGTTCCCATGTGTCAGTGTTAGTGTCGATGAGAGATGTTTCTGCCCGCTAGTCTGTACGGTTGGCGCTTCCCGCTCCCTTATTGCAGTACGAAGCCGCGCGCGCCGCCTTCCCCCGCGCCACTGCCGCCGCCCGTCAAGCTCGTACCGACTCCGACGTAAGGCACTATGAAACATTGAAGCCTGCATGCTCTGTTTGTATACGGTGCAGCCTCTGATACAAAGTCCACGTTCATCCATTTGTTCCCCAAACAAAATGTGTCATAATTTTACACCCATAAAAATACAACTAAAAATGTTATGCCCACTGCTAATGATGTGCAATCTTACGAACAATATTTCAAATTATAGTTAAGCGATGCACATTATGTAGTAAATTTAAATAATATTTAATACTACATTAAGCTACTTGTCAAAACTTGTAAAGCTCTAGTGTTTCACAGTACGCAAGTATTGTTTAAAATAACCCGTAGTATCTCTTTCCTCCTATTTATTACATGTAATATATTATTTTTATAATATAACAGCCCAGCTCATTTGATTTCAGTGTAGTTAAGTTAAATAAAAAAACACGCAATGTCCACAGGTATTATTTTAACGTGACTTTTTTCAGAGGCCGGCCGTTTGTAAATATTAAAATGAACGACTAAGCTTAGCGTCAAACGCCTTTTGTAAATATTGCCCGGTATTAATTTAATGTATCGTACGACAGCTATTTTAATTGAGCTTAGTTTCAGTAACAAGTCTGGTTAAATGAACGTTTAAATCAATAGGAGATTTAAATGTAAACTTAAGCGCTGCGTTCGCGAGAAAATTTCGTTTGAGTAACTTGTTAAATTGCCTGGAACATCTCTTACGGCAATGTAACATTTCTCCTACTTCGTTACATCATATACATACATACATACATACATATATATATATATATATTTACATATCATTCAAGCTGATGATATCACCTTTTTGTCTAAGCACTTTGTATACTAATAAAAGTATATTTTCTTCCTTCACGCGGCGTCATGTAGCTATATCCCGACGACACCAGTGTAAGATATTATTCATTAACACTTGTTTCTTTTGATTGCGCTAGTATAGTGCTGCTTTGTTTGGTTTGCATTGTTTGCTTGTAATTGTGTATTTTATAATGCAGTTGTACATATGCCTTATTTTATGATTACATTAATAATAAAATTTTATAGTATTTTTTATAATAACATCGTGCAGTTTGGAGCGAGTGCATACGCAATGATGTAACACGCGTATAAAATATTATTAACATGCAATGTATAGTTACATAGATGTTTTAGTTGATAGATAATAACCAGACTGCATAATAATAAATAAAAACTAGTTATATAATGCTATATTCCTTATTAATATTTTTGCCAGGATAAAAAATTTAATGTTAGGAATTACCAAGCGTTTTTTTAATTGTCGCTTTTTTGTCCTGGTAAAAATAAATATGTTGCGTTTATATGATCTAATTTTAATATAATGAATTCAACAGAGATGAAAAGGAACCGTTGAAAGATACTGGTGATGATACAATAAAGCGGAACTCCTCAGTTGAATTCGACGGTCGGCGGGTATATGCCACCAGTGGAACGATCATCGGGAAAAACTCAGCCGTTTAAAGCAAGGGTTCATTGATGGCGGCTTGTTTCATTTTTAACCCTTTATAGCACAACTTGACACACGAGTAAACTTCAAAAATATATCAGTCGACAGTTTAAGTTATGATATTTCTCAAATACGTAATCATTCAGATAATTTCGACGAGATAAACACGACTTTGACCTGATGGTAAGTTACGTTTAATTCGGCGCTAGTTAGGTTGATATACACTGCATCTTGCCCTTGGTTTTGATACTTAACGGGTCTCTTTACCCACAGTGCTTGTTATTACACAATTATAAAAAGCTGTGAAGGGTTAAGACTTAATTACCGTTTGATACCGTTGCGCAGTAAAATCTTAACTATGTTATTGGATTGCGAGTAAAGCTTGTGTGTTTGTGACGAGCGCGAACAGTATTCGAAACTGCCAAAAGACAAAGTATCGTTTTAGTGTAGCTTTACTCCCTCGTTAGTATTACATTTAATTGTATCCAGTTACATACGTTCGTACTTTCCTTAGTAGATATTGGCTAAGCTATCTCTTTTTTTTAACTTAACACCGTTTCACGAGGTACAGTGTGCCTTCTAGTGTATTCGGATACTTATTATGAGGGTATTTTAATATAAGTAAATGTACATAGTATTAAAAATGTTTAGCATTTATTACATAGTCACAAATGTAGTGTGCGTTTGCTCATTCCTAACAATTAAATCACATTTAAAATACCCTAAAATCCATCGCTTTTTTTTACAATTGAAAACTTTATTAGAAAGTACTTAGACTGTAATTGCAATTACAATAACTTTAAATATACAATACCTAACATTCTTATATTACTTAAACTATTATACTTTCTATAATGAATGTATGTTTTAATAAATAATTTAATATTAAAAATGTTTATAACAGAAAATTTTAATTTCTGCCTGGTCGACTTAACCATCTAAAAAGTACCAGTATCAAGTATTTCTGTAATTGTTACGGTGTAAGGGATTCAAACCGATAAAAATCACAATCATTTTTAAATTACTTCTGTAAATATACACTTTTAACATTTGTAAATAATTTATTTTTTAAGTTTAAACTTATTATTTAACATGGAACATCACTTAATTATTATGCATTTAGAATGTTAAACTGGAACACAGATCTCTGATTTTACATAGTGTCTTCATTTTTTTATAATTTTTATATCCAATTTTGTCTATTAATATATCAATTAGCATACCTATATTAGTCGTAATCTATGTTAATATATGTACTTACGTTTATCGATGTTTTTTTTTTTGTAACCTAATTAATAAACTTGACGGGTTTCTTTTACATTTCCTTTCTTAATATACTAAGATCATTTTCTAAATGTTGATAATAAAAAAAGTTACATTAGTTTCTCAGTTTATTTTATATTTTATAGTCTCTGTCCAATTAAATAGAAAATATGTCATATATAGTGAATTTCGTATATTATAATTAAATATTAATAACCCACATAATGTTCCCACTGCTAATACTCAGGCTTTCTCTCACAAGCAGTAATATTATAAATTATTAAACATGTTTTTTTATGTTCATCAAAATTTGTCATAAGTTAAAAATAAGTTTGTCATTTCATGTCTGTTATAAAGGTTTAATTAAATTAACTATTAAGTAAACACATAACTTTTTGACATTTTTTTTTATTATTTGTACAATGAGCTTTGACTTTATACTGTCTATTTATTCTCAATATTATATAGCTTGGTATTGTAGGTCCGTAAGAACGTAATCAGCCTCGTGTAATGTCTCCCTGTCAGCTTTTGAATGAATGTCCTATTTTTATTAAACTGAAACGCGCCTTTTTGATAAGAAAAAATAAATGTCTTTATTATAATGTTGTCTTTTATTTCTCTCTATTATTTATTATCTTAATTAAAAACTTTTAATTATTATAACTGTCTTCGTGATGCAGCGGTACTCTAATTCTGAGCGGCCCACATATGGTAGAGTTTAGGCGTGTGATAACGTTTATTATCAAACTAAAATATTAAAAAAAAAATAGATATTCAAGTGTTCATAAATGATTATTATAATAAAAAAGTTAAAATAAGTTTATACTAAAATAATTCTTATCTTTTATTATTGTAATGAAATCAGCCGAGACTTTTAGAGAGGTTTAGAGAGAGAGGAGAGACCTTTAGAGAAGAACTGCAGTTTTAACAGGTAACAATTAGACGCCATACAGTTATAGCTGATTAGAAGGCTAAAAGCGCAGAAATTTCCCGGTGTATTCCTAGGCTCGGAAGTATATTCCGAGGCTTCTTAAAGCGATTTTGGTGATTATACGTAGAGGATCTGTGCTTACTCCTGCCACCTTCACTAATTCTATATCGCGAGGGCAAAGACAGGTAATGTCGAACTTGCATCGACTAAAACCATCACGATGTTCGACCGTCGTCGCATCACGGCGGGGCCACGGGAACGCTTGCGCACACCTCCGTGAGAGCCAGCGCCAGCTGCACTGCACAGCTCCATCTTTACAGGAGAGCGAGCCCTCTTTCCACCTCTGTAAGGGCGTGCCAGAACATACAGCGCGCCGTCCTCTTGGCCGTTTATCGTCACCTGGACAACGGATCCTCTGATTTAAGCAAAGACGTCCATGTGGAGAGAAGTTTTGTTTGCCTCCTCATTAACAGCATCACTGTTCATCCACCGTCTGTTGTATTTAAAACCATATCAAAACTATTAGAGGAGCGATACGAACTCGTTGTGTATAGCTTCACAGTTATTAATCGCTGTTCTTATTATAGTGTAATCCTGTACGAGGGGATGCGCCGGAGCACAATTGTGCCCTCAATTTTACGAACAATGTCGCAAATGTTCCGTAACAATCACTTCCCAAGTTATTTGTAAGGGGATTGTCGACCTGTTATCGACAATGCGTGATATTTTCTCTAACTTTGTACCAATACCAGCAACCGCTCCTCCAATGAGAACTTGCACTTGAACAATGCACTGAAGCTTTATAAAGCCGTTATTTAGGAAGAAGGTGTTAGAAATGAGTGTGCTTTCAGCGTGCTTGTATTGAGATGATAACAGTATTCTCGTTTCCTCGATAATTTCACTAGGTACATTCAGAAGTAGAAACATTTATCCTTTACTACCTGTGGGCAGAAATACATCACTGTACTAGAGAATCTCAGCAAAGGCATAAATACTAATATTTTATATATATTCTTTGCACAAATATATTTTCATTTTCCAGATAAAATCACCTTAATATTTAATTTTCGATAAAGTACTGTCGGTAGCGTTAACATAACTAGTGAACAAGACGAGTCACGGGCGAGGTGCAGTCAATCGCTGTGGTTTGATACATTTTAAGAATAGGGGCAGTTGTGACGCACCCTGCTCTTTATAATTTATGGTCCAGTCCCTATAGCGGGGGATCTTTTCGTACTATATATAACAAGAATCTAAATAAAATATAATGAAAAAGTATCATTTAAATTTATGAAATTTAAAAAATAGCCTAGGTTTGGAGGAAAAATTCAAGAAGGAAAGAAAATTATAGGAGTGAAAATAATCGATTAGTAAAAGACAAAGTAAGGATTTTAAGAACTGAGAAAAAGTTCCATCAAATAAATGGCTGTATAAAATAGAATAGAAGTACAGGTTTAATCATTAATTTTATAAAACGAGTGAAGAATTACAAGGGAAATATTAAGGCTTTGTTGTTCCTTAACTTTTAATAAATCTGAATAGTGTAACATTTAATATTTCCTCGCCTGGTGAAAACTTTGACAAGCTCAATACGCTCGCTGACATTAACTTCAAGGACGAATGTTAAAATCGACGCTTACGGTAATTTAATATGAAATTCCTTACATTATATTAGTATATTAAATTCCAAGTTTTGAATGAACATAGTTATTTTATAACCACATACTGGTGGATTTTGATCGGAAGCTAGGAAAGGATGCCAACCTTCATAGACTGAATGCAGATATGAAAATAAATATAAAACGATAAATAGTCCTATTTATTTTTCCACTGCTAGAAGTTGGAGCCTCGTATTAGGAAAGGGTCAAGGGCATTTATCCACCAAGCAGATTTGGAGAGGCTGATGAATGTTGTATGTCCACGGAAATTGTTCTCATTTCCTGACGGTTTCCCTATATTTCCTTGTTCAAAACTCAAAATCAACCACAGACGTATTATGCGAATGCTTTAGAAACAGCTATAACAGCTTGTTATTATTTTATCTCGCAGATACATACGGCCCAAACTCACAACATCCCTCGATGAAAAATAAGGAAAAGTTTATTGTGGTCCAGTATATTAGATGAAATTGTTCGCCCTTCTATAATTCCTTATTGGTTATCCGACGCAACAATTAGGGTCCGGCACGCGTACAAGCTTACATGCAAGCACCCCCTTTTAAATAATTACCTCGGTAGCAGATGATATGGATTAGCTCCGGATAGTGTATGCCCTCTAATAAAGTATTAAAATTGAAATGTGGGTCGTTCGCCGATAGCACAGGGGTTTGCCATTAAGTCGATAAAAAACACCCATGAAAAGGTTATCAGGGGCACATTATACTTTTGATTAGGAAAAAAACGAAATGAAACCCCGCGAGTTTCATACGAATTAATGATATTTTTTTTTTGTACAAAAAAAAGGTAATATTTAAAATGTTAACTATTTATCTAAAAGATCGTTGAAACTTATATGTAATGATTATAAACATAATATCCGTTTACAAGTCCAATTGTACGAAAATGTTGTATCAGCTATATTCGTAACTTAATCTCAAAGTTTTCAAACAATATACAGGCATGTATTGTTTGAATAGAGCGCTAAACACCATCGATAATAACTTAACACAATACCGCTTCTATCCAACGTGCTCTATCAATTTAGTTCCGTTATTGACGTTCGAATACGTTATCCATCAAATTTGCAGGAAAACCCTGGGCCGGGAGTCGAGGGCGATAAAATGTGCCAACGCCTGTTATTGGTAAATATTGAACCTCTTATTTACGGCATGTCCTTGCAACAAAAAAAATATTATATAACCGAATTTAACTGTAAAATATTGTAAAATAAATGAACCGTTTTTCTGTACTTTGGGGCCATATAGTTTTATATAATATAAATTGAGAAGTGTAAAGATGTATGGATGCAAAAAACTGAGGACCGCGTGTGATGAAAGACATTACGGAAGGCTTACATCCAGCAGTAGATTGAGAAAAGCTAATGATGATAAACTGTGAAGATTTATACTGAAACGTTAATATGTAAACATAAGCCATTAACCCATTAACCCATTGGTTAAAGAAAAAAAAAGGAACTACATCAAAATATTTTTTGATGTACTTCCTTTTTACTTGTGTACAGTTATTCACAAGGATTGCCATAATCAGAAGAAGGGTCTAGTCTGTAAGAATGTTCAAACGATAGGGTCGTTCTCTATCATCAGGGCCTATAGAAATGTTTTGAGTAACAACATATAACTTAACGTAAAGTAAGTATTTTAACCCATTTTTTGTTTTGGATTTTTCGATTAATATGTTATGTATAAACAATATCTTACAATATAATCTTTAGGTGTGAATAACAATTTATTAAATTCACTTAGTTTGAGCTGAGTGTAATGCACGTCATAGCAAAGTGTTGCACTCATCACTCAAAGGAGATTAAACTACTTTGAACAGCTGAGCTTGCGCTGAATTCGATAACGTAATTGGCCGTAAGGGACTCGACGTCATCCTGCGCTGCGATCCGCTTTGGAAACCGTCAGGGAACATAATAAAGTAGAGAATACTTCCTGACGTGAAGAAAGTTCCTGCAGTGTTTTCTTACAGAACTTTGGCAACTAACTAAACTCTACGTCAAGAACATTTATGTAATGTACATATATAGCATTATTCAATTTTTTGTTACATTAATTGAATTTTTCATCAAAATTTTTATCTAGATTTAAATAAATAAACAGCTTACCGTGACACATACATACTGTACAACGTATTTCTTTTATCGTGGGGAAATCTTCTGAAAACATACCTTGCTTTTGGGGTGAAGACAAGGATATGTGGGGCTTCTACCCACTAAAACCCCTTTGGTGGTTTCCCTCAGTCCAGTAGGAAGGGCTCCGGGTTCTCTTACGGAACACACCGGTGCCCCCTGCTCTCTGGCATCCACGCTGTGCTACGGAAAATACAAGATCACCATGCATTTGCTGTCCTCCTAAGGCACATTTATTGAGCTTTGATGACCTCTATCCTTAATGCCCACCAACGCGAGGACGAAACGGAATACCCAAGTCCTATTCTTAATAGCCCAAGACTAGAGGGCTACTTTACATCTTAATGTTTCCATAGTTGGGCATGGAAGCTTTCTATCACAAAGAGTTAAGGATCTTTATCCACTACGCTATCTTTGTGGATGTCATATGTCCACAGAAGGTGCCGTTTTTAAAACATTTTTTCCTGACGATGTTTTCTTTCATCGGAAGATGTAGCTTAGTGGGAGTAAAACCTGCGTTTCTGGGTTATTACTTCTACTGAGCTATCATGGCTTCGTCTTTGAACATTTCTTCTGTAATATTGCTTTTATAATGACTTCTATCTCAATTTGTCATTATTAATACATTTTATTGAAAAGTTATGTATAGAACAAATTTATTTATAAATCAATATAAAAGCAATATTATATAGGAAATGTCACTCAGTAGTGACAAATAAGCAGAAGCTTTATGTATTGTGTTAAATAAATAGCTTATAAAAAAAAACAAATGGAAATAATACTAAAATACGATACATGACGCGAAGAGATATTGACGAAGTAAATAATTTTTGTCCGAGGAAAAACCAATTACAACAATAAAGGGAAACAAAATGTTTGGTCAATACAAACATAATTCAGATACATGTTGCGGGAACAATATTTCAATAGAAAATATATTATAGTTTCGATAATATTTAGTACATTTTCTGTGGAAATTTCTGTTATCAATCTCCATTTAAATAAATCGTATAGCAGTTATAATGTACACTGTGTTCCCAAAGGAAACACTCGTTACTTCATGTACATACCTGATCCGTTTTTACGGGACACCTTCAACAGAATATTGTTTCTATACGTTCGTTAATATGCATATAATACATTAAAATTTAAAATTATACATTATGGGAATAGTAAAGTTAAATAAATAAAGTAACAGAAGAACAACAGTTACTAATGTAACTGAAAGGTTCGTTATTGTTGCAGTGTTTGATGAAAGTAATGATAACTCAATTACCTTTACAGCATTTTTGTCAATGTCCTTATAGCTTCATACATTATTAGAAATATAAATAATTTCATAATCAAAACGTTCCGTGCTTATTTATCATCATTATCATTTGTCTGCACCTGCATCCAATGACCTTCTTTGATGTTCCGTAGGGTTTTGGTTTCTTTGCAAACTAATCTAGGCCGTCTCAAGTCAAGGATTTTTCTTTTTCCATCGACTGTCTTCGCGCGCCTATTGTCACTTCAGCTTACTAATTTTCTAGGATACTTTATGCACGTTTTTTTTATTCGATGATGCGATAAGTCTAGCAAGATATCCTCCTGATCGTAAATGATACACTTACCCATAACAACGTGGTAATTGTTATGATTGCACCACATTCTTCACGTCGCTGTGAGACATGAGATGTTAAGCCTCATAACATCATTTTGCATTATGTTACACCGAATTTCCTTTGTTATAACGATCTTCAAATCGGTACACAGTAATGTTTGCTGGTAGAAGTATGAGTTACAGTGGTACCTAAACGGTCTCCGGCAACAGAGTCTTACCACCAGTATCCTGATTTGAAACTCGTTCATCGCCTGATTTATAGTTTGTAATTGCGGTAACTAAAGTGTATTTTTTAATCTATGCTATTTTAAAATACTTGAGTGTTAAATAGGTGGTGGGGTTGTAAAAGGCTTATACTTCTTTATAAATGAAGAAAAATTTGCTCCAAGCATATTAATCTATTTATACAAGGTTTGTTTGCACAGTCTTGTCCTGCCGGGTCAGGGCTCCGCGGGTAAACAAGGGTGGATTATGACGTTCCACTAATTGTCACAGATATTTTAACGGAAACCTGAAACTCGGACCCCCTTGTTTCGCGTTGACGCATTTTGATTAGGTATTGGATTTGTTTAATTCATTTTGTACGAAGTTTGTTTACGTTGGTATTAATGAAATGAGCATCGATTGGTCCGGTCCGTCCGGCCTGTTAGTTCTGATGGCTCGTATTATATCAATAACAAAACCGTTCGTCGTCTAATGCTGTATAATGGAAATGTTTTAAACTGCTTTGTTATCTGACGTATCTTACATTATTTCCGTGGAACAGCCGTCAAGTTAATACTCCGGGGCGGTTCTCACCGCCCTGTGTTTTCGACACAGCCGTAAGTAGTCGAAGAATGGGTCCGAGTCCGTGTTCAAAGAAAGAGTAGATTTGCCAGAAATCTAAACACACACAAAAGTGAAAATCCGCTGCCCGGTAATGACATTCTGAGTGGTATACCAGTGCACATTACAAATAAAGTAGTCCGTAGACCTGAGTCCGACAAATTATCAGATGAGCTAAGTCAAAAATTAGTAACAAGCGATGTAAATTATCAGAGAATATATATTTTTATACAACTAATTAAACTTAATTTTGGTAACAGATTAATAAAATATATTACATATAAAAAAGCCCCAAGAACTCCCGTCCCGCCAGTTCCGAGCAAACGGTAGTATTGACTCCAAATTATATTGCTGCGCTGGATGACGAGCCTTGTTCTTTGTGCCAATTCGCTGCTGGCTCTGGGATTTCGGGTAGCTTCCTTCAGATTTTTGGAAATATACTTAAAAAGTTTAAGTGCACCCGGACCCCATGACCCTCAGTTTTCCACCCCAAATGTTTCAAATATGAGTCTCACTAAGGTTCTCATACTACATACTTTTTATGCAATATTTGATAAACTTATGTCTATTTAATCTATTTTATATTATCTCGTATATATCTATCTACCCCTAAAACTCTCTCTTACTTAACTACTAAAAACTTACTCTTATATATTATGAATGTCAATGGAATGGAATATTCCTTTTACTGTATATAGTTTAGATAAGAATTTTACAAAAATCCTTTCCCAAAAGGAGTTGCAAGAGTGTTATGACCAGCAAAGCGGGCGGGAAACGGCTAGTTTATATTATAAAATAGAACGTTTCGAGTTGAAATCTCATCGAATTGTAGAGCGATAGTAATGGTTGATGACTCCATGTCCGGTAACGATGAGAAAACGTGAAAATCGCCTTTGACCAAAAACAAACGATCCGTTCCCCGCGGCCGCGTCGCAGATGGCCGGCCGATTGACCGTAACGCCGCCGCGAACAAATCTCACCTAACGCCCGGATACCGCCCGCGGCAGATGTTGTTTGCGGAACAGTTGCGGCGCTGCTGTTCATCTTTGTTTCGTTTTGTTTACAATACGGATTGTACTATTACAGTGTTCGGTACTTAGACTAATAAACTATAAACGTTTACAAAATAATCCTATGTTCTTAACAATAATAAATATTTTTCTAAGTTACATATATAATATTAAATGAACATAAATGTTATATATATACATACTTACATACATGCTTACAAATAAAATTTAACTGTACCATTCGAAAGATTCCAATTTCCAAAAAAGAAGCCTAATCTTCATTGAGATTGGCTCTTATACATGTACTTGTATTTTTGATATCACAGAGCGACGAGATCAGTAGGATATTCACCAGTTTACTTAAGATTTTTACGCAGAACCAAAATGTAACGTTTCAAACTCCAGTAATGGAGATGCCCTTTAATAAGCAGAATAAATTGCAATCATATTACTAACTAGTGGTAGGTTTCTGTTGCAGGAGACTCTCGGTATCTACCACTGCAGCTATTTTTTTTCTCGACAAACAGTAGTGTTCAAACATTACTGTGTTCCGGTTTAAAAGGCGTATAAAGAGAAATTACTGCGGTAACGAAATTTAACATTTTGTGCCATCTCAAGGTCAGGAGTATAATGAGGTGTTGTGGACACCATTTTAACTGGCGCCACTCTATTATGGCCAGATGTATCTCTTAGAAACAGGTGCACGTCTCGCTAGTCTCATCTCTTTGTGGAATAAAAACAAAATGTGTATTGGAACTAATCATTATCAATTACATTCTATCAAACAACTATTTCAAGAATTTTAAAAATTGTTATTTTAACTTGAAAAGCTAATAAATAAATTTCATTTGTCAAATAATAGGAGGTATATCTCGAATAGATCTTTATATCAAGATAAAAGAGCCAAAAAAGCTGACACCATTTCGTTTCATCATTTTTTGTTGTTTTCAAACAAGCACAAAAGTATTTTCGGAATAATGCAGAAATATGTGCTCTATTACGGACTTCACTGAGATCAGAAATTCCGCCCACATTATATAAAGTAATGAATCTCCAACCCTGAGAAATTACCTCTGAATAATGCGAGTAATAAAGGTCGAGACATCGCTGAGGAATGAAAGTGAAAATAAACGTAGAAAGAAACCTCTGGGACGGCACTTGATGGGGTCACGTAGAAAAACATTCTCAACTATTTAGCTGGAGGCACGGTTTGGAGAATTTTAGTGGAATTGAATAAAACGGCTTGGACCCCTAATATAAATAGTTTACGCGATGTGCGAAAAGATATTTTGTATATCTTTTGTGTCGTTTCGTTTATACTGGCATTTTTATCGACATAAAAATATAAAAGTTTTTCTTCACCTACAATAGACTAACATATGATCTCAATTACAAATGTACCTTGGATGGAGAAGCGAACTCACCAAATACTGAATATCGTATGTTGACAGCCAAAACGCATCAATACTGCCATAAAGAAACTGCACTCTTAACATTCCCATTTTTGGAATTCGAAATCGTTCATCACAGGAAGCGTAATCATTTATCCTGGCTAGTAAAACTATAGCGGCAAATTTACATCATCAGAATAGTAACTAGATAGATGACCATCCAAAATCCATAATAAGTGGTATTATAATCCAACCAGAAACTTTCATATTGCTAGACATACTGTTAGCCACTGCTCCGTAGAGGTAAACGGTATGTATTTTAGCAAAAATTTTTATAAGCACTATTCTTTAGGTATTAATTGGTACTTTAGATAGAATTACATATGATTGAAATCTAGGTATTTTTAATAGACAATTTATATTCGAACAATGATTTATATCAGTCGTTTGCTTATTTTCAAATCAATTCAACCTTGAATGTAATCAAACGAATTGCTCGTCCACATGATAGTTGAAACAATTTTTTATAAGCCCAGAGAGGAGAGAACGTTATTGAACATATGGCTTCCGTAATTTTATAATTATCTAAATTTCAAAAGGTTTAAATGCACTTTTAAATAGAATTAGTCTTTTGGATTTTTCTTATTTTACCAACAGTCAATGTTTTATTATTTTCATAAATCGTAACGTGCAATAAACTTCTGCCAAGTGAAACAAATATGATATTTTGTGTCTGTAAAATATCTTAGTACTTAACAATCTCACCGCGTTCGAAACAAATGTAAAAGTTTATAACCCCTTTATTTGGCACGTAATAAAGTTTTACGATACGGCATTTACTTAGAGCGCGAGTTGACCCTCCTGCGAGAGATCCCCGCCCGACAAAAGTTTATAATTTAATTATAACACCCTATGGACTCGTTATCTAATGTACTGCACCTCGAAATATCGCCTTTATGAATAACTTACCGTGTGTTTACTAGTAAACTTACTTGTGCGTATACCTTTCTCGCGAGAGGTCATCAAAGTAGATACCATCTCAAGTTATTATGTTTTAGGATAGCATACTAAATAAAATTTTCCTTCTTACGTTTACGGTGTTTAACGCAGTATGTTGCCTTGTATAGGGTGGCGCAAAAGTAATCCTCCTATCAGAAAATGCCATAAATTTTGCCTTGATGTAAAAAAATTAAAAGACCAAATAAAAATAATTCACAAGAAGAATCAAAGTTTTTCATATTTTTTTTTAAATTACAGCCAAATAACCTTCCGATGTTTTTTGGCTGTAATTTAAAAAAAAAATATGAAAAACTTTGATTCTTCTTGTGGATTATTTTTATTTAGTCTTTTAATTTTTTTACATCAAGGCAAAATTTATAGCATTTTCTGATAGGAGGATTACTTTTGCGCCACCCTATATATAAACTAGCAGTAAAAGGTTTAAATTTTATCATTTAGTACTATATTCCACTCAAATTTACTTAACACTTAATTAATTTCGCTTAAATTGAATTGCTGTAAATAATAACAATGGTAAGATATAACGCAAATCAAACAATGACGTAAAAATTCTTGTATTTAACGGCAGATGCTTTCGTAATAGGGACGAGTAATTGGATAATTCGTACCTCCATCCTCCAATTACTTTTGCCTTCATTACCTTCCTTGAATTACAATTAAATAGAGCAACGTATAAACAAGCGTATTTTATTTATTTCATCAACAATAAATTAACTAATATAACTTTATAATCCTCTAAGAAACGCATCTAGGCTTATTCTTATTTAGTCGAATAAAGTTAATCGTTTATAAACATATGTAGAGATATATAAATAGATTATTCACGTTAAGGAGACTGGTTAGTTAGAATATTCCTGCAGCTACTGATAATAATTCCAGTGATAAGGCAGCAGCATTTTTTGCAACCTTCACCAATATACTAACGTCGCCAACGCGCATGCTAAGCATAGTACAGCAGCAACCCAAAAGGATGAACTTCCGTGTAAATCAATAGACATTTAATACAATGAGATGATAAATAAGATATTCATAACAATTAAACAGTCCACTTAATTATCCCACGGTTGGGACTTGTGGTCTCACACAATAAAAGAATCAAAGCTGTTCAAGAGGGGGTTAGTAGCTGACACATGAATATGAAATCTGTTATACTTTGAGCGTGGTATGACATATCCATTTTTCATAATGTATGTCTTCACAGGAAGCTCAAGCTCAGTTGGAATCGAACCTACGACTTTTCAAAATGTATATGGCATACAATCGCCTTACGAATTAAAATCACGGTTTCTATTACCAAACAGATGCTTTAAAGTAATTTGGTAATAACCAAACGCTGTGTTAGTGTTGTCATCACCAGCTGATAAACGTCCACTATTATCCAACAGTACCCATAGGTAGTAAACCTATATCCATAGGTTACGTTAGCGTTGTTATGCTATGTAGGGAGTGCATTGTATAAAATTACCAGCATCAGTAAATTGTCGCTTGTGAAGTTCTGCAGGTGTAACACGAGTTCGAAGCTTTCACCGATGCGAACACAACGTACGGGCGCATTGGCAACTGTTAGGGCCTCACTTAAATAGCTACATCTACTCTGCACTCGACCACGCAGCTGGGTCCGGAAGGGAGACAAGATTTTATTGTACAGCCTGTATTCCACTTTAAGTTTATGTACTAGCAACACTACGCACACATACATTATAAACGAAATTTACTAGTTAATACAACGTTGTAGCTGCTGCTGTGTACCTTCTTCTGTCGGAGACTGAATTGGTACTACAACAGCGCCATTTTTGTAACCAAGCAGTAATATATTACTGTGTTCTAGCTTAAATGGCGCTATATCTAATTAAATACTTCAGTAGTAACAATTTAACTTACGATATAATGTCGCAGTCGTGCTCTTTACACATTCTCATTGTTGTCGATAGGTGTATTACTTACCACCAAGTGGTGATTTGATTATCTAGCTACTATTTTGTGTAATAAATTACTAGTGTTAGGTCTCTGTTGCCTGAGGCTGTCTATGTAGACACCACCTCAACAAGTGTGTTCTGGTTTGGAAGGCGTTGAATGTAGTGTAATTACTTAGGATACGAGACCTAACATATTACGTCTCAAGGCCATGAGCACAATGTGATGTGTACCTAACCCAGCATAGCATAGCCTAGCATTTTTCAATGACTATTTTTAAATTTTTTTTTAAGAATGTTCATTCAATTATGTACAATCTATTTCACTTCATTTAATATAGGTAGTTAGTACAATTAAGTACAGGAAGTTCTGACTTCCTGTACCGGTGAGTTTTCACTTCTTTTTGTTATAGTTGTACGTACTTATATAAAAGAGACTCGGTTTTTTTAATGTAATTATTTTTAGTATATTCCTATCTACATTTCTAAACGATAAAAAATATAAATTAGAGATCAGTACAAACTTCTCGTGTATTATATAAATACGGTAGAAAATTGAGTTTTGGTATTCAAGTGAAAATGGTAGATATTTCGGTACTTAACATTCATCTTCCTGTAGCAATGTTTAATTTTATGGACTGGAAAAATCTCTCCTCGGCGGGAGGGTCTCGCGTAGGACAATGGCATGATTTGTTACGCGGACAGATATCATCTCCCTAGAAAATTACCATCCGAGGAGAATCAAAAGTAAAACATTCTTTATACGACCACCATTTCTTACTTTTGTAAAATATCTTTTTATTAATATTACTTATCCCTTATAGTTGTTCTAGCTTTTTGTTTCATTTATTAACTGCTTAGAAATATTATGATGTGTTAAAATTGGTGTAATCATAACATAAACATATATTTTTATATATATTTCATCAAATATTGTAATCATCATCAGCCGACAGACGTCCACAGCTGGACATATGTCAACCCCAAAGATTACATACAGTCAGCATGGCTGCTGTCGTATGTAGGGGTTCATACGGGCGGATTTGAGCCACTTCCCACCACGCTGCTCCAATGCGGGTTGGTGAAAGCCAAAGCCACGTTAGTTAATCAGTAAGGTGCACCACGAGCAGATGAGGTTGGTTTGGGTCCCGTGAGTTGTTGTGCGGGATCCCTTACACCCTCTAAACATCGTAATAACTTTGGGTTATTATTAGTTGGTTATTTTATAGACGTTTATGAAAATAAATTATTAATAGTTTATAATAATGTTAACAGAGATTTATTCGATAAATTTACCAGTAGTGGCAATAACTGCTATCGTCACTTTCCAGATATACTGTTTAGAGTCTTCCACTATAATTAAGGTATCGTATACAAACTTTTTAAAGGAGAATTCACGAAATAATTTCGTGATGATTGATTGTAACGGATAATGGCTCCCGTTTCACCGTGCAAAACAAACTTTGATGCTATTAATATCGGAATGACCCCCTGACTGCCGCACCACAATCAACCCTTGGGTTGGCATGTCCCATTGTTGTCGCTTAATTAATTATATAGAGGATTTTTGTGACAAAGGCAATAGTCATTACTGAATTTTTCAATAAAGTTCGATTTGGACTTTTGCAACGAGTACCGGGACATTTAAAGAACTTTTATAATAATGAACTGGATGATTGAATAATTATAAATGATCGAAATTAAAAACTCTTAATGTATTGAGATTATTTATATGGCAATGGATGAATTAGAAATGAAGGGTTGATTACTTATATACAAAGCATTGCCTTTGTTATATGAACGTTATACGGAAGTATGTTTTCAGTATTGACTTTTGTCAAATATTTTAACGGAAGTAATGGCACTTATAGTATTCGAACACAATAAGGGCACTATTTCATATTTATTTAACTTTAACTTAATTGAAAAAATATTATGATTTATTTAAAGTAAAATAAGTTAATTGCGAGACCACCGTACGTCACAGCTGGTTATCTGTAGTATCAAATGAATTTCTGCCAGCTCTACCTTAGGGACCTGTTTAAAGTTGCGGGACGTCAATTTGTCTTACTTTATGATTTCGCAAGTTGTAGGCGAAACACAGCGTCGTGGTCTATAATTACCCTGTAGAACTACTTGCTAACTAAATGCGAGCAGTTTGATATCAAACATAGTGGTATTAAAGCAATTTTCATAGCAAATACAGCAATTTTCTCCGAAACGTGCGTCGCATTTCCGCTTTTGTTTATACATTTGCAATGATGGATAGTTTTTGTCTTCAACTTTACAAACAACAATTTAGTTTCTACAGTGTTAGCTTAAAGAACTAATAACTAGCTCTATCATCAGTTGATAGACGTCCACTGTTGGACATAGGCCACACCCTAAGATCCCCACATGGATCAGTCCTGCGCTGCCCGCATCGCCGGGCATCAGAGGCCACCGTTTGTGAGGGTTCACATCGAGGGATTAGGGCCATTTCCCCACCACGCTGGCCCAATGCGAATAAATGGGAGCCGGAGTCTAGTTTGTTTATTAGCAGGGTGCACCACGAGCAGGTGAGGTTCGCTTGAGTCTTGTGAAATGGACCCTTACATTACTCGGTTAGGTTCATATTTACTGCAGTACTATTTTAAACCTAAAGTTAATGAGTTATTTTTCTGTCCGTTTAAAGTACCACGCGAGCTGTAACTGATAGCACGCTAGTTTTATTATTGAATTTAAAATTAAAATGCACTGAAAACATTGCTTGTTATATTTTTCAGGCAACCTTACTGAATATACATTACTATCAAAAACTTTACCCGCTGGTAATTTTACACACAAATCATATTGTTATTGGTTAATGTGTAGTTTACCCCTTCGTTGATTTTGTAACATTAAACCATTTAAATAAACTTATTGTACTGTTAATTGTAGTTGTGTTAATAACTTATATATTCTTAACATATAATATTTAAAAATGTTGTATGTTAAGGATTTTTTAATGGTTATTAATCTTTTGACACCTATTCATTCAAATAATTGAGACTTTGCGAGTTTAAAGTAATGAAATTCAGCGGTGATAAATTTATAACAATTATAAAACGAAATGGGGTATAAAGTGTTAACCCATAAAAAGAACATTACCCGAGAAGCCCGTAATACACAGGTATAAAATATTTATTAAAGGTTCGGGACCCGGTCAGCCCCGCAAATTCCCGGCGTCTCTTGAGGGATATCTGGCTTTGTACTATCCTTTATGGTATACATATCCGTTATTTCAGGTGTATATTTTACGATTTTTTAACGTATCTTATATACATAAAAACATACATGAACAAAAATATATATTAAAGAATTTGTAGTTATTTAACTATCATTTTAATTTCTTACAATATCCAGTCTTGTTGATTGAGATGATAATTAAAAAAAATCTATTATAAAGCACTGTGGAGTTTCGTAATATATTTTTAAGTATTAGGATGTATTGTACAATGAATACGATCTACTTTTATATAATCGAGGAGGTGGTAAATGAGACAATAATATAGGCTGTATGGATTCAACTTCTTCACCTTTCGTACTTGTATTAGTATGATGACTAACAACAAAAGGAATGATTCACTCAGTAACTTATCATTATTTAATTTTTATTACCTTATCGTCCACATTAAATCATCAGCCATACACGTCCACAGCTAGACATAGACCTCTCTCAAAGATTGTTACACGATCGGGTAGGGATTTATATGGGGGGATTTGGGTAATTTCCTATCACGCTGGCCCAGTGCGGGTTGGTGGGAACCAGAGCCTCGTTTGTTGATTAGCAGGGTGCCCACGAGCAGGTGAGGTTGGGTTGGATCCCGTGAGTTGTGCGGGAACCCTTAAACCTCTTTAAATCAACAATATTTATTTGGAGATATTAAAATATATTGATTGGCTTATCTTAGCCCGTTTTATATAATCCTTAGTATCATATGCCAAGTAATTTTACAGTTACCTTTATTTATCGAGAGTTTTGTTTTCACGCAGATTTTGTTTGTATCTATGTAGATAAAAGAATGACGAGCCTTTTGCGAGTATAATGAATTATTCTTTCTTTTTCTCTCTCCTAAATATTAGTTATTTATGTTATAACTAAAAGAGCAATGTCGAGAAAACCCAAAAAGAATTTTGTTGCTCATAACATAAACTAGAAAAAAGTACGTATATCATGTCTACCCCAATTCTTGTGTATAACGGGGAATAGAAAATGTTATCACCTAACAACAACCCAGTAACCCTTAACCGCAGTACGTAATAAAGCACTAAATACGGGCTCTATGCGAAGGCGAATGACCCCATGTCCCCGCGGGACACCTGCTGATGTTATTGACAACAAACCGTGTCGTTTCTTTTATTCCCTCTTCCCAGATGAAAGGGGACGCGCCCAAGATTGTTACTTTGTGTGCGCAAGTTTATTGCTTTGAGCGTCGGAGAAAGTCATGCGAATCTTGTCAAATGCTTTTTACGATCTTGCTTTGTAATATTCATAAAAAATGCACAAAACGATTATCACATTAATCTTTAACCAATATGTGTATCATTCATGTTGTGTCCATCTTTTATTAGAGATGCAACCAGAATGAAGCTATGATTAATTTGAAAATTTTGTTGTAACACCTAAAATTATGTTGCAAGAGGCGGACTGCAGTTGTAAGGGTTCCTGCACAACTCACGGGACCCAAGCCCACCCTATCTGCTCGTGATGCACCCTGCTAATCAACCAACGAGGCTCTGACTCCCACCTTCTCGCATTGAACCAGTGTAAATGGCCCACATCTCCCCAATATGAACCTCTACAATCGCGGGGATTTTTGGGGGAGGCCTATGTCCAGCAGTGGACATCTATTGGCTGATGATGAGGTGGACTTAATCCATATGGGTATTCTCTACCAGTCAACTTAGGAAGTGGGGAGATGCAGTAGTGAGATATGTGGAATATTTTCACATTTTAATACAAACTACACACTTTGTATACGTATATAATTACTAATATACATAAATAGTACATATATAAAGTACAAATAAATACATACATAGATGTGAGGCTAAAAACATTTTTTTTGGAGCTCTTGTAATCACACAACATAAAATCATCGGGCAGGGAGTTACAAAGTACATGAAGACTTTTTTTTTTTCAACGGCCAATTTATGTCCCCACTGTTAGGGCACAGGCCTACCCTCAATATAAAGGCGATAGTCACCACGCGGGACCAATGCGGCTTGATGACGTATAGACTTGTGTTCACTTAATGCTGTACTCTTTGTTGATGAGCCTAAATAAATAAAATAATTAAATTGATTATCACTGCCTAATTATATATTAGGCCGTAAAGGAAAAATGCATCTATCATAGCATATAATTCATATACACACTTAATCTAAGGCAAACGCTTACATTAAGATCTTTCATAGACTTTTATATTATATTTGCTCTGAGCGATGCCTTCTTTCGTTTTTTTCTTTTATTCTACGCAGCGATGAGACGAGAGAGACGTTCACTTGATGGTAAGTGATACGCCTGCCCATAAAACCGCGGCGCTAACAACGACGATATACACAATAAAACACTGTGCTCGTCGTCTTATGACACAAGATGATAAGTCCCTTTACTACAATAATTTAACTAACTACGACACCCTTCAAACCGTAACAGTAATGTTTGCACACTTGTTTAGAGTGGCCGAAATAGGAGATGCTGTGCTAGCCACCTAGATGATCTTCGACGACTGTGACCTACCATCAGTAACTCTCTCAAGTATTTGACGTATCAGTTCTTAAAAATAATTTCCTACCAATAAGATACAAGTTTGAGATGAAATTTTGACCCCTATTACTCAAATGAATGAATAAAGGCGACAAGACCTTTATTGGGTTCTTCAGTAACTTAAGAATCTAATCGTCATCATTGTGAGGCTCCATTCTAAAATTGAAATTTGGCGATCAAATTGAGAAAACTATTTCAATATTTAGCTGTTTTCTTATAATAAAGTGTTATTAAAGTTTTTGTTTCGTGTAGAGAAGTTAAAGCAAGAGGCAATTGGCAATGTGGACTCACTTATGCAAGTAGGGTACACCTTGCAAGTCTTCACATTTTAACTGTGTTTCATAACATATATATAATATAGTAGTATAATTACACCGGTACATGTCTTATATTTCAATTTTATTTCACGTCGATACTAAGCTCACCGAAATGGCTGCTCGGGGAGCCCTAAAGCCGAGGCTTCCGCAGCCAGAACACGGTTACCGATCTGGCTTTGATGCATAAAGTATTCATAGCAAACGTTCCAAGACATCACACACTTGTTTGTTCTTTACGGATGTCTTTATATTTTGTTGGGTCCAAGCTTTGTGCCGTCTGATCTTTCAAAGTTAAAGTTGAGAATTTTGAATAGCTTCACGAATATAAATGAAAAAGAAATTACAGTATCAATAGTCTTAATATTATTTCTTATTATCTTATTTCATTTAGGTTTCGAAGTCGCTAGATTACTAATTCATCAGAAAAACTTATGACATACAAAATTTTTTTAATTTCTTGAATATTACAGTAACAGTAAGTATTACTTTTTTTAACCTTAAAACTTTTTATATTGTATATAATGTTTAAGGATAATAAAATTTTATAAACATACAAATATTTATGATATGTGTAACAATAATATATAAGCTTGCGTTTAAATTTAACCCTTTGAGTTTTTTCGGTTACTTATCAGAATGATTTAGAAAATATTTGTTGATCATAGAGCGTCATATGGTATACGGGTTCATCTGTGCTACTGTTTTTTTTGTTCTACTAAACAATGAGGTGAATAATTATATCTCCTGATAGTAAATGAAATGTTTGCTAGTTTAATATAGTCAGGTAGTTTACACTGCACCATATTGTGCTTGGCTTTGTATTGTTACCTCTACAAACTTTCTTAACAACGTCTTGAAATCGGAAGAAAAAATCTTTGTACTGTATTGCTTGACTGTAGAAATAAGCGCTGATATTATATCCATCTAGATCATGATCAGATACATCACCTGCGACTCGCTTGATTTTTTTTTATATTATTTTAATAAATTAAGCGACTACAGCAGCGGGACGTTTACTTGATGGTAAGTAGTACATCCGCCCATAATAACTTGGCGCTGGTTAGAATGATATATACTGCACCACATTGCGCTCGTCGCCCGAGACAAGACGCTGGTTTTTCTGATTGACCAACCTTGTTTTAGTTTACTATAAACCATTTTGAATTTCGTGTTCATTAGAAAAAACTACCCATTTTTATAATTTTTTGGGGCTCACTGCACCTTCACTAACACGTGTTTGTGGCCCCGAAGAAATAAAGGTCAAGTACCACTGCTATAGACGGTGTCTAGCAACAAAGACCTATCGACAATAAAATACTGTATACCACGTAAACGAGGAACATTAACTCTTTTATTTCTATTCCCTTAAAATCTTTTAAACTAGAAGAATTTTTAATGCTTTACGCTTAGTTTCCTTTTGATTTCTTAGAAAAAAAGTGAATAAATCTTGAGTCTGTGTATCGGTGCATGAAATCGGAAATAGCGGACATTGTACAACCGCCCCACATCCGTTTGCCACTAAATCCGATTCACAATAAAAGTCCCGAACACCATAAAATAATAAATATTCCTTATGCGTTTTATTGTGTTACTCTTTTGTAATATTCACAAATCTTATATGACATTACTGCAAGATTTAGGAGCTTCTAAATTGCATGTTTATTGTAGTTTTGAATAGTTAAACAGTGATAAACTTAATCATTGATTTCATTCAAATCTAACTCGTTTTTTTCTAATTTCATCATCATGATGATGCTTAAACAACTTTGTTACATCTACGTAAAATAATGACGACAATGCATCATACGTTACTGCTTTTGTATTAATAATACTTCCTCTAACATTGGAATACATACATAGACAAAAAACAACAAAGTAAATACATAATTAGAAGTAAATAATACATTTAACTATAATAAATTGTACCGGAATTACCATATATATATATATTATAGATTAGAAAAAGTAACTGAAAACAAACAAGAATGTCGGAATTTGCTATTTACCAATACATAAGGTTTACTTTGACTGGAAGTTAAACCTAGCCTAACAAGTTAACCATCTTATTGTTTTAGATTAAAAAAAAGAATAAACAATTGTTGGTTTAAATATTTTATCATATAAACTTAATTTTGGAAGAATAATTTTAACTTGCATGCCTTTTATATTTTCTAATCCAGGGGTCGGGAAACTGCGGCTCTTTAGTTCCATACGCAAATATTTATTTTATAAAAAAATTACATTTAAAATTGTTTTGAATCGACTAACAAGGATTGGGCACTATTTCTATCTCTCAGCCTATTGTACTCGCTTACTGTTGGCAAGAAAAATTTTTGTGGCTCTTTAAATACTTTGAAATTTTGTAAATTGTAATTTTTGTTTCTTCCAACTCATAAGGTTGCCGACCCCTGCTCTAATCTAACATTTTTCTGAAAATTCTTAAGTAGAGATAACAGAAAAATTCTTTAATTAGTCGAGTGAAATAAATGTAAAACCATTTTTACAAGCTTAGCCGACGGCGTAGCCGTATCATAAATTATGTCAGCGGTCTCGACCAGAAAATATCCAGGATGAAAACAATATCCCACTGCAGGAGGCTTTAATTACAGATAAGGGCGTGGATGAGAAATTTTCAGCGCGCTTCGATTTAACATCGGGATTTTCGAAATTTATCGCCGATCCCATTGTGCTAATTAATTTCGAATGTTTCTAAAACGTTTAATTGGAGCAAAGCAGTTCGTTAGATAATTCCAGTTAAGAATTAATATCAACACTTACATTAAACTCATTCCTCTCTCCGAGTTCCGTTTGAGCGATTTATGTTTCGCCATCACTGTAATAAACTTCATCTTTGCCTCGCAAATTAATAGCGTTTACGTTTTTTCGATTAATTTGTTAAAACGTTGATTCAGAATTCACCTTCAGTCATGAAGTGAAAGCTGGCAGTAATAACTTAACCATGATTCATTTTGATTAAGATATCACTGACAGCTTTCACTTCATGACTAAAGGTGGCAGTTTCGTCATTAACATCATTTCCAAGGAGTGTTAATATTACTCAGGCGGCCGGTCTTAAGACACATACCGAAATATTTTTTAAGAACTTGTCGAAATAAGATAATGTATGCCTACTTGACATCGAGAGAGAGTAAGGCAAAAAAAATTATGATAATCAAGTTTGATATTAATTTTTAATTATGAATATCTTGTGGAGATTAGTTTTTTAACGTTTTTTTTTTATTATCCTATATCGTTTCTATCTCCGTGGTGCACCAGCTGGTTATATGTGTCTTGACATGGAGTTCCCTGATTCTTGTTCGAGCCACTTGTTTAATCCTACCACATTTCATCTTCTTCTATCGCATTGTAACTAAACATATGTAAATTGATATATTGATATGAAAATAACAATGTATAGATTTAAAGTAAATCGCATATTGTTTAAAATGTATAGGTGTTTTTTTTGACAATCAGACGGTATAGTCTCCCTTAAAAAGACTTATCTTCGAATTCGCAGCTGTATCAGTATTCCGCAGCCGTAGCCATCGAGGGGGCGGCACGCAGCACCAGCATTTCATTACAGTCTCACCATATATACCTATCTACGGATATATTACAACGCAACGACAAACTGACATGACAAGAATACCACACTCAAAATTCTGTTGACGTCATATTGCAATTTTCTTTTAGGGTGTTTTAAAGAAAAAATATCACAACGTTACGACTTTGTGTATGGGTGTGACTATGATGGGACATTTAAGTAGCGTATGTTATTTTTATATCGCGATTTTTGTGTTACCTTACCTAACTTTAAACTTCAACTTCTATATTCTTATGTTTCATTATATATAGCACTATATCTTAAGTAGTAATAGGCATTAATTATATGCGCAACAGTAGGAATTAACTTTATTCCTTAGTTGTTTTAGTTGAAATCATTCGATAAAAAGTATATCAATATATATTTACTTGATAAAATAAACTTTCCGTTACTATTAAATTTCGTCGCACGTTTTATTGGAATTAAGCTATTCTGAACCCTTTACATGTCTCGACGTTTTGCTGGCATTACTGAGGCTTACCGGTCTCCAAAGGGTGCAAACAAAACCACCAGAATTGTAAAGTTTACACATACACAGTATATGTTATGTAGGTTTCACGCTAAATCCCGCTAATGTTTGCGTAAAAGGCTTTGTCGTGAGGATTTACCGTATATATGTAAATCCCATTAAGCTCAGCTTCGACATTGCTATTTATCACGACGCGAAAAAGCATATATTAGTAAAATTTTTAATTCGTATTTGGGCGCAAAAAAAATTAATGGATTTATAACTCAACGTAGCGCTTGCGCAATAGTATCAATAAATGAATCGCATTGTTTAATATGATTTCGTTTCAATTTAGTTGACAAGCATTTTTGTTAAACAAGTTTTTGGGTATTTTTAACAGGAGTTATTGATAGCGCCTGTCAAATTTTATTAGCAAATTTGTTTACTTGTTAAATTGGGGATATATGTTAACAGTGTCAGAAGGTTATTTAAACAAGCGTTTGGAGCAATGGTTTCTTTGTAAATGGAAATTTCTTACCAACTTGTTTACGGAAATTTGATGATGTTATGCAGCATCATTTGTAAATCAATTGAACTCGATCAATTGTACAGTTCAATACCAATTTAGTACTCCAAGTATTAACTATCGTACATTATGACGTCTGCATTGCTTCTATTATTAACGTCCAGTAATAGTTCGTAAACATTAGCGTATCTAGTTTTAGCTACGATACTTTAGAAACTAAAAAAATTTTTATTAGGAACTATTAAAAGCGTATGTTGGAACGTTACTATATTTTATCTTGTGTATTGCGATATACTTGAAATAAATACGAAAGCAATGGGCAATCTGCAGAGGAGCCATAAAATTCGTAGTACTCGTAAACTATTGGGGGTTTTTATGATTCATCTGCAGTGTTTGCTGTACCCTCGCAGAGGAAGTAGCGCGAAGTACAGTAACGCACAAAACTGTTTATCATTAAAAACTATAAAATATATATTTGTACGGAAAATATTTTAAGAATAAAAAAAATTTAGGTACTTTAAATGATTATTAAAAAAGAATAATACATAAATGTAGATAAAGTTGAGTATTTTATTAAGCCCTTTTCGCTTTAAAATGGAATTTTAATGGGTTTAGATGTGTCGGTAAACGTAGATTTTCAATAATTTATTCTTCTGTATATTTTGGGTACTAAATAAAAAAAATAAGGTAAATATTTATAAAAAAGTGATTTATAATTTTAAATATTCCATTTTTCTATTAAACCATACATTTAAATAAAGTTAAATTAGAAATAATGCCTACAACTTGTCCGGAATTCTACTATTCTCGATTCTGTTCATTCTACATATATTTCTTTTATTTACTATTTAGTGCTAAACTGTACTAAAGTGCGAAACTCGGTATAGTTTTCGTGTCTAAGTAAATTTGGTCATCTCACACAACCTCTGTTTGTGAGGGGTCAGCCCCCACGACGAGGTATCAAGATTTGAGGGCACTAACAATGATTCATAGGCACGGCATAGATTTTATTAAATTTACTCTATTTTGTTTTATTTTACGTCAAGAGGCTTGTTTTAGAATGAAAGCGATGTACATTTATCATCATCATCATCAGCCGATAGACGTCCACTGCTAGACATAGGCCACATATAGAGGGATTTGGGCCATTTCCCACTACGCTGGCCTAATGCAGGTTGGTGAGAGCCAAAGCCTCGTTTATTTATTAGCGGGGTGCACCACGAGCAGGTGAGGTTGGCTTGAATCCCCTGATTTTTGTGCAGAAAGGACCCTTACACGATGCACATTCTTACTAGATTATTAACGTTAGGATAATTAGTAAACTCGTTTGGAATTTATTCATAAGTTTTCATGATATTCTTATTCCTCACACAATAAAGTATGTAAATATTTATATGTATTAAGTAAACGAATAAATATTATTTATTTTAATTTAAATTTATTTTAATTTAAAGTCATCAGTAGCAGCAATAGCAGAGGATGCGTATCAATATATGCTTCGAGTTGCAGCTGATGGTCATAGTTTCAGGGCTAAGGGGCGTTCCTTGGGAGATACCTACATTCAACAGTAGTCTTCGATCGACTGATAATGTAACAGTACATTATGGAAAATAAAAACATTATTTACATTAATTTGTTATTTTAAAGGTATATCACATCATCGTACAGATAATTTGCTACCAGGAAGTAAACCTTATGGAAACAACAACGACAAATACACCAACAATCAAAGACCATGAAAGGTTTTTACCTGCATATAAACGTATATATTAATATGTTTTAAAAGAAGACCCTGGTCGTGTATATTCTTTACTGGAGATTGTCAAGGCCACCGTAGCTCCTGTTTCTGCCGCCAAACAGCAGTGTTCAAACGTGTGTTTCCGCCGGAGGGCGATGTAGTAATAAAATTATTTGGGTAATGAGACTTAACATCTATGTTTCAAGGGTCTCAACTATCACAATGTGATGCTATGTATATCATAGCTATGTGCTTCGTTGTTATGACCATGCGTTAATATTATCACCAGAATGTCCCACTCGTCAAGCAACTGTATGTGAAACTCCATGAAAGATTTGAATGAAAGCGGTGGTATTATAGCGTTAGTTTTAGTTTGTATATGAAGTATATGCTATGGTGATTTATAATCTAAGATCTATAGTTAGACAGTTAACATATTTTATATATTTAATTTTTATTTAGGACCATCAACAGAGTAACCTGGTTTTGTTAACACAAGTCTATATGTACTTTTAGACTCTTTGTTAGATGATATTAGAAGCGCTCCAAAGTTTTTAGGGGAATAGTGAGAAGGCATTATCTGGATACTCAAGAATAGTACCTCGTATGTATACATTTACATATATATGTATTTCTTATCATAAACAATATATCGTCCTGATAAGCGCAAAGTTGTTATGACTATGCGTATCAGCGTCAGGTGAACAACTTATTCGTGTTGTCGCTTTGTCGAATAAAAAAAAAGGAAAGTCTGTCTCTGATGTAAATGATAATAGCTTTGGAAGGAATTTTGAAGTGCATTTCAATTTTTGATTTTAAGCAACAGGTCCTGTGAGGGGATATTGAAAAGAGCAACTTTGTCAGCAACTATTTACGGAGCTGATACAGAATGACTACTTAAATAAATTGTATAGGGGCGAAATGGGCTGAAGTCACGTACTAGCTGTCCGCCGACATCCTCAATATTCAGAGATCACTTCAGTTCGCACGCGGCAAATATAATTTTGAACAGGCAACCCCGTGCCGGATATCTTACCCTATGCCCAACTTCGGACAACACGTAATACTTATTCACCTTTTAGATCCGGATCAAAAAGCACATAATGCTGAAATTTTAACAGCCGCTTTTGTGGATAACCACTTCCTTCGTCCCATTGTTCACTGCTTCAATTTCGAGAATAGATGTGGTGGAGTTTTGCGCTGGGATAGCTACCATTATGATATTGTAAAATTTAGGCTATTCTATCGACCTTCCTTGTAGTAGTGCAATGCATAACCGTTTGCTTTGTAACTCTGGAGTACACGCTTGTTTCAGTTTTTTCGTCTGACCAGCTATCTCTCTTACATCTGGACACAATCTACTTGGTTATAAAAGCATTTCGTAAATTGTGATATCGCATATAAAAAAATCTTTTAGTAATAGTAAAAAATTTAAATTAACGCAAATTAGCTAGTTTATAATTTGTCATCATCATCCTTAGCCGACAGACGTCCACTGTTGGATATAGGCCTCCTACAAAGAATTCCACGTCGTTTGTTGGAGTTTATTTAGGGGAATAGAGCCGTAACCCACCACGCTGACCCAGTGCGGGTTGGTGGGTGGCCAAAGCCTCGTCTGTTATACAAAGGTTGACTTGGGCTCCGAAAGATGTTGGGTGGAACCTTTTACTCCCCTGTTGATTCTGTTGATTGCTTATCAACAAGAACATAGTTTTAGAAAAAAATGATCTTTCTATAATAGAATAATTTCTATGTTAATATTTAGCTTCAGTTAAGACGATTTCTATTATTAGGTTGATTCGTCAGTACAATGCACATGCAAATGTTCGGCCGGTTCCACATTAAAGTCTTCACAGGCTTCAAAGGAATTTCAAGTAAAGTGGTTGAGTGGTTTCGATTGAAGTGATTTTCGTCGGTCTGGTTCGTGAGTACAGTAGGGAGACCATAGTACTAATATCATCCGAAGACTGATGCCGGTCGTACAGAATTCGGAAAAAAATCATTTTAATTAAAACACCCTACAAAGGATTAAAATATTAGCGAAATAAAAGTAAAAGAAGGCTGAAACCTTTGTTCAGGTGCTTAAGGTTAAAGCGTAGAAAGTAAATATTACCATATCCGGTTTAATCGAACGTCTATTTATATAATACAGTATTGCGCAAAGCGTGAAACTGCGTTAAACTTAAACACTTCTCTTTTCTTGTGTGGGATTCGTAACACATGGAATATTTTGTTCAGTCGGTGTATTTTTACAACTATTTTAATATAAAAAAATTACCATACGAAAAAGTTATGATTATGAAATGGTAATGTTCTTGACTAACTCGCGCATAAAAACCGTAACAAAGTAATACGTTATTGCTGTGACCGTTTTATTCAGTATTCCACAAGCTTCGCTTCCAATGCAAATTGCCTCTATTCTACATGAATTAGTTCAAAACACCAAAAACATTCCTTCATATATACGATTATGATGTAAAGTAACAACTGAAATAAAATAAATAAAACTAGTACAAATATAAAACGAAATGGGAACGGCAAACAGCGTAAACGAAATGAGACATTAGCATTTATGGTAATTTTTGTGAAATTGCTTTATATTTTTCGTATGACGAACATGTTCCGCACCACGTTACGTGAAATTGAACATTTTTTTAGATGATTTAATAAATCGGTCTCCCATCGGCAATACCTTATTCATAACTCACAGGATTGCCTTGCTTAATAGACAACATTTGCGATACACCCCGCGTCCGTCTAATCAGCGAAATAAAAATATCTAACAATTTTTTTTAAAAAGTTTCAAAACTTAATATAAGAATTTTCTTAGATATTTTCCTTCTGATCACACTTCATGTAATAGTGTCTCTTTTACTTTACAAGCTGTCAGGTTGTGGAACTCATTTCCACAAGACTTACGAGCTAGTCAGAGTCTAATAACGTTTAAAATTAGACTTTACTTTCTTTTTATCCAAAGAAGCGTGACTCATAGTGTTATTCCAATGTTTATATATTTATGTACTATAACATACCTTTATCGTAAATAGAGATAACTATTATTTATATTTATATGTATATATCATTAACATTTTTTATGTATTTGTTATATTGTTTATATTTCTTCTGTTCTATCATTTAATTGTGTACAAGAGTTAGGTTTGCTATTGTGGCTATATAGTATATAGTACAGTAACCAAGTTTTTTTTTCATAATTTTATATTAATATATAATTAAATAAGTGAATAAAAAGAAATAATCTTTAAATCCAAACTATGTTACATATATAACGGTGGACAAGGATTTGGTTTTTGACGCAAATTGACTTGATCAGACCTTTTGTGGTAAGAAAGAGGCAACCACCAAAGTTACAGCAGTACGGCTGATGCAATTAGTTAATGCCCGCCTGCTGTATTGCGTTCATTAATAACATTTAAACCTATTGTCAATCTCTGAACATTATTTCTACAGGACTTTGTGTTTTCCTGGCATTCATATATATACTGTTTGATCGCTTTTTTGTATGGCATTATAGGAACTGAATACTGCATCATTTTTCTCTCCGTGTTTCGCTATTTTGTCAATGGAGTATTAACAATTACAAATTTATGAAAATGCGTTAAAATATTTGTTCACAATATCCATATTAATATAGAACGTGGTAAGTTCGGGTTACTCATGGTACGTCTCTATTGCCGGAGACAGTCTTATTAGATACCACCACACCGCCAACTTTTGCCTTTTTTTTTATAGGTAAAGTGAGAAACGAGCGGACAGTTCGTGTGATGGATAGTGATCACTCACGCGAATACAAAGTCACAAAACTTGAAAGGTCACGGCTTCGTTGCTGACCTCTGAGATAATGGTAGATTCTTTTCTTGAAGGTCTCCATGTAGCATTGGTTCCGAAATACCGCTGATGATAACTGATTTCACAAATTAGTTGTGTGTGGTAAAACGTTTCGCTTAAAACACAGTAGGAGAAAATAAAAGGAGTCGTAAAGGAATAGTGTTCAAACATTACTGTATTCCATTTCGGACAAAATTACTTCTGTAACGAGATTCAATATCTTGTGTATCAAGGCGACGAGTACAATGTGGAGTAGAGTTTATGATTCTAACTAGCGCCACATTGTTATAGACGCGTGTGTCACTTATTATTAAGTATCGCTCGCGCGTGTAGTCAGTTGATCGAATAAAAAGAACACGCATACACACTATGCCCTTCATATAGATCGTACGGATGCAAAATGCGGGGGAACAGCTACAAATAATATGTGTGTATTTAAAACGAAATTGAAATTCAGCTAACGATCGTCACGAGTGTGATTGACGGCGGGAGGGTTGATTCATCCTCCCGTTACTTCTCCCCTACCCCTCGGAGACCCCATCGCCACCGCCGGTCAGTTGTCATAATTAATCGTCGATTCCACATCGACGCAACAAACGACAAATGGAATGTGTAAAACTGATCAGCGCTGTATATAAAGGAAACACTCTCCCTCCATTCAATTACGTTACAGTAAAGTAAAGAGCTAACTAATACGTCTGTAGTAAGTATATATTTACATTATTATTACTTGTTTCATTATTTTGTATGTCGTGGTGATATTAACAGTAGAAGTAATGTAATGATTCTTGTATCTGAGAAAGAAACGGATCAATTGATTAAATAGATGACACTTAGCGACCCTACAACTCACAAGTTACAAATATATATATATGTATGTACACACACACTATATATATGTACATATATAGATCCTATTTCTGCTACCAACCAGTAATGTGTAGACATTAGTGTTCCGGTTTGAGTATTTAAGTAGTGAATTTACTGAGGCAAAGAGAATTAACATCATATGTCACAAGGTTTCATGCAAAATGTGATGCTGTGTATATCAATCTAACTTGTGCAACGTTGTTATTGGCAGGCATGTACTGAACTCAAATGAACGTCTCTCTCCGTCTTGTCAGACTGACAAATAAAAAAAAACATGTGATTATAATTCGCATTGCAGTAGTATCTACCCTAACAGCCTCATATAGACATAATTGTTCTTTCATTGCTTTAGAATTACAGCGGAAACAAAATCACAATTTTCGGTAAGAAATGAATTGGACGCTGAAGGGTTGAAGCGGACGAGGGCTGAATAAACATTCGCTCAGAGGTTGATTTGTTAGGAACGGTACTTGCATACAAATACTTCTCTACCTGGGACAGTTGTTAATCATTTATGTAAAAAGCGATTCTCTTCATCATTAGTCGCAGAAAAAGATTCAAAAGGACTACTACAATATAATGTTATAAAATAAAATCAGACAACCAAGGGTCTGTTGTACAGGAAGATGGTTCTTAATGATGATGTTATCCTAAAAAATCCTCCATCTGTATTAGATTTGGTTATTCAGTTTCATTACTGGTAAAACGTTGAAGAACTAAATAGTTCATAATTAAACCTTTTTAACATAATTACATATTAACTATGTTACGATAAGACGGATGAGTTTGGCTTTTTTCATTTTTAACTTAAGGTATAGGATTAACAGCACAGATCAATCAGTCGAATGGTGCCCTTATGGAAGTGGTAAGAAGGGTTCTTCTCTCAAGACGGCGTTGGGTGGTGCAGCCGGCGTTGGCGGGGTTGTAGATGTGTGGAGAAGCGTTCCTGTGGCGCTGTCGTAAAGCGACGGAAGTGGGACATCGTGGAGATTTTAATCGGTGCAAATCCTATATAACCTGACCCTACCCCCACGAGTGCAAGTGTGCTTAGACATTTTCCCCACGTAGAATATAAAAAAGTAGACTATCTGCCGGACTACGTAGATAGTTGAAATCGATGAAAAATGTGTTATGGGAAATTGCTTTCAACGTTATTATAGGAAAAGGTTTGTTCGTGTTCAGCGCAGTGTGAATTAAAAAAAAAAAAATCGGCAGTGTGCGTTGACGATAGACTCCGCCGCAAAAACATTGCGAAACAAATTGAAATTGCCAATGTTCCGATCATGTATTCACTATATTTTTGTTAGCCGGTGTTACGTGAAAATTGGACCCCATTTCGTATATTTTCATCACAATGAACTATTATCTAGTAAAATAAAATTTTACTACATAATATTGATTAAATTACTGGTGGACAGTTTCTAACACCGTAAACTGTCTATGTATTACAGCTGGACCAATATCATATTATTTTTCCACGAAGCGACAGGATAAGCAAGACGTTAACTTGGTGGTAAGTGATACGGCTGGCCATAACAACGTGACGCTAGTTACGATGATATATACAATAACACATTGTCTCGTCGCCTTGAAACATAAGATATTAAGTCTCGTTACACCAGTAATTTCAATAGCTACCCTTTAAATACGAATACAATAACATTCACATTTGCGGCAGAAAATTACTGGTGACAGCTCTATACAGCTGGAGACCGTCTAGATCAGAGGTTCCTAGAATAGTTTTCTCATAGGACCACTACATAGGCGACATGGTGCAGTGTTTATCATTCTAACGTCGAATTGTTATGAGCACGTGTATTATCACTTACTATCAAAAGGATATCTTGGTTTACTGCTAGTTTCGTCCAATGAAAAATATTAAATCTATATTTATCTTTTGGAGTAATTAATGATTGTATTATTAGTATCATATATATAAACTCATTACACTTTATATTATTTTTTATTATAGTTTTATCACTGAAAGATATCGGCTCTAAATTAATGAATTGATGGACTCATTGTTAAGGCTATTTCATTTTTGGTTTATTTACGTGAAAGTAAATGTAGTGCAGGTCTATATGGACTCAGAAACATACAATTAAAGGGCCGCAGCGGATCAATGGGGGGTCTGTGACGGGGACCCCCGTGGGACAATCACGGAATGCTTTTATTTTTCCTGCCCACGCCGCATTTATTGCCTCATCAGTAGTGGTTATGGCAACGGGAACCATTGTTTTCGTTCTTGTTGTAAATTATATAAACTTTTCTATGTACCTTTTACATACGATTTATGTATGAAGTAAACATGTTTTATTATATTATATGTACTAAAATCATCTGTAAAAAGATTTTAGGTTTTCATTCAACTATGATGATGATAAATTATTTTATGACGAAATTCGTTTAAAATATATATGAACTATGTTACAGTTAAGCGATATTAATATAAAATATCGTTTTTAATATTGATTCATCATATCGTACCACTTTTAATTATTAATGCTTCATCTGTACGAATGGTAAGTGCATGGTTCCTTTCGTAAAATATTAATACAAAAAGTGTGGTGCAATGATTGGATTTTTTATCGCATCAAGTAACGAAATGATCAATGCTTTTATTTACCAAAAGTGTATTATTATATGTGTTTAGTGTGATACAATTCATAATAAAACATTTTATATATAAATTTGTTCAATATTAAGTCCTTACATATGACATTAAGGAACATTAAGGGTCTACAGACAAGAAAGTAAGGACCTAATATTAACATACACTAGTAGATGCAATGAGCTAGTCATTCGAAAGGTGTTACTTATAAAATACTAATCTTATTTTTATAAATGGAACAACTTATAAATGGAACAACCTCAATAAGAGTGTATTTTTTAAATGGAACCTGTCATGTATTAGCCGTTCCTCGCCCGCTTAGCTGGCTATTATGGGTATAACTTAGGTTAGGCGGGTGCCTTACTCACTTTTGATAAGGAATTTTGTAAAATGAATTCTTAGCTGAACCCTAATCTTTCTCTGACCTATACTACTCTCGGTTTTATCGTTTCAGAGATATCGTGATGAGTCTTCACATAGGTGGAAAGCTCTTGTATGTGTATGGATATATATACAGATTTTCACACGCATATAAGAGAAAATAAGATTATCTAATCGTTCTTAGTGTATGTAATCAAATTACTTAGTTTATACAATATTGCTAATAGAAGTTTAATCAGAATCGGACGCCAGGAATCAAATTGGCTTCGTTAATCGCGATACCTTGAATCGCTTCATCAGCGTCGCCTAATTATATGCCAAGATCATGCGCATAAATCCCGTTGTGGGACTTAGGATAATTGGGAATGTTTCTAATTGACCTTTAATAATAATAGAATGTATTCCGATAGAGATATTTTCCACTTATCTCAAAGTTTAATATGTCCATCAGTACCGTCACTCGTCTAAGCCTAAGATTTAAATAGAAAAAAGCGACAGAAGAAAGGTGTTAATGTTTTCTTAAAACGTACTTAAATAAGCGTTATTACAATTTTTTTTACTTTGTGTCATTTTATTGTATTGACTAGAATATAAAGTAATTTTCTTCTACTTCTCTTATTTATAAATTTTTATTTAAATGATAATACATTAAAGTTTGTACACTGTTTACCAGCTGAAATAGCCTCCATGACGCCATTTATCAATACTCCTACAACAGTGAACTCTCACCAGTTACATTTAATGAACACTATGTAGAGATTAATATTTTATGTATTTATCGTCATAATAATCATGAGCAAATAAACAACTATGCAAATTCGGGAGCGATGTTTCAGCACCACCCTCGTTCCCTCCCCAATCACTAGACTAATACGTCGCTAGTGTATTGTTTAATTAATCCCGAACGTTACATAGTGTAACAAGGTTCGAATCTATATAGAATATGTGGTATTAATAGAAACTATATAAAGATAAATAACCGGTTTTTATTGCATTTCAAAGAAATTCCAAAAAGCAACACTAGTTTATTGATGATAAGTCTGTTTATTTATTTATTGTTCAATATAGTTTAGAGTACACAATAATATTTGATACTTTAACCATAGTATCAGGGCAGCCGATATTCTTGTTGCCAATCAGCAATGAAAATATTTCTGCTTTTATGTCCGAAGAGCACAGTAATTGATACGAAGCATCGTGTAAGAAGTCGCCAACGCCTTAGCCCACAAGCTATTACCCTCGTTATTTATTTGCCGCCTTATCAGAATTGTCGTTCCGATTGATAATATTGAGAATCGAAGTATCTTCGGCGAGCAGGCTTTACTACTTGCGACTTGAGTATTAGACTCAATTAATGTTGTGTATAATTAAAATTGTCTTTGTCGATAGAAAAATACAGTAGATTATATCATTCTTCGAAGATATGTTTTGAAAATTATGTATTTGCATACTTTATTGTAAAACCGTAAATTGAGGTATACAAGAAGCGGGCTTTATGCCTGTATGCATTCTCTACCTTTGAAATGATGAGATTGTTGTAAATGTCCCTTAGAAGATAGCATAAAGCATGAAAGGATCTTATATAGTAAAACTTTCAGTAGATAAAATCTACTTTACTTAATATTATAAAGAAGTAATGAAATGTAGGGTAACGTTTCAATTTTAGTAAGTAATGGCCGGGGCATTATGAAACAAATGAATGCAGTGTTTAATGCCTGAAAAAAAAAAAGAAATTAAAACTATCCAGTTGAATCTCAACGGAAGTGAATATCTAGCTGCGAGCGCACGTTACGTGAAACTATTTCAAAATGCTGCTCTTAAGCCAACAATAATATTTTACATTCATTTCGTATTCACGCTCTGAATGGTCCGAAATCGCTGCGGACTTTTAACATTAAGAGTGAATACTTAACATAGACGTTAACCGAGTTTAACGTTCATAAACACATTACACAAAATTAGATATAAAACTTTAACTTAGATACAACATGCCAAAGATCTAAGTTTCATTTCCTACGTATACGAATTATTTAGGTATAAACCCTTTCATATAAATTAAGAACTACAGGAATCAAGATTTAAATAAATAGATAACGTAATGTATGTGAAGTAGTAAATAAATAAATACTTCTTAAAGTTATTTCTGAATTAAGGAATAACCTTTATCTTCTATAATAATATAGTTTATTTTGTGTATAAGTATTATTTAAGTATCAAATTTTCTTTATATTTGTACTATACAATTGTATTTCTATGACTTTAAGCTAGAAAATAACAAAATAAATGTTAATATTTTATGAAACGTATTTTAACACAAAGAACGTTAGCGAATATACGTTAATTAAGTAAAAATTGCCAATGTAACAAAATTTATTTATAATATTTATAATTACACAGGAAAAGAGAAGCCGTTGATCAAAGGTAATAATTTGATTTAAGAAATATTTATAACCGTCGTTAGTCTACCAAAAATTATGACTGCCTATTGGATGTAAGTGTATTTGTTTATATTCTTAATTATTTTCGATATTAATTAATAAAGTGATTATAAAAAAGGTCAAATGACGATAAAGACGGCCAAATAGATGGACCGCTTCGGTCGTAAATCGTTGAGAATTGTTTGAAGCAGGTAAATTAAGACCTTGTAAAATAACAATCGTTAGGGAAGACCAAAGCAGTAGACATCATTCGGTTTAAATTATGATAAAACAATTTATTAGGGTCCTTTAGATGTATAACAAATAAACAGAAACATGTTAAGGTCATTTTCAACAATATGTATATTAACATTTATATGAAAAACCAGCAAATATTTTTTATGAGATACAAATAATAATATTGTTGAAATGTCACCATGAGATCTTGGACAAAGACTACATTTACAATCTTTAAGACGTAGCGCAAGATTATCCGGTCCGTTAGTAACGTCTCATAAAAACACTTCTTTTGTTTCACTTGGCCAAGATGGCGTCTGGTGCAAGAATGCTTTTATTTTAGCTTCGAAGTAGATAATTGTTTTTAACTTTCATAAGAAAAGGGCAATCTTATTAGGACGCTCAGCATGCCTATTCCTTAAGCGCAATTTAGGGACATTACGCTGCTTCATTAAATATTCATTAATGCTGCAGTGCACATTTGCAGATGTTTAATACTAACATTTTATCCTCTTAAGTATACTTCAGGAGATATATTGCTTTATATTCATCTTATTGCATTCATTCCAATGCTTTAGCGGGTTTCCCGTTTACCTTGTAACACGGACATCCACATGTGTGGATTCGGAAATATAGTAACAAACCAGTTCTAAGAAGTTCTGCTCTTTATTACCTTCATAAGGGTTGTTTTAATGTAGCAAGAATGACTAGTCATTACATAGATAAAGCCTGAAATCTATGAGTCAACGCCTGTGGCGGTCAGATTTCCTCCCATTGAAGGGAGGCGAGGCTTTGGGTGCGTCACGTGACGCGCCGCGTCGTCGCGCCGTCGTGTCGCCTGTCTCCCGTCGCATGGCAACCACCCCACATTAATAGCCCCCATGAGTTTGTCGACCTCTTAGTACATACTCTGACTAATCATTGAAATTCATTTGGACTATTGAAGCTCGACGACGTTTTGATTATTTACTTTATAGCATCGGTAGTAGTAGAAATAAAATATTCCTTCTAATTTCAATATTTTGATGTTTGTTTGTACCTTTTGAAAAAAAGGGGATTTATTTGGGATTAAAAGATGATAACTGTTATTATTTTGTAATCTTATAGACACATGGTATCATTATCTGTTGGCGCTTGACTGTGACAAAACTGTCACTGCATGTTTTGATCAAAAGATACTTCAATAGTAATCATATTTTTTTACGTACTTGCTATTTTACAAGTACTTATGAATGAGAAGAAAGTAGTAATGTGCTAATTAGGATATTCGTACAGCTAGTAATTTTGAGACTTAAAATGTTAAATGTCATCATTTATGTTATTTCATTATCTACGGCTCTCTTTGATACGAATAGGTATCGTTGCATACTACTGTCAGGTTGTAGAAATAGGCGCTATATTAACGCCAAAAAGTTTTTTGAAACAGTGATGTACCACCAATTAAAGAATATGGTAATATCAGTATGCTTGAACTTTACTATATTGTAAATTAATGTACTGGGATAAGAAAATCGGAGAAAAGCAGAAAGTATAATAATCTGGTTGTAATAGGAGAATTGGCGGGTTTGCGATGATGCAGTCGAAAACCTTTGTTTATTTAAGAAATCCGATATAATACCTTATTACTTGGAACAAGACAAGGTTATAAGAATTTTGTATTTACTAAGACCCTTTCGGTGTTCATCCTTAGTAGAGAATGTCCTTAGAACACACCGGAGCCTTTAAGCACGTCCTTAGGAGAGCCCTATTCCTGCCCTTTGTTTGCTACGCACCTAGATGTCGTCGTTTGAATCCCTGTACACACCCTGGAGATCAGCGCGGAGCTCCCTAAAGTATTAGGCAAAATCAATCCTGGCTCGTTGACCGTCGCGACTTTTAACGCGAACGGCGTTCGACACTAGAAGAAAGAAGTCAGCGCATTTCTCTGACACCACGACGTCGACGTTATCTTAATTCAGGAAACATTCCTGAAACCATCTCACTATGGCCCTAAAATCGCAAACTATCACCTCGTTAGGAACGACAGGTTGTCGGCTATATACGGCGGCACCATGATCTATAAAGGAGGTCACTTCACTGTGTCTCTCTTGAATGCCCTCACCTGAAAACCATCGAAGTCTCGGCGTGCAAAATCGGCTTCACTGACGATCAACCGCTTGTTCTCGTCTCTTGCTACGCTTCACCATCCAAAAAGGTAGAAATCGAAGACATAAGGATTCTCCTCGACCTCAGTCCATCTGTTGTGCTTGTTGGCGATTTCAACAGCAGACATAACGGCTGGGACCCCCTCGGCCAGAATCCAAATAGTTGTATTCTCTTAAAATTAGTGGAAAAGCTAAACTTTGATATCATCGCCTCTTTTTCGTCGATGAGAATCCCACAGTGGGACTATCAAAGGCCTTCTGTTTTGGACGTGATGCTACTGAAAAATGTAGCTGTCCACATCTATTCAATGGAGGTTATACATGACCTCGGATCTGGTTATTTCCCGGCACTTTACAAGCTGGACCAGCGCGCCGGTGAGGTCCCTGTGACCAAAACCATCGTTGACTGGCGTAAACTTAAGTCTATGAAATCCCATCATCTCGACGAGATACCGAAATCGAAGAATCAGCCGAAGTGACAATTCGGGCGGTCGATTCACTCTCTAAACATACCTCCTCGGCCGTCTAAGACTCCAGGAGGACAGTATTCAAATTGGAACCTCAATTCGGGGCTCTTCCTCAGGACATTCGACGGCCGATCAGGTTGAAAAACGACGCCTTGAGATTGTATGATAGGTACCGCTACGAGGTGAATAGAGTTAAGGCGCGCCATCTTCAAAAGGCCGCATGACATCGTAGCCCTCTTCTTTGTTGTAGCTAAGGCGTTCGATAAAGTCTGGCACGATGGCTTGATCTACAAGCTGTGCGCCACTCCCAAGCGAATATATATCTTCGACCGTCCTGTCCATTAGGGAGACTCAGTCAAAAATCTCGGGGTTAACCTAGACCGAAGACTTACTTTCAAGAGCCACATTCGCAGAATGAGGAATAAGGCTGCCTTTGTAACGGGCAGACTTCATACCTTGCTCTGCAAATCTAGCAAGCTAGCCCTAAAATACAAGGTGCACTTAAAGGCCTGCATAAGACCTATTATGACTTATGCGTGCGTTGTATTTGCGCACTCTTCCTCTAACACCCTTAAACCCATACAGGTCATCCAGAACCGTTTCACACGTAAGGCCACGGGTGTGGAATGGTATCAACGTCACATCGACCTGCACAGCGACTTTAAACTTCCTACGGTGGCACAATTCATCCAGGACTGTGCTATCTATCACTTTCTCAACGCAATACACTATTCGAACTACTAATAGAGCACACAGTAGACTACGCCCCGATCCCCGATGCTACTAGTAAGAATCGACGTCCTCCAAACGTGCTTCCGCTCCACTTCGATGCAGAGGGTCAGCCCGACAGGCACGGCACCAATACGTACAACACGACATCCAAGCGTAGACACCAATCACGGATTCACCACATTTTGGACGCGCCGCTTCCGTCTCTGGTTCAGGCGCCCGTCAGGCTCGCACACTGCACACACAAGTTACACCCGGCTGCCCAGGCGGTCCTCACCGCCTTCGGCTCGCGATACAGGCGAAGGTGATCGGAGAACGGGCCCTAGCCCCCCTCCGATGACCTCATAGTCATTGCCGCCATCCGACGCGCACCGTGCGCATCTTAAATTCATATGTATATTTATCTATGTATATATTTAATTACACCCCCTTATCACTCCCTCTATAGCACTATCCATTTCTTCAACTCTTTCGCATACAATATTTTTAACCTTTCTCCTCTCCTTTTTACATATTACTTTATCCATATATATATGTTTATATTTTTTTTATTGTTTTGGTTTCATGTTTGTGTTTTCGTGTTTTTGTGTTCATTTAGTTTTGATTTAATTTAAATTTTATTTTTAGTTTGTTTTTTTCTTTTTTTATTATTTTAGCTCGCGGATACCAGATCCACGAGCCCTGAGTCCGATGAAGCTGCAATGGTTTTAAATAAAACTACGGCACAAACATCACCATAAAAAAAAAGACCGGTCACTCCACTCACGTCACTGCCGACAGATAACTACACTCCACGTAGTACACTTTTTAGAAACTGGCCGTGGATCCGGGTCCACGAGCCCATTATCAGACAAGCTGTAAGAGTCGCTTTGGCTTGTATCGCTTACATCATCACGAACTAGATCGGTCACTTGCAGTCCGGCGCGCAACAGAAGAATAAACATAATGCAACATAGAACAATGAAGTTTTTATTTTTCTAGACCACCTAGCGCTACAGCGAAAGTAAAGAAGCGTACAAGTTTTCAGTAAATGCATTGAAAGCGAATATGTAGTGTTAATTGATAGTAATTAGGTTATTCAAAGTAGAGAGGAAGAATGAGAAGCAGATTTAACGTTTTGAGAGCGGCGCCATTTTGTCGTCGCTACACAATAATGATTTAGAGCACGTCCTCCGTTTAATTAACACGTCGCGATAAATACGTGTGACTACGTTCCCGCGAGAGCTTTAACTACACGGCTCAACGTTACATTAACTAACTTTGAAGGAAAACTGCAGAGTTATCTACTGACTTTTAAAAGTACATAGGTACATGGTTAAAGAAGTTTCTTTCATATCACAAAGTGAGCAAACGAACAGGATGTTCACATGGATGTACAGATAACATTTTTACACATAATATTTCAATAGTTTCGTTGCCTAATAAGTATACTAGTGATTTATTTGACATATAAAGTTCTTAATTTGTATTGTATGCTTTTGGCAGAAAAATTTGGGAAACTTAAGTTTAACCCAATTATAAAAAGCACTAGAGAATGACTGTTAACCTTAGGATTTCAATGCGCGGGGTACATTCTAATCCGAACATTCGACATAGCATTTTTAGTACATTATAGTAATAAACATTTGTCCTTCTGAGTCTTTTTTTAACCCTTGAAATATATTTTCATTACGACGGGTATACCTCCAATACTCGTCTGTAAAATATGTATAAAAAAGAACTTATAAATCCTTATGAATAATAGTGAAGAAAACGTATCATGTACTTTTCTTCTATAAGGATATTGTATACTTAAAAAGGATATTAGTATTATTATACCGACAATAATGAAGTCTATGAGAGTAAAGGGAAGGATTCACCTTTGAGTTCAAAGCACAATAATCCGTTAAAAGCTGTAGTAAGCTGATCCCAAAAAAGGTCTTCAAAATGATGTACATAAGTGAAACATTACGATATATTTATAATTCATATATTTAAAGTCATATGGAGTATACATACATTACGTATGTACATTTTGATTTTTTATTGTTTTTATATGGTTACACATAATTATAACAGTTTAGTGGAATAAAGTTCTATCAATCCTCTGAAGATAGTTTTTGACTTGTTAATGTATTAACTGTTTAGTAGTCAGTAATTAAACATTGTAACAATAAAAATAAAGGCAATAAGAATCGTTATTCAAATACTGTAAATATACATCTTATCGAAAAACATAATAAAGCTTTTATATAAGGAAAGTCACAACTTTCTGCCTTTTTGATTTGCTAATGATATTGAAGAAGAAATAATTTATATACCGGCTACGAAGCCAAGAAATCATTGATTTACGTCTGATTTTATAGAACACAATATTGAACATATATTTACACAGCTATTTTATATCTGTTGTGGTCTATGAACCTCTTTATTAAATAGTTTTGATTTGATTACCTTTACTTTTAAGTTTAATAGCTCAGTTAGTGTGGGACAATGAGCCTTTGTAAGGGACAACAAATTTTGTTTTAGTTACACTGGGAACTCAATTTAACTTTTATACAAAATAGGCACGCCTAAATTAGAGTTAGAAAGTTATACAATTAATTCAGAGAATAAACAAAATAAGGTATTAATTAATTACTAATTAATTCATTAGTAAAATTCTTTAACTGCTATTTTGACTTTTAAAAAAGCCCAAGATTAAAGGAGATTTATTTTTATTAGTGAGGTAGTATTGTGCCTTATATTTATCTAAGATCGAAATGAGAATTTCTACTGTGATATAACAAATTTTGTTCAAGATTCATAAATATAATCAAGTAGAGTTTAGATTGTGATTGGGTCTTATAAAACCTAGCTATCACATTTGATATTCATCAGATTCCCACTGTTTCTTGTCCTGGCAGGAGACACCATCCACGTCGTTACTTGATGTTACAGCTTGTTCTTTTAACTATGGCGTTCTTATAAAATTTAAGTCAAATATTAGCCTATTGTTTTTAATAATATTTATATTCATACTATTTCATTGTAATATTCAATTATGTAAAAAAGATCCAGTGAGATGGAATGGTGGTAAAACTTTTCTCTTATAAGGATTTTTTCATCAACTTTTATATTATATAATGATGTTGTTAATATACTTGGGCGTGTATTAGTAGGTGCTACTTATGTTGTTTACACAACATTGTCAATCATAACATCGGTTAGAATGTTAAGAATATTTTATTATCCAATATTTTCAAACGCTTTTTAGATATCTCTTTAAAAAACAGTAGTTATTGGTACATTTCTAAATGAAAAACTAAATGCTGTTAGCTGAACTGTTGTAATGATAAGATAAAAATATCATTTATTTGAAAAGAAAAAGCGGATATACAATTATAGGAAGTAAAAATTAGAAAGTCCGTATTCTTTGAAGTTTAACAAATGCCACAAATTCTGTTGAGAAATTGCTCAAAGAACATTCGAATGAAAATACTCGTCGTTTTTGTATACATTTTACCGTTTTGATAAGTTGAGTAATTTCTAAAATTTACTTTCTTTTTTGAGGAAAGATTTAAAAAAGTAATATAAACATTGTCTGAATGAATTGTTCTTGCGAGAGTATGGTATTTGTCTTAAGAAATCTTAATAATTAATCGATCTCTATCTGCTATGATTTAAAAACCTTTACATCCATATGGGTCTTATGTTAAGGTTCTACGGTTTCAAAGTCCAGGATTCGATTATTAAATAAAAGCAAAAGGTAATTACAAGTCTTATTATTTTAGATTGTTTTGTCCAAAACCGCATTTTTGGTTAGTTTATGGTTAGAAAAGTTTTGTCCTTGTCATATGGTATGAAGTGATTAGAGAGCTTCTTAAATGGTTAAAAGACCAAGTAAAAGACGGCAATATCATTGATGCTGTACCAGATTTTTCACATATTGTAATTTTTATAATCATTTATATAAAAATTAATTTCCTGCAAACATTTCTCGCAACTATTAGTAAGGTAAACAAGGCAAAAACATTAGACATAACTTCGCAGTGATTTGAGAAAAAGTCATGACGCGTATGCAAGTCGTTTCTTGTAACAATAACTTCACATACACTTTGGAATACGTATTTTATCTAATTATTTGTATAATATAAACATGGTTCCTACTTGTTTATTTAACGTTGAAGGAAATGCTGTAACTGGCTATTAGCCAATGTCTAACGAATTACGAATGCCTAATTGGGAAATGCGGTTAAAGCATTGTTGAATACAATTTCGGGATCGCCGCAATGCTATGGACTGTGAAATTATTGAATAATTATATAACATTTGTAGGTTATATAGGAACAGATAATAAATATATTAAAGTTTATACAAAACAATTTACGCTACAAGGCTGTCTATGCCGAAGCAATGTACTTTAGTATTAAAAAAACTATATATATATTTTTTGTCTTAAAGAGATATTATTACGATAATGTATATAATTTCATAATTACCCTATTAAATAGTAACTTTTAATACAGTTTTGTTATAAGTACTTAATACAATATTTTATATATGATTTTATATTATTATTATTTTAACTAATTGATTTGGCAATACTTTAAGTTTTCTAAATAACGTTTTAATGTACCATTGAATTATATCAAATGTTTTTTTTTGTGAAACAAATAAACAATCAGTACAGTACAGTCGATACACAAACTCCGACGCTTTTGGAAACGTGTTACTATTTCCGGTGTCCCTGTGTGCAGTGACAGTTGCGCTGTTTGACATGGAGCCTTTGTGAGATAAATCGGAAAATTTATTCACGAAATAATCTTCGTCTACTTAAAATAGTATTTAAAGTGGATATTTAATGTTAATTTTAAATATTTATGACGAAACGTGTTATTTGAACATATTATTAGAACTTCAGCTTTCACGGACATGCAATCTACTAACTCTACTTAACCAGCGTTGTGGGTCTTGGATTTCTTCTTGTCCGTATAGTTGTCTAATCGTTTAAGACCTTGTTCAACGTTAGATAATTGTTACGTCATAAATAGAAAGAAGTAAATCTAAATATATATAAGATATCCAGAGGTTCATTGACTCATCACTCGATTTCCGATACTATTCGACGTAAAGACTTAATGTTTGGTAAAGTCATTTCTTCTACCATTTAGAGGTCAGCTAAAAATGGACATTACAAAATTACCTTCGCAAGGAGTTACGGGTGTATTACGGCTAGTAAAGTGGGTGAGGAACAACCAGTATTTTATGAGACATTACAGCATAATCACTCGTTGCCGCTTTTTGTAATAATAAAGTACTTAACTTTGTGTACACTACTGCTTAAAGAGTAAGAGTAACTATCTAGATAATAGTACTGCCCTACTGGCATTTTGCTAGTAAAAATAGATACATATTAAGAAATAAAGTCCGACTTCAGGAGAAGGCTAAAATGCTTTATCTATCCAATATCTTCCACTTTAAATATTTGTATTATGCCATTATTAAAAAAAAAACTGAATATAACAAGAAATAAAACTGACATCATAAAATAAACTAAGCTCGTGATATTTTTAGCTCAATGACATTAAGGAAAAAGGGACTTTTATATAATTTAATATTTTTATACAAAATGTGTAATGTATATATATATTTTTTTTCATTTTTTTACACAAAATATAGCAGTTTATTAATGTTCTTCGATATATAAAAACTCTTATAACCGACAACAAAAAGAGGTTTAATGTTTATTCTGTAATTTACTTGTTCTTCGGAGATACTCCCCATTAATATTAAATAAAAAAAAAACTATTTCTGTAGTGGAAAAAATTAAGAATTGATTATGATTTACTGGTTATATATATCTGTTGCCGGAGAACATCTGTGCTCAAATTTAACGCCATACAGTACAGTCAATAATTAATCGTCTTCCGGTTTAAATCACAAAGTAGTATAATTACTGGGTTAAGAAACTTAACATCTAATGTCCCTAGACGAAGAACACAATATGGTGTAATATACCATCTAGCGGCATATTGTTATGGGTGAGCATTAAAAAGAGATTTGTCATTGTTATCTTAAGAATAATTTACATGGGAATTATTATGTTATTCAGAAGAATACTTTAGCTATTAATAATTGTAATATTTGTTATGTACATATATATGTAAAGCTATTTAGTTACACTGATACTAAAAACATAATACATTGTTAAAATATATTATGACAGACTAAATATTATTACAGTTTTGGGCTTCTTTTGATCGAATTAGCTTTCCAATAATCCCCATATCATCCATTCACCTTTTAACTTGCCAATTGGTTATTATTAAAAATATGAACTAGTAGTATAACAAGTCATAAATAGGACACCAAAGGGAAATCACTTCCGCCAAATTGTCGTTCGTAAGATAAATAGTTTCAATCGGGGACAAGATTTATCGTCGCTTTCCGTGATGATTCGACACGTTAACGAAATCCATCGCATAGTTGAATAACCGTGATAAGAGATGGCTCGGAGATGAGGGTATCTTCAATGGATGTAATAGAAAAGCAAGTATACATATAAACATGAATGGGAAATTTTTCGTGCATCAGAAACGTATTATTATTTTTTTAATAATACATTGACTTTACATTTTAGTATTCAACTTTCATAGAATTATATTAAGTTAGTATTGTTCGTCAATGTACTTGAAATCGTAAAAATTCTAAATATTCTATAAAAAAAAAATGAAGGTGGTAGGTCTGTTGCCGGAGACCGTCTAGGTAGGTACTACATCAACTCTTATTTCCGCCGCCAAAGAGTAGTGCGCAAACATTACTGTGTTCCGGTACGAAAGGTGTTGTATCTAGTGAAATTACTGGGGTAACGAGACTTAGTATCTTATGTTTCGAACGACGAGCGCAATGTGATGCTGTATAAATCATCGTAACTAGCGCCACGTTGTTGTGGGCAGGCTTATCAGTTACCAACAGTTGACCATTCCATTAGGCTCGTCGCTTAATTGAATAAAAAAAAATCATAGTTGTGTATTAGTATCAAACATTATCATCATCAACAAAGATAATTTCATTGTTAGTAATATTTTTGCCAGTAATTCGAACTATTAAACCGGGTATACATTAAGTTCTCACTTCAGAAAAGTAGTTAACTTACACACCACGTCAGGTGTCATTGTGATCATAAATAGGTGTTTTTAAGTTATATATATAATTTAAAAAATTAAATGAAATATTGAATCATACAGAAGATGCTGAAGTATTATTTTTCTCTCTCTCCTTCTTTCTTCTTCTTACTTTGTAATGAAATCTGGTGTATATTAATCATAAAATAACTATACGCAAGTATAATTTTTTATTGACAACTTGCTAACACTTCACTTGGTTTTTACAATGACAATGAGCGAAAATTGACGTTTATATGTAAGCATCCAATCATCATCATCATCAGTAGATAGACGTCCACTGCTGGACATAGACTCTACCTAAAGATTTCCACATCGATCGGGTAGGGATTTATATGGGGGATTTGGGCTATTTTAAATCACGCTGACTCAGTGCTGCTTGCTGGGAGCCAGAGCCTCGTTTGTCGATTAGCAGAGTTCACCACGAGCAGGTGAAGTTCGTTTGGTGCCGTGAGGTTTTTTTGTGGGGACACAACTCGCAGCAGCTATTGCGGTAATTAAAGAATTACTCAGGATTTACACATACAACGTTAGAGAGAAAGAAAAATCAAGCCTAAGTTATATATTAATTCGAAGGTGTATTTATAGTAAAGGAGCTTAATACTTAATTAACTTCTAGTCGAGAAAATAAAAAGAGTGATTTATTAGATGAAGCGTAGTAGAGCCCTCATCCGTTAACGGTCTAATACTTTTTTTGTTCTACTAAAATAAATGATCGTGTAGGACGATTATTCGACGGGAGAAATTTACTCTTCGGAGATGTAGTTAAAGAAAAAATATCAATAATGTTCACATACTTTTTTAATAATACCAAAGCATGATGCTCTCCTACCATCTTATCTTTATAATACATAAAGGAATAATGTTTAAGTGAACTAACTTTTAAAACCAGGCTGACGTTCATAATTTTTTTAAAAAAACGCTATCGTAATTGATGTTTCATATGAAAAAATTATTTTTGCTATCCATTTTGTTTTATCTTGTTTTATAATAAATATGTTTACGATAATTTGGAAAATATAATAATTATAATAATCTATTATTTTCGCTAACTGATTTCTCTTTGTAAGATTAATTTATTAAGAATAACTTACTGATGGTAGGTCTCTGTTGTTGGAGACCGTCTAGGTGAATACCATCGCAGCGCCTACTTCTGCAGCCAACAGTAGTGTGCAAACATTATGTACCGATTTTGAACTCTAGCTAGTATACCAGCGAAGGGCACTCTAGCTAATGTAATTACTGGGGTAACGAGGCTCAACATGACTCAGGCGACGAGCGCGACGTGGTGCTATATCCCAACTAGCGCCACGTTATTATAGGAGGGCGTATCACTTGCTATCAGGTGAACGTACCGCTCGTCTCGTCGCTTACTTATAAATAAAAAAAATTGTTAAAATTAAGGATAATTAATTATTCATCTATTTCTTTCTTAGTTAATTCCTTTCACGTGTATTTTCTGGCTTCATTATTACGCGTAACTGAGATATTACCTAAAGCTTTTAATTAAAGCTTCGCCGATAGCGAAGTGATTTTTTTACGGCATTAATAAACTCAAATTTAGATTAATGACCTTCGATGTTCCCTGCTATACATTCTCTAGAATTTGACCTCTTCGGTTAAGCTTTTGCTGAACCGGGCGTGTATAAACGGACAAGTATAAATGAATGTCGACACAGCTGTTACAGTAACTTTACAACGGACCTCACTTATAAAGAACTTATATGATTATACGCGTCTATTTGTTCAGATTACTGCAACTTATGTTAACTACTAACATCTACATATTATACTTATAAAATAAAACATTTCTAGATACATCCGTGTTTAAATAGAAATTGTCTGTTATTTTTTACAGATTCCATATTTCTTGTATTGCGTACTATGTAGTGCTGTTTGTGATTGAAATTTTTTATAATAGCAGTAATGGTTTTATTCAAGGTTTTAAGTGGTAGATGTAAAATCAATTGTTTCATAGATTTGAATGCCACTCTGGAGTTCCCTAGGTCGCGAAGTTTATAAGAAGTGATAAAAGATATCTTCAATCAATATTATTCACATGTCATTTTGACCTCTACCTGTATATCTAACTAAAATAGCATACATATTTAAACTATTGTAGGCTAAGATTTTTTTTAATAAGTTACTAATTAATTAGTATGTCTATTTCTAAATATCTTTATCAAGATTTTTGTGATTTAGTGGTGCTGATCTATTTACAACTTATTATTAGTTAAAGAAAAGCCAACAATAACATCCATATAAACGTTGATCTGTTATCATTACGCCAGCTGCTTATTAAAAAAATAAGTTAAAACCTTCCTTAATAAACATGATTGTTAATAGGAAAAAATAAATTAAACGTCGTTGAGTTTAATATCTCCTTTCATTCACATCTGATCGGCATTTCTTTTAAGTTAACTCATTGTTATAACAAACAGAAGTTAAGCAGAGTTTGGATTGGAAATATTGCAGACTTTCCGATGTTTGCCGTGAAAAGTTTTAAATAAGAAATATTGCCTAACTTCTGCACTGAACTCGGATTTAGGTATTGAATACGTGTTGAAATCTTTTCGACGTTTCTCAAAACTTACTGATTACTTTTACGGATTCGGACGATGAGATGTGGAGGTGTTAGTTGAATTATATACAAATCCCTGTTATTAATACACGTTTAATTGGAACTGGAACCCATGCACCTGGTAGACAGTGGAAGAAATGTTTTGACGACAGAAAGAAGTGGACCGCTTTTAAATATCATCAGTTAAAAAGAATAGCTGATGATCGAGTTGGTTTTCTTAAACTGATCGCCAAACTCCAGTTTGAAGATGGTAATAATGATGATAATTATTATCATTGTAGATAAAAAACTTTAAAAAATTGTTTTTTTTTTATGAAATATGTCACTTGTAGTATTAAATTTATTAAGTATTCAAAGTTCTTGAAACATGAAAAAAATCTTACTGGGTGTTACTGCGTTTCTTAATACTACTGCTGAACAGTAATGTGCATATATTGTTACAATTAGATTTAAACAATATTGCAGATAAGGAAATTACTGGGCTTATAAGACTGAATATTTAATATCTCAAGGCGACTAGCACAATGAAGTGCAGTGAATATCCTCCAATTATCGCTTCATTGCTATAGGCGAGTGAGTAGTTTATTATCTGGATAATTACGTGATCGTTTCTTAACTCTTTCAAGTTCAAAGTGGAACAGATTATTGGCACCAAACACTGTTCTTCAAAAAGTGTAGGTTATAAATGTGTTTTTAAAATATTTTTAAGGTTTCTGATTTTTTTATATTCAATGGAGAAAGACGAGCGAAACGTTCATCTGATGGTCAGTGATACCCCTACCCATAAAACCGTAGTGTTGGTTAGGATGATATATACAGCTCCACTTTGTGCTCGTCGCCTTGAGACATGTGACGTAAAGTCCTGTTAATTCAGTAATTTCGCTAGCTACAGCATCCTTCAAATCGGAACATAGTAGGTAGTTTCCACACTACGTTTTGGCGGCAGAAATAGGTGCTGCAGTGGCACATAGACCGTCTGCCGCAGCAAAGACCTGGAAGCAGTAAAACTGTTACCTTATTAGATATGCTATGTTTCGAATTGCCTATTGTACAATACCAATGATGGAAATAATATACGAAGCGTTCGTCGTTATATCCTTAATATGTCTTCGTAACTTAAACTTATTACTTCAAGTTACACACAGCACGCTGCTTAAAGTTATTTCGGACGCGCCTAAAAGTTAATAAAAGGACTTTCACGTCCTCACAGAACTCACAAAGCAGATATTGATTACCGTTTTACGTTTCTCTTAAAGTTCCCCAGCCGTGGAGGTGGCAATAACTGCGGACCATCTGCTCCACCGCTCCCCTCTTTAGCGGGATGAGTCAGTCATAGTCTGCGAGATTGTTCTGTTGTGGCTAATGCGATTAATTCGTTAGCAGATATAAAATATATTAAATAAGCGGGATTAGTATAAAAATAGTCATCATAGATTAATAACTTCATCACTGGATTAATTATACGGCGAATTTGAATATTACTAATGGTGTCTTCTTGAAGATCGTCTATGTAGTAGGTACCACGACAGTTATTATTATCTCCGTCAAACTATAGTATGCAAATATTACTGTATTCCTTTTTGAAGGGAGCTGTCGCTATTCAAAGTACTGTCTTAATATCTTATGTCTCAAGACTACTATACTACGTGTGCCGTATAACATCATTTACCATTAGACGAAAACCTTAATATGGCTTTTTTAACTATGTCATAGTCAATAGTGTTTGAATCTTTCATGATTTTTTTTATTTCTATTAAAATTTACTTTAGCGAGCTGAGATTTTTTATCTGTATAGTAAAAGCGTTGTCATATGCTTGATCCCTCTGTCTTTCTGTCTGTTCGTAGTAGATAGTGATATAGAAATAAAAATAATCGATCTAAATAAAGTCTTACTCTATAATAAAAATATGTTTATTTGTTTGGAGATTATTAACCCTCTCTTTTGGACCATCATCATATACAAAATTTTTTTAGACGCAACTTACAAGCTAAATGTTTACTTTATAAGACGAATATCTTAATGCATATCATAATAATACTATTTATACATTGGTAATATTAACAGTACTGCATAATTGTAACCATAGTTATGTTTTACTCCATATTCTCGCGGGATTGGTGTTGAAGCGTGCAAAAATATCGCCTAGGAAGGGATTACAATGGTTATAATCATTAGGGAGTTGCCGTCAGTCAGATATGTATGTTACCGCCGCTTTTAATCTAAAAGCCATTCGATGTTACCGCGGACATATCATATACATGAATAATCGAGTTATGTGTAAGGGTCGATACATACAAACGCCGCTCGCTTTCAGTTTTACTAACAGTTTTTTTCTCAATACTGTTTCTCTGTTTTCTTTTGGATTATATATCTGCATCGCATTCGTTAAGTGCTCGGCGTTTGTGTGACTGAATCTTAACATTTTTGTTTTTATTAGTTTGACGACATTCCCTGTATTGAATTCGCAACGATGTCGATATATCATTTCGAGCAATTAATCAATGAATGTCGTCCGTATTGGCTCCGATGCTTATTCGAAACTTTCGAAGCATTTTCAAAGATAAGTATCCTAGTATATTAATTTATATACTACGACATTATTGAACTGTGTTCACAGGTAGTCCAGAGCAGGTAGCTTCATATATCAATAGATCATTCATGAATTATTTTTAATGGATTTTGTGAGACCGATCGCGACATTATAACGATAAGCGTTGTAATGTCACATCTGTCTTTGGTAATTGCTATTAATAACACTTTCAGTCTTATTTTTACTTTCAAACAACGGACAATGACTCCTTATAAATTTGCACACGACTTTAAGTATTAAAAAGACAGATACAGAAACATACAATACGTCAAAAAGTTTAAGACGTTAAGAAGGAATATAATTTATATAAAAAATTATATAAATACTGTACAGTCCATAACTCTTAAAGAGGTAGAACTAACCGATGGATTTTTTTCATTGTGTTTTTATTTTGAGGATGTTTACCGACATTCAGTAGGATTGCAGTCGTCTCGACGGAAAATTTTGACTTGTGAAATGTGTAACGGTATCAGGAAATCGGAAAATTCATATGAAATATGTCGCGTCTCCGCCTCAAGCGAATTTCATAAATCACATCTAAGAGGTGATATCGAAAATATCCTTTACCTTCAAGTGATTTTTTCCCGTGGAATATTTATTGGCAGTACATTTTGAGAAATACGATAGAGGAATAACCGTTTAAGGTGTTGTCTGTAGTCAGTTGGAAAATTAAGGATTCCAACATCAGAATCAAAATGCAAAAGATATGCATAGCAAACTGGAATCTCATCTTGTAACACGGATGTGTCTGTTTTCATTCTGTGGTGGAGTTTGAATAGAAGAATAGAATATTTTTTCTTTGAATCCGCATATCAAGCATTCTCATTGTTAATCTGTTGCTATAATAGCATTATTGTGTACCGACAGTATGAGGTACAGAGTTATTCAAGGCTTCCACTGATTACTACCTACAGCTAGATTGCAATGTGAAATTGAAGTGAAGTCAAGTATCAGACTATTGCATACTTATTCTATGACGAAAAGTAAATGAGGGATTAGTTTGAAAGTGCATCCTTATATAGATACTATTATTTTCATTCTTTTATCAAGAAATAGGAGTTTAAAACTTTAAGCTTCTTTCTTATTACGCCATGCTTCTCTCACGAAAAACAGAACAGAATGAATTCTAATACAGAAAGAAATTCTACTAATATAGAAAGAGTAAGTTAATTTAGTAATGGCTACTCTATTATGTAGTGAATTTTCACTTAGAAAATTAGCTGCTTTAAGAGTAAGGTCCATTTTCTCTAGGTTTAAAATTTTATACAAGGAATACGTTAGAGTTAGCACAATTTGTAGGTGATTACGTTAATTGAATGAATTAAATAGGTACTTGAGAAAATAAACTATGGACATACAGTCTGCAGAGGATTTTATTAAACCGATATTTCTTTCTCACGTTAATGTTTTGTAATAGTACAATTCATATATTTTTTTTATTAAATACCATTTACAAGTATTATAAATAATTGCGGTTAAACATAAACAAGTTGAAAAACCGATATTAATACCTAAGGCCGTGTTATTAGATAAATAGCGATAAGTTATAGGAGTATTACTAGTTAATAGTAGTGTAGGTTATCATAGCACAGCAAAGGCTTAAAGTTTCTAAATAATAAAAGCTTAGGTCCTTTACATGCTGGCTTTAACAAAGCATCTTGTGAATAGCCTGATAAGTATTATGACATTAATTTTTAGTGAAGAATAATCGGTCAGCAATCTAAATACTGTGCGAATTCAGATTCGCCACTTATAAGCAAGTGGGATCAAAGTCAAGCATTGATCTGTATCTTAGCGTATTATTGACAGACATGCTGCCGCGATTGTGTTACGGTGTTATATTAACAGATACCGTGCTGTTCGTTCATTCGTTTTCCGTAATCTGATATGCTAATTCATATATGTATATATAAAAAGATATCTCATAAGGTCAACGATATGTTACACAACCAGATTAAAGACCTAAAAACTTTATGATTTACTTGCAATATGAATATGACGAACAGTCCAACTCAATACTCATTAATCTGTAATCTATATTAATGTAAGCAAATCTAAGAATTACCATTAATGATAAACTTTGTACCTAAGATTTATATATATATATATATACTAATAAAAACCTAGTTCCATTGGTAATAATTGATTAGTGCAAAATCGATCTTTTTCATGTCCAGTTCTTTTAGATAATTTTTGTATTACTTTCAAATACATCTTTTCCATAGAAAATTTATATGAAAATCGTAGTTACCACAGAGATAACTCCACTCATAATAATTCTTTCAGGATTTTGTGCTTTTACGGTTTTAACTACAGATACTGGTGGTAGGTCTCTGTTGCCGAAGACTGTCTAGGTAGGTTCCCCAAGCAGTAGTATGCAAACATCATTGTGTTCCGGAATGAAGGGCGCTGTAACTCGGATAAAGAGACTCAATACGTTCAGGCGACGAGCGCAATGTGGCCACTGTATATCCTAACGCCACGCTTTTATGGGCCGGCATATCACTTAGCATCAGGTAATATCATCATCTATATAGATAGATAAATTGAGACCGTTATCAGTTATAAATTATTTCACGTGTTATAAACGCGACTATTCATTGTAATGGACACGAAACAAAAGCCTTTCAAGCTACATAATGCGACATGGCGTATGGAGTAACAACGTGGCCGCAACAATAGGACATAGCAGGCAGGGCCACTCACCAGGGCATTAACTCATCGCCCGGGCCGTTTACAATTAGAGGGTAAGGTGCCCGAAACGGGCCCTGCGAAGAGAAAATTGTTTTCCTCCACAAGACTTGAACCTTGGACCATCAAACGATATTATCAGCTTTTCCGTACCATTTGGAGTGCTGTGAGCAATTGGGCTTAAGAGGATTACGCTTTGTTTCCCTGTTGTATTGTGGCCGAACGTCTATTGTTCCTAATTGTACAAATATTTGTTTGTATTCTCTCCAATTTCGATCTCTGATGCTTGACGTAATTCTATTATAACAGATAATAATTCTATTTGTTCCAGTAATAATGCTCTTTTGTTTAAATAAGTTTATATAAATTTACACAAACTTAGCTGCATCTTAAAGGTTTTTAAATAATTATTGATTTTAAAGGCGGAAATACAATGGAATTTCATTTATACTCAATTTCACACGTTCGTTACCAGAGGCTGTGGATATGAATGTGGTATCCTAGAATACTCTAGCTTTCATATGTTGGCGGATGAAGACGGCGACAGCTAACCAGACAAAACCTACCACTAACCAAATTGTACATGTGGCCCTGAGAAAACAGTGATCCCAGTTTTACAAAGCAAGCGTTCAGCCATTGTGTTACTTAGTTGATTAAGTGAATAACATTTCTGGCAACAAATTGTTTATGAAATACATTTAAAATTTTATACTTTATGAAAATATCAAATGGCTAATAATCATATTTCATTTATAATAAGAAATAACGTATTAGATGTTTTCGTGAATTTATATTTATGGGATCAATGGAAGAATAAATGGAGTTAAGCTAACAAGAGGTGACTGAAAAGGCAAACCATTTCTCCGTTATAGTTAAAGCTAAGAAAGTTAAGGTCTTAACTTTGGATATTAATAACATTGGGATCACGAGGGTACGATTTTCATTATGATTATTTCAGGCAGACAAATCTGCGGTCTTTGGGCCACAGATGTTGATATTCGTTAGGTTGTGAGGTGGGACCTTTGAACATTTAATTAATGTACGGATGGATAAGATAATAATTATTCACGCCAAATTTAGGGTTAATACATTTTTATAATGAATACGTCAAAACAATATCATGTTTTTCTAGAACTTACAATTTTTTTTTCAAGTGCGCTAGTGAAATGGAAAAATGACATGAACGTAGTATTTGTTTGAGTATTATTATGTTCTGTTTCTAACTGTATATATCAATAACATCGGTATAAAATACAACTCAAATGTAGTAATTATTGTTAAAGTAAAGTAGCGAAATAAATCACCATTCAAAATCTAAAGTAATAATGAATCATTTGTCTTGATCAAGGGTCAGCGATCTTTTTGATCGGGAAACGAAATCAATCAATGTGTCAGTATTTAAGAGACGTTGAGGGCCAGAGAAATTTATTATTTACGTATACATGAAGTTTTATACAATTATGTTTAGAGAACCAAATTTGGTGTCTTGAAATAATGAAATCTGTTATTCAATGAACGAATTATTGGTAGTCAATCCCTTACATAGATGGGAATTTTACATTTAATCCAGTAATTTTTATAATTATTGAATTTATACAAATAAGTATAAATAATTTTATTTTTAATTAATAAATTATATAAAAGTCTAATATCTAGCGTCGATGCTATTAATTTTCCTTGCTTTCTAAGTGTCCAATTATATATAAATAGACTGCGATGATGAGCGCTTATTAATTAAAACAGATTGCTTCACTGTAAGAATTTTGCTTTACCCTTTTTATTAAACGGTATCCTGCCTTAAAGCGCTGCTTTTTTGTAACAAGAAGCGATCTATTTCGGAGGGGAAAAGATTTACTCGTTCATTGCCCTCTGTTAAGTGACGCAAAAGATTTTTTTTTCAAAGCTTCAATCTTCCAAAAAAAATCTTATGCATTAGTTGAACAATGCCGCTCTTAAGTAGCGGTGGGAAGAAAGCCTAGAATTTTCAGCGGCTTTTGAGCAGCCGAGTTTCACAAATCATGCTCAAAAAGAAAGAAAAGCAACTGTTAGGGTTCTATTTTTTAGTAAATATGATAAAAATACTCCTTTATTTTAACAGAAAAAAAACGTTTTTTTTAATTTTATCTAATTTAAAATTTATTCTCAACTTAAAATAGAACGAAGTAAATTTAAATTCCACGAAGGATACTATTATCCAAAAAAAAGTATTTGAATAGAATGATGGTGGTTACAAATAATAGTATAGATATTTAAATATAACTTGTTTAATGATAATTTTGCTTTAATAGCGTTCGTACGCAAAATATAAGGGTTAAAAAAAATGTAGGCATAACCTGTATCCGTACTCTATAATTGGCCCATGTATAAAAGTTTCAGTATCTGCATAGTTTCGGCTCCTTTTAACTGCGTCTTAACGACATTCCTGTTGAACGCTATCGGCTGCATTGTTACAGAAGATCTAAAAATAATCGTGATGTTTACTCACTCGTGTACGTACCGTTCCTGGACCCAATCTACTCTTCGCGCGACAACCACTTCGCTTACACCGTCAGTCGTCCATCTAACCGCCTATAGGCATATACTTTTCCGTAGCGTATGCCCTATAAATAAATAAGTTTTAATTACTCAACAAACAATTAATTTTAATCGGATCAAAACGATTATTAAATGTCAAAATGTGGACAAATAAATACCGGTGTTGTTTAGTTATTTTATTTCTATGCTGTTTAATAAGGGGTGAGTTTAAACATTTTTACGTTTTTTATTTGTCACTGATGTTAGTAATTATGTTTTTGCTTTGACAAAAAATTAACAAAATTCTTACTGGTGAAAATTTATATTAAAGTGAAAAAATATATATATATATTTTTGTGATATTAGTAGAGAAATTAATCACAGTCAGATAAAATTTACTCAAGATTAGAAAAGAAATAGTTCCGCTAAATTATTATTTAATAATATAATATGACGTGATAAAAAATAAATAATTTTAATATATTGACAATTTTTCTTATAGACAACACTTTGTTATCGCGATAAATAGTGTAACCTTTTATATATAATCTATTGTCATTTATATTTATTTTAATGTGATTGTCACATATATTTAGATGATTATCTGTGGTAGGTATGACAGGAAATTGCGCGCCAACCGAATATGTCCCGCCGTCTCCCCGTAGACCTTCGTTAGGTATTACGTATTTAAAATGAGTTTGTATTGTTAAGTTAATTAAATTCATCGCGTGTTTCGATATTATTAACATGAATATTGAATTCAGAACTACGTTTTACATACTTTCATTATTCACTTATGTTTTTTATTCATGTTCATTTAAAATGATGCTTCTTCGGCTTGGAAGTCAATATGCATAACTCTTCAATTGAGGGATCATAGTTCGAAACGCGGACAATCTATTACAGTGTCATAAATTAGATCGTTTACATTCTGTATAGGAAGTGAAATACAAAACAAATTATATTAAATAGTATCAAATGAAAAACATGTTGAACTCAGCGAATGGAATAGCATGTTATATATGCAATAAATGTTTACATATCAAAACGAAATATTGTTTATTACTTATTTTGTTATCTACTTTCAATATTCGGTAAATAACTTTATCATCATCACAACCGGTGGACGTCTACTGCTGAACAGATAAACTCTTCAAACAGGCCTAAACTTGTGCTTGTAGCTGCGTCACTGCGATTGCTGGACAAGTTCGAAAACATAAACATATATATATATATATTCCTTTCTTTTATATTCATACATATTTATATATTTATTAATGGTTCCTAAAGTCGGTGGCGCGTAAGATTAACCAAGTGAAAAAGGCCGGTTAATTGTAGAGTAGTTTAAAATCTCTGATATACATAATGTATTATATATTATATGATGAATGAAAAATATAGCATACGTTTCTAATATATATGACTTTATAAATAAATTAAATTGCCAAAATTGTTGTTTACGTAGGAAATCAAAGTCCATAAGATAATTAGTTATTAAAATATATGTTAGGTCCTTACATATGAAATTGGCGTTTCGTACGGGAGGAATATAAAGCCAATTTTTTTTTGTAAAATATATTTAACTAATCAAAGTATGCACCGTTGTTAACTATGCACTTTTGCCATCTCATAGGTAGTTCATTGAGTCCTTTACTAAAAAAAAGATAGGGGCGAGAACCAATAAACTCTTTGAAGGCAGGCGTGAATCAGCGGTGGCCTAGAGCGATTGACTAATCTCGGTTGTTTAGCAGCTAGTTCTTCCTTCATGGTTTGCAGTTGCTGACAATAGATATCTGCCGTAATCGTTTGCCCAGATTTTGGAAAGCTGTAGTGATCGACACCGGCGCTGGTCCACCAAACACTCACAAGAACTTTTTTGGAGTCAATTTTCGTTTAGGGCAGGATTTGGCTGGGTCTCCAGGGTTCCGCCATTGCGACGAGCGCTTCTGATTATTGTACAGTATCCACTTTTTATCACAAGTAATGGTTCGATTTAAAATCCCTTCATTATTGTGTCGGTTGAGCAAAGTAACACAGCAGTCGACGCGTGTTTGCAAGTTCGATTCACTCAATTCATGAGGTACTCATCGTTCAAGTTTTTTTTACTTTACCGATTTGCTTCAAGTGGATTAATAGAGTTTTATGACTTTCCCTGTAGCCTGCAGCTATCTCTGAAGTGCTTTGTGATGGATCTGCTTCCACAATAGCCTTTAATTCTTCATTTTCCACTTTCGTCTCCCGTCGTTCACGAGGTTGATCCTGAAGTTCGAAATATCCAGAACGAAAACATTGAAACCCAGAACATACCGTGCTTTCTTTTGCGACACCAGCGCCGTACACATCATTAATCCTTCGAGCTGTTTCTGCAGCACTGGTGACACGGTAGAACTCGTACTCGTAAATATACCGATATTTCAAGTTTTCCATTTTGCGGTAATAAGCGACACCAAAGAAAAAAATAATGAGGAATAAAAAATAGATGAATGACTGTTTTCAAAACTCAAATGTACTAGCTAAATGAATTTATAAATTTGAATTTGGAATTCTTAACCAAAGAGAAGATATTTCATATCAAAGTGGTCAGTACGACAAAACGCTAATTTTATATGTAAGGACCTAATATATAGCTGTGTCTGCCTAGCGTAGTACGTTAGTACTCGTGGTTATTGAATAGCGTAATGCAATACGCGTAATACAAGGCGTATGAAACGATCATTTGATGCGTTCGGTCACCATCTAGTTGAGCTCGTTAAACGCAACGCGACGTTACCAATTCCTAAAATGATGTCCGCCATGTTGGGGTCGTTGTGGCGTCAAATTAATTTAAAGGATTTCATATAAACAATTGTTAGCATTGATGGGAAGGATATATGTTAACTGCCAAGAGATCGCTGGTGGGTTTTATCGAACTCGGCCTGCTGCCCTCCTATTATAAAACCTGCCGCCATAACAGCATCGCTGTGTTCCAGTTGTCAACTTATTGAAGCCAGATCATTTTGTGTGTATCACCTTTACTTTCCATGTCCTTACTGTCAATGTAATGTGATATTTTGCTCAAGTTAGCTCATTGTCGATAAAAACAAAGTAATTGTCGATTAATACGAAAATATCATGCCTTCATTCCATTTCTACTTGAGAAAGATTATTTTTAACTTGTAAAGTAATCGCAGTTTAGCTTCAAAATCTAGATTATATATTTACGAAGATGTTATTTTAGATTAGGATTTAAGCTGTTAATATTGAATCAGTCGAGTTGACCTCAATTTTCGCGAAACCTCAATTGGCTTTAAGAGTTTGAAAACAAAACGGTTAAAATATTCAAGGATTCGTTCTCAACATAATTGAATTATATTTAAAAACTCGTCCTGTTCTAGATTCAATTAGTGAACACATTGCTGGAGATCAGTTGATGGGTAGTAATAATGAACATAATTTACACTTTTATTGATAATTTTATAGATACATTATATTACCTACAGATTCATGTGCTGAAGTGTTCTAATCTGTAGCTTTCTCTAATATATACTGATGGTAGGTCTCTGTTGCTGGAAACCGTCTAGATAGTTCCCACAGCTCCTATTTCTGTCGCCAAATATTACTGTGTTCCGGTTTAAAGAGTGCTGTAATAAGTAAAGTAACTGGGGTAAACGAGACTTACAATCAAATGTCTTAAGGCGATATGCACAATATGGTGCAGTGTATATCATCTCAACTAGCGCTACGTTATTATGGGCAGTCGTATCACTTACCATCAGGTACATATCTCACTGGTCTCGTCACTTGGTTGAATAAAAAAAATGTACTATGGAAAGAATTATTTTTTAAAAATTCTCAACCCTAGTAGTTAGGATGATATTTACTATATCATGCTCTTTTTCTTCAGCCATGATAGTTTTGTTAGCTGTTTAAACGCTCTCCTTAACAAGGTCTGTGACAAGAAACTCTTGCAACAAGTGGAAATGTATATTTTTTAAACATATTTCAATTTTTATTTATCCGATAAGACGAGCTCGACGTTCATCCGATGGTAAATAATAATACCGATCATAACAACGTGGCGCTGATTAGGATGATATACACTGCACTACATTGTGTTCGTCGCTTTGAGACGTAAGATTTTAATTCTCGTTACTCCAATAATTGAAGAAACTGGAACACATTAATGTTAGCACTATACTGTTTGGCGGCAGAAATAGATGCTGCGGTGGCGCCTACCCGTACGGTTTCCAGCAACAGAGACCTACCACCAGTAAAACATATACAGAAATGGCTAACCGGTTTATATTTAGCGCTGTGATGGGGCTACAGGTTAATCAGCGTCCATCTAAATAAAACGGGAACCGCCGCCGCGTCACGGTTTAGCGTTTAATTGAATGCTCACAAAACAAATGCCAATGTGTTGTCTCAATTAACACAACACGTTATGTATATATCCGCATCCAAAACTAACAGTGTTGTCGCAATTGTTTCATATGATTCATGGCTTTTCGTTCATAATCAATGACCATGTATGCAATATACTTATTAGTTGAAAAACGTATATTACATTTTAACTGTTTTTATTTCACTACTCCATCAAATAGTTTGGGGTGAAGAATGAAATATATTTGTGGTAGGTCTGTCTGCCTGAGACCGCCTAGGTAGGTACTACCACTCCTATTTCTACTGCCATATACCAGTGTGCAAATTTTACTGTTTTGACAGGGGATATAGCTAGTGAAGTCACTGGGGTAACATTTTGTATTTCAAGGCGAAGGGTACAATATGCTACAGTGTATAGCGTCATGAAGGGCACGACGTTATTACGGAATTAATGTATCGCTTATCATCAAGTTAATGTCTAGCTTGTCTGGTTGTTTTGTCGAAAAAAGAAATAGAAAAGACCTATTGATGTGACCCACCATTCGTGTAAGCACTAACGTGTTAAAAGGACGTTGATATTACTGGATTAGCTTGTCCTTTTTTTCCGTTTAATGCCCTTTTGTCTTGTATCTCAAGTAGTCGAACTTAACCGTCGCTGAAGCAGAATTTTGCTGCTAAAACGCACATTGTCCTTCACAGGACGTAGGTAATGACGAGCTCTTCATTGATTCAAGTCATATATACATACAATAACTATAGCGTCACATAAAGAAATATCTACACACGTATAAAGCTGATACAAGATAACGAAAATAATTTACTGATTTGCAATTAGCAGATAAATAGTTGTTATTAAAAAAATCATCTTTAGAATAAACAATTTTTAACTTTGTCATTTTAATACCTCTAATATTGGCTAAAACAATTTCCGTTGTTAAAAACTTTACAAGTGTAGAGTTATATACGAAAATAGCACTCTGATGTTGCCATCAACCCGCCCATTCTTTCATCGCTTTATAAATTGTCTACCTCTTGCCATAGTTTCAAAGTCACTTCACTTTGACTTTAATAATACTCAAGTGCGTACACGATCTTTTAATAAAGCGAGTACATTTTCTTTTGTCTCGTGTCTCGTAAGGAAGTTATCTGTCATTGTGTTCAGGACTGTTATGTTCCCATTTAATTACGTGACAGTCAAATTAGGCAAAGTCAAGTATCAGTTAACATATTTAAATTTTATTAAAACACATCACAAAAATATTGAGCACTTTAAGCACCAGAAGTAACTAAAACCAGTGTAAAAAAAAATCGATTTTTCAGAGTCGAATAAATTAAAAAGACTTTCATAATTTTGTTATAATTAATAATATTGTCGTTGAAGATTTAAAAAATTTTTATTAAAAATCATAGCATTAAAATTATCTCGGTGAATAATGGGAAGCAGTAACAGATCTTTTCAATGGTAGTATAGTGATTACATTAAATACGCAAATTAAACACACCGCTAGAATATTCTTGTTTTCATCTCCAGAACTACACAATTTTTGGCTACAGAAGCCGACAAGGTACGGAGGCAGCTTATACTATTGTACAGTAGCTTGACAGCGACATTGTTTGTTAAAAAAAAAAATTGTGAAATAGGAAAACTTTTTTGCAATTTACTAGTCTACTGTAACAAAAAATAAACATCTCGTTAATAAATCACTTACTTAAATACTTTAATACACGTACTTAAAATACGTGCAGACTCTACATAGAACATCTGTTGACACAAACATTTGGTTCATGCCAAACTTGTCACGACGGAGATTAATAGCATGGACTATGGTCAATAACCATTATAATAAAAGCGAGTTTTAAATACTTGTTTACTCCTTACAAGATTTTCGTTAGTTCTGCTACTTTTGTTTTTGAATTGAGGCAGTTTTTTTTAACAAATTTTTGTTTTTAGTTTTTTTCAATTGTGCTATGTAATTTATGCGTTTTATATATAACACGATGTTGCTGACACAATTCTGACATTATTACTTATTGATTCGTTTTTTCGTGTATTAAACTAGTTTTTATATTACTTTCAATTTCATGAACGGATATTCTACCGAGTTTTTACGTAAGGGTATCGCCCCAGCTTGTTTCTGAATGTGCTAATTCTTTCACTTGGGAGAAATAACATTAAATTGCAAAGGTCCGTGCCGCTCCCAATGCTCTTCTGCTAACGAACCGATAATTCAGCGGGAGGTCGATGCGTTTATTTCCTTTAGTTCCTCAAGGTATTCCGGATTTTCGATTGCATCGTTTGTTTTTGTTACTTTACAAATTAAGTTAATGTTTTCAAAATATAATGCAAGTAAACAAATAACAAAAGGTATAATCACAGATTTCACAGAAATGTTTTAATTATTGCTTTATCGCTTGTTTCCTAATGCATTTTTGATGTTAATGTTAAATTTTTAAATGATTATTTATAGTATATAAAGACTGCTAAAAGATATGACAACATGTTATATGAAATATATGAAACGTCATAAAGAAATAACTAATGCAGAAATTATAACGTTATTTTATATAATGTATAACAGAAATATCACTGAGTGATACAGTATTGTTAAAAATACCATGATGTGAATGATATCATTGGATACTATATTATTTACTCATATATAAATACAAGATTTTTGTATCTTTTACAAACGCAAACACATTACGTTATTATTTCGGCCTTGTAGCAACTTGGTTGCTAGGAAGGAATTTAAGCGGCAGACATTCCTTTTAATTCCCAACAATTTATTATTCATCCTCATTGTACCGATGAGATAGTCCACTTAAATTAGTGCAAAAAACTGGTATCCTTGCAAAACGTCATGATTTAGAATAAGCATGATGTCACATCTTAATCTATCTTATTACCTCTGCCTTTAACTACATCAAGTTCAAGTGTATGAGTCTAGTTTATGATGTAGAAGAGATGTTAAACACCTACGTATAGTTGAATGTCTTAATGTTTATAGTATCTGTCAGTATCTGGTGGTTATTTCCCGTTACTTCTTTCTAGAAGGAAGTATAGCCTTAGATTTTTGTAAGTTGTTCTACAGGTGCAATAATGAGGAGCTAAAAGGTTTTTAACAGATTAAGCTTTTAACTTGTAGACATGCAATGATTTGTTAAGTTACCCGTACTGTTGGCGGTAGTATCCAGATCGGTTTTTGGAAAGAAAAACCCTCGTCTACCTCATCATCATTTTAGCCAATGGTCGTTCACTGTTAAATTGGGCGATTTAATACGTGACCTGTGTAATGCTATCAGGTTCTAACGATTCTTTGTGATTTTCACCAAGTGCTGGTCCCCTTAAGAGTAATTCACTACCTGTTAAATTTGCGCAGTCGATTTATTCAATCAGATATCGCGATAATAATATTAGTATTCAATCTTATTATTACTATAAATTTGTGGACATTTCAGTAGTCAGCTTGCAGTTCATATTTTTTTTAAAAAAAAATTGTTATTGCTAATGGTGATGAAATTCATTGTCTAAATTAATCGTTTTAAACAATATTTTCGATAAATAAAAATAACAGAAATTTGGCAAAAATAAATTATAAAGATGCATAATATTTATAATAGTATGCAGGGTTGATTGAAAGCCAAAGCCTTGTAGCTTTCTTTTTAGCTTAACAGTAAAGAGAAAATCAACAAATATACATCAGTACAAGTTCATATTTCATTACCATATATAATGATAATAAAAGGCGTAACGCAAGGTTTAAACAATCTAGTATAATTTGAGCAATATGACTTTTTAAGTAATTTAATTAGGTAAACGTCCAGACTTCCGCTAGACGGTGTATCCTGTTTCTTTCTTTTATTCAAATAGTCTGTCGTCGGTGTTAATAAAACCCATTTAGAAATTGGTAGAAGGTAGAATGAATGTTTGTTCTAAATCAAATAATTTTAATCATTCTTTACTTACTGTCGTATAGTATTGGCATAATTCTAATTCTACATCATGATCATTATATATGATCATTTATAGTGACCGGTCGTTTTTCGTAGATACAGAATGTCAATGTCTTATTTACTTTAAAAAAAACATATTTGTTTTTTTAAAAGCTTTATTCGTGGTACCGCCGTTTGTATTTGTCCGTTGCTCACATGCATATATGAGTATATTTACGATGTGTAGCTGTAGCAGGTTGAATTAGTAGGTGAATGATCCTTAATACCTTATGTCCTAAGGCAACGAGTCCAACATTACAGGTAAACCTGGGTTGTAAGGGGTCCCGCACAACAACTCACGAGATAGGACCATCTCATCTGTTCGTGGTGCACCTTGCTAATTGCTAACAAACGAGGCTCTGGCTTTCACCTACCCGCATTGGGCCAACGTGGTTGGAAATCGCCTAAATCCTCTCATATGAACATCTAAAAACGACGACTCCTAGTGCTCACCGTTACCGGAGGCTATGCTGACTGTAACGGATGTTGGCAAGGCACCGGAACTAGGACAGCGCGGGACAGATCGATGTGGAGATCTTTTGGGGAAGCCTATGGTCAGCAGTGGACGTCTGTTGGCTGATGATGAACAGGTTAACCATGCGTACGTTTGTTTACTTCATTAAGATGATTACGTAATCGATGAAAAGAGCAGTCACTTTATATACAAGGTTTGTGATGAGGCAAGGTTACTGATGGTATGTTTTGCGTTGTTATATGGCGCTGTCCAAATATGTTTTCATTACCACATCGCAGTTGTTACCTAGAAAATAAAAAGATACATATCAAACGCCTATTAATGTTGATACACCAAGGTTTAGAACCAAACAATTCTTACAGTATTTGGAGACCACCGCCGTTAGAGATTATGTTTGCTTACATTAATTAATGTTTTATATCTCCATCAATTTGTAACAATTTACGCCCTTGTTTATATTTTACTCGACCTATATAACAACTGGGCCTTAATTTGGTGCAATTATAAAAAGCCATGATCTCACCAATACACGCACATGGTAAGGAAACTTTTAACAGATATTGAATGTTTACGTTCAGTTAATTTTAATTTATGAAAACTATTCTTATACCTTTTTTTTCCTTATTTTGGAATTATGGACTGGAACTTTCATTGATAATTCACTGCCTGAGAAATAGAAAAAATTGTGGCGTTCCACCTTTTTTATCTAACTGTGCATTATTCTTTACACTTGTTAGTTCCAACCTGTCTTGAACCATATTGTAATACTATAGTAATTTATACGTTTTGTAATTTATATATATTCAGGATGGCAAACTTTTGCCATCACGCTCTACGTATAGTCAATACTCGGTTAATACTACCCTCTGCTCAACTCTCATGTATGGTCGCACAGACGAGAATATAGAAACTATATTATTCTAATTACTAACCTTTAGTATAGCAGTGTTACTAACATTTACCATATTTAAATTAGTCAGTGAAACATATCTCCTCTTTAATTGCTCTGTCAACAAACAGCGCAAATCCTCGACAAATACAAACGCTAAAAAATTATATATATAAAAAAATTATAAATAGTGGATGATTTTGGAGATAGAATAATCGTAGGAGTTGTCATCATACGTTTTAATTTACGCTATTTATTGAAGGAACTTTGCCCACAACTTGGCAATGTTTTACAGTAATTTAAAAGTAAAAGTATATGATAATATTTATATGTTTAAAACCTGTTAATAAATAGATACTTTCAGAAAATCTGAATTTATGTTTTCTTTCAATATTACATGAAAGAACTAAAAATACAACAAAATTATAAGTTATTGTAATACGTCGGGTTTTATTTCATGTAGCAACAACAGAGTTGTGTCAATTATGGTTTTATATTAACATGGACTTGTAGATATTTCTGATTACAGAAATTAGGCCGACCCATGTCAACATGGCTTTCCCGTGTCGTGAGAGACATTATTAGATAATAAATAACAATTTTTTTTTATAGACAGTGTAACGTTTCAGGTGTACTTCTTGAAAAAAATTATGAAACTATGGTCATAAAATACATACAGGTTGGAGGAAATGGCGACAGGTCACTGGAACTATTTGTGATCCAAAAATCCCCTTAAACTTAAGGGACAGATCTACAAGTCGGTCGTTAGACCTGTCGTATTGTATGGATCTTAGTATTGGGCCACCAAGGGTTCGGATGAAAGGAGATTACATGTGGCCGAGATGCGAATGTTAAGATGGATGTGTGGTGTGACGAGGATGGATAAAATTAAGAATGAGTATATTAGAGGAAGCCGGAAAGTTGCGCCAGTGACAGAAAGTTGAGGAGGAAGAGGTTAGCGTGGTACGGGCATGTTATGTAGAGGGATGAAGGACATATAACAAAGAAAGTAATGAGAATGAATGTGGATGGTTATAACGGTAGATGAAGACCGAAGAAAGTGTGTATAGATTATGTGAAAGATGACATGTGTAAGAAGAGTGTGAATTTAGATATGGCGGCTGATAGAGAGATGTGGAAGAGAAGTACATGCTGTGCCGACCCCACATAGAATGGGAAAAGGGCAGGAGGAGGATGAAGGTCATAAAATATAATGCTTTTTGTACTCTTTTTAATATATTTTATGAAAGCTATATACATATATTATATCTATTATAAGCGTAAGTATAAACAGTCGACAGTGTATGCTATAGCATACATATATATATATAGGTTTCAATTCCTAGTGTTGGGACTAGCTGACCTTTTTTTGCAAGGAGAGGACCTTTACGGATACCGCATGTCCTCGAAAGCTGTTGCTCTTTGACTACACCGATTAATCATAATATGTTTTTCTCCTTAAGTGCAAGCTAATTGGGAATAATATTTATATAATAATATTCTAAACATTAATCCTACCTTTATTTAATTTAAAAAAAAATTAAAAATAGAGGTATCATCTATCTTATTTTGCAAAGTGGTCCCTCACGATTCAACGAGAAATACCGTCCGATAATAAAAAAATCAATTTTTCTTTACAGAATGTATAACTTGTTTTACGGAGGATGAATTTGAAGTGACCAAAGTTAAGTCAGGAAGTTCATTTTTTCAAGAATGTAGATGCGAAGAACCGGATCCAGACGGCGTACTTTTAAAATGGTTCGACACAAACGATCAAGAGATCGTGGCTTTAGGGTAATTCTTAATCATATTAATTTAAACTTTTTTCTTGTGTACACGTGTTTTCCTAAATTTAATGATTGTTATAAGACCAGGTACGAAATCAAATATATATACCGAGTGGCTGGATCCTAATGTAAACGGCCTATACATTTCTAATGTAACCAAATCAATATCTGGGGGATACAAGTGCGGGACAATTTACAACGGTCAACAGTATATGAAAATATTTAACGTTGAAGCTTACGGTATGTAGATCACTAAAGTTAGTCAACATGAATAATTGAAAAATATAAGTAATATTGCAAGTGTATGAAGTCATAATTAAATCGATCCCCAGATCCGCCGTACTTTGTCAATACAGCAGAGATGCAGTTTGCAGTCAACGGTAAGGATGAGTTGATTGTTTGTGAGGCGAGAGGTGAAACCGAACCTTTTATAACTTGGCATAAAGATGAAGATGGCTTTATTGAAGTAAGTAGATATTATTAAATTGTACAATCATGTGGATCACTCACATCATTTAATGTAATCAGATGGAGTAAAATTAAAATGACACTAAGATGATGAACGTTTAAGCAGGCTCACACAGAAAATTATATCTCTTATATTTTGATATACGGAATAAAGTAATGTTGTTATGGTAACAGATTTCATTTGTCTAAACTCATCTTTCATTTAAAGTCCACAACAAATGGCTCTGGTATAGATCTAGGGGTCTCGGTGTTAAAAGGTCAGTATTTAATCAGTGACCTTTAATTCAATAGATATCGGACGACAAAAAATATGAAGTCCTGCCTTCCAAAGGACTTATTATAAAAAACGTTACAAAAGAAGATCGTGGTGTTTATAAGTGTACGGCTTCAGATCTGGAGACTGGCGAAGGTATAGACCGAGACATCACAGTAGAGGTAATTATAATTAATTTAAGCTCAATATGTAAACCTAGATAATAGACGAAGTTAATATATAATTCTTTTAGGTTACATATATGCCTGTAATAGACGAGATAATAGCCACACCACAGGCGCACGTTGTGGTTGGTGGTTCGCTTACAATTGAATGTGCAGCAAATGGTATGCCACATCCTGAATATCAGTGGAGAAAGATTTCGGAAGCGGTAAGATCATTTAATTATTTGAAAGAAAGTTTATATTGCTTGCTACTGCAAGTGTGTAAACATTACTGTGTTCCGTTGTGAAGACATTGTAACGGGTTAAATTACTGGCATAAGAAGACAACATCTTGTATTTCAAGGAGCTAAATGTAATGCATTGTTTGTTAATCTACCTAGCGCCATTACTGGTTAATAACTTTGGAAAAGATTCAACATATGATTATGGGAATTTAATTGGGGTTCGCTCGTGATGTACCCTGCTAATCAACAAACAAGGCTCTGGCTCCCACCAATCCGAATTAGCGTGGTGGGTTCAAATTCCCACTTATGAATCCCTTCCCGAACGATGTGGGGATCTTTGAGGGAGGTCTATGTCCAGTCGTGGAAGTCTATGGGCTGATGATGATGAATTAAACACAATGTTTGTTAAAGTAATATTTTTTTTTAGAATCCAGCAGATGTAAACGTAACGTGGCACCAAATCGCCAACAGCATTATATTCGACAGCGTAGTTGCTGGTGACAGAGGCATTTATGAATGCACTGCATCTAATGCAGCCGGAAATGTAACTAAAAAAATTGATATAGATGTAAGTATCGATAATTTCTATACCTAAGAATACTTACTTAAAGACTTCTGCAAAGAATATAGTATGTACAATACATATTGGGAATAGACACTCAATGCTATCATCATCATTATATCAGCGTATTGATGTATATTTCTGAATGTAAGTCTCTAGATACGATCTGTTGTTTATACTCAACATGCTTGGCATACACTAACAATAACATAGAAAACTGCAGATCTTGGAATTATTCTTTCCTTAGTCGCTTTTTACGGCACGTAGGGAGTAGAATGGTTGTGGGGATATTCCTACTTGTTAATACACGGAGACGGTACTATTATCATATGATTAAAACTATAGTGGAAACATAATTTTTAATATTGTTTTATTTATAAACCGGATGTTATAACTTTTTTTTTCAAGTATTTTTATTGGGTCTCTTTTGCTGCTTACGAATCTTGAACAAATTTTGATCGCTTTAAGAATATAAAAAATTGTAATAATTTGTGGTTTACCCGTTTCAGAAATTACATTTGCTATAATTTGTTATTTTTACAATATTATTTTTTTTCGACTTCTATCAAATTGCAGGTATTGATACCACCGGAAATAACAGAATTAAATAACGTTACGGTTATTGAAGGTGAAAGTCCGGAAATAGTATGCAAAGCGGCCGGTAGACCTAGACCTAAAATCACAATAACATTTGAAGGAGACGTTTCTGATCACAAAGGGTAAGTGTATAAGTATTTTATTTCAAAATAAAACGTTAAGTTTCTAGAAATCATAAACAAAGCCTTTGCATTCGTTATTAAACTTCTCGGTTTGAATAATATTGATCATCATTAGCATTCTTAAATTTTTACCATCATCGTTTGATGATCTTCATCATCGACTTTGGCGCAATGTACCCTGACTCTAAATTTCTTTTACTTACAAAGTATGCATCTTTAAATTTGTTTAAAATTTTTCGATGTTTTCAAATATTTATGACAATCATTCTATTTTTTAGCGTATCTTGGAAAGAAAATATTACAAGTGATACTGAAACAATATTCCAGTTATTATTCAGCCAGGCTCAAAGATCTACGCAAGGATTTTATACTTGTACTGCTAGCAATGAAGGTAAGAGACATGTCGGAAAATATTCTTCAAAAAACATCAATGGTTATAAGTGTACAATAAACGAAAGTGTTAATAAAAATTGTTTCATTTTATATAGTGGACATTGAAAATAAAACGATGTATTTGTCGATATTACACAAACCATATCTGACAAGTGCATCAGAAAATATGTGGGCCTGGAATGGCAAAGAAGTAAATTTAAGCTGTGAACATGAAAGCAATCCGAGTTCCAAAATTACGTGGAGGTGAGTTTGAGCATTAAGTTAAGAAAATATAATGTATGTTTGATATCCGATTGCTACACATACATACATATATATCACGCCTCGTTCCTAGTGGGGTAGGCAGAGACCACCTCTCGCCACTTGCTACGATACTGGCACACCTCTCTCGCTTCCTCCACTTTCATGAGCGGCTTCATGCATCCGATAGCTGGATGTACTAATTTTTTTTTTTAACTTATACTTTTTTTATAATAGGTTTTTTCATATAAAACGTATTTAAAACAGGTATCAAGGAAATGATGTATCAACAGCGGAACAAGTAGTAATAAACAAAATGCTGGAGGAAAAATTAAAAAGCACTTCCGGCGAATTTTTACCACTGGTTATAGATAACCTGGCTTTTTATGGCGTATACGAATGTTCAGTTAGAAATGAGTATGGTGAAAGTACAAAAACTGTAACTCTTCATGAAGGATTTACTCCTCCTGTTATTTATAACGTTAGTAATTATTCATCTGTTCCTATTTAACGTTATATATATAAACAAATTTGAGAAATAAAGGTTAATAATATCAAATCACTTTCGTTCTTCTACATAGCTAACTTAATTAATTAAGTTCTAGCAAATGGGGTAACCGTCCATTTAATCTTCAGGTAACGATAGTTGAAATAACGCCAACATCTGCTACCTTCGCTATCATTGGACCGACCGAGGTAAATGGACCGGAAGTAATCGGGTTTACGGCTGAATACGACGAATCAAACAACTACGATATCACCGACATTCATATCAATAGAACTTGGTCCATACAGAGACCATACAAAGTGGACAAATTGAAACCAAACACAACCTATTATATCAAATTTGCAGCTGTAAACGACGTCGGCGCGGGGCCTTGGGGCGAAAGTTTAGAATTTATTACCCTCGAGACGTAAGTTATAATAAATTTATGTACTAAACCTTTTTGCCTACCTATTTCTTATAAATATATTTATAAAGAGTGTAATCGTTACTACTACGGAGAAATTAACCTATATAACATTTTTCTGCACTGATAAATGCATGTATTCTACTGGTGGTAGGTTTCTATTACCGGACACCGTTAGGGTAGATCACCGCAGCTTCTATTTCCGCTGCCGAATAATAATGTGTAAACAGGTGAGCACAATGTGGTTCATTATATATCATCCTAACTAGAGTCACGTTATTACGAGCAGGCATTTTCCATCAGGTGAAAGACTCGCTCGTCTGATCGATTCGTTGAAAAAATTAAACAGACAAACATTAAACGTTTATAATGAAACGAGGAAAATAACAAAGAACGAAATCATCAAATAATAGGTGAAATATTTTAAAATGAAATTAGTACAACGTGCTGGACAAACGTTCAGGCAACAAGATCTTGCTGTTATGATTATTGTTATGGGCCGCTGCTAAATGAAGCCGTTTGCGTAACAACTGACGTAAATACAATTTATATAGACGTAATTAGAAATAAGATACGCCTGCAAAGTATTAGCTTTAATACTAATTACAACGAAGGAATTAACTTAATAAACTTAAAACGTTATCTTCTATACTTTCATAACTTAAATGTGATTCTTTATATATCTTAAGGAAATACAAGTACTGGACTATTTCACTTAAGTAATATGTTAGCAGCGATATGTTGTGTATTAGATACGTGTGCAGATTTAAATAATAAGAGAAAATTTCCGTGATTGTTTAGTTATTACCATTTTATCTATTTTCTTCCTTTAAAAAATCCGACCTTAACATGGTGTTAACTGATAACGAGGACTTGGAAGGCGAAGTGTACCCAGAATAATCTGGCTCTCATCACACAGCAATGATGGCAGATTTACATTATGATGGTGCATTATAACGAATTCATAAATTTATGTTCAAACTTTCAGATTTGCTCCAGACCCACCAGAGTTTGAAGCGGAATTCAACACAATCATAGCTTCAAATAACCAACAACTTATCAGTTGGAAGATACCGGAGTATAACGGAGATCCGATTGATTACTACGCCCTGCGATACTGTCTGGTAATTTTGTTAATAAGATAAACATTCATGATGTAAAAGAATAGCATCTTAGCCTTAAAAAACTTAAGTAGTTAAAAATTACTTACAGTACAGGTTTAATATAAAATTAAAGAATTATTGTTAAAAATAAAAGTTTAAGGTAAGATCGCCATACCATCTTTAGCTACTGTATAAGTGATATCTTGCTTCTTATGATGTTAAGCCAGCCCTTTTTATTCTTCATCACATGTATGGGTTCTTGGGCTTTATACACGCGGCCTCTTTCTATCAATTTTATCATTAAAAAAAAAACTTTCTTTAATCGTTACTCTTTTCTGGCAAAATTAATAAAAGATTCCAGTGTCTAAACTTTTTTCATACTTTAAATTCATTTTTATTCACTCAATATGTTTTGCCTATTTTATAAAATATTATTACATCAATTTTCAGATGATGGACAACTCGGTTCAAGAAGACTCGTGCAAGGAAGAAATCATAAACTCCAATGAATACCAATTCAAGAATCTTCAGTATAACGTGACATATTATTTGGAATTGATTGCACACAATTCTCAAGGAAATTCTTCTGCCTCACGCCTTTTTCTCATGATACCAAGTAATACTGAATTTTTTGTCATTACGTTATTTACAAACAAGGCAAAGGCAAACTAGCGATACTGCTTATTTTTTAATACAATGAATGAAGCGATATGATGTTCCATTTCGGATTAAGTATACAACTTAGTTTTTAGTAATTTGCTAACATAATCCCGATTAACATTGTCCTAATAACTAATTCCCTTTAATGTTCCGTATACTGAGAACCAGGGCATGCTTTCGCAAGAAAGCTTAATGTCTGATTCATCACGTTGACAGGAATGCGTTGGTAGATATCACATATTCACGAAAGCTGTAGTTCTTGGAAAATATCGATTTCCTAACAATAAAACATTATTTTCCGAAAATTCTTGTTCAGTGGGTATCGAACTCGCGATTTTGCCACGTAAGTGCTTACGACTGTTTAGAATATTGCTACACGTTGCGAGAAAATGCATGGTCGCCATCAGAATACGGTATAGTTTAGATGAAAAAGGAAACTAATGGTTTATTTCTTAGATAAGGAGAACAATAATAAAAAAATAATTATAAAATAATACATACACATACATGTGCTCGCGTGTAACGTAGATGAATATAAGAAATAATAAAAAAAAGAAAAAAAAAGTAGATAATTTAAAAATAACAAGTTATGAAATGATACACCTCCTATATAACACACCATATATGTAATCGTGGAGTAGGTAATGTTTTCATAAAACTACCCAACAAAATAACGATACACGAATAGTTTGTACGATATTATTTCTGTTGTTGATTTTGGTTTGTTATCTGAATTTGGTCGGGTAGTACGTAATAGACTAATATTAGAAACGGAAATGATTGTAACACAAAGATGTGCAGCGCCGAGACAAACCGATACGGTTTACCGGCGTATAGTAATGTAAAAAAAATATACGTAAAGCATTTTTTTTCATTTATAGATTATATAGAGGGTTTGGTCATAGAACGATCATAACACCCTCATAGTTATCATAACAATGATTTCCTTAAATATCTTATGTAATAACATTGATACGGCTGTTTAATTTAATTACAACCCCTACGTTTAATTCCAATTTGAATAATTTTGTAAATTGTTCTTGCCTTCTCTGACAACGGGTAGGCACGAAAGTTTATAACAGCGCCGACATGAAATAAGTTAACATTAAACTGTGTAATGAATTGTTGTCTCTGAGCATCGTTCCGACCACATTCCACCATGATGTGATAAACATCCTTAATGACCCCACACCCGGAACATCCTAAAGAGGTACCCTTGCCCAACAGATATGAAAAACTATTAAGTGGAACGTGTCCCGAACGAAGCCAAAACGCTACAATAAGATCTGTTCTGTTCAGATTGGCCCTATTAACCATGAATACGGGGTGGACTTCTTTTTTTGCATGGTTTTATACCATATCCTTCCGTTCATTAAAGTATTATTTCCATAGTGTGTAACACTTTTTTTTCATAGTGTAAAGAATATCGGAATAGTATGGTAAATAATTATATGGAATTCCGTTACCTATAGCCTCCTTAACATAGCAGTCCTCTAATTCATTATCACTAAGACCAATATGGACAGGGATCCAATGTAATGTCACTTGTATGCCCCTAACAACCATCTTTTGAAATATCCTCTATATCCGCTATATAGACTTTCGAGGAGCCTTTATTGTTAGAGGTGCCCCGAGTGAAATATAGCAAAGCACTTTTAGAGTCTGTGAAAAAGGTACCTGTTTTAAAAGACAAAATATAGGACATGGTTTCCGCTATGGCAATAAGTGCTACATACATAATTGTAGGTTTGGTACTAATATTGAATTTAATGGATTTATTAATTTGAGGATCAAAGAACGCTGCACCTACACCATTCTTATTAATAGCTCCGTCTGTATATATTTTATAATGAAAGTTTAAAAAACTATTACAGATCGTTTGTAATATGGAGAGATTATAACTTTTTTTACTAGATTCAATAACATCAATGTTGGATGTGATTGACCCTGCAAAGGTAATATTGCTCATCCACGTGTCTAAAGAAAACATCTCTATTGCTAACGTACATAGGAATTTTGTTTAAATCCTCATGTATGACAGCCAATAAGGGTTTATGTTTGCATCTCCAAAAAGGGGTTATTCAGTAAAAGTTTTAGATTTTCTAATCTGTTAATTAAAATATTGTTTCGAACTGATTTAGATTTTAACTAAAATTTGCTAGCTAAGTAATAACGACGGACGTGTAACGATGGAATATTAAGTTCGTATTGCATAACGTGAATTGGTGTAGTTTTAATAAACCCTCCAATTAATCTCATACATTGGTTTTGTGTACAGTTTAGTTTAATCAGATTAGATTTGCTATTGTTATCGTAAAGAAAACAAGAATAATCAATTCTGCTTCGAACTAAACTAATAATAATTGTCGTAAATACTGGGGATGTACACCCCAACCCGATCCTGCCAACATTTTGAAAATACCTATAATTTTAAACATTTTATCCTAGTCTCACCATTACAAAAAAAAAATCAACATCTTTAAGCCTATTTAACAACTCACTAAAATTAACATTCTTCACGTTACTTTCGGAGCAATGTTCTGTTTATTTCTTGAAGTGTTCATTTTTACTGTTTTTACTTCATATCTCAATGCTTACGCATAACACTGATTTGCGGAATTTTGAGACGATAATTCCGGAACTGTTTAAGCACACTCTTGATTTTCTCTTACTGGTTGACTTGTAGTAGCCGTAGGCTTGAAAGGGTCATATACAGAAAGTGCTTTTCTGTACGAGCAATTAAACTCCGCGACTAAACCGCAAATTTTTTTCTCTTTAATAAACTTAGGATAATTTCTGTCTAATGCCATATGGTCTCCAGAGCAATTCTTCTTCTTTTTTCTTTGTCGTAACCTCATGACTGAGGGACGTAACTATGGTGCGTGCCCTGGCCACCATTTCTTTCCAGACATTTCTGTCTTGCGCCATTTGGATGGATGATTGTAGGGTAGCACCCGTAGCGTCCTGAGTTGTGTGTCCATCTTGTAGGAGACCACCCTCCCGCTCTCTTTCCTTCCACACAACCAGTAATAATCAGCCTTTCCAGACTGCCTGGGTCTCGCCTGACCGTGTGTCCGAAGAACTTGAGGACTACAGATTGTTGAGAGCCGTGTTGTTGCCAGAGCAATTAATACACTTATCAACATTCGTAGCACAATTAGCATGATTTTCACCACATTTAGGGCGAATAATTTTTAAAGAAGAACATTTCTTCCCAGTATGTCCCAACTTCCAGCATCAAGAGCGTTGTCACACAAGAAAAACGTATGATTCTGCTCGCAGTTTTAAACCATCCATTATAACGAAGGTGGGAAGAAAATAACCTTTAAAGCACAATCGATCGGATTCACATGGTGACCATCCTTCTTTTGCTGCAGAACGCCATTTATGGCGAATAAGAGATAACATTTCAGCAGTGTCAGGGCTCGTAATCCTTTTGAATATCTCCTTCGATATATTCAAGTCAACATTTTTAATAACTCCATAAGAAAATTTAACTTCCATAACCTTTCGAAGATTCCAGCCCATTTCGATTAATTTTTTGTAAGCGTATTATTAGCACTCGATTCATCATCATAATCAAGACGTACTTTATACGGGTTAATATATTTTACTTTGTTTATATTTTTACTATCACAATCTTTAAAAATTTTTGCCAAGGAATATTGTTTTGGTAATTTCTCGGAATAATTCAAATTGATTCTTTTTCATTCTTTTCTCCGATCTTTTAACCGTCGTCCAGCCGTTATTTTCTTCGTCTCTCATTTTTTTAGTAGGTCTTACCTCATCTCCCGAGCAGTAATCGAGTTCGGTAGGTTCAACCATATCATATTTATGCATCAATACATCTACGTAAACGTTCACGAACGTAAAAATTCAGCATTGTTAATAACCGACCGGCCGAAGCAGATAGACAGATTAAAAAAAATACATACTCAATAAAAAATCCGATCGTTAACACACTTTAGCACATGGAAATGACACGCGTACCACGTACGAATGCCGCCATAAGACTGATGTAGTAAACCTTTATTGATAATAAATAAAAAAAAAGTAAACATTTCAGTGATATCTGGTGACATATAACAATGTGAATATCGCGATAATATTCTTCGCTTTAAAATTTATATAATATCTACATTGTACTTTCAGCGGGAGATTCCTCACCTCTTCTATCAGCTGGCGCAATTATCGGTTTATCGGTATTAGCTGTATTTATCTGTTTATTGTTACTCGATTTACTTCTTCTCTTGTGGCGGCGGCAAGGTATCATAGCTAACTGTTGTTATAAGAAAAATAAAAAAAGGAAAGATGACAGCATAAGATCAAGGTAAGGTTCCTAGATTAAAAGTATTGTTTTTATCGGGATAAGACTATATTATATGACTGTAACCTTATTTATTTATTTATTTAGGGCAAAATTTCTGTGTAATAAGTCGATGTAAAGATTTCCTAGAAGTGGGCAGTTTCGACGAGTAATTCTGTAACAATGAGAGTTAGGAAATTTATGCAATACTGAATTATATAAGTGATTTTGAGTATATTTTTTAAACAAGTAAAAAAGTAAGAGAGAAGATGATAATGATGCAGAATTTACAAGATAGGAATTAGATTTTTGCGTACGCTATTATTTTTGGTAATTATACTGTAAGCAAATATCATGATTTAAGTAAAATTTTATTTGGTTGCAGGGATAAAAAGGGTCTTCTTAATAACGGTGAGTCGATATCGGGCGACAGTTTAAAGAGACCAAGAAACGGACACAAAGAGTATGAGTATGATAAAACTACTGGAGTCATCACCGGTAAACATTCTGCCGTTTGAAACGAAGTCATTGTAGTTGTACAAATTTTTTATTTAAACATTAATATACGAGTAGATTAAAAATAAAAATTATCACTGAATCCAACTTGAACCTCGTCTATATAAAAATTATAGAATTAGTATAACCTATTTGAAATATATAAATTTTTATTATTTTCTGGTAAAGATGTTGTATTACGTTAATATTTATTTTAACTATTTATTTTATATTTCTTTTTTCTTATGTGTAAATATTAAGTTTATTGTTATCATTTATCTGTCAGTTTTTCCATTTTGTTATTAAAATACATTTTGTTATAATATTAGTATGTTAACAGTAATAAGTTATATGATTTTTTCTTATATTTATTTTAACCAAAAATCTTCATTTCATTTATTATTAGAATATAGAGGCATAGTTAATAAATATTATAGCAAATTTCGTACTCTTTAATTTCAACCGAACAGAATTTCAAGTGGTTTTTTTTAAGATAAGCCTTCTCTGTATTAAAACGCTATTAATAATTTTATGTCGTTGGTAAGTAAGCGTATAAACCTTCATAAGCTTTCTGTCCGTTGCAAACTAGATTAAAACTGTCATACTTAAGTTATCATACACAATAGCAAAGTACTTGTATTTATACGTGAAATTTGCTGTTACTGCAATAATTTGCTTCAATACATTTAACCTTAGATTCTTACAGCATTATTTATCACTTCTATGCGATATTTGGTTTTATAGAACGACGAAACGTACAAAACTCTCCTGATGGTAAGTAATACGTATACTCTTAAATAACAACGTGGGGTGGTTAGGATAATATGCACTGTTCAACATTGTCTCATTATTCCACTAATTTCACTAACTATTGAAACCTACGAACCGGATATAACAGACATATCAACTTACAATTTGTCTAACAGTGATATTATAGTAAAAAATTATCGGTAATTTTTTTACGGAAGTAGATATCGTTAAAGGAGATTGTTTAGTTTACAACACGAATGGGAACTTAAATTGGCAACGACTCCACGTAATATCCACGTAATAAGGCGTTCAGTGGTATATCATTTATTACCGGTACGGACCCTTCTAAGATGGAACTAACGAATGAATTGTGCGCAACATTGTTACAAAAGCAGTGATTAGGGTCTCCCTATAAGGATACAAGGCTCAGAACGTGGCTTGTATACTTAATAAAGATTAAACCCTTAAATAATGCACTAAACTTTTTTATTTCTTTTAGAACTTTGTATAAAAACACACAATAAATGGATATAGTTCAGTACACGTGAGCTTATTTCTCCCACTAATTTTTCTATCAGACTATTGTAGTGACAAAGTAAGCTTTTATCGACATTCAAAATTACTTCAAAATTAACGTAGGTAACTAATTACAAACGATATATTTGTATGTAAATATATCATACTTAGAAACAAATAAAGAAATTATATTTGAAGTGTATAGTAAACATCAAAACTAAATGAGTAGAGATTTAGATATCTTCATGATTCAATTGTAAATTTAAAGGTCGTCTAAAACAGATATAAATTCTGAATTTTATTAACGTGTAAATATTAAATTTTATATACTGTACAATGATAACAAACAAATCACCCCGATCTAAAATTACAAGAATCTATCCTCTAACTTTTAAAATAATGTCGCCAAAAATTTACCGTCTCGTAAGAACACTTTTGGAAAGATGCCAATTATCGAGAAGAAAATCTCTTTCTTTTCTCTTTAGTGTAGTGGTCTGATATTTAAGACTTAAATACAACTTAATCTGAGAGCAGGAATCAACACTTACGAGGATGTAATACTTGATATTGGTAGTATGTAAAAAACATTATTGATAGATAGGCAAGATGTAACGAATTATTCAGTATAAATCTAATTACATCCCCTTTGATGTGACGCTATTATCTATCAAAGGCTTTGACGCTACCAGGGGGGCAGAGGAGGGAGTTAAACATACAGAAGCATACAAATGGAATGGTGGTAGTTTAATTTCATTGATCAAGTAATAATTGCACTACACTGATTGTTATAGTCGACATATATGTTTTGCACGTATGAAGCCATAACATTAGTTATATATTTGAACGTAATGTTTATATTCTAAGGCAACAATGGCACTTCTAAATAACATGAAATAAATGAACTGCAATTAAGAAATAAAATGGGAGAAAACCAGTAAACCACTAAAGCATTAACTTTAATTGGTGCACTAAAACGCGCTCACCAGGAAGCTTTTATTCGCGCAAGTGCTAAGCGTTCAGCTGTTGTTCTTGTTTTTTTTATTCTGTAAAAACTATGTACAACTTTATTTTAATAATTACCAATTCCAACCAAAAATACATCATTATATATAAAAAAACAATTATTACATAAATCAAATTATAATAGCAGAGGAAAACGAAAGCTTCTAGGATACGTATATATATCAAAAAATTTTGCGGAAATAAAGATCATTTTCATATCTCAGAACTTCGTCAATTACAAAGTGGTGATGAAATAAACAATGATGATGTGTATGTTTATAATTAGTTGTAGAAGGATGGTAGATTATAGGAAACAGTAGAGTATAGCCAAGGAATCTAGAGACGAGTCTCTTTGCAGCCACAGCAGGATCCTTGAAAACGTCCAAAAGTGCTTCCTTCAAGAGAATTGAAATTGAGGATTCCACGTTTTGCAGTTCTGGCGTGGCTCAATAGGAAAAATGAGTTACTTATTGCATGGTTGGTATAAATAGCTTTTGGGAATATCTGATTCGGTAACTTGCAAAAAGAAAACGTTGCCATGGGTCGAATCTCTTATATAGCTATAATGATCATATTCTTTCAAGTATTACTTATCCATCAATTGACGCCTGATATAAAATATAAGACTTTTCAACTTTAGCCATGATTGCCAATATAATAACAAAACCATATATAATATAAATTTTCTAAATTATCGGTATGTTTAAGTTTAGTAAATAATATGAAATGTAAATTATCAAGAACATTAAGTGAATGCGAACTAGTTAAATTAGTTTTAGCTTCAAGTGCTTTGAAATATATAAACTAATGATCTCATCAATAATACAAGTTGAAATAGTTTAAATGAGCCTAATAGTTTGAAGTAATGTATACGTAAGTACATTACATACATTTAAAACTTACATAGTTGAAATATATATATTAATATGAGATATCCAGAGATTCACTGCTTTCACTACATCTAAAAAGCTAGATTAGATCTAAAGACTTAAATTTTAGTAGAGGTATTGCTTCTGCCATTAAGAGGTCAGGTTAAACATGGATATTACAAAATTCTTTCTCCAAAAGGAGAAGCATAACAGTTTTCTTAAGACCCCTTTGCTTTTGAAAGAAAAGAGTACAGTAAAAATATTTCAATACGCGAATCAAATATTCCGTTAGTAGTTGTTACGAATTTAATATGTAATAGAGGATTTATTTAGAAGAAGAAAAATATTCGTTTTATTGTTTTACATTCCATAATATTCAATAATCAAAAAAGAAAAGGCGCAGATATTCTTTGTGATAGAGTAAACAGTAATGTGAATATTAAATCTTTAAATAGAGAAGTTAAAATTAATTTTACTCTTTGTATGGATCATAGTACTCATATACTCATGATCAATAATGCGCACGGCTGTAGGTTGAAGTGTTTTTTGTAATATTAAGCGATTAGACGGGCTGGGCCTCCTGATGGAAAGGTTGTACTACTAATAACAACCAAACCTACTTATAACAATATGGCGCTAGATAGGTTGTTGGTTGTATTGCCTTATGACGTAAGATGTTAAATCTTATCTCAATAATTTCATTAGCTGCAATGCTTTTAAACCTACCTACTCTAGTAGAAATGGTAAGTAAATTTAGAGAGCTGATCTTTTTCAATTCTACGTTCTGTATTATTATTTTATCTTATAATTGTAAATACGATCACAAAAGCAAGCAAACTCTCTGTGTTTCTTTTTTCATAACGTCTACCAATACTGGTAATGTTAAATTCGAGATCTCTTTGCGCTGTATGTGTTAACTATCAAATAATTCACAGTTTTTAAATGAATTATAAAAACAAAATTCTCATTAAAGTATTTATTGTAATTGTTCCTTCTATCTGGGGAATATAATATGATAAGCCAAGTCTATTTCCTATAGTAGAAATTGTGTTTATCATTCAACATTTTTGTATTTAATTTATATAAATAAGAATCTCTTTTCGGATCAATGTCTTCTCCAGCTAATTCCATTTCTTTCTAACTACTTTTTCCTCTATCCAATAATTTCCAACTACTTTTATTATGATGCTTAACCGTCTTTTCTTTGGACGTTGTCTCCTCATCTTTTTTTCAGTTCATTATCGGTCTCATCTTCCAAGGTAACTGGCTCATTGCCACATTGGTGGAAGTGTATATTTTAGGGCATCAATGTTTGTCTTTTCTTACTTATTTCTTTGTACATTTCTGATTTTAAATATATTTCTTTCCATAGCATGTCGCTAGTTTAGTTTTAATGTTTATATTATGCGTCAACGTTGGGCCACGTCTTTTAGAGGCTTAGACGACATATGCCTACGATAATATTTTTAAGCTGTAGAAAAAAAAAATGTTTTTGAGAACTTTTTCCAGAAAATAGGTTATTTCTAACTTACGTTCATATGGCAGTTAATTTCATCTTTTACGCTTTTATATCTAATTAAAATGAACTTCCAAGTTGTCTATTAAGGTTAAATCAATTTCAATCCTAGTATTTCATAATTTTTATTTTACTTTTAATTATTTAGCTCTTTTTAAATTTTTTTATTTATAATTTTTTCTAAATCTATGCTTCTCAAATAACTGAACAGATATGATCTGCTGAAAATCTATTGCCTATAAAATCTAAGCAAAGATTTTTCTTAAAGGATTGTAATAGATTTCAAAAGTTCTCGGCAGATGCCGTGTCAGCCAATATCCGTAGAGAGCGACGTAATATCCTCCCGCTGTGATGTTTTAGATTTTCTTGCGACGTAGTGGAAGAAGTCTTTATTTTACTTAGTCTTCGGATTGCTTTGGTATCTTAAATAATAACTGGTGATTTTTTGATCTCGAATATTTACAAACAAAATAAATATGAATAATCATTATTATTACTTTTAATGTTCACCCTAAAAAGATATGAAAAGAAATTGACTAATAGTTATGATGCAAAGGATAGGGGCAAAGCAGTATACGAAAATTAGTACTCCGTTGAGAAATAAAATGTTTTTACTAATACCCTTATGTCTTTCGTTTAATTTTATTACTACAATTTAATTTACAAAAACCCAAGATCAGAAACCATTTCGCCTGTTATATAAACTTTTCCATAAGCGTCTATTTCTGTTACTATCAAACTGCTGCTGTTTCGCTTCTGTGTGTCTTAGATGTGTGATTATATTATCATTAAAATTCTACACGGTTATATGTTTATATAATTTTCAATTATTTTGTTGTATATATGAAAACTATATTTACGATTACAGATAAAACATTTGAATAGGATATCCAAGTATATAATTTTATGTGTATCACTACCAGTTAACAAAAAAAACCTTGTTATGAAAAACAATTGCCCTTTTGTATATTTTCATTGAAAATTTATAAGTGTTTGCTGAACCTGTATAGGTTTTGGAACAACAGCTGGGAAGCAACGTACCGCATTGCATCTTTTGTTTCTCTTTGTTTGCATTAGCAAACATTGCAAGTCATTAGCACTATAAAGCCACTGTAAACACAGTGAAAGGATTCCATTGAAAAATATTCTAAATATATTATTTATTTTTTTATGTTTGCAACAGCCGCGGTTAAATATTAAAAATATGTTTTTAGCCATGATTTCAAAGGGTACAAATTTTAAATTCTAAAAATTCTGTGCAGGATGGAAAATTGAAAGCAGTGTATGTTATGTTTACTATTTTGTGTTTACTACTACGAGTATATTTACATTTTTTTCATCATAACGGTACTCAATCATATAGTCATATAAGATATGATCTTGTATTTAATAGTTCTACAAAATTTTTAATATATCTAAATCTGGTTACTACTCTATAGTAATCAATATCATTAACACAGAGTATATCTTTTGTTATATAAATCATCATCAGGCAGTTCACAACGCCCACTTTTCTTTAATTGTCTATGTTTAAAGATCTTGGTAGTCAAAATATTGTTTCCCTTACATTTCACGAACAAATTCACCTAAAATTCTCAGATGGGGTTAGTATTGTAATAAGAATTTACAACAGAGATTATAACGATTTTATAAAGAGATTTCAAAGCAAGTGACGCTGAAAGTTACAGGAATATTAGTTCCGCACACCCGCCTTCTGAAGTCGTAACAAGGTTTAGCTTGAAAGATTTTAAAATTATTTCTTGTAAGTTAAGTTACTTAAATTTATCAAACAAATTAATTACATAATATATTAGTTTATTAGCAAATGTTACTTTAATAGGTTACTTATGTCTTCTAAATCCTTCGTCATCCAAAATCACTCAGCGCTTGAATAAAGTCTTTGACCAGTGCGTGTTGCCATTTATCACCTACAGCTATGATACTTGGTAGTTGAACCACATAAAAATCTTCAGTCACACAGCGAGCGATGGAGAAAGCGATGCTTCGAACATCTCTGCGTGATTAAATCAGAAATAAGGAGATCCGCAGAAGAACCCGGATCATCGACAATCGTTGCGAGTCACGAGTCTAGTGTAGCAATGGGCAGGGCACATAGCTCGCAGTACCGATGGACGTTGGAGATTAAAAGTGGTGGAATGGCAACCCCGTATCGGAGAGCACAGGGTTAGCAGATTCCCAACTATGTGGACAGATGGACTGAATTCAAACAGCACAAAACTGTACTTTGTGGAATACTTTACAAGATACCTACGTCCAACATTGGACGTCCATCAGTTGCGATCATGATGATTGAAAAGGTCTCCCACATTTTGTCCTGTTCACCTAAGATTATTTTATTATTAATTTGTGAACTTAAAACTAGTTCTAGAGGTATATGGATTTTTATATATTAATAATGTAAAAAAGAATTCCTTTACTATTGATTTGGATTTTTAATGTCTTTTTTAATCTGATTTGAAAATATTCTGCAAAGTTTCTTTCATTTACTTTATAATGTGATTTATCTTCAAGAGTAGAGTGAATAGGTAATTTTTTAGTTTACCCGCTTTACCAGCTAAAACTTTATCATTCACAAACAAATTATATAAAAATAAAAAAAAAGCACTGCATTGATGTGTTTTTGATCCGTTTCGTTCGTTTGCAGAAAATAAAATGGTAATTTTTAATAGACAGATCCGCTATAATTAATCTGAACGTAACCATTAAAAACATAAAGGGCTGTGGCGAAGGGCGGGCGCGGGGTGCGCTGAATGACTCGGTGATTGCTTCTTTTTATTCGCCGTTACAAAGGTGTTACAAAGGTTGCTTTCAGATCGGTTAACAGGGGAAATAAAAAGATAAGAATGAATGAAAGGGAAACCAATTAACTGGTTTTCTACATTACTTTCCTACATTATATGCAATTGTTTTTAAGTTCTCTGTTAAAGAATATGTCTAAGTAAATAGAAGAAGCCCATTATTATCTGACGCCTGCAGTTCTACTTATCATCGAAATATATACAATAAAGAATCGTGTATTTAAGGGAAATAATAATTAGCTTTTTGAACAAACTTGCTATGGATCTTTAAATATCATAAATTAAATACGTTCCTGTAACGTGTATGGTGCAGCTTGATGTATCACAGCTTGTCATGATGTCGATTTTATAGAGTTGAAAGATCTATATTGGCAAAATGCCATTACATAGCAAACTATATACTGTAGCGTTTTTTTCTTCAGCTAGCTTTAAAAAAAATATTTTATTTTAGTACAAGGAATCTTATTTTTATTATAATAGACCAAATGTGTTTAGTTAATGCATAATGCATTGCTTTTTGAATACAAATTAATTTAGCAAATTTTCATTCTAATATACTCTGCCTTTTGAGATAATTTCAATAGTTACAAATATAACTTATACAAAAAGAAATTCGCTTTTGCCTTACAGTTTCTAATTATTTATTGAGACACAAAATTTACTTTTTTCATCTTTTTGGTACGATTTATCATTTTATTTACATTTAATCTCAATCTCACATTATGTTAGAAAAAAAGATCGGATATTGTAAAAGTGTGCTCTTCTAGAATACACTGTTTTATTAACAAGTATATAATCTCGATTAAACTAAGCCTTAGTTAATATTCACTTTGAGAATAAGAACACGATGTACATTGGTATAGACGTTAACTAGGTTAATGAAAGTTCTAAATCTATTGAATGTCCATATTGGTTCAGCACTGTTTGCGTTCTCAATTATTGGCGTGGACGGCAGCACTTTTATTAACCTGCTGAAGCTCTTATTTATTTTCAGGCATCTGCAAACACTGAGGCTATATCTAAGCACTACTTATAAAGCCACTACTATAACAATACGTATTGAAATAGAATTGCTTATAGTTTTTTTATGCAACAGACGAACAAGAATGCTTTTTGTTATATTACATTTGGTTATGATCCATACATGACGACTCGAAGACAACATATTCAGATTGCCTCTTGATAAGTGATACTCCAGCCTAAAAGGCGCTAATGTTGCTGTTAAGTCTGATAACTACAGTATTTTAATTCACTACAGTGCCTTTTATGTAAAGAATACCATTTGGCAGCAAAGTTAAATGTTGGGTTTTACAAAAGCTGTTTTATATCATCATTACAAACTTAATAGATGCCAAGTATCAATACATTAAAAACTTATTTATAAACAATGTTTTATGCATAAAAATAACATTAACAGATATCTCAGGTTTTGTTACTAATGTTTATCTATCCAATTTTATATTTTTTTTCATACAAACAAAAATTTATTATGAATCTTGTTGTTGATGATCTCTCAAATTCTTCCATGACTTGTAGTAATATTTTCTTGAGTTGAAATTATATGATAATGATTAAAGTTGTAACGAGATTATGAGAGAAAATAATTATTTTGAATTGATTAAGCTATAATCGATATACGAAAACTCCCGATCAAGAGCGAATCCTTTGAGTGCAATTTTCGGAACTATTGAGGGTCCGTCGTGTTCCCTTCCTCGTTAATCAATCACCTACCAAATCGTTTACAAGTGCAGGATATAAATTGCTAAAAGTAAATGACTCGAAACAGTAACATCCCTAACCTGTAGGGTAGAGGTTTTTAATTTTTTTTTTATTTATCATGGTACTAATTAAAAGAAGGTATATATGTAAAATAAGAAAGGTCTATCACAGACATGTCTTTTGGAAAGGATGTCAAATAGTTGAACTACAAGTTTATTTATGTCTACGATGTTGTCCGCTTATTTTTTAAAGTATTAAAAGAGCAAATGTTTTACGACATACTTAAAAAAGAATTAATTTAGGTTATAATAAATTGAAGCGTTATATTTACGAAAAACTGTAATTTATTCGCACGGACGGAAGTAATTTAAATAGACACTATCTCACCACATAGTCTAGGCATGTTGACTCGGCGTATTTCCAAAGCGTTACTAAAGGACGTTCTTTATAAGGCATTTTAGATTTTAAATCTCTCTGAAACTTCGTAAACAGCTGTAGCACGATAGACCATTCAGTAATGTACAAATTTGAAGATTTCACGAATTCTTCATCAAATCTGAAATAAAATACAGTTCAAGTACCAATTAAGAAAATAACTGTGCCTATGTTCCTCTGAAGAGATTAGTATAGATTTTTATAGGTAAAAATTGTGTTAAAATGCACTGGGGACTTTTTCATCAGTATTCCAGTTATATTACATTTTGTAAAAGCGATACTAAAATCTAAACACTTGTCTTTATTTATTTCATATCTTAAGAAAGATTCTTAAAACACACGAAACAAGTAAGTTTAATAAACGATAAATATTTAGTATAGGTGTACTTGGTGTGAAATTATTTGTAGGGATATACGTAAGATATAATAGTAGGGTATATAAAATCGAAAATAAAAACAAATAGGTATATAATGGGAGTTTATATTTTTATTTTGATTTCTATTAGAATTTTCATCTTCTAATCAGACATCTCATTAAAGATATTTTAACGGCGCCCATGAAATATGTTAATGTTAATAACCAGAAGTTTGCCTTTGAGGTTCAGTTAATTAGTTTCTTGGTGTTAGTCAATTATAATGGAGTTACTTTGTTTCTTCAAACAGAAGTTCTCTTTACTTATAAAGTTTGACGCTGTTTAATGTTTAACGTAAATTTATCAGGAAAATGTCATAAAATTTTACTACTAAACAAATTGTAATTCTTCGGTAAATTTGAAACAAGAATTCACAAAGGAAATTTAAGTGCCTGTTTTCAGTAAAAAATATTGTTTTAATATTAAATTAATTGTACGCTAATCTCCTTGAAAATTTTATCCCTTTAAATTTTCGAAAATTTCTAGTCGTAATATTAAATGTATAATCGGGACAATTAATAGAAGAGATGATAGATCAGTAATATGTATAACACTATGCCACATGACGAGCGGATTCGGTCTTCACTAATCTTGATATTGGTGAAGAAAAGCATTCTGAGGAAATCGTCATGTTTACTAGATGATGATGCTTACAAAGATATCTGGCATCAAACATCCCGCACTTGACCAACGTGGTTAATAAACATCCTTGACTCTCTCGTTATAAATCCGTGAGCCCCAGCAGTGGGTACTTTAAGAAGACTGATATATTTATTTCAGCAACACATATTAATGTGCCAAAATATTTCCTAATTTCAAACATAAATATGTATATTATTTTCTTTCATTTTATGGTGAGAAGAAAATAAATAGAGCATTATTAAGCTTCAGTTCACTGAAACAGTTTCTTTTATTGAAATATATCTATGCTAAGCCGACAGTGATGATTTACTCCCCGGGGAAGTTAGCTGAGCGGAAGGTAAAAGCAATTTACTTAAACATTATTTTTCCACGTATAATGTATTCGAGTATTCGACCCTTTTTAAAGATGGTGAAGTAGACAGTGGTATAAATATACGTTCATAGTAAAACTAAAATACAATATCAATTTACGTTCTTTAACAAAATTACACTACATAGTGTCTAATTTGAAAAGTTTTTGAACCGAAAATTTATCTAAATTGTATTACTGTCTTTTGTATTAATTTTCTAAATTTTAAGTGTATATTAAAATCTCAAAAATCTAATAGTTATAAAATATGTTTATTCATAGAAGACATCATCATAAAAAAGAATAATGTTTTTTATCTATTTAAGAGACTTTAGAAGTATATAAATAAAGTTAATTAGAGAAAAGAGAAAATAAATGAAAAAAAAAGAACAGGAATTCCTATGAGTTAAAATATGGGGTAAAGGTTCACCAATAGTAAAAGATTACCTTTTGTTTTCATCCATCTATTTCAATTTTTTTATTGAAAACAGAGTCACGTCTGAATAACAGTAGCGAGTTTTAGTTCCTATGAAACGTATCGGAAATAAAAGATAAAAAAGGCACTGCATGACATCTAATTTCCGCTGAGAGACATGTTTTTGACAAACACTCCAAACATTTAAAAGAGACTCAATACAGACCTAAAACTAAATCGATTAAGATAAAAACAAGGTATTACTTTTCATACAAAATACTCGAATAAATTTGTTAGAAAATAAATAGTTTTATTTTTTTTGTAATGTGAAATGACGCAACCGTCGCCGTGTCAAGATGATGTATTCACATGAGAAAATAATCTTATTCGGAGCCAGAAGCAATTTAGATAAACAAAATTCCACCACATCTTTATGTATGAACGTAATCTTCCTCTGAAATTGACGTGCTCCGTTAAGAAAGCCTCTCTAAACACAAATTTAATATTGCATGAGGAAACAATCGGATTTTAATAAAATCCCTTAGGAACTTTACAGACGTTTTACACCAATCTACTTTAATGCTATTTAACATTTATTAAATGATTAATTATTAAAGATTTCCTTCCTTTTTGATACTATTAAAGTTTTTTAGATGTGAAATGTTTTATACTACTTTTATTACAGGTAATATTACGTTCGTGATGGATTAGAAAGCGAGCGTTTCCGACCGAACAAAGGCAGATGCTAAACCGTCACAAAGGAATCGAAACTGATTGGAAAATTCTCAGGCTATTGGTATTTGAATTTTTTTTATTCAACTTTAATAGAAATTTCCAGTCTTTGTTTTCATATTCGGTTTCCATCGTTTATTTATAACCGAAGAACTATAGAGTCGGAGTATATTACATTTGATACTCATCGATCTCTCCAGCTTTTAAAAATAATTTTTGCCACCTGAACGTTGAACGAAACGAACAAAATGAAAATGTTGTTTTTTAATATTTTATGTGTATTAATAATAAATGCTAATGAAAAACAAAAGTCTTCAACTCGTGTGTGTTGACATACGGAACCGAGACGTGGCCTCATACTATCGGCCTTATAAAAAGGATCAAAGTCACCCAAAGGGCAATGGAGAGGGCTATGCTCGCAGTTTCTCTGCGCGATCGAATCAGTTATTTTGAGATCAGCAGAAGAACTAAGGTCACCGACATAGACCAAAAGATTGCTAGACTTAATCGGCAGTGGGCAGAGCATATTGCTCGAAGGACCGACGGCCGATGGGGCAGTAAGGTCCTCGAGTGGCGCCCGTGTACTGGTAGACGAAGTGCTGGGAGGTCTCCCGTAAAGTCGACCGACGATCTGGTGAGATTCGTGAGAACCCACTGAATGCGAGCAACGCGAGAACGATCGATGTGGAGATCTTTGGGGCAGGCCTATTTCCAGCAATGGACGTCTATGGGGTGATGATGATGTTGAATGAGAAACCTATATCTTATATCCAGCAATGGATGAACAAAGACTGATAATAATGAGTAATGAAAAACAAGTTAGTATTGTGAAAAAAATAAAAAGATAATTAAAGTACTTCTGAAGAAAACTCCACTCAGAGTCATTTACATGCTTTATAAATTTTAATTAGGAGTTGTAATAATTTTAATTCAAAAAAATATCCTTTTTCACGATACATGATTAGTATGCTTGCTTAATAAGCAACAAAAAGTAGTTTATTGTATTAATTTATAGTTATATTAAGTTTATGGCACCATAGTTTAAAGTAACAATAAGCGTTATAGTTTCAGCCTATTTATATAGGGTGGCGCAAAAGTAATCCTCCTATCAGAAAATGCTATAAATTTTGCCTTGATGTAAAAAAATTAAAAGACCAAATAAAAATAATCCACAAGAAGAATCAAAGTTTTTCATATTTTTTTTTAAATTACAGCCAAAAAATATCGGAAGGTTATTTTTGCGCCACCTTGTATACAAGGTATTGCGCCACCTTGTATACAGCCAAAAACATCGGAAGGTTATTTGGCTGTAATTTAAAAAAAATATTGAAAAACTTTGATTCTTGTTGTGGATTATTTTTATTTGGTCTTTTAATTTTTTTACATCAAAGGCAAAATTTATAGCATTTTCTGATAGGAGGATTACTTTTGCGCCACTCTATATTTACTGCTAAACAGATTTTTCGATTTTTTTTATTTAAGGAAGAGACGAGACTAGCGGAACGTTCACCTGGTGGTAAGTGAATTGCCTGGCTCTAGATAGGATGATATATAATGTACCACATTATAGTCGTCGTCTTGAGATATAAGATGTTGAATCTGGTTACCCCAGTAATTACACACAGCAACAACGCTCTTTAGAACGGAACATAGTAATGTTGGGACATTACTGTTCGGCGGCAGATAAACCCTGTGATGATTACTATCTAGATGATCTCCGGCAACAGAAGCCTAGGATCAGTAAATTTAGCCACCATTCTAGAAGCCATACTTTGTCGTACTAGCGAATAAACAAAATTATATTACCATATATTTTATTCATGAATCAAAATCCCTTGAGAAAGCTAAAGGTTGGCGAGTTAGTGTTTAAGTTTTAGATAATCTTTTAGTACCTCAGTTACCTCAGTTCAGGTGTGTTTATAACAGAAGCTTGTTACTTTATGGTGCTGTCCTTCAGCTTTGAGCTTGTATTTATAATGAAGGAAAACATCATCTTTTATGGACTTATGGTATCCACCATCCTAAATTTAGGCATTGGCTTTGATTTCTTCCTTGGCACAGAAAACCTCTAATTCCAGTTTGTGTATAAACATAATCGCATATTTTCACGATTTTTGTATAAAAATGTAAATTATAAACCGGAAAGTCATTGTATAAACAAAACAGTTCGGATTAAATTTGTTATTCAGTTATGTGAATGAAAAGCTTTCGTTTTGATTACAAACAAACGATGTTTAATCTGTAAATCATATTTAAGTGTAAACAAAAAAAATTAAACAACTCGCAGAGCTAAATTTATATTCATTGTCCTTTATAATTATGAGGAAAAGTAATATCGTTTACTGGTGGTAGGTCTCTATTGGTGGAGACCGTCTATGTAGGTACCACCGCAGCTGTTATGTCAGTTATCAACCAGTAGTGTGGAAATATTACTGTGTTCCGGAATGAAAGACTACCTAGTGAAATTACTGGGGTAACGGACCTCTGATATCTCAAAGCGACAAGAACAATGTGGTCCTGCTTACCATTTTATCTGGAACCACATTGTTATGGACAAGTGTACCACCATTAGGCGAGCGTCTCGCTCGTCTCGTAACTTTGTGGGAAAAAAAATATTATACGTACATAAAAAAATATTTTTAATTTCATCACAATTAACAGACTTATTTTGCTTTCCAAGTATATTATCAGATTTTACATGTTATTTTTAGTAATCGATTTCTTTCCTAAATTTGTATATAAAGTCGACGATCTATAAGAGCAGAAAATAATACAATATTTCAATAGAAATGATTAAAAGGTCTAAAATCAATCTTACCTATCCAGCAAGAGATGAGTTTCCTTTATTTATTTATTTATAATTATATGGAAAATAATTTCCATTAAAATATAAGGTCAACAAAATCGATTTAACCCTGAAAGTATTAGGATAAAGAAAAAGGTTGCGTCAATTTCAATACTCCATACTGTCCCTTTGATGAATATATATGATCCAATTTGGGCAAATACTTGGAATATTTATCTTGGACCTCAATGTGGGTCAAAAAAGATAAATTGTTTTAAATAAATAAAATATCTCGCGAAGAAGGCCACTGTTTACTTTTCTCTATATATTTTAATCGAGCGACTCCAATTGAGTAAGACTTGAGTTTATTATCTTTTTAAATTAATTTTCATGGGGTTAATTAGAATATTTACATTTTCGCTTTTAATATAATATTTACAGTAGCAATAAGTTAATTGTTGCTTCAATTACACGGCTTCCTTTAAAGGACCAAGGAGATTATTAAATTTTAAGAAAGATACAATATTCCGACGTTAATAATACATTTTAATAATTATTTTTTAATTAAGTTACTAATTTATTGGTAACGAGATTTAATCTTATGTCTCAAGACGATGAATACAATGTGATAATATCTACCCGGCCGGCACGAAGGTGTACTTCGTAATCTCACCTCAGACGTGGTCCGGTGGGCTGCGGGAGTAAGCTTGTACCGTCCTTCGCATCCGTGGTAGAGTCGCGGAGGGAGAGGTGTGTTGGTATTTCGTTTCAACGCTCTGACTATCCCTCGCGGCCGTAGAACAGTTGACGACGGAGGCCAAGATCAGATCCGCCATAAGGAGTCGGGAAAGTTTTCTCTCATGACTGCCATGGCGTTTGGGTGATATGTTCGTGGATCCGTTGCCCAGGAGACGATAAGAGGCCCAGAGGAAGGCGCGCTATTACAGAGATGGAATGAGGAGGGGTCATTCCTCCGATAGGACTGCGCATTGCAATTGTCCAGGTGGTGGCGTTCCCGTGGCTACGCCGTAAAACGATGACAATGGTGTTTTAGTTGGTGCAAGTCCGAAAGTCAGAAAAACCTGTCTTTGCTCTCGCGAGAGCAGGTAAGCGAAGGCATTTCCCCCAAGAAAAAAAGGCCTATAGATTACCATCAGGTGAATGTCGCGCTCGTTCCGTCGCTATGTAGAACAAAAAATTTAACGAAACATTTACAGTAGTGTGTTCCTTCTAGTTTATTAATTTAAAATTTTGGTTTAACTTTATTAATTACTACATTAACATTATTATAAGTATCTTGCTTTATAGTTCAGAACTAAAGAAGCTTACTTGTTCAGGGAAACGGTATCACAATTTCTAAGAACAACAAGACTAATTACTTGTACGATTTGTAAAGAACACTTACCTTAATTATTTTCGCCTAGAAAAGGTAGGAAAGGAAGACGAACAAAGTTTATTTTCTAATTCTCTTCTTTTAAGTAGAGGAAATAATAAATAATTGGTATACCCTATCTGCGTTTAAGAATGAGTATTTTTCATGCATTATAAAGGGTTCTGATATTTCCAATGAAACTCAGCGGATTCGCTCAGCACCACATGGAAAAAAAAGAAGGAAAAAATTGTTTATTTGTCCAATAAGTATATTTTTTTAGAAAAGCACACAAACTTAATGAAATTTGCACAAAAATTTTATAAGCTGTGTAAATATTTGGGCACACCACAAAACTGATTTTCATTGTAGCCATAGATTTGGTTGTACCACACACTTTGGTCCACGTGGGGAAAATATCTTCACATATCTGCCCTTGCGGGAACAGTATAAGGCAGGTTATAACTAAAACCCCCACGATGTTCCTTTACTTTAAATCACTGTGAATCGCCGTGGACTTAGCTTAACTTAGCCTAAAAACGTACACAAGTATTAAATTGCAATGACGGGTATCTCGACGTAATATTATAAATGCTGGACCTCTCCACCATATTTGACTGTGTTGCAGTATATAACTAAACTTCTGATTGAAATGTCCATGCAATATAACTGTGAATCCACCAGCATCGCTCTACAAGTACAAATAATCTTATGTTCTTTTACCAGAACATTTGTATAAAAAAAATACCTTAAAAAAATGCCAAAATTAAAAAACCTTATAAATTGTAAGGTAATTTAACTTTTTTGTTCATTTTATTGTGCCTCATAGTTTAGTTTATATATTATTTTATTTGTTAAGTATTTTTTTTTTTATTTATTTTACAAAAAAAAAAAAATTATGATAAGTATGTAAGGCGTATATAAGGTGTCAATAAATCAGCGTGTACCTAGCAGATATATCGATTGGAACACTCACACCCCTTACATACTTCCGTTTACATTTGTTGTGTTATTATTATTTTTTAGTTAATGCACTATTTCCTGCGTAGACAACTATGATTATAGACTATGTCTTGTCCTTATTTAAATATCCAAAATCACATAAATATATAACATAATTAAATGCGAACGTAATACAAAATGACATAGAGAATTTACCTTTTTTTATTTATACTACCTGTTCCCCGCCCGTTTTGTTGGCCGTAATATAAAATTAGACTAGGAGTTCGTCTAAAACATTCCTTGAGAGCAACCGCAGCCGCAAATGACTTTCTATTGCAACTGCATAAATAATATGAAACGAAAGTGTTTATACTCGTAAATATTTGTCATAAATAAAATATATGAAAAATGTATGAAATTAAAAAAATAAATAGCCAATAACCATTTCGCGTCTGATGGTCATGTTCCCATGTTGACACGTTAACTACTTTCCTCGTGATTGGTAAACAAACAAAACCCATCTTCATCATATATATTCATTATTCACAGTTTTAGTGAATAATTCCAAAATTCCACTGATTAACACCATTGATTAATAATGATATGTATTTTTGCAATAAGTTTAAAGATTGTTTACTATATACTTAGATAATTTAATATTCCCTACATATATTTCAAAATCTAACTCTATTTGTAATTCCATTCTCCTCAGAATACTCAACAACCATCAACTACCATATGAATGAATATTTCTTCCTGTGAAGGATAACAGAAACACGCCTTAGTTATGTTATTTGATACAACACGATAAGCTTTTCAGAGTGCAGCCAATCACAAGTTAAGTTAACAAGTTGCAACAAGCTACGGAGCAGTATCTTTAAACATCAAAAGCATCCGAGTTATGGACTTATAATTAGTTTCTCGTCAGCTTATCGCGCGCGTCTAATGCAGCGATGATTGTTTGGCCTGGATGTGAACGTACTCTTACTACTTATTTTATCTTGCAAACAAGTTGCGTATTTCGTTTCTGAATATAAATATTCAGATTATTAATCGACAATTTTCTTTTATGATGAACCAATATCCAGAAATCATTTGATATTCAACACCCATATTATAAAGTAAGAACTAAGATTTATTCAATTTCTCTTCTTATATATAAAAATATAATTTTGATTATATATTTTCAAGTGTGGGATGTAACAGTTCCCGCACAACACCTCACGGAATCCAAGCGAACCTCATCTGCTCGTGGTGCACCCAGCTAATTAACAAATCCAAACTGGAGTGGGCCAGCTTGATAGGGAAAGGCCCAATCCCTCATATGAATTCCTACCCGATCTGAAGTGAACTGTATTTTTAACATAAGGTTTCAGGATAAAAGTTTCAAAAATAAATCAGCATAAAATAAACTAATCAACAGTGAAATTACTTAAAAGTTGAAGTGTGATAATGTATAGTTTCCACTGCGGTAACGATAAACTAAACTACAGAGTAATAACTACTGTTTACTAACTTAGTATATCCTCGGCACATTTACGTGCAAAATAAAAGTTAAAAATACTAAAGTTACAAGTACGTTAATGGACAAACGGAAGGACGTGGCATATAACGGCTATTTTCTAGTGAAGCTCCAACTTTTAGTGCTGTTAGCTGCCTTATAAGTTTGTTTTGTATTACCTTCACTATTTATTGCATATTCGGTTCCTATTTACGAAAAGAATAACTGTTGAAATTTGGTAGTAGGTAAGTTATTATTTATGTCTGCTTTAAGCGAAAAATGTCTGTAACTTATTGAGAAATATACAGGAGAGCAATGAATGCGGGTCACCTAAAGAAACCTTAGTAAATAAAAATAGTTAGTCATATTCATTGAATCTTATTCACCCTTTTAGATTAACTCAAACATTTAAATATATGTTGCCGATTTTTATAAATAAACTATTAGAAATATAACAACTGAAACAATACTATTCCGATAAAAACTTGAGCAAAAAGTGAAAGAGTTTCAAACACAACTTAACAAAGCAATATGCCGCTAAATGTGTTTTATGTCCACGTTCTAAGTTTAAACTTGGTGGGAATTCCTATCCAAGTTTCAGAATGAATGTAACTTAAAATTTATTATCTTATATTAAATATTTTTGGTGCGGAGCCAAAATTTTTCAGACCATGTACTTCAGCGGGCAGTTAGGATTTATGATCAAGCATCAGATCATTTATTGTCGTTCGTTAGCTATTTCATTTGTAATATACTAATAAATGATCTACTACTACATATACTAATATATGATCTATCTGTACTGAAATATCTAATGACCATCTAGATGAACCATCTTTCGATAATCCTGGTATGTCGTGCTTTTGGTTTATATTAAATACTAGTTGTTCCTCGCCCGTAGTTTTCTGACGTTAATATAGAATTAGATTTGAAATTTGTCAGAAATTTCCGTCCGGCGGCAATTCCCTATACCCCGGGCCCCTTCCGGTTATTAAAAACCTCGCAACTTCCTTTAGGGAACGAATCTTGTAGAATCCATTCTTAGCTGACCTATAAACGGCGGAATCAGTATCTCTGCTAAATTTTGAGTGTTTACGTCTAATAGTTTCGGAGATCTCGTTTCGAATCAACGAATCTGGATATCTCGACTGTGATCTATTTAATCGGGGAACGTTTTATACATATTATAAGATTTATTACTTAGAGTTTTTGTATTCTCTTTTCATAAAGTCTTCAGCGTCTCTATTGTTTAAAGTCTCTATGATATACCAAAAACCGCTCCAGCTAGCTAACTTGTTGACGATAAATGACAACCTTAAGGTAGGACGAGATATTTATAAAACATTTAGTACTAAAAATAAGATAAATAAATGTAATTGAAAAGGAAGGACAATTTTGTTCAAGTCATTTCAAGTAATTAATACTAAATGTCTTATGCATAACATTCAAAAACTTTTCGATATTTATATATACTTTAATAAAAGTAGCAACAAATTAGTTTCTTTCTAATCAATTTTGTATCATTTAATCTCGCTCTGTTTTGAAAAATGAGATACATATTTTGAGTTAAAAAAATTGCCTCTAAAATATTTGGTAGCTTTTCAAGATAAATAACTTCGCAGGCCGTATTAGTATACGGTAGTTAGAAAAAAATACAATTAAAAACTCTTTTTTTATACAATTAAGCGACGAGCAGGACGTTTACCTTATGGTAAGTGATACGCCCGTCCATAACAACGTGGCGCTAATTAGGGTGATATAAACTGTACCAAATTACGCTCCACGCCTGAGACATAAGATGTCGAGTCTCGTTACATCAGCAATTATACTAGCTACAGCCTCCTTCAAACCGGAACACTATAATTTTTGCATACTACTGTTTGGCGGAAGAAATAGGCGCTGTGGTGGAACCTACCTAGACAGTCTCCGGAACCATCAACAGGAGCAGAGACCTACCACCAATTTAAACTCAAAAATTATAATTTTCGTCTCATAAATATCATGACTGACCTGATTGTGAAAACATCCTAATTGGTATTTTATTATCAATCGTTTTGTTATATTATCAAAATTTGAACACGCAATGAAGACTTGTTATGATAAAAGAAAAGTTATTTATTAGATTTTTCTATTTGTGTAAATCGTTGTAAATTGTACAATACAAAATGTAAACAGTATCGTCCGAATAAAATCCTGCGAGTGAGTACTAAAACATTCAAAGTATATATTTCAATTCAGCAGAAACTTGGCGCCGAAGCAGACAGACTAATGCATGACTTGAACCGACTCGAACCAGACGTTTGGCATGAATGCACATATTCGATTAATTCAAAGACAACGACATATATGAAAAGGTTTATATACATATAAGGTTTTATTAAATGAAACTATTTTATGTTAATTACTATAATCTATATATACTTACATACATAATGCAAATGGGTTTACTTTGTCGGCCAATCACGTGAAGACTACAGAACGTATGGGAATATGACCATTCGACGACAATAACACGACATGGGACCATGACCATTCGACGACACTATCACGACGTGGGACCATGACCATTGTACGACATATTCAGGAAATGCGAACGATGGGACGATATGTTCACGACATGGGAACATAACCATTCGACGCCGAATGATTGGTGGATGATTATAGCCTATTTATTTTTTTAATTTCATAGACCATTCATCATTTTATTTCTATTTAACTTTTGTAAACATTTCATTTGGTATTATTTATGCGGTTGCTATAGTAACGTTTGCTATAGAAAGTCATTTTCGTTGTCTAATCTTATATTATGGCCAGCTAGCAAAGTGGGCGGGGAACAGCTAGTAAATGTACAAACAAAAAGAAATAATAAGTAATACTTAAATATTTTCATCAATATTGTTATAAACCGAAATTTCATAATATTAAGATAAAATTATGCCGTAGATGGTAAAACTCTCTATCTCCTCCCTATATCTCTTGTCAATATATTTATATTACCCGCTTAAAGCAGATTTTTTTTTTCTTTGAAGTGATGAGATGGACTAATCTTTCACCTCATGGTAAGGGATACGCCCGTTCGTAACTACGGCGCTAGTTAGGATGATATCCACTGCGCCACATTGTGCTCGACGCCTTGAGGCATAAGCTAAACGTCTTTCAAACCAGAACACAGTCATGTTTCCACATTACTATTTGACGGATGAAATAGGAGCTGAGGATAGGACCTGCCAAGGCGATATTCGGCTACGGAGACCAACCAGTAAATCACAATATCACAGGGACAGCAATTCTTTCGCTTTGTCCTGGAGACGTTCCTTTTTTTTCTTGGTTTTCTACGATATGCTGAGGGAAAAATGGAAGTGCGGTTTTCTTCCATAATGTGTTTGAAGAACTTTTTTTTCATTTAAAGATTAACGCTTGACCACAATACGTTCTAGTATTAAATGGTGATGTGATCTGTGGTGGTAAAGAGCACTAACCCAATAATAGCCTATCCACTAACAGCGAGTTAACTCCATATTACAAACTGCGTTAAACTGAAAACCGCTTTCATAGAGCAGAAAACATTTTTTTCTATTTTTTGTTTACAAAAGCCAAATTCGAAGAAACTTTGGCCATAACAACCTTTTCATCTATAGACCACTAACCACATCAATGATTTGTGGCGGGTAAATGGTAAAAAAAGGATCGAAATAATTATTAACCAACAAGCGAATTTCAAAGTAATTATTGTATCAGTAATTGAATTGAGTAACTCTCTGCACGCATGGATAACAATTACGAGCAACAATGCGGCTCTAGTTAGGATGTATACTGCATCATATTACGCTCATCGCCTGTGACAAGATATTTAGTTTCGTGGCAGTAGGTTTTTGTTGCCGGAGCCTTTCTAGGTAGGTACCACCGTAGCCCCTATTTCAGGACAGTGTGCAATCAATGAAGCTTTTGAGATGTGGACATATCGACCCATGTTGCCCATTAGCGGGACTCAGAGAGTAACTAATGTCAGTGTTCTTCAACAAATTGGTCAAAAGAATAACCTCATGCTTATAAAAAATGTAAAATCTCCTACCTTGGGCATGTACTCCGGCATCAGCGATATGATCTGCAGCTGATTATAATGAGTAATGTTTCTGGAAAACTGTAATGTGGGGTGAAAGAAAAAGTCATGGTTGAAGAATATTAGGTAATGGACTGCCATAACTGGTGCATCAAGGACTGTACCACGCTGATCGCCAACATTCACTAGTTGGAAAAGCAGTTTAAGAAGAAGAAGTGCAAACATTACTGTGTTCCGGTTTGAAATGTGTTGTAGCTAATGTAGTTACTGGGGTAACGAGACTCAACATCTTATGTCTCAGGGGACTAGCGCAATATGGTGCAGTGTATTTTTATTTCATTGCAACTAGTGCCATGTTGTTATGGGTGGGCATAACACTTACGATCAAGTGAACGTTCTGCTCGTCTCGTCGCTTAATTGAATAAAAAAAATAATTAAATCTTTACTCAAAAATTCAAAAAGTGTCGTTTACGATTTTGCCCCATTTCTAACGATCTTACGACTGCCTTACATAAAACCATTCACACGTTTTCGCTTGAATATTTATAAAGTTTTAATGTTTCTGGAACGAAATATTCATCATAACGGCTAAATGTGGCAATATGCCAATGGCGTTACGAAGTTGGTTTCGTAACAACCTGTATCACGAATGTTCTGCTTAACTTACTGGACAAATCTAAACATTATTCTGCCCAAAAATAGTTTTTTGAAGTAAAAAGAAAGTTATCTAATGTAATGTAGATATTCTTTGTGATAATCTCTACTACAAATGCTTATATTCTAATAAACACTAAAACATCGTTATATTTTTAAGAAAGCTTGTTTGTGAAAGTTTAGCGTTATCATAATAAAATACCTTTTTTTTTTAAATGATCGTGAGTAGTAAATAATGCTGGTTAATAAAAATTTAACGCGTACATGAAGTACCTCGATGGCTCTCAATGCACGGTGGATAATTGTGTCAATATTGCATAAATTTAAAAAATCAAGTGCTTTTCACATGCACAATAACATACTCAAGTTATTTAGGTCACTAAATGAAGTTTAAAAAGTTTCATGACGACGCAAATTATAATATTCAAGCTAGTAAGCACTAAGCACTCATCTTTGCATTAGGCGCTTGAAAAACTTGCACGCCTGTGGAAAACTAATCACGACTTTAATGCTTGCTGGTAGCTTATGTAAATGTTTATTATATAAACAGCCTCCCAACTGTCTTAAATAATTTCTTATTGTTATAAAATACAAGTTCCTTTTCATTGTTAAATATTAGAACAATAGAGATTACAACAAAACACTAAAATATTTTTTTAAAATATAGCAAAGCGAGTAAACGAAACGAGACGTTCACCTGTTGGTAAGCGTAACTAGTTAACACGGTATTAATAGCATACCACATTGCGATCGTCGCTTTGAGACCTAAGATGTTGAGTCTCGTTATCTCAGTAATTACATTAGTTACAGCGCATTTCAATCCGGAATGCAGTAATATTCATATCCTACCGTTTGGTGGCAGAAATAGGCACTGCGGTGGTAGTTACCTAGTCGGTCTCCGGTAACAGACACCTACCACGAGTAAGATCTCCAATCCAACAAGTCTACAAGATAAGTACATTGTCATTGTATCTCTAATAACAGTAGAAAACATTACAATTACATATTATTAAACTATATTATATATTTAAATATGGTTTCTGCTAATCGGCTAAAAAAGAAAAAAAAATGATAACTGATTTCTGAAACTGTCTGCAAAATATAGCATTTATTACTATTTGTTATCTGTGAAAGCATTCGCCCTTCAATGTTAGTTCTAACTGAACCGAGATTAACAGCTGCGATACAACTAATTTTATACTCGCCGAATCGATCAGAACTTTGACTTGATGGTAAATAATGTTCCTACCCGTAATTATGCGTCACTGGTGATGATGTACACTTCACCACCACATTATACTCGGCTCTTTAATACATCTCGTTATCCACATAATTTCACTAATTATAACGCCCCTCAAATTGAAACGAACCATCGCCAATTTATCTTCCTTTAAAGAAATTGGCGATGGTCTTTGACAATGACCAACAAAACAAAACCCAACAGTGATAGTGAAGTAACGTCTTCAGAATCTATGGAACATATTTTTAAATAAAATTTCAAAGTAGAATTTCACTTTTTCTTTCTTTAGAATTGTATTAATGGTTTATATAAATATATAATAACGTTGATTGGTAATGAATCTATGTTCACGTATATTGTCAGCAATCTTTCTTTTATGACGATGATAATCTTGACATATTTATTTTTATTCTTATATTTAAACTTTTCTTGCAAAGTTAAACAGAAAACAAGATAATTTAAGTAAAATAAAAGAGGTTGATATGCCAAGTACTAATTTTTTTGTCAACAACGTTTTAGCTGTAATTAATAAAAAACTATCACTATACATTATTTTAAGTAGGATAAAATGAAAGAAAGGTTAAAAATTAATAAAACAACCAATGGCTTCATTAATATTTTTACGAAAAAATTACAACGGTAGGTTTTTATTTACACAAACTCTATAGTCTGTTAAAATTTTTACTTTTTAAATATGAATATTACGTCATACAGATTAGCTAAATATACGTAAATAAAACACAACTTTGCTGTAAATAAAAACGTTGAATTTTGTATTTCATAAAACAAAAAGAACATAAACTGAAAATATGCTTTGCGGTGGTACCTATTACCAGGATAAATGTCGAATAAAAAAACTTAACGGGCTTAATGTTATTTAATACAGTTATTTCTTTACAAGAAATCGGAGTTTTATTCTTAATCTGTATAATTTTTTGCAAACATATTTTTAAGTAAATATAATTATTATTAAAGAATGACGTTTTACAAATAAATAGTGTACAGATGATAACTTTTGTTAACCTCATAACTTCACTGGTCTTCTCTACTTAGCAGTGTTAATTATTCTAATATTTTCGATGGTAAACTAATGACACCACGCCTATATTAATGTTATGTTATATCAATAAGTATAATTTTAGAAAAAAATTAGAGAGCATATATAATTTTTATTTAGTTGTAACTCATATCCGTTTGTTTGTATTGAAACTGTCGACATAATGAAACTTGAAATTACGTTTCGATCAATATCGGGTATTTTTACTACATACTCGTATAGTATTCCTGCGCAGCATAATACATACTACAATGTACAAGAATTTAATACGAGTATTTTTTATGTGGTATTTTAGTAACTACAGAAACCTTAATGTTTTATTACGCCTTATAGCGAATTAATTTTTTAAAATTAAAAATGTAACGATCATTATAAAACCACATACTGTCAAGATACACTGGATATTTTAAGGTTATATATAGAAATATACATATATATGTTCCGCAATACTTCTATAGAACCGCGTTAATTATAGAAAACACGTTTAATACACTAAGTTAAATTATTGCTTAAACAATGTACACTTGAATAAGTACAAGAAATCAATTAATAACTACAGGGGAGATATGTTTTAGACCGACTGGAAATTTGAGCAATACATCTAAAAAGTTATTATGCTGAATAAATCTTACAGTCTAAATAAATACATACTTATTAGCAACATTGTAATAGTCTAAACGAATTGTTTATTCAATAAAATACATTGACACAATTATAAACAAAATCTTGTCAAAATCGGTAGATTGTATTGAATAAAAAACCACGTGGAATGTTGTTAAACATTATGGAAGAATGATATTAGGCCAATATATAAGTGTAGATATATAAATATGTAGCTGTTAAAATTATACGAAGATAATGAATTAGTAGTCCTATTATAATAGAAAAAATGCTGGTCGTAAAATCACATTAATTTCGTTGTTAATTAGAATTATTTATACAAACACTTTAATAAATGTAAAAAAAAAAATCACCCAGAAAATTTATCAGAACAGAAATATTGTTTTTATTGTAATTTTGGTGCACACTGAGTCTGTAATCTTTAAAAAAAAAGATAAAAATCAATTATCAGTATAAATTCAATTTACCATCATTACAATTAAACTAAAGTGTATATCAATGTATATACTTGATAACCCGAATTCACTTGTTCATTTTAAGTGTAAGATGATCAAAATAAACAAATGAAAAATACTTCCACCCAAAATAAAATCGCACCTAAATATAGAAAATAAACTAGATTAGAGTTGTGCACTAAATACACACGCACACATATTACAAAATAAAAATAATAGTATTTGGAGATTCTGAAAACTATTTAAAGATTTATAAGACTAACAAAAAGTATATATACATTGATCTAAATAATATCTTATTATCAGTTTAATCTGGCGACTCTTTAATTCATTAAAACAGAACTAACTAAAAGAAGAATCATGAAAATCTGACCACTGTTAATATTGGATGAAGTTCAGACACGGAATATAAAACCTCCTTTTTGTCCTTGGTTATGAATTAGTCATGGTATTCACATATTGTTTCCGCACAGATATATTTTTACAGACCTTTGCCGTAGGGCCATTTTAATTTTTATAAGAGTTATTTAACACAATTAAAAAATAACTTTTTTTTTATATATGATTTTAAGTAAATAAAACAATATTGCACAAATATTGTTAATAATTGTATATGTATACTACAAAAAATGGTACAAACGATAAAATAAGATTAGTCAGATATTTCCTTAGAACTCATTGGGATAAACTTAAAATACTAGTATACTTAAGAATCGATTTTATATTTTAAAACTAAATCACATAAAATGTAATAAAAAATTTTGAGGATCTATATAAGTAGAAAAATTTTAACCCGTGAAGTGACGTAAATGTATAAATTTTTCACTCCTAATAATGTTCAGTGGTTGTAAAAAAAAATCTAGTATTAAGTAATGTTTTAAAACATATATATATATATACAGAAAACAGGTTTGTCGTAATAAAAATCTATAATACTGATGTAAATAAAAAAAAACTTTCAATGTTAAAATTATGTGATGAATAGATTGCACAATTGCTCACTTTTAAATTAACTTTTATGTTATGTAAACAGTCCGCTTAATGTTCCCACAGCTGGGAATTCCTAGTACTATAGACTAACAGGCAGGAGCCTCCTCTCGCAAGAGTGCGTGTCAAGAGCGGAAGGAAATAACATGTCGGTTTCTTTGCCGATGTTTCCCTTCACCGGAAATTGTTTTAGAATAATTATTTTCCAAGTATTATATAAGGAAAATAGGGACCGAATAGACTACGCCTCCCAGCTACATATACGCATATATATATATATATATATATATACTACATATATATATATATATATATATATATATATACTACATATATATATATATATACTACATTAATATACAGATATTCGAGTGAGGACAATTTTCGCTTCACGATCTGCAGGACCAGGTTTCCTCGAAACACGCCTTAATAACCCTAATAGGGTTTAAAATATGAGGTCCTCGTTAATACCATTGACATTTTTATAATACGCCATCCGAATTATACTTCAATATGGCCGTCAGGCAATGGGGGGTGCTTCAGTTTCTTAGGGTTCAATATAGACGGTGTCTGGGTGCGTGTGTGCCAAACAAACACTTTGGTGCAATTCATAGCTAACGGCTCCAACTCGTTTTTGGTCGTTACGTATTTCAAAATTTCGCTTTCCTGAAATAAAATAAAAAAAATGTCAAAATTGCAATAACAGCAAGTCTACCGTTCACATGGATACCGGTTCCTGTGAATGAGTACGGTGGATAGTGATGACGCGTAGTATTTTAATTTTCAAATGATTTAAACGACATCCTTACGAGACAATATTTGGCGGTAGATCTCTCCTGGCTAATGATGATGATGATTGAAAATGGCACTATGTTAATGATTATCGAGTAATCGCTCGCAACGAAAATAAAACAAAACTGTCTGCCGCGTCACAAATATAATGCTATTTTAGCTGTTGTAATGGTTATATAGTATTTATACGCGCTATACGAACCTCAGAACTAGTACGAATCGAATTGATTCATACTGTGTTCTGTGGGAGCCGTGATGAGATTTTTTTTAATGGGCTAGAAGTGTGTCCTCAATTTCGAATGATGTTAAGTGGCAATGAGGTCGTGGATTGTGAAGCTTACTTGCCCAGACTACTTCGGATGCCATGACAGCATTTTTACAATACTAAACAATTTTTTCTTTCCGTTAATACGTTATTTCGGTAGACTTAAATTATTTTTTATTTACGAAGAATTATTATAATTAATAATAATTTTTTGTAGAGGTTTTTAATCCCTAAATTTCGTTATACAACGGACAGAACTTATGGCATATTATACTACATTTATACATATATATATATATATATATTTAAATGCGAACATTATGGCCATTTATAAATATTTTTTATTCACAGTTCCTTGTGCCCCTTGTATTAATAACTTATTTCTAATATTGTAATCACTATAATTGGTGTAACGTAATTTAATAGTAATGTTAGTTTTAATTGATGATTATTACTTCGAATCGGAAGAAAGAAAAAGTATTTTATTATTAACGACATCGTAGTTGACTACTGATTAGTAATGTGTTTATTGTTTTTAAAAACAGTTTTTTTTAATAAATCTAATAATGATTTCAATAATTAAAAATACTGTGTTGTCGAATTGTGATAGATGTTATATTTTTACAATCAGACGGTTATCTGTCTCCGGCAACACAAGCATATCTATCAGGTTCTGGTGGAGTATTAAACAAAAGAATTAAATAGATTGAGTTTAATTATTATTAAGTAATAATGAGACATCCAGGAAGTGATTGATAAGTGGCTAATTTAAAATTTGTAATGAAAGTGAGATAATATTTTGTGATATCAATGTTGGCCCATGACCTCAGCAGAGTCCATCGTTCAACAGTTATCAACATCAATAGACCCATATTCATACAACTTTAGCAAAATTAATGACTTCATTATTTATATTTAGCTTAATGTTATATACTTATAAAGATAGAGATAAAATGAATAGCCAGTCAATGAACTCATTATTATCAATGTATTAGTTATTCATGTATTACTTATTTATTAAATAATGAATACATTGATTAATAAGAAAAACTTATTTAGCACCTGTTAAATTATTTATACAACTTATTTTATTAACCCTTATACCGCAACGGCCAATTTACGTCCCAACTGTTGGGGCACAGGCCTACCCTCAATATGAAGGCGATGGGCCATGGTCACCACGCGGGCCTAATGCGGTTTGGTAACTTCACACATACCTTAGAATAAATTCTAATTCATGTGCAGGTTTCCTCACGATGTTTTCCTTTACCGTTTGTATTTCGCTGTTGTTACTAAAGTTCACAAATGTATATAACTTAAATATTAAAGTCATTCGTACATTCCGAGATTCGAACCCACGACCTTCGGTTAAATGCCGCAAGCTCTAACCATTAGGCCAGCGACCTAGTATGTAATAAATACTATTTAAGTATTTCTTCAATTTTCTCCATAGATACCCAATTTTAACAAGAATGCAATTACAAGGTCATTGGTAATACTATTGATGTTCTTAAAGTATTTACTATGCATATATACATGAAGTTATATATACATATATGTATATATAACTTCAAGTTTTATTTTAATAAATATATAAGCATTAGACTATACAGAATAAAAGTAGTTATTGCCTGTTCTATATACCTTACCTAAAAGGCAAGCAAAATCACAAGTAATTACCATGATATTTTTAAATATAATCTAACCGTTAACATGCTGCCTACTGTGATTAAAAGTAAAATATTGTTCGATAATATGGTCATTTCACTTTCATATATTTTATCACTTAATTTTGATACAATTTTAATGTATTATAGTGATGTTAAGACTGAGAACTCATTTTGTAAATACATTGAAATATGTAATGTATTTGTTCAGAGCATCCAATGAACGAAGACACATGGCAAGCACTTGACAGGTGTGAAGTATGGCCTTGATGCGCCTTTTGACAGAAAGCCTTGCATTCCAGTTAGAAACATTAAGCAGACTATTTAACAATTATGTTTATTATAAAATTAGGAATGAGTATATTAGGGGAAGTCTGAAAATTGCTCCAGGGACAGAGAAAAAGAGGTTAGCGTGGTACAGGCATGTCATGCGGAGGGATGAAGGAGATGTAACAAAGAAAGTAATGAGAATGAACATGGATGGTTATAAGGGTAGAGGAAGACCGAGAAAGTGTGGATAGATTGTATGAAAGATGACATGTGTAAGAAGAGTTTGAATTCAGATATGGCGGCTGATAGAGGGATGTGGAAGAGAAGTACATACTGTGCCGACCCTACATAGTTGGGAAAAGAGCAAGAGGAAAATTTATTATAAAACTCACCTGAAATCCAGACTGGACTTTTCTAGAAAATTTTGCTTCGGGGTGTTCTAAGAACAGTGTTGTATTTATGGCAAAACCCGCCATATCAATTGGAAAGGGTCGATATGGTTTCCATACGGCATTAAATCCCGACACCTTACCATCAGTGACGAGGGGCATTTCTACTCTCATTCCACCCACTATGCCCACTGGCCATACACCCACTTTATTAATTTTTCGCATCTGAAAATTAAATAGAACAAAGATTACTCATCACAATTCTATTAGCCTAGAAATTTTTGCTGAAAGTATTTTGTAACTTATATCATTCCTAACATTACTTATCAGGTAAAGGTATAATCCATATGTAAATGTCTTCATTAACTGAAACAGATTTATACCTTAAAGTAGAATATATTAAAAGTTACCTAATAATTTGACTCATTTAACATCGACATATTAGCAATGTCCATTACTAAACATAGATATTCACAAGAACATATTTGCTGTACTCCACTGGTGTGGTATGAGGGTTGGCAAGAGAAGTGCATTGGCAACAACAGGATATTAAAATTGGGATGTGAACTACATCAACGTTTAACTCTTAATTATGTTTATAGTTACAGTGAATTAGTAATCATTTCTTACCTTTTTAACTGGAATTAAATAAATAAAACATGTATACAAAAAGTTTTTCAAACTTACTAAATTTTACATATATGAATTACAAAATACATAGTTAAATAAATTAAGTATGACTTGGAAAATTATAAACCATGAAAAAACAAACAGTGTGGTGGCTGTGAGTAAATAATTTTTGATAATTGAAAAAGTGTATAAACATCATAAATTAAATAATTTAATTTACATATATGCTACATTTATAAAAGTATACATACCTCTTCAAAAACCTTAAGAGAGTATGTATTGTCATCATCCATAAAATACACAACCCCTCTTTTATCATCAATTTTCTTTAAATGTTCACGGAGCCAATTTAAAGCTGCATTTCTTTGTTCAACCCCACTTGCCTGTAATGTTTGTTGTTAATAACTTCATAAATTTTCTTGGATTATATATATATGAAAGGAAACATTACAACAAATTCACATGTTATTGTAAATAAGTCATTTTATAATAACTGTATTTTAACAATATTATGATAATGAAAAGGCTAAACAATTGTTTTTCTATTTCTATAAGTACAGGATCCTATTTCTGTATTCAATACTGCTTGCATGAAAGATTCATATACCCTATGGTAACATTAATTTACAAAATTGGTAATATATATAATAAAACAAAATAACATCCTTCTAATATCTATACAGTAATGTAATTAATGAAAATTTTTATCCTATAACTGTCAGGTATTGTGATATCTCATGCTTTTTCAGTTCTAAGTAATACCCAACCAAGCGTTAGACAATATTTTATCAGAGTCAGTACATTTGTAGCATTATTTCTATTTCTAACAATAGTATATAATAATTGCAAATGTGTGCATTATTACTTATTAAGAACATAGGCAGTAACCATAAAAGTTTTTTAAATTTAAATAATGGAGTACTGTAAATAGTTATACATACCGTTGAATGTTTTGATTTGTGGGTTTTCACATTGAGATGGGTATATTTAAGCATTGACTCTTTAAGAAGGTTCTCCACTAAATTAGTTTTAGTTTCAGAATCCTCAATAACAATCCAGTGAAAATTTTTTACCAGCATCAGAGTTTGAGACAGTCTAAATAAAAGGAAATTTAAATATATATAAGGTTAATGTATATGTAATTTATGTTGTAATTAGCCAATTGATGAAATTAAAAGTCATTGTCATACACCACAAATGAATTTATTATTTTGGTAATAATAACGTAATTTGTTTTATCATAAAAAAATTATTATTACTTTACTAAGAAAGTATGTAAAGCATTACTATATATTACTATCAATAATAAAATGGGATAGTGTTGTTAATTTTTATTTATTAGTTAAGTTTATTACATTTATATATACAATTTAATAAGTACATATGTATAAGTCAAATTATGAGTGCAGTGCTAAATTATTGTGCCATTGTCAAAACAATAAATTCTAATGTATAAAGAGCTATACAATCAAGGGCAATTACAACACGACAAACGTTCTTACCTTGTGAGGTCTGCTTTCTGAGCAAGTCGTGCGTACGTTGGAGTAATCCCGTAGATCATTGGAAGATACGGTATTATTTCAGGCGTAAATTGGCATTGAAAGGCAGGTTTGCTATTGAATAAAAATAACACTACAAAAAATAACATTCCGATTACAAAATATTGCTTTTTTATGTTAACAAACGGCATTTTATTGTCTCTTGAGGTTTTTCGCGAAATAATTTGTCGGCCGCACAACAGAAGATGCGCGAATCTGACGACGTATTATTCCATGTTTATTGTAACATAATTACATAAATGAAGTAACCGCTTTCCATTAGAAATTTAGAACTATTTTCAACTGTTTTTTTATTTGAGTAATCAATATAATATTTGTTAATTATTTGAACCGTCACAAGACGAGAATAGTCTATATTACTTCTCCGTGGCCGTGGCGGGCAGATGACAAGCAACAAAATTGTTGCCATAAATAAACTAATTTTCTTAGATTATGTTCTTAACATTTTTGACTTTGTTGACTTCTTTAATCTATATTGGATTATTTCTTTTTGCATTTATTACTTTGGTAAAATAAAATACTCGTTTAGTTCAGAATTTTTTTAAAAAACAAAAATAGATTTACTTTTTCAAATTTGTATAACCACAGTATTATGCATGTCACACATCTCAAGCGATGGACGATAACAGTTGGACATAGGTCTTCATTTTACACAAATTGTTATCGCAGAAATCTGTAAACTTAGTTGCTATAATGAAAAAAAGAATGTATACTATTATAAACTCTAATGCTGTGTGAAACGATCGCCTACTTGGAAATCAATTCAGGAGACCTTGTTGACTATTATAACACGACCAAAGTTTGAAAACAATGGGCATAAAAAAAAATAAATAGCAAAATTAAAAAAGGGCTATTAATCTTCAGACGAAGTATTAAAATAGCACGGATAAAAACATTTACTGATGGTAGGTTTCTGTCGCCAGAGACCAGTTAGGTGCCGCCAAGTTCTATCCTCATCACCTGGATCATTGGCGATCCTCCACTGTGCGTTTCCAGCGCAACTGTTTACCATGCATTACCACTTTGTGAAACTAGTTGTCGCCGATAGTATTTCCGAACCAATAAGACATGGGTGTCTTCAAGGAAAAAACGTATTATTTCCTTTAAGGTTGATAATGCCGCTGCGACCGCTCTGGTGTTACTGTTTAAGGGGGTCAGTGACCACAAAGGTGACAAAATAGGTAACACCGCAGCGCCTAATTCTGCCGCCAAACAATGAAGGACGTTGTAGATAATGCAATTACTGGGATAATGATATTCATCAACTTATGTCTCAGATGACGAGTGCAATATGGTTTGTATATACCATCCTAACTAGTTCCATGTTGTTATGGGCGGGCTATCGCTTACCATCAGGTGAACATCGCGCTCATCTCGTGGATTAATTGAATAAAAAAGAGGATAGAAACATAACTATGTTTCTATCTTCTTTTTTACTACATAGACAAATACATGTATACGCGTTAACTTAAAATAACCCTATTGTATCTTTAAGTGTTTTAGAAACAATAAAGTGTATTATTGTTTGTTTGTCATACAGATATTGGAATACTTTCGATTTCTTTAGCATAAGTAATTTAATGTTATATCTGCGTGCTGTACGGCAAAGTTAATGATTCGTTTTTCTTAGTAACTAAAAAATAATAGATTCAAAAAATAAATGTTATTGTAAAGAATGAACAGATAGATACCACTTACCAATAACATGGATGATATTTCAATGCAATGAAGCAACTAGACTAACAGGACGTTGAAATAACAATAAGTGAAATGTCTGCTCAAACATGAATAGCGTTAGTTAGTTTTTTTCCACAGTACTTTATTGCGTTAGTCACTTTAAGACATGCTATTGTTCTATCCCAGTAAGTTCACTAGGTACAGCACCTTTCGAACAGGAACGCAATAATATCTGGTCACAACTGTTTGGCGGCAATAAATAAGCACTATTGTTGTATCTGCTTAGACAGTTTCCAGTACCCAAGACATTCCGCTAATGTTAATACAAAAATAGGCTTTAAGCAGCCTGAATCGACGACATAGGATAGATAGTTTTGGTTTTGAAAATGAGAAAAACCAACTTTAAATAACGGGATGGAGTTGAAACGAGGAAAAGAAAATACTATAAAATTTTTATATGAAATTGATGATTATGAAATTGATGATTATAAAATAAAAGCTTAACACAGGGGAAGCATCGTTATAATTACTGCATCATTTTGATTGGCAACACAGTTTCGTAAAACAAAATCGGATTCCGAAAACTATTTTAAATATATCAAAATTCTAGTTTAAGCTGTAAACTTATTAATTGACGTGAGAGTAAGTAATGATACTTTCTTAAACTCTTCTATCGTAAATTCTTTGCCGAGAATAGTTAAATATCCAATTAAGACGAGAAACCTCAAAATTTGCAGTTCTTATTTTTACTTACTTTGTTATGTATACATATTTGCACTTAAGTTAACATCGCTTTGCATGCATAAATATCAGCTCGACATCTTTGTTCGGTATGGACTGGTCGTTGGAAGGATAAGATGTAGATTGAAACCTACGAATGTTCGGATACTCAACTGTATATTCTAAGTTATTTGTCACAAATAAAATTTTATGGTCAAAAAGTATAATATGTATGTACGTTATGTTTCTTGGATTTTATTCGGAAGAAATTCGATCAAGTAACGAATACACTTATCTCTAGATTTACAGGGTTGACACGGTTGATACTTTCGTGGAAAAATTGTAGAAAACGACACCGTGTAAAACGAGATACAGAGTTCACACTAAGTAGACGGATGTGTTAAATTAACCTGAAAACCGTGTAAATCGATTTAAAGAAGACAATGAAAAGCTGAAGATATTTCCATTATAGTCGTGTAAAATGAGATAAGGAAAAGGGTGCGTTGAGTAATTTAGAATAAGCTTTTGAAAAGAGTAAGTCCATCAATATGATACTGACAAATAGCATAATACAAAATTATCAGAAAAGGTTCCAAATATTTTTTTGTTGTTATTTAACAACCGTGTAAAAGCAAAATCGTATAAATGGAGGGACTGGTCTATATGTAATAAGATCAATGATGTGAAACATTTTTTATAATATTTGATTTAGCAGCATTTTCTTCTACAATAGTGTATTGATGAAAAGATATTTGCTTCGTATTTGAATTCTTTTCGATATAAATCATAGAGAAAATAATTAATCTACGATGCATACGTTCCTGCAACACAAAACAAGTACATACGCATTGTTCTTCCCTTTGTGCCGGAATATACCCGAAAATCAAACAATGCTATGATGTAATACGTTCATGCCATTTTTCAATAAAATGCATAAAGTACCTAACGGTCCTTTTACATGTTTTTAATGAATAAGGTGCAAAATCTTAAACAAGTATGGGAGAGGGAAACAATTTGGGAGGGCCTATGTCCAGCAGTGGTTGTCTATGTATACGTTCTCACCAATACAGTTTTATTATCCTCGTTACTGTAACTCTCTTCCAAATAACTCTACGTCCTACAACTGTCTATAACACTTAATCAGTTTTGATGACTTACTATCAAGTAAAAATCCATTCTCACGAACATCCTCCTCATCGAATCGTATTCCTCATGTCTGAGGGTCGTGACTATTTTCACTCAACACTCTTCTTCTCACGTACATAGTAATCAGTGTAATCAATGCATATATTTGTACTGGTAGATATTGGTACAGGTACTTACCTGCAGTTTAGAGTTAACTCGAATGTTATTTGATTAAACTTATAATATAATGTACATATATAATAAATATCTTTTATTAATGCAATATTTAGTATTTGTTGGCTATAAATCCTTATAAGAACGTTTTAGTGCTAACCTTTGTCATTTTCAAAATCTTGAGAATATCAATAAAATTGAAATTTCACCTTTTCCTTCCAAGCTTCTTCGTTGCGAAGTTACTATGTAAACAAGACCACTTGTCTACTTTAAATGTCTTACATTAAGTATAATGGAAATAGCACACCACTTGATGGAAGATTTACGCTATTCAGTTGTAATAGAAGCTATTAACAGTTATTTTCTTTTTTAAAGATAATGATTTAGCAACTTAATTTAAAGACATTATTTATAAATTACAATAATATTTTTTACACTATTGGAAGATAATAATATACTAGTTTAAAAAAAAATATATTTTGTAAGTATTAGCAGCTATCCTATATAGCTGAAATAAACTAATAAAATTATTAAAACTAAAAGCCGCATGATATTCGATGATTTTTACAAATGGATACGAGTGCCTAAAATGATGGATCATTTTGAGTGCTCATGTCTATTCGCACTAAAATTCAACGGACTAAATTTAAAAAAAGATCATTATTAAAAAGCTAAACCGTATTTTTTACTTTTTAAGTTATTTGTAAATTATTGCATAAAAGTTGAGAAACTTCTCCAATACTAGTTTACCGTTCTTTAATAAAGTCGTAGCGTTCGTAGCTGACGTAGCTTTTCCGTAGAACTAAGTATAGATTTCTTGACTAATGAAATCACTATATTATAGATATAATGAAGAAAAAAAATACGGTATGGTTTGTAAATATATTCTGCAGTGTATACTAAAGTTTTTTTTTTTAATTTTTGATAATAAATATAATAAATATGCGTGATTAAATTATACTTCACATATTTCTACTGACAGCTGAAAATGTGTTTTACATATTCATTGAAAAATCTATTTTTTAAACTCTCGATTATTTGTTTGCAACCATCATTTAATTATCGTAATGGACGTTTTCAATTTCGCGTACGCCCTTTGTGCAAAAGCCAAACAAACAACAATGCGATATGATCTCGCAGCTATCATAATACTGTAATTAACACTGTTATGTAATGATGTAAAAATATCATTTTTTTATTTTAAACAAGATGAAAAAATTCAAAAAGTGTACATTTAGTCCAAAATAAAACAAAGAGATGTTTCAAATTTCAGATTTGTGTATTTACTAATGTTTCATTGTTGAAATGAGCAATTTACATGATTATTAAAATATTAATTGCTTCTGTGGCTCCTAATTGGTTATCTTGTAACCCTGGTTTATTTCCAAATAAAGATTTGATGATAGTCCGCATGTATAACAACTAAAAGATTTTAGGCGAAAACACTTAACTGTCTTTCTACTCTCAATCTTATGTATCATGATGTATTGCGGCACTTAAGTATTGCGACAAATAAAATGTTATTTAATTCTCGTTTTATTGAATAATGGTTTATTTTTAACTTTGGATAAGATAAAAGTATATTTTTAGATAACCTGTATAAAATCGTAGGATTTATAGAACAATGTATTAGATGACTGAAAAAGTAAATCGTGAATTGGGAATACGAGTTAAAAGTAAGTTGAGACAAATGAATACATATGCACGCCTGCTAATGTAGCTAGCGGGTAGTTTATGTTCAGCCAGCCGTCTCATTGTAAAAGCTGTATAGATAGGATGGGAGCTAGCTGGGGGCCGCCGGCCCGGGCTTACCTGTGCGCCAGACCCGTAGGCGCGTCACGCTTCCACACCGACGCAATCGAAGCACACTAGGCGGGTAAGACGCGTGCGTACAGCGCGCGCACGCACACAGACGCGCGTGTTCGAACGAAGGCTGCGGAGCGCGGCGCGCGCACACAGAGGCGCGCTCGGCGGTGAGGCGGGAATGTGGGCTCGGGACACTGGCGGGCGAGCGTTCCCGCCGCGAGGACATCCGAGCTCGCCCCGCGACGCCCGCCCTGCCGGACCACTTGTTGCATCTGGCAGACTTTTCATACCACTTCTGAGCTCGCCCACGTCACGTCGCGCGCGTTGTCAGTACCTTAACGTGCTTAATCCTCTGCTCAAACTTATAAATTTCTTCTATCTTTAAGTTTCCTAATCTATATACGGGTGTTATTAAATTGTTATATTACCTGTGATGCCTTCACTCTGCTTCCGCTCTGCCTTGTTAATTTCATGTATCCTGAATACGCTTGATTTAGTCTTCCTCTTGTTGTTGTTGTTACGGACGACTGTCGTTACAGTATCGTGATACTGCGAGCCCTTTTACGCCTCCGCGGTAAACTTGTTGCACTTTTTAAATGTTTAAACTGTTGTTGAATACTCGTATCTGTGTTACCTGTTGACTATTACTTACGTAAACATTTGTATCTTATTCTTAAATAGTTAATTACGTCGCTGTAAAAAGAAAATCATCAATGTATGACAATTTTGGTAAGTATATAGTTTAAGTTATAATATAATTATCTATGTAATTTAATTATTTATTTTAAGATTATACTATACTTAAAAAAATATTACTTAAAATTTATACAACAACTATATTTAAAAAAATTAATAAATTGATAAATATCATAAAACAGCTCACATTGTTGGTACACTTTATATTTATAATCACGGAGCTTTAAATAGGCATTTTAAATTAGACTTATTTAGAAACATTATCTTATACTGAAGAATATCAACATATTATCTACTATGATAATATTTTCATAAAAACATTTTTTTAATAGTCTACTATCGACAACATTTTTACTCTGTTCAAAACATAAAAAAAATATATTCTTTTCTTACTGGTAAACATATATATATTATGTATCGCTCTATATTAAAGTTGTTGGGACTGTACTAGCCTCATCTTTTAGATTTAGATGTTTCTCGGAAGAAAATTTATTATCTTTTTTGCGTTATAATCTCGGTGGTTATAAAAATAATGTTTTTTTTACCAAAATATAAATAATAAAACCAGTAAATACAGAGTATTATACTTTTATTCAATAGAAATATGTACTGTGACATAAATTTTAAAATAACAAAGTTAAATATTTAACGTTTAAATATCAATCGTTCTGTTAAATTATTTAATCGTTATACTTTATACTAAAAATGTAATTCATGTGTATTAGAGTTAACTTTATATTTTTTATTCCATATATAATTCTTAAATAAAATCTTTGTAAACAACTTTAAAATATTCTAATAATTGAACGTTATGTAATCGAGAGGGTGTTACGTAGAAACGTGTTTCTTGGGTTAGCTTAACAAATATGTAACAAGTTTTGCTTGCTGACCCAAATACCACTTTAATACTTAACACATTGTTACACTTAAAAACGAGAAGTAGAGGACTGACATGTTTTAAAATGGTAAACGGCTATGTAATAATGCTACCACTAAAGTCTTGAGGCGTTACATACTACTAGATCTCAAGAAAAGAGGTTATATAAAAATTTAAGAACATTTAGAATTCCATTGTTATCTGAAGCTCTTATTACTATCATTAGCAATGCTGTTATAGTAATAGCGTTCTTAAAAAGCGTTGATAAGTCAATTTATCATACGGAAATATACGCTAGGGGTGTGGGTTCGATCCTCTCTACACTTTAACTTCTGAAGAAGTGACGAGGTCAATTTCCTAAAATAACACCTTCCATGGACATGCAAAATTCTTCGCATGCTTTAACTCTCTCCTTATAAGAGAAAGCCCAACAGTGGGGATATTAAATTGGTGAAACTGTAATAAGTATAAAAAAAAAAGACTGAAATAGAGATCCTTTTATTTTTTGGCTTTGGGGAAGAAATCTTTGAAAGATACCCTGCTTCCGGGTTATGTAAGATTCTTACTTATTGGAACCCCCTCGGTGGTCTACATCAGTGCATTCAGAGAGGCTCCGGAATCTCTTATAGAACACACTGGTGCCCCTCTACACTTTCTGTTACATGTCTCTGAGGAGCCAAACGCTCTTAGGCACCATCACTGAGCCATACGCTGTCCCACGCAGGTTCGCTTGTTGAGCGATAAAGGCCCCCACCCACAAGGCCGCGAAACTCTTAGACCCTTTTAATCGCCTTCTACGAGAGTCAGGGCTTACCTTAGTTCTATTTGCTAGCCCGAGATTACAAGGCTGGAAATAAAGACCCTTAATCGCTAATAGTGCCTGTAAAATTTTTTGTCAGTATTTTTATACTAAACCTTTTGTCTAACAAAGAAATATACATTTTTTAATTATAGTATAGCCTTTATCTCGTCTTGAGTGATTTGTATAATGGCTTATTAAAGTTTTTCTATACAGAATTCTGTAGTTATTTTTTTCTAATGGCATGAAGCAAAAGCTTTTGTGGTGCTATCAATTAACAGAACTGGAACTGAAAAAAAAAATATGTTTTTTCTTCACGTAAATGATATAAATTATACTGTTTCTTTATCTGTCTGAAAAATGTACACACATTTTTCTTTTATAATTTGATACAGGCTTAGTAAACGTGAAACTAAGCTGAGAATATATGAAACACGAATGTTGTATTAAAATAAAATTTAGATACATAATTTCCAACATTTAATCAAAAACTCCTTCCATTCTGCTACATATTGGAGCTGATGAAAGGACGCGCGTGTACAAACGATGCGAATTTTATTAACGCGATTAGAGTCAGTCAGACGAATGCAGCAGAAGCTTGGGGGATGAAAATTCATTTCGAGCTCGACTGACAACTTGACAGGTTTTCAAATTATGGACGCTTTGGGTAAAATTTGTAACGTTAATAAACTTTCCAACGTTCACCAACTGAATATCAGGAACGCGATTTCCTTTATTCGCCTCCATCTGCGGCTCGAGGTCGATAAGTTCCAGTTGTTTTCGGTAAAGAAGTAAACATAAAATGAAACGATAATGAAAAAATATATATACTTATAAATTTAATTATTTAGTTATTAACTTGTTGGCAGTTTACAGCGTTTAAAATGCTGGGAACGGCGTGAGTTATGGTAAACAATGTCAAAGTTGGCAAACTGTAATGTTATTATGACTAGGCCATTGTTGGATATGCTAAAGCATTTTACAGATTAACAACGCTTGTTTACTAAAACTTTGTTCCATTATTTTAAAAATAATAACATTTTTGTTTCATTTATACCCTTATCCATCGGTGTCCAAAGCTCACAAAGGTCTCCTCGAAATAGGTTTTTCACCCTACTTCATGCCACGTTTGCCATGAGGATTGACGTCGGCAGTATTCTGCTAACGGTCACAACGCTTCTCAGAGCTTTTTCAATTGCTTTTTATGGTACACTGAAACGATGAGCGTCTGATGATATTCTAACCCGCCCGCATATGGTATCCTTGTTAAACTTTATTTAAAATTATTGATTATAATAAAAATATACCTTTCTTATATGTGAAGAGCTCGTAAATATATATGTGTTTTAGATAAATCGTTAGACTGTAAAACTTGGGACCAGACCGATTACACTCGGAGACAAAGGTGTCTGGGTGGTGGCAACTTCGCAGGCCCTTCGGCCGTTCTGCCTTATAGTCTCTCGATTAAGACGAAGGTAACCCCTAGGTGTCGTAGAAGGTGACTAAAAGGGTCTTCGAGCTTGTGGGTTTGAAGGTTGCTGCCTTCATTGATTACTAAGCGGTCTTGTGTCTCTCTTAGCACAGTTACGGCTATCTATCCAACGGCATCAAAAAGGCACAGGTGTTTCGTATGAGATTCTGAAGATCCTAGCAATGCACTGATGGTAACCTGAACAGTTTTGAGGGATACAAATCCTCCGTAACTTTGTTTTCCCCCGAGCAGGATATCTTTTAAATGATCCCCTCCGAATGTATAAATGGTTATAGAATTTGAATCAATTTCCCATTAAAACTTGTGTAAGACGTAGGCGCGTAGGAACAACAAAAACGATGACAATTAATTAAATCACTTGTCAGATTTTCGCTCGTGTATTCGGAAGCCATGCTGCGAGGTTTTATGGAATTTAATTAGATTCATATCGTGCTGGTTGGCATGTTGGAAATTTGTTACGGACTTTCGATTGCATCCAGGTTGCTACCTATACCTGTACGACTGAATAATTTTACCAAATCCGCATTTGTGTGTTAACTTAGGATTAATGAAAACATTTCACAACACCCGCTATCGATTTCAAAGAAATTTTCTAATACTGCTGAATAATTTGAATTTGAGTGGATTTCAATTACATGGAATATCTGTTTGATAGTTTCAGTTCTACAAGCTTATTTACATTCCTTACCGCGATATTTACTTTGTAAGATTTAAGGATATCTTTAGAATAAAACAAAAAACACTCATGGGATTGTATTTTGATCTTGCTTAATATAAAAATTAAGAATATTAACTTCTATTAATGTGTTAGTTTGAACCGTATATTCTTTTTAAGCAACTTACAATAAATGTTGTAATACACAAAAAGACATGTTTTAAAAGAAACGCTCTGTAATAATTACATTTACTTTTAATAAAAAGGGAACATTTTTATTTGAAAATAAGGAAAAATGAAATTCATTTACTTCACCGTCAGGGTGTGACTTGAATCATTAATACCCATTATGTGTGTCAAGTAAAAATTATTATTAATATTTTGTTTTAGTACTGCCGTGACGCTTTATAAAATAAATCGCTCTGGTTTAAAATACTTTATATTAATATAATGTATCAGTGCCTAATTCTGATCCATATTCTTCTTATATTTCAATACGATAAGTGAAATTTGGTAGAATGTGAGAGAGAGTGTACCTCAGCAACATTCGCAGAAAGCGTCTGTAAGTAACCATAATTTTCTTGCCTAGTCATAATCATTTTATATATAGGGTGGCGTAAAAGTAATCATATATATATAAGTAATCCTATATATACCTTTTATACAAGGTGGCGCAAAAATAACCTTCCGATGTTTTTTGGCTGTAATTTAAAAAAAAATATGAAAAACTTTGATTCTTCTTGTGGATTATTTTTATTTGGTCTTTTAATTTTTTTACATCAAGGCAAAATTTATAGCATTTTCTGATAGGAGGATTACTTTTGCGGCCACCCTATATATACATATATGTATATTATACATATACCCATGTATATATATAGATGTATATAATGAAAAAGGGTTTCTTTGTTCGCCAATCACGTTAAAACTAATAAACGAATCGACATGGGAATGTGAACATTCGACGCAGAATGATTTGTAGATCGTTATATGTATTTTTTTTTATTTTATTTTATTTCTAGTTAACTTTTATAAACTTTTTCATTCCCTATTATTTATGTTATTGCTATAGTAACGGTTGCTATAGAAAGTCATTAGCGGTTGCGGTTGTTATCAAGGAATATTTCAACAAATTTCAAGACTAATTACGGCCAGCAAAGCGGGCGGGGGACAGCTAGTACATATATTTTGAACAAAGCCTGAAATACTTATTGCATATGTCAGATATTGTAAGCTATTTCAAGCTATTGCAAACACTCTGAATACATTAGCAGCTCTCGTTTAGAAGGTTTAAAAATAAAACAAAAACCTATAAAGGGTTACTATGAAATTTAATTAGCTTCATAAAAGACCAATCACTATTTGTGAAAGAATTTTTATTACATACGCATAAATTGATGAAATTTTTTGTTCATATTGAAACTTCTTTTGGGACAATTTGAATTGGATTTTATGAAACGAGGAGACAAGGATAATCCTCTTATTTTCATCTCCTATTTGTACTTTGAATCGTAACATTTCCACTATTCTTTTTATACGAGCCCGTACAGTATCTATATATATTACACTTCGAAATATAAGAAAATTAAGAAGGTGGACAGGGAGAGAGAGAGAGCGATTAATCGACGGTTTTAATATAATTAGAAATAGTGATAATTTTTATTAAAATTTTTTTTTTTGTTTATTTGTAATTTTTTTACCTATTTTATTTTGATGAATTGATTCTGATTTAATTGAGAAATAAATGCAGTGTCTACTTTTTTATTTAATTTTATAGGTAAATGAAATTTCATAAGTTAAAACAATTTATTAGTCAACAAATATGAGAGGGGTTGTGGATATCATAATACACCGGGGAATGTGCTACGATTTCAGATTAAAAGTGAAATGAATTAAACAGGCTAGATTGAAAATTTTAATTCACTCTTCAGTTACTTATAAAGGTAGCAATGAAATTGTACAAAAAGTGAAAAAAAGAGTTAGTCGAGAATATATGCGTAAAATTATCAACCTGGACTTACTAATATCCAATCGCTTGCGCTCGGAATCCTAGGGTGAGGCTTATGTTAAAGCAATGGACGTCAATTGTATGAAATGATTATGACGATGAAACCTTCTAAAATACTTTATTACGTCCTAAATATATAAATCAATTATAAAACAATTTACCAAATAAACCGTCAAATTAGGTACGGTCTACTTAAAGGCGTTTTGAGAAATATTAAAGTAGGAATATTTCGCGACACGGACTACGTGAGGCGAATATTCCGGGATTGTGCAAATAGGCCGGGAAGTTCCAACTCTTATGGGGAGAAAATTAGTTCGTAAAGAGATCCCTATTTGGTGAACAAAGGTATGATTTGGCTCGGATACAATCTGTGCGGTATTCTTATAATATTATTTATTGTATTTCTCGTCTTAACTGTTTTTTTTTGCTTCTTTAAAGAAGATACACTTTCTTTTTAATAATGTAAACAAACATCTCAATTGCCACATAGAAGATAACCTATTTTTAAGTAATCTTTATTAAGACTACACATACATTTTATATTGTTTTAAATAACTACAATCTTGAATGAGTTTACTCATTAAAAAACAAATTTGAACAGTGTTATTTTAAAAGTATTTAGATTATTTTCTAGAAATAATGCGTAAATTTAATATGACATAGTTTTGATGTATTTAATTCTGGTGTTAGTTATAGGCAGTTATATAATGTTATATGTCAAAGTTCTTTTTAATAATATTTAAGGTAGCATTAAGTTTCACTTGTTTTCGCATACTTATTCCTCATATGTATGCAACTTATATGACATCCATTAAGACGATTATTAAAGTTGCTCGCTAACTTTGGAACTAATATTAAATTCTAATGTACCTAACCGAACACAAGGCGAAAATATAACCGAAAGCGACTTAATGCGAAAGCACCTTGTCAAAAGTTTGAAGCTTTTGCTAACAGTGCTTCTTTTGTGGTTTCTAACCGACCGCAAAAAAAATTCGATATGGTGACCACACAAAATAATTTTTGAACACGTTTTTGTGTATGTATATATTAAAAATAAAGTACTTTTACAGCTACAGTATAATTACTGACCTAAGGTCGGTAACGTCTATTTTTAAATTTCATCATTCAATGTTAACATGCATTAATGTTATCTAAAAATAACTATTATATCTAAGTAGTTTTAGAAACTAAAAATTTTATGGATTAAGTAAAGTAATTATTATAAATGACTCCTCAACTTTTTACTGTCACGTTAAAGTAAATAAATACATGTAAATACTGAATTACATTTTAGAGTAATAAAAATTCCGTCGAAAGAATACGATGCTGTAAATTAAGTACGCTTTAAAGGCTTTCTAAAAAGGTTTCCCTTTTGTTTTTGTAAATTTTGTCTACAAAAGAATTCGTCTGAAAGTCTGGAATTTGACGAACTCTTCGAGAGCTCTTTATATTTAAAGAGCAAGTTAACGTAGCTAGGTGAAAACACTAGAATGGTGTTCAGCGTCCAATCCAAGTTTGTTAGTAATGTTCGAATCTTTCAATAAAATGAAGATGCTAAGTTAAATTGTTAATAATAAATAATTTAACGTTTTACAGTGAATAAAATTATAAAAAAAACGATGTGTATATGAAATGTTATGACGGGAATAATGTTATCTAAAAATCCAGAATAATTTCACTAGAAATTGAAACAGCTAATGAAAATCACTAAATATTTAGTATTCAGCTTACTTCGAAAGCACAACGGTTTTTTATATGAAATTAATAAGTTTTCAACCTATATTATTATATGAAGGTTAGTCTGACGTAAAATAAATATTGCTCTAATAATTTTGTGGAGTACTTTTACGGTTCTTAGTAGGATGTTATTAAAGATCCTTACGGCTAAACGAAAACAAGAACATTATTATTAGTAGTAGTAATATTTTGCATAATCTACGAAGATTATTAAGTTTTAATTAAGCTCACCCTATAGCCGGAACTGATTAGTATAGAAAAGCTGCTCATTTTAATATGTGCTAGCATTTATTCTACTAGCTATTGCAATCTACTTTGTTTGAATGATTTCAATTGATCACACCGAGTATTATTTACAGTTATAAATAGTTATCTGGCTCCAATACTTCATTTGCAACATATTTCGATTTATAATTTGGGGCTCCTCTTCTGTATCCGATTTCAAACTCCTTTATCACAAATCTACTGTAACCTTATCAGACGAAAGACTACCTACCCTACTTATGTTAATTGTACAATATTAGATATTATACCTAGTCCGGCTATAAGAACTGTTACAAATGAAATTGCATTTTTTTAATGAAGTAATGTTATGTTATTAAAATTTATATCATTCATCATCATCATTTCAACCGATGGACGTCCACTCCTGGACATAGGTCTCTTGTAATGTGTTCCATAAACCACGGTCTTGCGCTGTTTGAATCCAGTGGCTCCCAGCGATTGGTTTTATGTCCTCTGTCCACTTAGTGGGCGTCTGCCAACATTGCACTTTCCGATGTGGGGTCACCGCTTCAGAAGTTTAAGACCTCAACGTCCATCGGTTCTAAGAGCTATGTGCCCCGCCCGTTGCCATTTTAGCCTCGCAACTCGTAGGGCTATGTCGGTGACTCTAGTTCTTCTTATAAGGCTTTCTTATAAGACTCATAGTTAGCGACCAAGTTTCGGAGCCGTAGGTCATCACTGGCACCACGCACTGTTCGAAGACTTTGGTCTTCAAGCACTGAGGGATTTAGTAAATTGCGAAGTTTTCCGAAAGCTGCCCATCCTAGTTGGATTCGGCGGTTTACTTCTTTGTTGAAATTGGATCTACTTTATTGGACGGTATGCCCCAGGAATACGTATTCGTCAACAATTTCGTATACTGAGTTCCCAACCATTGACGTTGATGCCAAACCCGTTCCAATGAAAAAGCTTAAAGACGTCCTCCAATATAGCGGTAAAGAATAAAAAAAAATTATACCTACATATTTATTAGTCTCAGCAAAAAATAAAAAAAAATTCTATTCGAAATGGTCGCCTTTGGCTTTCATACAGGCCTTTAATCTGTTTAGCCACGAATTTATTAATTTACGCACTGTTTCCACTGCTTGCTCTGAAGATTTTTTAAGAGACTTAGAGGAATATTTCTTTTATCGAGTAGAGATTAGTTCAGAACCCTCTTTAGGAAAGGAAATTTGTTAAATCTGTTCAATGTCACGGCCAGCATAGCGGGTGGGGAACATCTTGTGTATATTTATATATGTAAGAGTCAGAATATTTTGGAAAAGTATACTTTCACCACCACGATAACACCACCTTAGACCTACATCATTGTTACTTTACATCATGTAAAATTGATTAGCATCATGATTGTTACATTAGAATTTTATATATGTTTGAATATCCCATGGTGTACTATGTCCACGATTTACTAAATACGACATGTCGACGCTTGTTAACTCCGTATCCAATAACCATACTCCCCGCCTTCAGATGTAGCCATGTTTAGTAATTTTTTGATAGTGCTATAGGGTTATGAAAATTGACACTACCGTGATACTTCTCAAAAATCTTATATTATGTTGATGTACTTCAGGTAAACAGACAATGTGTAAAATAATGAAAAAGAGATGAAAATGTTTATATAGTTAAACATTAATGTCTTAAATATTCGACTGTTTTATAAGCTTGATGATTCGCGTGACTCAGATTTGGACACATATCACCTGCTGGTCGTTAGAGAAATGGCCCGGGCAACGTATGACAATGCATGAGCGAAATAACAAAACATCTAAGCAGAATATTAGTAAAGCGTGAGTCTGTTTGGCGTGCCAAATTGCCACGTTATATTAAACGTGGGCCGTAGTCCCTCCTCGGGTTACGCATTCTAGGAGGCGACACAATTCATAAGCTCACATTAAGTTAAACGTTATAGCGTTGTCATTTTACTTAATATCCTGAATGTAAACACGCAAGCGTTTTTAGTAGAAATGGGATCCGCTAAAATACGCTTAGTCGTAAATTAGCTGATTCCATTGGTGCCAAGTGAAACGATATGTTGTTGTATTGACGTTTATTATATATTGATAAATGATAATAATACAAAAAGATACTTTCTTATTTAATGTGTATTAGTTTTTTTGCTATTTTTGATCGTTATTATACCTGTGACCATTCGTACAAAAAATCAACTGTCAGGATAGCAAAATGGGTAAATGTTAAAGTTTAATTGCTTCTTTGGCGTAGTGTTTAAGCTTTTACTTTATAACACTTATCCCTGGTTTAAAAGAGGGAAAAGATATTATGCAGGTTTTTGTTAACCCGCCAATAAAGTTATCTTCCTTATTGACGTGTTCCGGCTGTCAACATACTGTTATGAGAGTCAGAGTTCACTTAACCATAGCCGATCTTATTGTCGATACTAATATTAAGTTTAAAAGATACGAACAGTGCATTTTGATCTATCGGGAAAAAGTTCTGCGGTGTCACATTTGTTTAAAGTCCTTCAGGATATTAAGATGGGGTTCCGATCACTGTGTTGATATTTAATACAGATCGTAAATTAAAAGTTATTCAATATACAAACACTGACGTTATGTCGGAGAGACAGCGATATTATTAATACTTTGAAACTAATATTAAATAGTCTCTAATAGTGACTCATCCCAAGCCGTCCGGTACGACGTTTAATATATTATTTGAAACGGTTTGTTATTTCGATACAATGGAAAGGATATTGTCCGGTCGGCAACATTAATATTTCGTCGAGGCTCTGACGACGGTAGCAGTAGATATGAACCGGTCGCGTACCTCGCGGTTCATATTTAATGTTTTAAGTGCTTTTCGGTGTATATATTCATTAAATAACCTTTTCCGATGTTGGTTTCTATTATAGTCATATTTCCGTTTTGTAACTGACCGCTGAACCCGCACCGAAACTGAAGACATTTGAACGAAGCTATTAATACAAAAATTACTAGACATTTTACTATTATTTATATAAAGTTTTCAAATCAAAATAATTATTCACCTTTGTTTCTAAACGAGCTAAATGTTTTCTTATATAATATTCTAAATATAATAAGGTTTTTAGTTTAATCATTGTGTCCAAAATAAATATGATTTACCTGTCAAATGAATGACGGTCACAAGACATTTCATCTCAACCTATAAATATCCACTTCTGGATACGGGTTTCTATTGAAGGGTATTTACGGTAGTGTTATTGGTCATATTCTACCCTGTCTGCAACAAAAAGTTGTCGAATTTATGCATATAATTAAATTAAATTATTAATAAAATATGCTACGGTCTTTAATGAAGCTATGTCAGCTCCGAACTAAATAAATGTTAGTAAACTTTGTGGAAGCACTTCAAACAGCATCTACACCAATGAGTAAACGTTTACTATACTCGTCTAATATTTCGTTAAGATTATTTAAAGTATGTGACGTCATAACTTGAGATAAACTCACACAAACGCCGCAACATTTATGTGTATACACAACAGTCTGTCCAGGCACCGCTTTGATGTAAATGTACCTTTTCACACTTCGTTTGATCAAATGTTCGTCTACATGTAACCCGTGAAATAATCTCAACTTTATTTATATTAAATTTCACCCACATTTAAAAATAGGGTTGTTATATACAAAAAAAAAAAAAAATAATTAGAAAAGGAATCTTTAACGCAAGTTATCATATTAATCAGTTTTAATCACCTAAAACAGCGCGTACCGTAGCTTGATCTCAATAAACTACTCGACTTGGGAATTTAACGTGATATTAAACTCATATAACTGGAGGGGAGTAATCACTTCATAACTCTATATACGTACAATATTCGCACGGGGTGTCAAGATCAAAATTTCATTTGAACAGCGTCGAAATATAATGCAATGAATGCAATTAACGAGATTACTGAACTGAAACTGTTATTTTAGGCTCGCATGTGAAAATCAATTTGTTTGCGAATTTCCACCTATCATTTCAATTATCTGAAGTTAACATTGAATTTTGTTTGATTTATCTCATTCTTCTTCCTGTTTTACCTCTTTATGTCGAAGGTGCGTAGAACTAGGATGCTAGTGGAATTTTAACGAAACCGTTTGACTAGCTACCAGTTTATAATAGAGGCTTCTCATACTTAGTATTTTGTAATTAATCTAGTACATGTAGCGGTTCAATAATTAATATAGAAAATATGTGTTTCCTATGGTGATATAATAGCTATTCACACCACCAGACCATTCTCTCGTTAAGTTTCTGTAACTTCTGTAACATGAGCCTATGTTAAAGTTTCAAAGTAACAAACATGAAATGATTCGAATTGTTTTGCTAACCAAAACATGGTACTACAGTAGTTTAACGTGAAATACACTGTAAGTTTAGTGTTTTAGTGTATATATATAATTAACAGTAAAATAGCCGAATGATTGCAGTACTAATTGAAAATAAACATTTGTAAACTTTTACTCTGTACTGAACGAAGTCAACACCAACATTCGGTTTTGTTTCTTTATTTCACAAAAAAAACTTAAAAGATTATTTAAAATGCTTTTATAAAATTTCGTAGAAAATTTAATGTTAATTTACAGAATGTAATTAAAAAATTGACTGTACTGAAAGTGTATTAAGCGCTGGTTGATACATTTAATAAATTTTCGCCGCAGTCAATGTTTAACTCTTTGAAACAACTGCTGGTAAACATAGTTTTGGTTTTAGCTTTACGGAAACTTTTATGCTGCTCTTATATCAAAGAAAATAATTAATATAATATAAAATGCAGAAAAGTAATCCTTAACTTTGAATACTCCCATTATGATAAAACATATTTATTAATCCTAGCTACTTACTGGTTTTACTGGTGGTAAGTCTCTGTTGCCAGAGAACGTCTATTTAAGTATCACAGCAGCGCCAATTTCTGCCGCCAAAAATTACTGTGCTCCGGTTGTAACGGCGCTGTAGCTAGTGAAATTACTGGAGTAACGAGACAAGAACTTGTCTCAAAGCGGCGAACACAATGTGGTGTTGTATATATTATCTTAACTAGTGACACGTTGTTAGGGGAGGCATATTACTTACCATTATGTGAACGTCTCGTCGCTTCAATGAAATAAAATTAAAAAATTTTGAGCAAATCTCCATTTAACCCACATTTAAATACTCGATACACGACAAACACGAAATCACCACTAAATTATTTAAACTGCTACTGTAATGAAGTGGCTAACCGCTTGTCCACTGCCACTGACGTCGCTGGCTCGATGCCGAGACTAGATGTTGTGGAGTTTAGTTGGCGGTAAAGACTATGGAACTCTTCGACTTGGTCGTTATTGTTAAAAAAACATTCTCGCAATCTATCAATAAGGGTGATGGGGGAGGAAAGTCTTCGAGTGGAGGCCGTGTAGAGGACGCAGGAGTGCAGAACGCCCTCATTCTAAATGGACCGCGGACATTAGCAGGACGGTTGAAAGTGGATGGATGCGAAAAGCTGAATATTGCATATGGTGGTAGATATTGGCAAAGGCAGCATACCCAGCAGTGGATTCTTTCCGTTGTTCGAACAGACATTTATGTTTTTAAAATTTTGAGCCACTTTTAAAATTAATTTTGTAATAAGTTATTAGAGGTCGTACATAACAAGTGAAAAATAAATTACATCTTAATGTACTCGGTTAAAATGTATAACGTAATATGTTTGGAATATTACGTTAACAACCTCAAAATGAGAATAGCATTCTATAAAAGTATTTCCGAGAGTCGTAGAAGTTGTTCTTTGTTCCCACTTACACAGAAAACCGGTCCGTGATTTAAGACTTTTTTTCATGAAAAATGTTCATGGAAAAGTGATCTCGTTTAAGGTGAGGTTGAGGGCATCGATCGAGCAGTAACGAACTTCACATTTACCGCTATTGGTTCTGTAAATAATGTATTACAGAAACCGGTTCAAGTTTTTTTTTATAAAAACGGTTTAATTTATATATCCTGTAATCTTTTTACGCACTTGCCTTTACATTACAAGTTTTATAAATGGCCGCATTAAAATTATATAATTATTGAGTATTTTTTTTTATATAATGAACTAGATAATTAGGACGTTAACTTCATGATAAGATCATCGTTTCGATAATAATGCGGTGAAGGTCCGAAAATTTCTTCAACATTACATTATGCTCGTCGCTCTCAAATCATAGGTGTTGTTATTTCGGAGATTTCACTAGTAACTTTTTTTTTGTGTGAGATTAAAGTGATATTTGGAATTTAGTTGCGGGGACCTTTCGTTCGCGGGCATTAGGCACCTATTATGATGTGTAATCTCGAATTGGACTTTTTATTATATTTAAGTTAAGGAGCTTTTCCAAAATAGTAGTAACAAAATACAAATAACTCGTCGCCGTACAACGCCGCAAGGGTTAGAAACAGAGGTCAGTAGTAAAGTGAACAATGAGAAAGTAATTAATATTAAGTAGCTTTACTCTTTGTTCTATCTATAAGGGTTAAACGAATGTTGTGAGTATTTTTCACAATGAATTAATTTAATTTGTAAAAGTTCACTGACTCCGTTTTCTCATAAACTGCGTGAATATTAATTACTCGAGTATAAAGATTTAACATCTTATAAAGACGACGAGACGAATTGTGTTGTGTAATCATCTGATTTAGCACTTCTATATTATAGACTGGCGTATCTATTAATATTGAGTAACGTCCTGCTCGTCGCATCGTTTTTTCTAATAAACGGTAATAATATTTTAACAACTAATATTATTACTATTAGCGAAAAGGTAACATCAATACACTCTGTCAAAACGCTGAATATTGAAGTAAACATTTATCGTCGTAAAAGGACGAAATAAATCCACTCAATGTGAGCTAGTAGGCATAAAATAAGACGGAAAATATACAGCTAGGGTCCCTGTCTGAAATTTTAATACCGGATTATAGTACATTTACTTCGATTCGGTAGATTATAATGTTAAACCAAGTAGTAATCTGTTGCGTCGCATAACTTCTCTGCGAGTTCAATTTTTAATGAAAAGTCTGGAAAAAAACTACTAGCGGTAGATATGTTTAATGATTTTACAAGATGTTTTCTCAAGTCATATATTTTCACACAATTTTTGTTTTGTCTTTAGCTATGCTACAATATAGTCTACATTTTAAATTATCAGTACGTTTTCCTAAATGTCACTGGTAGTAATTATATTTAGAGAGGCACCAACATAGCCTGTATTTGTATATTCATAAAGTAGTATACAAACTTTACTCTCTTCCGCTTTGAAGAGCGCTGTAGCCATTGAAAGTACGAGGGCACCGAGAGTTAACTTATCTAAAGGCGATGAACACAATATAGTGTATTGCAGCCAGAGTTACTCTACTAACTTTCAAATTACCAACAAAAATTATTTATATATATATGGTAATATTTTATTTTCTTAACAACCACAAAACTTAGGCATACTTGTAGATAAGGTTTTGTAATATCCAAGATTTCATTTATCGCGCAAAATATGGCCTGATGTCGTCTTATATAAGAGTATATTTAATTTTCTATTTCATTAACCTAAAAAAAAAAGAAATATTAACGTTTATTAACCTATAGCGCTGTGGCCGTAACGTAATCACCATTGTTCATTTACATACAAATTCACAACAAGAGCGGGCGGACTGAATACGCCCTACTTCGTAATGAGCTGAACCTTGCTTAATTACTTCTGCTATATTTACCAGTATGTATGCTAACGGTTGTGTTTGTAATTTAATCCTATTACAGCAGTAATAATAATGCTTCTATAAATTAGTCAGTGGTTGTACATTTTTATGTCGATACAGCCGCAGCGATTATTTCCGCCGCCAGCTTGAAGTATGGAAAAATTTCTGGTTTTTAATTTAAAGATTGCTGTAGCTAGTGTAATTATTTATCTATTAATTTATTTATTATATATGTAGTGTATTTATACTACTATTCAAAGGTCATGTTCGTCTCACGAGATCATTTTATTTTATTATACTTTATAAGGTCTTAATAATATTTATAGAGCAATTATCTATAGACTAATACTCCTCAAAGAATACATACATAATATAGAATACTTATAAAAACCAAATAATATTATGACTGTCAAGACAAGTGTCATTTGCAAACATGATATAAAACTAGTTACGTCTTTCAGAACTTTACTTTTTTACTGCACTTTGACAGTAAAAATTGTAATAGGGATATGACTGAAACATTGGCACCAGTAATTAGAAAAAATTTTTTTAATATATTTTTATAACACATTTATTACTGTTTTGTATATTCAATCTGTCTTATTCTCTTCTAATGGAAGATTTACTTGTTTCACCACCGCCCCTTATATTTCAGATTAATACTCTGGGTGGTTTTTTTAAAGCCAGTAAGTATCCTTGTGAAATCACACGAGCCAATAAAGTAAACATTAGTTACCAAGCGCTATTGTAATAAACAGAACTGACATTTTCCACGACTATAGTAAAAGCTTACACGAGGGATTAATTAAAACAACAAAGATAAACAAAGTAATAATGACGATAATATTTCTGGTAGATACTATTAAAACAATTCGTATTTTACTATTTACTTAGTAATTAGTTGTTGTGTTAGCAGAGATTTAATGACGGTGATGAACATTATCTTGTAGTTGTATAAGTTTATTTCTTGGATTATAATGTAGAAACGAAATCGTTTATTTAAATGGGGTTTAAATATTATTTCTATTTAATGGTTCAGTGAAAATATATGCCTATTATTTGTGCTACTACTATAAGGTCACACGAAGAATGTAATTATTTTTATAACTAGTACCAATGACGACAGCGTGTGCTGAGGCCAAACCAATCCATGGTGCCATCTATCCCTCTATAATTTTACTTTATTACAAAAACATACTACATACATACTACATAACAAAAACTTTATTACATTCTTTATATTTATTACTTTCCATGGCTAAACATAAGCCTTTTTTTTCTCTTCGTCTATTATTAGAGCTTCTTTTTTTGAGAGTAATTACTATATTCGGTGTCCATGGTATTCAGATTGAGGCTCGCGTAATACGGGTAAAGGTTAAAGAAAAGCTGCTGCTACTTTTCAGGACATGTTCCTTTTTTTATCATGCGCAGAGAGTAGAATGACAATGGGGATATTTTAACTGATCTTGCATAAGGATTCACAAGATACACGTTTGTCACGTTATATTTACATGCCATTTTACAGCCAAAATTTTTAAGAAAATAAAACCTTAATATCTTATGTTCATCAGTTGTCATAACTATCAAGTTTACAGTTTAACTGTAAGTGAAAACAGGTAATCTTATATGTGACGTTGAATGTCTTGTTAAGATAAACGAGTGGCAATAAACCTCGTCGGGAGGTTACGGTTGTATCGTCAGTTTCTGATTCAATGAAGTGATTTTAATTTTGTATCTCTGTATCGAGTTTACATTGCAATTTTTTTTTGGGCTTTTTTTACTTTATTTTATTTTTTATTACTATTTTCCTTTGCTATTATTGCAAGTAAAAAATTATGATTTTATTTACATATTAACTGTTTTAATAACTGAAAATAATAAATAAATCACAAGACATCCGCCGAAGTCCTTGGATAACGTGATGGATATGGCTATAACTTTTTCCTTATAAGAAGAGGTTCCGAGTCCCAGCTATGGGAATGTTGACCGGGCTGTTAATTTAAATTATATTATATTTTGCAGACGACAAACGACACTAACTATATTTAAAAACAAAAGATAACAGTACAGACGAGTTTAACTCAAATAACAAGAGTTTTCTACAAACGAAACTGTTGGTATTTGACAGAATTTCGCACAAAGAGAAATATAAATAGTTAAAAAAGGTATACATAGCTAATTAAATTTCTTTTAGTACATATTTTTTTTTTACTTATAACTAATCTGGCCATAAATACTGCTACGTAAAAACTTTTATTTTTTTCAACTTTTTATTTATTTTGAATTTGGAACACATTATTTTAAAAACTTCTTTCGATTTTGCGCTATTTCATATATTTTTTTGTGTTCATTATAAAATAACAATATGGAATGGGGTGTTAAATAAAATAGGATTGCAGTGATCGTCTTGCACAAAGTGGGTACGAAGCTGTCGGTCATATTCCAGACACTTCAAAATCTTTGTATCAGCCGTATGTTCGTATATTGTACAATCAACAGATACTACAACACTTCCCTTGTCCAGAAGCAGACCAGAAAAGCACGGGGAGGCCGCGTGCTGTTAGAACTACAAAAGCTGTTAATGCTGTTAAAGCCAGAATTCGTCGAAACCCCATTAGGAAGCAAATCAAAAAATTTTATCGCGAGAAATGAAGATTCCCGTTGGGACTCTGTCGCGTATTATAAAACAAGACCTGAAGCTCTGTGCTTATCGTCGATATACAGGACATGCCCTAAATCAATCTTTACAATTAAAGAGAGTGGAGCGATCAAAACGAACAAACTTGTCGCGATAGGCAAGTGAAAGGCACAGAAATATCCACTTTACCGATGAAAAAAGTTTCACGATTGAAAAACACTACAATAAGCAGAATGATAAACTGTATAGTCACAGTTCTAAAAAAGCTGCTCAAGTGGTCGGAAAGGTACAACGTGGTCATCATCCCGTGTCAGTGATGGTTTAGTGGGGCGTGTCTTATCAAGAAGTCATAAAACTAAATTTTAGTGAAAAAGGAGTGAAAACTTTTGCCAAAGTATAACAAGATATAGTATTGGATCTTGTTGTGAATCCTCTCAGCAATACACTTTATAAAAATATACCGTGGACTTTCCAACAGGATTCTGCACATGATCACCAAGCACGAACTACCCATGCCTGGCTTGAAACCAAAGTTCCGGAGTTTATAGGAGCTGAAGACTGGCCTTCATCTAACACAGACCTCAACCATACTTCAAATTATGGTCACTTTTAGAGGCCATGGCCTGCTCTAAACGACACGTTAACATTGAGTCTTAAAAATCTTTGAAGCAAGCAGTGGCGAAATTTCCCTTGGAAAGAGTGCGTAAATCAATAGATTCGTGGCCAAACAGATTAAAGGTCTGTATGAAAGCCAAAGGTGGCAATTTTGAATAGATTTTATTTTTATTTTTTGCTGAGACTAATAAATATGTAGGTATAAAGTAAAACATTAAAAAATACATATATACATACATTACTCCATTAAAAAAAATGCATTTTCATTTATAATAGAGCTTATGGCCGGATTAGGTATAATAACAACGAAAACCATTGACAGTGTGAAAAATAAATGTTTACTTAGTTTTTGAACTTGCTAACATTTTTTTATAATAATTTCTCCATAATAAGATTTTATGGGACGTAAAATTAACCATAAAATAGGTTAATTCGATTTTTCGCTTAACAAAGTGAAGCGATCTAACAACGTTCGCTTGTGACCGACCCGAAGCCGAACGCAAGCTCGGGGCCCATTTGCATGCAAATTGACAGCCCTGAAGGTCCAATGGAGTGTTTCTCATTATAAGAAACTTTAAACGTCTGAATTCCACATCTGAGTTCCGGGGATGCCACTCTACCAAAAATGAACTACCCATGAATTTACTTAACGAAGACGAAATCTCGTAGGTTGTACATATATTAATTAAAAAAGTTATAATTTTTAATTTATGTAAGGTTCACATTTAGCAATTTCATATGAAATATTTGCACAAAGACCTATCATATAAATCGGTGCAGAGATCTCAAGGAGAAATCCAGTAGTGGACGTCTTCTTCTTCTTCGTAAGGTGCCTCTCCGACTAGCGAAAGTTGGCGGTCAGTTCACCATATTTCACCCGGTCTCTTGCGAGGCGGAATAGCTGAGCGGCACTCGCGATGCCTGTCCATTCCCTGATGTTACGCAGCTACGATTTCCTCCAACGACCAACACTCCTTTCACCCGCCATGTTGTCATGGACATTTACTAGCTGATAATAAAGAGGACACAATGACACAAGAATTAGGACCTTTTTTCTTTTTTATTTGACGAAGCAAAGAGACGAGCGAGACGTTCACCCGATGGTAAGCCATCCCCTTCTCCTGCCTATAGCAACGTGGGATTAATTAGAATGATAGGTACAATTCTCTCAGTAATTTATTTAGTTCCAACGCCATTGAAACCGGAACAGTAATATTAGCAGATTGTTTGACGGCAGAAATATGATCTATCTACTTAGTCTCCAGACAGATTTGCTAGCAGAAACTAACGTGTTACAACAATCGGGTATTTTCTACATAACTGTAGCAGTTATTTAAACGTGTTATAATGGTTTATTGGTTAAGAAACAACTATTAATATACGAGATCGACTGGGTATCCCGTTAAGACCAAACATACAGGGTTCTCAGTCATGTTTATGCAAATAACAACGTATAAGTTTACCCGACAGATATCGTATTATTCTGCCAATATTTTCTGAGGCTTTCATGAATTTATTAAAAACTATTAAATAAAAATTATATAGACAAATTTACTTTAAAATTTTACAAATAACTGTACGACTTTTAGTTTATAAACTACTTTGAATTAGTACTTAGTTTTGATAAGGGAGTTTACAGTAGAATAAAATATTACCAAAATCGATCCAAGTGCCTCCAAGGTTGCTTTAAATAATAAATATGATCCAGGTTTGGTGTACATGGCCAATCTTCTGACAATGTTGAGGCATGCGGCATGAACGCAATTATAGGTGTTCGTCTGTATGCAAATGTACGGCGCCAGCGTTTGGAGAACAACTATTAGTCTATTTACTGAAATTAATTGAGTAAATCTTCATTTAGTACTTAAACTATATACATTCGCACCTTTTAATGGCCTGCACCTGATCGCAACAAAAGACAATATTATTTCATATTATTATTCCACAATGTTATACAAAACCCCTTTAATGCCCTCGGGTTCTTAACTAAGCACATCAAGTATCTCCGGACCTTTATTTAAATTAACCCTACATCGTACTGATTTATTAATAAGATATTTATAAATAATTTTAATTTAACCAAATATACCAATAATTCTTGCTGACCATAGAGCATTTTTCTTTAATAGTAATTCATATAATTACTTATGCTACAATTACTTATTATTACTTAAAATTTTCTTCTTCGTAATATTCAATAAAATCTAAAAGTAAATTTGATGTTTATGTAGATCATCTATTTTCTGATTTTAACTGTACGGTTTAGTAACAATCGGTTTTATTTAAATAGTATTTCGTATATAAATTAAGAGTTTATGTAACCGCCAAATTCCTGTTTAAAGAAAGCACATCATGGTGATGATTATGTTGACTTTAAGTCCATCGTGTAATGACTGTTTTGTATGTACATACAAATAAAAGTTTTACTGCGGCGTCGTAAGATTTAGACTTTGAAATGATTCATATTATAGTTAAATAAAAATTATATTTACTTGTTTTTAAGAATAATTATGTTTTCTGATTTCTTGTGGGAACTGGAATAAGTGCTATAGATTTCTCAGTCTCGCAATAGAGTGGGTAATGTAACGATTCATTGTAATCCATGTAATATGTATCCAATGTACGCTTTGTCTAGGACAATCTCGACTCGAGTGATTGAGTAGTAACTAACTAACACTAATTCTCATTGGTTGTTAGGAAAATATTACTAAAATATATCATTAAACGAGTAAATAGCTAAAATTGCCACTAAAATAAAAGTATAGAAAATTAGAGGTTATGATTTTTTACCTAATCATTATTATTTCGTATAAATAGAATAGAAAGATAGTATGCAGAAAGATCTCAGTCGTTTGCTTTCTAATACGGAGATCCCTGGTTCGATTCTGTGTCCGCTCGTTATGGACCAAGGGACTGGCGGTAGCATTTTTTCAACCTACCTACTACCCTCAAATTATAAACCTGCCACCATAACAGCATGTATTATGCGCAACCACACTTTCGCCTTATTCTCGATAAAAAAGAACTTACTTTCTACATGATATTTGAAATATTTCTCATTTTAATACATATTATGTTTGTTATATAAAAATAATAAAAAAAACCCAATATAAATGCTATCAAACCACTCCGTGCGCCATAAAGAATAGGAAATGGCGTCCTGATTTACTTCTACGAAACTTCTTCAAACTATAAGGCAAAGATGAAATTTCATAAAGCGGTGTGACGTGAGTGCATTTATTTCCGCTCCCTTGTGCACATCAAACGTTTCAAGAAAATTTGCTCCGTTAACATTTCATTTAGATCAAATTATTTTTCTTTTATTAATAAATAAATATTAGTTAAAATCTTAAAACGTTTAAATACAGTAAAACGGCGGTCGAAGATGTATCACCAAACAAAATTTTACGTTAAATAAATTATTTCTAAATTATAAACTAGTTTTGTATATGTTATATAAAATATTTTAGTTTACGGAAACAGAAATATTAAGAGGAACTTGTTTAATCTTTTATTACTTTGTATTGTCGCAGTGATGTTCAAGACAAATTGGTTTAATCTTAAAATATGAATTATAGAAGAGAAAGCGTGCACTTTAAGCTTGATTTCTGTTTTTCCCACAAGGAAATCGTATTACTTATCGATAAATGTTTTACTGCGTCACCTTGACCTGCAGCGCTCGGTGTGTGTGTGTGTGTTTAGTGTAGATATGTAAACACGTTAGTGGGTGCAGCCTCGTAATTGAGTGTCCGTTAGCTGAAACTTAATAATGTTATCTCGTCGGCGGCACGAATCCTTGGAAAATGCGCTTATACGAACCCGACCTTGCGCTATATTATACTCGTAATAGTAACAATTTCTCAATAATTGTATTGAAATATTAAACGTTATTTATATAGAAAGTTTTTTAATTATTCATTATTTCTCTTAGAAATAATATTTGTGGAGAAAACTTTGTCATTCTTTTTCTTTTAGGCACTTTTGAATGGTATACAATATAGTGGCTGAGAATCTTCCACGTTTAGGCAACTTCGTTGATAAAATTAAGACAATCTTCATAACATAGTCTTTTGGTTGTCTTTAAACAAGACCGACATATATTTTTTTTTTATTTAGTCTAAGATGGTGATGACGCTACCAACGCAACATATAAATTTCTGAGGTGTTTAATTTGTTAAGATGTATCTTGTTTTATTTTTACCATGATTGGTATACTTATGTCATACCTAATGTAATGAAGTTAATACGTATTTACTACTTACCTATTTAACAGTTTTCTTTATGTTCTGCCCTGTAGTCCTGTGCTATAAAAAATAAGATAAAAGTAAGCTCTGCTTGTCGTAGAAAGTGATTAGAAAGGTTTTCGGGTTCGTGGGATATCAAGGTAGGGGCTCTCATTGCCCACTAAGTGAACTCGGGATAAAGGACAAGTATGAGGTGGTCTCATACTTGTTATGGGTGAGAGGGTGATGGAGAAGGTTACAGCACTGCCAGAGAAGTGCTTAGGTGCAGTGCAAAGAGACACCGATGTGTCTCCTAAGAGATCCCACGGCCTCTTTCAAACACTAAATATACCGAATGAGTTGTTAGTGAATACATCTTGTGTAATCATGTCTTTCCCCGCAGAAGCAGGGTACTGAAGATATCCACCTCGGCAAAAAGAGGTTCTAAAGAATTTAAAATATTACATTCTTAATATAAAACGTAGTCTGTAGATTTTCTTCATTAAATAAATGATATATTTTGTTCATACGGTATTTTTATATGACGTCTTATACTAACGCGTATATAAATAGAAAAGATTATTCTTAATATCGACTACTCATATTAATGATTTACTCTATATATATCAACGATAATGTGCTTTCAGTGTAATGGAAAAGCTAGTGGAACGCTGTACAATAACCAATATTGTTGCGGTGACTGTATTTGCCTTTGTATAAACATCGACTGCTTTATATACTAGTGACCGCAGAAATACATTGACAAACTGTTTCTCCTTATTCTATATATGTTGTTGAATCCTTCAATATCTATTTTGAATAATTTATGAACTAAACCATCATAGTTTAGAGATACAATAAATAAAAAAAACTTATGTTTCTAAACCATGAAAGATCGTAAAATTTTAAACTAATCTAAAATATACAAAAATCTTTCATGAAATTATTCATTATGGATCTATTGAAAAATATCGTATTACTAACAATCTTTTTCATCCTTTTCATTACTGTAGAAAATAAATGTTTTTGTTTAGAAAACTGATGTCGCTAATTAACAAATGAATAACTTAGACCTTTACTAGGTAATATTACAATGTAAATGTTATTAGTCGTAAGGATAAAGATAGATAAAAATAAAGAAAATTGTCAACAATCTCTTAAGATCTTTTGAAGTATCATACATAATATATATTTGATGTTCATTAATTTTTAACACAAATAACCATAGAAAGTTACACTTACAGAATCACATGAAAGAAAATACAGTAGACATATAATAAACAAATGGGCGGATGTAACGCCACAAGGCATTCTCTACCTGTTAAAATTTCGAGTTGTAAAGAGAACAAAAAATTATAAAAATATCATCAAGTGCAAAGAAAACACGTTTTTAACATGTAGACTTGATTTTAGTACTAAACGAAATTAAAAGCCGAGACTCCATAGCCAAGTACCGACCTAGTACAATTTTATCTACAGTTATATAGTGAAGAAGAAGATGCTACACTATATTACACTTTGCCTTTATTGAAAACTTTCCGTGCAGCCATGGGAATGAGATTACATTTTTCACTCCAATATGTCTTGTGAATAATGTGTAATACATTTATTTATACACACATTATTTTACAGGTAAGAACCTATAATAGTTATATTGGAATGAGCATTTACTTTGATATTTATAGTATAGGTAGTAAACATTTTTGTTTCTTTGTGGGCAAAAGTTGTCAAATACTACATAAATTTTTGGTTAGTTACAAACACGATTATGTAAACACAACTGTGTATCGGTTAAAGGGTAAGCTAGTAAAATTACTAAAGTAATAAACCTTAACCTGTTACGATTCAAAGCACCAAACGCCATGTGGTGCAGTGTGAGGCACTGACTAGCTTAACATTGTTATTGGCATTAATAAAATGGGATAGTTATCGTGATCAAGTGCCTCATGAAGACATTATTATTCATATCGCTTTATTAAATAAGAAATAATATAAATGTAGGTCGAAAAGCATATCATTTGTACTTCAAAAAATTCTTAAACTGTCATAATTGTTTCTTTATTACATTGAACAGATAATAAAGAAACAATAGATATATTTTTTAAAACTGGAGTAAATGCAGATACGTTGTTTTTTGAGATTTATACTCAAAATTTGGCAACAGTTGATATTATAGCAAAGAACATTAGAGGAGAGTAAGCATGACACGGTGTACGTGGACTAACAGAAAGGCCCTATTCAAATATTGAATGAGGCATGAGGTGTAAGCAATGTCTAAGAGGGATCGCGAGAAACGGCTGCATGCGGTTTTAAATTTAAACAAAGACGAGTACAGCATCATCGTATATAAACCTAATAATCTTTTTAAATACCTTAACAATCTTAAAACATTTAATAGTTATCAACGTTAACAATTTAGACTAGAAACCCATTTATATGTTAGGGTCTTCGGTCAAACTACACGAAAATATCAGTTAGATCTAATTAAAGTTACTACCTATTGGTGCCAGTGCAGAGCTTAGTGCTTAGGTAACAATTATTGGGGGCAAATAGTGACATCATGTAATATCTCAAAGCGACAATATAGGGCAGTGTATCACTCTAACTAACACCACATTGTTACGCGTGGGCGAATGGGTTGCCATTGTATATACCTCCTGCTCTTTTCGCAGCTTCAACAATAAAGAAATTAAGATTTAATAGTTTAATTTTAATCGCTGTACAATTGCTTTTAGTCTAGTTATCAAAAGATTGAAAGAGAAGGATTAGGTTGTAAGGTGAAACATACGTCTCGATTTATGGATGAATATATTTTCATAGGAAATTATACTTGGTCACGTAAACTGAATGTATAAACTATGTCAATGAATTTTAATCCATCTTTCGCTGTTATGGTTATCATATATCTTTCTCCATGTTTTAATGTGTGTATCATTTTTCATAAACTGCTTGCTACCATCTGCTATTTTCTTATCATATCAAGGATTTTCTTAATTGTTTTGATAATTAAAAACTCCAGATGTATATTTGTATTTTCTATGTGATATTTCTTTTCGATTTTATTTATGTTCGTTATGGGAAATGGAGGAAAATAAATATCAAACCGGCGCACCGCAAAACATTTTTAAATTAAATATTTGAACAAATCCATTAGGAAAAGCGCTGAGGTCGTTTAGAGAGAAGGAGAGTTTAACAAGGATACCATTGTCCACCGCAAATCCTTTTAGTCACAATCAGCGGGTGTTTGAGCACTCGTCTTTTGTATTAAACCTCAATAATAACACCGGTTGTTATTTATGTTGCCTTTGAAAATAATCTCCTTTTCTTTCCATAAAACAGCAAAATTTTCGATAGCTAGATTTTGTTCGTATCTGAACTGTTTAAGATAAATCTGCGGTATGCGCTACTAAAATTTATTTGAACCAGATACACTTTTGATTAGATAGAAGAAAATCTTCGCTTATTATTCCACGCGGTAACAGGGACAGGTTAAGTCGAACTTGCACCGACTAAAACCCTCACAAAGTTTCATGACAAATATAGATAGATGTTATATATAAGAAAACTCATTGATTCTTTAATTTTATTCTTATTAATAAAATCGACATACGTATCTATTTTATGTTATTGATTATAAACTTGTTTTATAACATGTTGACCTTGATTTTACATTGTAAAGTTGAAGCGCAACTACCGTTTCAAGTCAAAGTAAATGTGAAGCATTGCTTTACTCCGTTACAACTGCACTTAATTGGAACACATTGATGTTAAGAGTCCACTAGCTTTCAACGCATATCGTTTCAAATTTCTAGGTAACTAGTTTTATAATAATAAGTATAATATATACATTAATATAAAACTAAAAATGTTACACATTATTACAGGAGAGCGATCAAAAAAGTTTAGAAAATCAGGATTAGAAATAAATACTAACGTATCATGTTATTTGGTTTGTTAAGCAAATGTCTAATCTTAGATTGTGAGACAATCGTGAACCAAGTCTAATTAAGTTGTCCTAAATTACTTTGAACTCGAATTTGTAAATTACTTTACGAGATAGATCAAAGGGATCCTGTTTTGTACTTGCCCTTACGCTGTCGCGCCTTCGGTGATAATTGTATAAGGATTTAAATTTTTGTTTTACTTATTCGAATAGACATAAGCATTGAATTTCAAAAGGTAGATTATTGACTCGTGTTTAGAGAGCTGGTTAACTAAGAGATGAGAACATACACTGTAAGTGTAAACACGAACAATTTAATACGATAAAAATCATAGTTGGAAAGTAAACATAATTAAAGAATGTATCTCATATATATAAAATTTTTTTCATTGAACTATTGATTTGACATATCTACCATCAAACCTTATTGGGCTCATAGTCTTTAGATTTACTGTATTAATTCCCGTTAAACCATTATTTTTCTAGACTAGAAACCTTCTGTGTTACTTCTATAGTTCTGTTTGGTAGAAGTAAGCGCTGCAGTTGTAAGTAGACGGAAAACAAAATAGAACTCTATTCTCAAAATGAGAATGATTTAATGAAACATTTGATGGATTTAAAAACTCCATACCATTTTTGAAATGTTCCTAAAATGACCAGTCATACGAAAAAAACTTGTCCGTAGGTAAAAGCAAAAAAAATTTTTTTTAATTAATACTGAAAACTCCACGTTTGTGCGCCCTCGCTGTTTTTGAATGTGTGTTGTTTTTTCTATTTGTTTTACCAATACGGAGAGCATATTTTTACTTATTCAGAATTTTTGAACTCGTACTAGAGATATTAAATGACAAGTGTCTATACTATTTCAGCAGAACACGAGTACATGACATAAAAAAGATATTTTCATGATATATTTATAAATTTTCCCAACCTGAATGTTTACATTATACTTCTGCACAAGGGACTTTTAATTTAACATAAAAGTATTGCTAGAAAATTTACTATGTGATTTTTTTTATACCAAATAATCGGTAAGTAAATTATTTTATATACATACCAACTGTTTGCCGCTCGCTTTGCTGGCCGTAATATAGAACAGAAAATGTTGGAGGATCTATAATATTCACAAAATAAATAGCTTGTAACCGCAACAAATCATTCCACATCAAATAGTCATGTTCCCGTGTCAATAAGTTCACTAGTTTTCACCAGATTGGCGAACAAACAAAACCAATTTTCATTTTATATATATATATATATATATATATAGATTACTGGGTATAATAATCTTATTATATATATTTCAAGAAGCATGAGTTGTTTGTTCTCCCTGGGTTTAAGATTTCGGTCAAGAAGAAAATTGTATAGAAAATTCGGTTTCTATATAAAGTTCTAAGAATGACATCCTGCGGGCACAAAGAAATTGGTTAAGATATCATCAAACCTGCGTAATTATATACAGCAGCGGATCAAAAATATTTATATTGTGTATGATATTAAAGCGGATGTTTTATATATTGTGATTATTTAAACAAACTGTAATTACACCTTTGTACGTCTATAGACTAATACCGAGTCTAATACGATTCAGATGTTAGTGTAAATTGTCCTATATGACATTAGTATGGAAATTGCATTCAGGCTTCATACAATCTTGACTTCACAAACGTTGTGCATAAACTTAAATTGTATTTCATTCATATTATGAGAAGAAGAAAATAAGGTATATAATAATATCATTTAATAAACACTTTATAAATTCGCCGATTTTAATTAAAAGCTTTTAGGAAGTAAAAATAGAAATGAGCTAGAGTATAAACCTTTGTGTCTGTAGATCAAAAAAACCAAAGTTAGTGTTATATAAATGTTTATTTGTATCATTGGATTTCTTTGGTTATGACCTATACCTACCGGTGTGTAGGTTTTTGAGATTGTTGAGTCGCGTTACCCCAGTCTTTATCCAGCTATCTCATGCCTCAACGCGGCGAGTGGTACAGTGTATATCATGCTAACTAGCGCCACAATGTTATGGCCAGGCGTATCACTTAACATCAGGTAAGGGTTCCACAAATGTAAAAAATTACCTTGGCTCATAGATATTTCTTTTAATACTGACTACGTTTGATATTTTTACTTGATAAACACTTTATCTTCTCCGCAGTGCGTAGTAGCTCATAGCTTATTCTTAATCGACAGCTAAATTTTTTGTAATTAGAAACACTATTGATAGTCATCTCTTTTCCGGAAATGAAAATCAGTTCAAACGCCGGAAAGCTACAATGTCTTAGAAACAAATCAAACAATCCCCTTTTTGGCGCAAAGGGTTATTGTTAAGAGGATGCTTATACTATTAACAGTTGAACCTAACTCAATAAACCAGGCTTCTGGTTTCGACAGGTTCATTTTAAGTTTCAAGTACTAACAGTTGTTGACAAACATTTCCTGAATTGAATGACGGTTGGTTATTTAATTTGGAGAGAATAAAATACTTTATTTTAAATAAGTATTGTACAATTTGCTTTTACTGTGAAAGTAGAATGAGTCAACAACAAGAGGAGAACACAAGACGTGACTTTTCTTCCTCCGTCTTCAGTAAATGTTTACTAATGATTGATAATAACAATGTTATAATAAATAGCAATAATAGGCTTTAATGTCACAAACAGTTTAGCTTCCTATTTCTCTTAGGGTCACTGAAGCGTTAGGGAGAAAGGCTTAAAGATGCAAAAAGGATCGCCCTTCGGCATCCCTAGTATTGTCCGACAGTTTTTCTTTATCATGCTCTAATCCTCCACCCTTTGCTCTTTACTGCTGTTGGATATAATTTTATCATATAATATTACATTAATCTAAATTTTGAATACTTGCTTACTGCTCTGGAGCAGCGACCCACAGTGAGTCTTCGCCTCCAACACAAGAGAACGCCAGCGTTGTCTGTCTCAATTTTGAAAATATTAAGTATCAAAATACTTAATTTAGTCATAGCAACAACAATAATTATAATGGCATCTATCTCCAAAAAACCTCAAAATTTTAGATATATCGACTTACCCATCCATATCCTTTAATAGGGCTGTTATTCTTAACAACGGTCAAATAGTTGAATTTAGTAACAAACCCTATTTCTTTTCTTCAGCAATACTTTCATTATCCCCTGTTGTTGCAATATTTACTCTTTAAATGATAGAAATACATACATAAGAAATAATGACATTTATTTATCAAAAAAATTTTGCTTGATTATTTAAGGTTAAATGTAATCAAATAATTCGGACAGATCAAGAGATGTAAAGAAAAACCAATCCAACTTATATAGATTTGATAGTATTTGACATAGTTTAACAATAATAAAATAATAGTTACGTAATGAAAATTAGTTAATAGAAAACAACTGCTAGGAATTAGGTAAAAACCTTGAGCTAACACACATTTCTGCTATTTTTATTATTCTATTGTATTTATTTATCTACCGTTAAGTGTGATATAAAAAAGAGCAAGGAGACATTTTCCCTCTGTGATGAGATACATGTGAATCTCGTTATTAAGGACTAAACTACGCATAATAAGATTCAAATTCGCGACTTCTACACCAAGAGCCGACCTCCAATCCCCGTATTCCTCCTCCACCGCCGCTTTTCCTCACTCAACAGGCTTTAACGGCGCCGAAGCTTTGAAATTTACATCGGAGCTCCGCATTGATCCTATTCTATAAATAACGTTATCGAGAGAGCGAGACGAGGTACGTACTTGACCCAATCATCTCCACGCAAAATTACATTTTGAATTACCTGTACCACCCCTTGTTTAGATATAAACTTGATTACTTTTACTTTACAAAACCTCAAAAATAATATAAATAAAAAAAACAATAAAACGAAAATGCGTACGAACAAGTATGTGTAGGTCGTAATGTATTATGAAATAGAAATTATTGTTTCGGTTTCTGTAATCAGAAGGTTTTTGAGCAAGCGGGTGATTAGCCCACTGTGGCCTAGTTCAGTAGTGGGGCTGCCGCCTGAAAGCTTCCAGATATGCTCAGTTTGTTAAGGGTTTTGTCCTTAATGATGCGATTCTGTTTTAAGGCGCAGAATACTCCCTTTTTGCCCTACATCCTCAACTTAGCTGCAGCACTAGATAGTGGACACGCGAGTGCGCGGCTGCAACCGGTCCCAGGATGGACGACAACAACGTGGACGACGCGCACTGGCCAGGGTTGTGCTTACATTGTTGTTCCACTAAAAACACCGCAAATAGCTGCTTGGCTCTTTATAGGTAATGTTGAACTCACTGTGTCAGCGATTCCCACCAAGACCATGCCCCGATTTCCTTCCCTTTGTATCATCTTGGGGCCATAGGATGTAATGAATGAATGAAAATTATTATAAATTCAATACACGTACTATTGTCTATTTTAGTAAACATATCTAAAGAAACTTTAATATTTACTGTGTTTGGAAATAATAATGTATTTAACCAACAAGTATTTTATATATTTTATATTCTGTAAAAAAATTACAATCCGGTTAGTTTGAATATTAGTAAGATTTGTATACAAAGCAATTTAATGAACCCAATACGTGGAAAGGCAGTCTCGAAGTAATCATTAGGCCTCGTATCTTGTTATATTGTATGATCTTACATATTTTGGGTTTTCTCTCCAGTAAATTTCGAACCTTTTTTTATGGAAAAACTTTCTCACAATTACAATTCCTATATTTAATACAAGCCCTGTTTTATTTTACATTACTATGTTCTTTATAAACAATTATTAAATACCAAAGCGAAAGATTTTAGAGATACAGAGTAAAAATTTAGAAGAATTAACGGAATACTAAAATGTATGCTGTCTTATTAAGGCATAAATAAACGTTTTTTTTTATATTTTTAGAGTTAAACTATGCCTCTTTTAAGTATAATAACTTATGTTTTAGCTTTATTTAAATTTAATATTTTTTGTATTATGTAATGTTTGTGGTTTAAGCTCAACTTTAGTAATGTTCTAACAGTAAATCCTTTATGCTTACATTACGACCGAATTTACAGCAAAGTTAGAAACGAATTCGTGCTTTTGAATATTTTTTTTGTTCATTCCTTATAAACGGCTTCAATGAAGAATGCAAAAGAATTCGGAGTAAAGAAACATTAAATAAACTTTTTGGTTCTTTTTAGGAATTTTATAGTTTTTTTCGGCGATAATTACTTTCATACACTTTTCATTCATATTTATTTTTAAAGTTATCTTCGGAAATGTAAAGAAATCTTCAGACAAGATTATAGGTTTAATATTTTTGAGATATGTCCAAATTTTCGACTAATACTCAATCGAAGTTTTTTGACATACATCAGACTTATGTAATTTTGCCAGATATACCGCCTTTTAAACCAGCACATTGTAGTATTTGAACATTACTGTTTGACGGCATAAATAGGCGTTGATGATGTCTATTACCAACGTTTCCAGCAACAGAGAACTAATAACAGCGTAATATAAAAATACTCGTCTATAAGTATATATTAACATTCAATGTAACTTATTGTAACCAGATATACAAAAACTGTTTAAGTTTATATAAAGTGATTTTTTTTTTACTCTACTAAATTTTAATCAATTTGATTTTGTTACAACCTATAAAAGTTTCCATCACTCCATTTCAATAATGATTTCAATGTTTTATTACGCTTATACATGTAAACACTTCAAAAGGTTATTTAATGCTTTAAGCAGTGGGAAGTTGCTCTAAGGCGTAATAAATGTAAAGATCCTTTGATGTTTTCGACATCCGACGTCAAGTGAGAGAGTTTGTAAGGTACCAAGATAAGTAGATGGTAAGCACACATTTAATTACACCTAACGGCTTACGTTGTAATACACTACACGATTATTATTTATTTTATATTCAATATATCCGTGATGCTATAAACAATCGCGTGCCTAGTAACTAAAGCCCCTGGTTTGACTCCCGGACTTGGGGAGTATAGTTAGTGTTAGGATTTTTTTACTAATCTCCTGGTTAGCTACTACCTTCACATTCTAAATCTTCCATAACAGCATTGCTATGTTAATACTGTCTCTAAATGAAAACTTGATTATTCAAAGCAAATATGGTTTACCGTCCGCGGCTTCGTTGTTACCTAAAAGCGAGAAATTTTTTTGTAAACCAATGTAGATAAAAAAACGTTAAAAACGCCAATATGCCAATAGAAATTTGCGTATTTAAAACTAAGATTGGACATTTTTTTTATTTCAGCAAGTAATGAAACGAGAGAGACTTTCACCTGAAAGTAATTATTACGACTGCCTATAACAACGTGGCGCTTCTTAAGATGATATCTCTAGCACCATATATGCTCCCCCTTTGACACAAAATTTTAAGTCTCGTTACCCTGATAATTTTAATCGCTACAGCACCCTACAAACTAGAATACAGTAGTGTTCGCATACTACTGTATGGCGTCAGAAACTGAACGGAACTACGATGGTACCTAAACAGTCTCCGGCAACAAAAACCAACCGCACATAACTTATATATGTCTTTATCTTATTTGCATGAATGAATTTCTAGTAGTGACGGTATCACCATGCAGACCAAAATATACAACTTAACCTAAAACAATTTTGTGAACTCATACTGTTGAAACAAATTTATTTTGAGACGATGATAAGTTTAAAATACGTAAAAAACCGCATTTTGTAGCAAGGTTTATATTTATTTGGGTTTGCGCTGTAAAATCTGCAAAGTCAGCATCAAACTAAAAGCTCGCTAAGGATTGTTAAATAAACATATTTGTAAATAAAAAACACTAAAACGAGTAAACTAAACTTTTTATAGAGAAGCTAAGCAAATAAGTTATATTAGGTTGACCTTTAAGAGGCCATTTTTTTAATGATTTTCATATCGTATCGTTGTTGAAATTACTCTGGCTTCAAGTGATAGCAGGAAGTAATTGGGAGAGGTAACAAGGAAAAATTTACGCTATAACATTTCAATTTAAGTATTCTGAAAAAATGTTGGTCAATTAAATCAATGTCTGTTATCAAGTAAAATTATTGGATTACGAACTGAATTTTCCTAAAATAGATAATGAAAAATATCAAAAGTTTTTTATGCTTGAAGTCTTGACTACAGATTTTTAATAGTTAAATCATTCTCAACAAAGAAAAACTTTTACTGGACACTTACCGGCATTCCATCGATGTTCTTATTATATCTTTTATTGAAACACTTTGGTATTATAATATATATCAAGAGATTAATCTATATAATAAATGTAAAGGTGGAAATATATTTTGCTCGTTAAAACTTTTACGTTGGGGTAAAAATAACAAAAAGATGTGGTCGCTAAAAGATCAACGATAATTTGTGGGGATATCGAATTTTCTTTCAACGGTACTCAAACAATGGTTTTGACAAGGGTCATCGAAAACATCGAGAAAGAGTACTTGAAACGGAGCAACAACTTCGCGTGGTGATTGACGTTTATATGAAACCTTTCACGGGTCATTCTCACAACGAAAATCCATCTTAATGATTTTCTCAAGTTTTAATTAAATAGAATTTATGCGCAGTTTTACTTTCAATAGCAAAATTTCATTAATGATTTCAATTAGTTTTATGAAGGGATATAGTTTATAAAAAGGCTTTATTGAGAACTATGTAAACAAAAGTTAGTCTAGTATAAATGATCGGAATTCAATCCAATAACTTATGGCATTGGAATTTCAATAAAAAAACTATAACAGATATGTAATACAATTTCACAAATTCTATATGTTTGTGAGTTTGAAAATAATACAAATAAATATTCCTTTTCAATTAAATATTTATCACTAATGTCGTTATTTCAATTTATTGTTGTTATGATGAGGAAACAACGGCGATGGTAACATTCTTCTATCCTGTCTTTCACTTATCGCTTCTTACAAGCTTCTTCTAAATGTTGATTTATGAATGTGATTAGCTAAATTAAACTAAGGGCAAAAGCTTTTTAGCCCATTTAAAGCAATATGGCCGATGAGTTGACTAAGCAATCCACGATCAATAACTTTGATGTGGGTCTGAGTAAATATTGGAGAAGAGTGCTTCTGTCATATAGCTCTTGCCTCAGTAATTTACTTATTGATTTTCATAAATTCTACTTACACAGAACATGAGCTTTGAATTCATGTCAACAATATAGAATACATACATATCAAATATAATTCAGATTTAGAAAAAGAGCAGAGAATTATAAATCTCTTTGTAAAAGGTATTATGCCCTTTTTCAACTAACATTAAAGTTAGTATTTGAAACATATCTCTTACGGTATATTACGTCGTAGAGGTTAAGAGTTTAAAGACTTGTAATCTTTTATTACCTCATCCTTTTTTCTTAAGGAAATCTTGAATTGGACATTTTTCTACTGCAGTAACGAGAGAACCGAACTCTTAATATCTAAAATCACACGGTATATCTCTTATCATTATTTGTTACAACTACGAGAAAGCTTTCAGATGTAAAAGTCCCAATGGCTTTCATATAGTAAAGGTATCTTCTTGTAAAAGTTTATTGTACTTTTTTCCTACATTTAAAAGTGAAAAATAGTATAGTTCAAAGACTGGTAATACAACACTGACAATGTGTAATAATTTCATACATTGAAGGATCTTAGATATTAGCTATAATCTTATTATATATAAACATTTTTAATATATTCATTTTGTTTCAGATTCTGTGTATTAAAAATTAAGTTTTAACTGGTATGTATGAAAGAATATTTTTTATTTACCTGTAAAACTTAAGTTTAGGAAATTAGTTTTTCGGTCACTCTCTATCGAGTAATTATATGCCATTTAAGTTTTTTTTGTGATCTACACTCATAGGTATTATTAATAACATAGTACAAACAATATACAATACGTTGATTATATATTTATTCAATAGCTTAAGACTGTATACGTTAATTGAAAGTTTGTGAAGTAGCTTCAGGAATAGAACTTCATTGTCTTATGAAAACTGGTGTCTGTTTCATATTTTGCAACAAATTTATTTACAATTTTATCTATTGTTTTCATTTTCAGACAAAACTGAATGGTAACAATGAATATTACATTTTACCAAGTAATGTTTGCTTTAATTACTGGCACTACTAAATGGTAATTTGATTTCGTTACGTTCATTTATGAAAATTAACATAATTTTTATGAGTTTGTTTTCAATAATATCAAACTTTAATCATAAATCATTCAATCGTTCAGCTTTTTTTCAATAAACTCTTTAAGCATCAAAAAATATGTTCTTCTATATTCTCTTTAAATAATAATTAATACAATAATTTCTTTAATATTAACTCTCAGAACAACATCTATTTAAAAATTTAAATTATATAGATAACCAAGTTTACGTAGCTTGTCCCAATAATATTAATGAATATTCATAAGACGCTGAAACCACAAACTCCTTTAATATAAACATTAATTAGGTACCGATTTATGAAATCACGTATAGACATAACAACAATTGTTATTTCTTTGACCTACTTACATTTTAACTTAACATAAAGGCAAAATCACTTAAAACTTTTGTTATCCAATAACATTTGATTAACTTAAATTATTCTTAGTAACTCAATTTTCTGTAGTAATAAAAATAAATAGAACATAGTTATTTTTGCAATTCCTACAAACTTGAAATTTTTTTTATTTAATTAAGCGACGAGACGAGCGGGCCATTCAACTGACGGCAAATGATACGCTTGCTCATAACAACGTGGAGCTGGTTAAGATGATATAAACAGCACCACATTGCACTCGTCGCTTGAGAGATATTGACTCTCGTTACCTCAGTAATTACACTAGCTACAGCGCCCTTCTAACCGGAACACAGAAATGTTTACAAACTACTGTTTGACGGCAGAGATTGGCGCTGCGGTGGCACCCACCTAGATGGCAACAAGGATCTATTATTATATATTCGTATATATGGATTTTCTCATAAAATGTGCTCTCCTCTTTTGATAAGCGAAGAATATGCCCCTTTTACATACACATAATCGATTTAAAAAAACTAACATTTTTTAAAACAAAATAAATACGATAGTTGTGATCGATATACCGCCTCTATGTAAAAGTGAGATAAAGAAAACCTCTCTGTTGTCGTCAGGTAATAAATACGATATAGCATTTTATTTCTATTTTCATAAGGTGTTCTGTATTCTGAGATTTAAATTGAAAAATTGCTTCCCGGGGACCTAATAATTTACCGGGGGTCCTACTAGAAGCCCGACAAAACAAGAAATTGGAATAAATAAAACAGACATAAGATGTAAATATGATAATATTAATGGTTTCGACTTTTCCAAAATAAAATTCATTTTAAACATTTAAAATTTATTCCATAGCAACTAATGTGCTTGATAAACTTAAAACTCTAAAACAATATAAGTGGATGTATTTTTACTACATTTAAATGTAAAGTTAAATGTACAACGTTAGGAAATATTACTAATAGTCTATACAAAAATTATTATCTCTTTACCTAGTTGAATGTTTTTTCCGTACTCTTTACCTCTGGTAGTTTTCTGTTGCCTGAGACCGCCTAGGTAGGTACTACCGCAGCTCATGTTTCCGACACCAAATAGTAGTATATAAACATTACTGTGTTCCGGTTTGAATGGCGCTGTAGCTAGTGAAATTACTGGGCTAACGAGATTTAACATCCTATGTGTCAAGACGATGAGCGCAATGTGGTGGGTGTTGTGTATAACATCCGAACTAACACCACGATGTTATGGGTAGGCGTATTACTTAGCTTGAGGTGAACGTCTCGTTCGTTTCGTCGCTTCTTAGAATAAAAAAAAAATTCTATAAAAGAGTTTTAAAATTATGTTAGATATGTAAAAGTATTGAATTAAATTTTGAAACAAATGAATGTGTCCACAGAATCCGTAACGAAACATAATCCGAGAATATTAAATATGAATCATTGTAATCTATTCGCAAAACCCTTTTCATACCCTAATAAGGGTAATGGTACAAAATTATTTATTTCACTTGTGTATAAAGGATTTTGCATCACTTTAAAAGGGTATCGAATTCGTACTAAAAAGATTTATGCGGCAACGCCAAATCGCGTACCATTCCGAAGAATCGCTCGGGGATCATTTTTCAATAATCTGAGGATTTCACGGATTTAGGTGTTATATTGGAAATGGTACCGTTTATTTATACACCTTGCTAATATTTCGGGGACCAAAACCAGTCGGGTGTTATCGCAAAAACCATTAAATCCATCTAATAAACATTTCAAGCACGATAAGTTAATTCGATAATAAAATTACGAGCATTAATAACACATTTTCATATTGTTTACCATTCCATTATTATTAATTTATAAAATAATGCACAAACATGAATTACTTAAAATATTCAATTCTATACAGGTTTTTATTTATTATGCTCATATGAAGGAAGGTTGAAGCTGCAATTGATTAGAGAGAAGATTCCTCGTGATGTAATTATTAAGTTTTCATCGCAACGGGCACTTAATTACTGGGTTGTGGCGGGTAATATGTTTACATATCTAGGCCACAGTGCAGGCAAGTGCAGTGGGTCAAGGTGCGTAATCAGTTATTGATATCTAACCAATTTCCCAGTGCGAGGTTTGTAATAACTGTAAACGTGTTAAATTATGAGCGGAATGTAAAATGGTGAATCTGATAAAACTATAACATTTAAAAAATCATTACAAGAGAGTCAATGTATTTTAAAGCTACCTAAACCTAAAATTACTCTGACGACATAAAATCAAATAATTTCAAATATTTATATAAATTATAGGCATAGCAACAGTAGGCTGTATTCAAATACATATTGTTTAGTTTTTATAATGACTATTAAAAGTCTATTTAATGTTTATTATTATAACAAAAGTAACAGAACAAGGAAATAATCCGTGATTTAAGTATACCAATTAGTTTTTCTTCCGTTTAATGGATATAATAGATATATTAATGGTGGTAGTTCTCTATCACTGGACACCCTAAGTAGGTACCACCACTGCGCCTATTTCATCAGCCAAACAGTAGTATGTAAACATTACTGTGTTCCGGTTTGAAGGGCATTATAACCAGTGTAATTACTGGGGTAACGAAACTCAACATCTTATGTTTCAAGCAAAGAGCGCAATGTGGTCCTTCCTGTACATGTCATCCTAAGTAGCGCCGCGTTGTTATGGGCGGGCTTATCACTTACCATCTGGTGAAGGTCCCGCACGTCTGGTCGCTGAATTGAATAAAAAAAGATTCACTTTCGTTGGATATTGGGAGATATATATAATTAATGCCTTAGAATTGATTTACGCAAATCCAATATTGGGCCATAAAAAGTATTCTTTAAATCTCATCCACTTGTTTCATGTTACATTGTGCAATATTCAATCTTAAAAACTTTATTACTCTTAAAAAGAATACTAATATTTCAATAAAAATCTTATGTTTTAAGACTTATTCTAAACTGATAGTTTTTTTTTATTTAACGATAATTAAAATGATCAGCAAATTGAGAAAGTCAGTTTAAAGATTTTAAACTGAAATCAACAGGTGCTGATTTCAATTGAGGCTTACTCGTGGTAGGTTTCTGTTGCCGAAGGTCGTCTAGGAAAGTACCACCGCAATGCCTATTTCTGTCGTCAAACAGCAGTGTGCAAACATTATTGTGTTCCGATTAGAAAGGCGCTGTAGCTATCGTGATAACTGGGGTAACGAGACTCAGCATACTATGCCTCAGGCTACGAGCGCGATGTGATGCTATATAACCATCCTGACTAGCACGTTGTTATAGATACGTGTAAAACTAACCATCAGGTGAACGTTAATTGACGAGCGCTTCCGATTATCGTACAATATCCACTTTTCATCACAAATAATGATTGGATTTAAAATCCCTTCATTATTGTGTCGGTTGAGCAAAGTAACACAGCAGTCGACGCGTGTTTACAAGTTCGATTCACTCAATTGATGAGGTACTCATCGTTCAAGTTTTTTTGCTTTCCCGATTTGCTACAAGTGGATTAATACAGTTTTGTCACTTACCCCGAAGCCTGCAGCTATCTCTGAAGTGCTTTGTGATGGATCCGCTTCCACAATAGTCTTTAATTCTTCATTTTCCACTTTGGTCTCCAGCTTTCCACGGGGTTTGTTCTGAAGGTCTAAATATCCAGAATGAAAACGTTAAAACCAAAAACGTACCGTGCTTTCTTTTGCGACACCAGCACCGTACACATCACTAATCCTTCAAGCTGTTCCTGCAGCACTGGCACTGCTGCCACGGTAGAATTCGTACTCGTAAATATACCGATATTTCATGTTTTCCATTGTGCGGTAATAAGCGACGCCAAAGAAAATAATAATGAGGAAAAAACAAATGAATGACTGTTTTCAAAATTCAAATGTAGCAACTAAATGAATTTATGAATTTGAATTTGGAATTCTTAACCATAGAGGTAATATTTCAGATCAAAGTGGTCAGTACGACAAAACGCTAATTTCATATGTAAGAACCTAATACATTGTGTCTTTTGTCTTTTGTTTCATTTTATGCGAATGATTCAATTAATCTGCAAATTATTGCACATTAATTGAATCATTCGCTATATATTTTATTTAAAAAGTTACGTCTAATCAATGAACATCTCAGAAAACTATTCAAAAGAGAATTTTTTTTTATATACTAAGAGTTCAGTGCTATTATAGTGAGTTTCAAATTCAGTTATCTTTCCCAGGATAGCAGTGCCGTCCTTCACAACAGGTAATCAAAGTAAATATTTCAAAGATTATTCATAACAGCTTTAGCACATTCAGCCTACCTTCTCTTATTATTAAACGATACTCAAATATTTGTAATAGTTTGATAATTTAATTGATTTAAAAGTTTATATAGAATTCGATTCATATTAACTTTCTCCATAGCTAACCTTGACCTTAGCTTAATCATAGCTAATCATGAAAGATACTGCTAAAATTCTGAGGTACAATATGGAGTTTGGTAAGTGGTAAGGAACTTTTCAAACCCACCTGCTACCTACTACTCTCATACTATAAAATCTGTTGGCATAACAGCATCGTTCCGGCTGTCATTATATGAGAGCCCAATTACTAAGACAGTACCCATAGATAATCCAGTTTTTCACTTAATACCATAACGAAAATTTTGTAAACACGTTATAAGTCGAAAAAATATTATTTCACAAGTATTCTTGTAATATGAAAAAGAATATCTGATTGTTCAAGTTAATATAATTAATACAAAAACAGAAAAGGACTCTCGAAAGGAATAAAGACTTTATTAGAAATTGTAATAAACGATAATTGATCGTTGAACATTATTTGTCCCGAAAATTGCTGATTGATATCGAAGACACAAATTAACATCCTTAATTATTTCTATTGTAATATAATATTATTTAATAAAATATATTAAAGCTTTTTCGATGAAGCTTGCCTTGTAGCCCGGATATCCTTAATTTGATTCAAGGACCGTATATGAATGTTATTACATTGATCATCTTTAACTTCATTGACACTTAACAATATGTGAAATTTAAATCAAACATTAATCCACTGGTGAAAGAAAAAGATAAATAACTTTATTTGATGGTAACGACGGCACTGTAGTTAGTGCTGTGATAACATCATAGTAATGACACATTTAACTGTCCAAGGCCGAAGACCTGTCTTCTTCTGCTTTTATTTCTGTTTACCACGTTTAAAGGTGTTTCTTCAAACAGATATATAATTCATTGCCCTCATTAAACTCCCTAAATTAATTTAATGTTCCATTTTGATTACTAGTCTTTTTATTAAATATTACAATAGAAATATCGCGCCAGTTATGAAGTTATACACAGAACCACATTGTGCTCGTCACATTGAGACATAAGATGTTAAGTCTCGTTACCCCAGTAATTTCACTAACTATAACACCATTTAAACCGGAACCGAGTAATGTTTGCACTCTACTGCTTGGCGGCAGAAATTAGCGCTGCGGTAGTACTTACCTGTACGGTTTCTGGTAACAGAGACCTACCACCAGTAAATATATAGAGAGACACTATTTAGGAAGAATTGGCTAGCGATGTGAAGGATTAACATATCCACTAAATCTACCGTCTCCCCAGGTTCTGCTGCAAAACTCACCAGTGCTTCAAAGCACTGCGCATATATACATTTCTCTCGAAACTGCCTCTGCCTAAAAATAATATTAACATTAATTAATCAATAATATTAACTAGTGGTAAGTCTCTGTTGCCAGAGACCCTGTACGTAGGTACTATCACAGCGTTTATTTCCGCCACCAAACAGCAGTGTGCAAACATTATTGTTTTATGGTTCGAAAGGCGGTGTAGCTAGTCAAATTACTGGACAAAAAAAACTCAACATCTTATGTCTCAATGCGACGAGCATAACATCGTCCAGTATATAATATCTTACCAAGCACCAAGTTGTTAATGAGCAGGTGTATCACTTAACATCAGGTATACAAGTGCTTCTTTTGATGAATATAAAAAAATCTCATATGGCATGTCATGTTAAAAACTTTCTGATCTAAAATTATGAAATTGTTATAACATGCGGTTATTTCGATTAGATAAATATTGACCGACCAAGAGATATTTATTTCCACTTTTGGTCCGAGTTCGGTAAACTTCAGCCTGTTTTAATTATTAATGTTTCAAGAGCTTTTTCGTGTAAACGTCTATCTATTAAGTTCATACCACGAATAGGCATAAAGTTCAAATATTTATAATAGAGCTTTCGTTTAATGATTATTATTAATATCGCCTGTATAAAGATCAATTTTTTTTATTGTTTTAATATGTTTAAGTTATATACAATCTGAAAAGGCTTTCTATCGAATATAAACGTAATCGATCGGAAACTGCGGTTGTGCTATTTTATTAATAAAAATTGATTTCGAACCGCGCCCGTTTCGTTAAAAGGTTGTCTGAAAGGAAATTTTATGGCTCGTCTAGTAATATGGAGCATGACCGAACCGCTGAAGGTGCCTTTTATTTTGTCTACGCCCAGTTTTCTTTAAATTAAAAAACAAGAAGTATACGCTGGTCTATTAGAAATTAGTAAGAAGAAAAAATAAAGCGGGTTCACTTAATGGTGAATTTTACGCCTGTCCATATCTACGTGGCGCTAGTTAGTGTGATATATATTGCACCATACCGCGCTCGACGCTTGCGACATAAGATGTTGAGTCTCGTTATTCCAGTGATTACACTAGCTACAGCACCGTTTGAACTAGAACATAGTAATGTCTGCATAGTACTGTTTATCGGCTAATATAGGAGCCGCGATGGTACATAGACGGTCTCCTGTAATCTAAACCTACCATCAATAAAAATGCAAAGTATGAGAATATGGCATCACTGTACACGTTTGAATATAAAGTAATGTTTACAATGGAAATCATCATCATCGTCATCACCCGATAGACTGGACTGGACTGACTGAACAACCACTGCTGGATATAGGCCTCCCCCAAAGATCTCCACATCGATTGGTCACGCGTCGCTCGCATCCAGTGGCTTCTCGCAATTCTCAACAGATCGTCGATCCACCTTGTGGAAGGCCTCCCAACACTACATCTACTGGTCCACGGGCGCCACTCGAGGACCTTACTGCCCCATCGGCACTCAGTCCTTCGAGCAATGTGCCCTGCCCACTGCCACTTAAGTCTAGCAATCTTTTGGGCTATGTCGGTGACCTTAGTTCTTCTGCGGTTCTCTACATTTCTGATTCGATCGCGCAGAGAAAGTCCGAGCATTGCCGTCTCCATTGCTCGTTGGGTGACTGACTGAGTCACAGTCGTTTTATAAGGTCGATAATAAGGAGCCACGTCTCGGTCCCGTATGTCAACACTGAGTCGAAGACTTTTATCTTCAGACTGCGGTATCTGAGACTCAACATGGCAAATATTTGTTCATAAATATATTAAACGCTAAAATCACAAGCTGTTAGTGTCTCGATAAAGTTATATATATTGCATTTATTAAGTAAACAAAAATAGTTTAATATATAGTATTTATTATATAAACAAAACACTCTGTGACATAAAATTCAATATTGACTGACTGAATTCCGTAAATTTATTTACATTTTCACTACTTGATGTTTGTCAGCAACCTTTATCTTTGAAAACGGATCAATCACCTTAATTTCAAATCATCTTTCATGTTTCTATTATAGTATTTTCCTGAAATGAAATGACTAAATTGATGAAATAACTCTAAGGTCATTTGGGATTAATAAATTTAATTTCTATAATATTTTCATGCTACTGTACTGCTTCCCTTTATATTTAAGGAATGTAAGGAATACCATAGACCATGATCTACATATTAAAGTAATGATTATGAAAAAAATCTAAACTTCTTGTCCTTTTTTAACTTTACTGCCACGTTAAGACTATCATTTTCTTGAAACAGAGGTTTTTGGTTAAATTTCCAGGTAATAGAAGTAATGGACTATGTTACCTTAATTATTGAACATTGTTGAACCTGCTTAGCTATAAATGTTTTTTTTTTTATTAACGTGTGTAACAAAATGCTAACGGAACGCACACCCCGTACCAATACTGGGCCGGTAGCGGGGTAGTGTCGGACTCCAACCGACTAAAAAGCTTCACACGGTATTCCATCACCTCCGCAAATAAATGCACGAGGGTCGCGGGATAACCCGACAGTTCTTCCGCAACCCCCGTTCGGTGCCCGGATCGAACGGGCCCGCCTCGGGGAGGGATGTGAAGCATCCCTCCCAACTGACAAAATCCCTACACTGCGCGGCGACGCGTCGGAATACGAGACGCGTCGCCAGATACGCCCCAGGAACCCTTTCCAAAGGGGGCGCCGGACCGACGGCCCTTGTCGGTCGCGGCGCCAGGTTCCTCTGCCTAAGGAGGCAAGCGGCGGTTAGCTATAAATGTTACGTTAGTCTGCCCCCAAAACAGCACTGCCCAGGTCCGGGAATCAAGCTTCTTCAATATATCATCATCATGTTGACGTCACTTATCGTCGTCAGCCGATGAACTACTGAACATAAGCCTCACTGAAAAATCTCCACATCGACCAGTCCTACGTTGCCCACATCCAGCGACTTCTCGCAGCCTTCGCCATGTCGTTGTTCCACCTTGTGAGGACCTTCCAGCAGCCGCCTACTGGTACGAGACCGTCTCTTTAGAACCTTACTACCACATCGGCTATAAGTCTTTCGAGCAATATGCCCTGCCCATTGACATTTATGTTTATCAATCTTTTGGACTATGTAGGTGACCTTACTTTTTCTACGAATCGCATCATTTTTTTGATTCGATTGCGCCAAAAAACTCGGAGCTTAGATATCTCTATTCCTCTTTCAGTGACTTATGTGCCTTTTTATAAAGCCCATTGTAAAGGGTCACGTCTCGGTTTCACAAGTCACTTAACATCATGTGCATTGGCACATAAAAAATACTATTACATATCAGAAAGCCAAAATTAGATTTTGTACTTAATGGCCGTAACAAAAGTTACATAGCAAATTAATATTCTTATATATATGTTACTCTTATAATAACGTATTTATATATAGTAGAAGTCTTATGGTGTGGTGCGGAGACCAGGAATGATTCTTATAATAATAGTAGTCGCCCTCTTAATATTACGAAGATCTAGAGAGATCTAGTTAATGGATACAAGAATTTGCACTATGATAAACGATAGCATGATCTGCTTGTTCTTGGTGGCACCATATTTTGGGATGATTGAAAATTTGTTGTTACAATGTATAAGGTTCAATACCAAATAACACTATTATTGTTTCACGAAATTCATAACAGATTTCACAAACATTCACGAGGCCTTCTACGATATTTATTTGTGAATAAGAAAGAAGATATGAAAATAATTGACATATTGAATCACGTTAAATTTATCTATCAACGTGTATTCGACAATAACAGAATATATTTTATGTGAAAGCTATGAGACTACTGGAAGAAATTTTGTTATTCGAAATATTACACTTACTTTTTTTTTTTGCTATAATTTATCTTTGTAAAAAAATCACTGAAAGGAAGGATTTATATTTATACACATTCTTATGAAAGGTTCTCCCATGTGCATCTTTTTTAATATTAACTTAATACTAAAAAATAAACGTGACACCCAATTTAAGGTTAGCATTTGAGTGAAACGTCGAAACCCACAACGAGAACAGCATTGTGTAAAGTGTTTTGTAGTGCCGTTGAAGTTGTTCTTTGTCCCCACTTACATTGAAAGGAACGGTTCGAGAGTTATGAGTCGAGACTTCAATGCAAAGATTCTTGAAAAATGACCCTAAGTTTAAGACATGATTAACAATACACAATGAAATAACTATAGTACTGTTTTTATTACAAGATTTATTTGTTCTTTATATTATTTATAACAATTAATTAAACAATGTTGCAGTAAATTTAGACAGGTCAACAGCCAAGTCCTTCTCGGACAAGCTAATTTTATTCCTCCTACGCTACAGCATCTGTTGTAGTTAGAAAATACTTTGCTTGTCACGATACTAGTTTTTATATTACAATTGTTTTCTGTATCTACAAACGTTAATTGAAAAGTAATTTGTGTTTAAAATATTTGAAGCAAAATCGTCGGCGACATCCCACAACGCCAAGAGAGAGGAAATGGAGGTCTGTTCTACAAAGTGTAATGAGATTGTAGTTAATGTTAAGTATTCCACCTCTTTATCCCTTTCTAGATTTGCTGATTATACACACTTTATGAATTTTGTGCTTTATCTCCAAAATCTAATCTTTTGGTCATACAAAGACCTATCGTTCATTTGGTTTTTGACTAATTTTAATTGGGTTCTGAATTAATGAAGGAAAATTACTGATCCGAAACTGCGAAGAGTGCGATATTATAACTTTATGTTTTTAATAATAAGTAGTTTCAATATTTGATCAATGAGACTTAATTTAGAATAAAATATATATACCATTAAACCAAAAATTTGAAAACGATTGGTGACATACATTTCTTTTAAAATTTCGTGTTGTTTCAGGTTTTAATAGCGAACTCTGTTTATGTAAACGTTGTTTTGATGACATGGAAAAATGACGAAAATTGTTATTGATAGAATCAAAAAAATACAGTATAACAAAATTTTCAAAAACAAAATATTGAATTTGATAGTTTGTTACATTTAAATTACTTAAGCATTTTTATAACTATTTTTTTTGTTGGAAAATGTAAAATATTCAAACTTGCTGCAAACTTATGATGATCTTTATAAAATACATTATTCAATCACTGAATTCATCGCCAATTGCATTAACTTTTTATTTTTGTTGATTTCTGTTTATCAAAATTAGTTATAAACATAATCATCATCATTATTATGTGCCCTCTTCAAACTGAAATCTGGCGATCAGATTGAGAAAACCAATTCGATCCTCAGCTATGCTTTTTAAATGATGGTACATAAGCCCGGTCTCTTCCTTTATGTCGTCAAACCATTTCTGCCGCTGTTTATCAGGTGCACGTTTTCGAGGAATTTTGTCCTCCAGGATCAACCTTGGGAACTCATAAAGGGCTCCTGTTTAACACAACAATATCAACGTGAATCTATCCTGTATAATCCGATAGTCATAAATTCGCTTGGTACTGTCAGTTTGTAATCCTTACATTTTATGATACGATTATGGTACATATATGTACTACATTAAGCGGATTATTCGATTATACTTAGAAGAAACTATTGCTTAGTTTTACGGTTTCTCTTACCCGAATAAGGCTTATATTCCTTTATTATATTTGCAATTCGCTGAATAAGAGAATTGTACAGGGATTGTGTAATTAATTGTAATAATCCAGACGACATGGTAAAAGTATATATGAAAAATAGATAACGTAAACGTATTGTTTTTACATATTTTTATCATGTGCATCAAAAAGAATATAGAGCTTTTATTACTTGGACGCTGTAAGTACCAAAAATAGGAGAAAACCTAACGAGTTTTTCTTTCTGTATCCTCAAAACGTTTCTCACAACATAACTATTAAGATTAAAGATATTCTTTTCATTTTTCAATAAGTTACCAAAACTTTTCTGTAGTTTAGTCAATGTATAATTCAGGGACCCTACTAGGTTAATTAAGGTCAAAGCACGCAACACATCGTCATTCTAGGTTAATAATGACTTGAACAGATCAGTGAGCCATTGGACGTATATTAATATTCCTATTCACAATCAATATCGGGCCTTCATCAATTTGCTTTCAAGTAACATATTCTGAAATTGAAGTACATACGAGTAAATTACTTCCCATTGGCTAATTTATTTAGTATGGGAACAAATTTAATATGAAATGAATGCATTTTCTTAAGATAACTGGTAAATATAATTATAAAATACATACTCGTATACATACACAATTTTTCAATAAAGCAAGCTAGGATGTACCACACCAAAAATATTACTTTACTGTAACACCGAAAAAGATAAAAAGACATACATAATTTATAATATTACGGGAGAAAAATTAAAAAAGGATTTTTATGTATTAATTTTAATTTGTATTAAATAATCAATCTTCCATTTTCATATTTTCAGCTAACATGTTACAAATTAATAAAGCGGAAGTCAGCTAAGTTGCGGAAGTGAGCTGCGAGGGACTCGATTGATGTTTTATATAGTTCGTTATGGCTCTCATTTATTCCGCTCCAGTTCTATCAGCCGTAATGTTAGTTACTTGCAAGAAAATATAAAGTTTTATATTTAAGTAGGTCTTCGTAAGTGGTACTGCAGCTTTTTTTAACTATCATTAACATACATTACTGCATTTCTAGGTTAGATTAGTTTACCTTGAGCACTCCAAGGAGAACGATGGCCGAAGTTGATTTACGGTTATAATCGAAGTACTCGCGGGGGTATTTTAGACTACATAAATTAGTCCCTAGGACGAACAATTATATCACAGCAATAGACAGTCCGCAGGAGCATGACCATCGCCTCTCGATGATTACCTGAGAGTATTAATAGATAAAAATTTCCAAACCTTACATCACATTACCTTGACTTTTCCCTAGCAAACGGAATTTTTTACCCACGAATCTAAAACAAAAAGAAATATATTTTATGCTCGAAAGTGAGAGTATATAATAGCAAACACACCTAGGCAAACTATCCTACACATCTCGTTGCCTTGAAAGATGGAAAGAGTTTTTTTATAAAGTTTGAACTTAATCATAACATTACGCAGTGTTAAGTATTGTTGATAGATATTTGTTTTATAGGATTGTTTGCAGATGATGCGCACAAACGCGAAAACAGACTATTCACTATGTTCTTAAAAGTACTCATTGGATCATTCGAAGCTAAATCTAAGGGTAGATTTTCCAGCAATATTTTATAGTACTCTATTTATTATACATACTATAATGTCCGTAATAAATGAATAAAGCCCTCCAGAGCTTTTGGAGATATTATAATGACAAGGAGATAAAGGATTCAACAAAAGTTTTCGAAATGTAACCCGTAGATCAATTTTACATATAACATTCTGATCTTGAATGTAGATCTACTTTTTAAGACGTAGTCGCGAAGTGGACTAGTGGCGTCATTTTACAGAAATGTTGGTTTCAGTATCTACCTTTGCTTGTTATTGATTATTTTGTAATACTAGGAAATTATTAAATTTCGACACAATAGACATTAACATTTATAGATCGTTATTTATGAAATTATCATCATCGTAAGCCGATAGACGTCTACAGCTAGACATAGGCCTCTCCCAAAGTTTCTCACATCATATGGAGAGATTAGGGCCATTTTCCTCCGCGCTCGCCCTCTGCGTGTTGGTGGAGATCAAGGCCCCGTTTGTTGATTAACAGGGTGCATCATGAATAGGTGAGGCTGGCTTGGATCCCGTATCTTGTTGTGCAGGGACCTTTACACCGCTTATTTATGAAACAAAGAAATATTTTCTCTATCAACATTATAATATGTAATATAACATCTAATATTAAACGAAGCCAATAAATTCGTCTATTGAACGGTCGACATATTTATATATCAGCTGACGTTCGCCTTTTTATATCTTGAGAGAAATTTATTCAGTTTCAACAGAATTTATTGTATATTTAGATACAATAAATGCTTGAGAGCATGATTTTTTTTATGATAATATAAAAGGGGATGTAAGATATTGAAATTCGATTTTGCACATTGTGATAAATTTAAATAATTACTTTATATATTCATTACATTAGACATTCGGGACCGATTTGTTATTTGCGATTTCAGTAATGTACCTATAACTTTGTTAAATATCTCTTAAGTTGATATATTTATAATCAAACAGCACGATAATAGCCCTTGCAGACTACGCGATAATCCAACTGATGGTTCTCGACACCTACGATAAGGAGATATACTAGTTTAGATACTAGTCTAGATATACTACTTTCAACCTATCTTGACGAATGCGAGCTGGCGTTTTTCACATGTCCACCACAACTGTTTTTCTTATACCATTTCCGTTTCTTCACGATGCTGTGCAACGTACAACTCAAACTTTCACTGCAATTTTCAAAGTGGCTATCACCGCTTCTTTAATAAAGCTTAATAGTTTAAAAACTACTTAAATATTACTTGAGTGGCATAATTATATTATAATGAAGTCACAATACTTGTTTAGTGATTAAGTAACATTGTATAACTAAAGTTCTCATTAGGAGGACTATTGTATTCTTTAATATGTAAATTTGTCTGGCAATTAGTGTTTGGTAGAAAATGTTTATTTATTTTTTAATGTCTATAGTAATAAAATTTATAATACAAGCTTTGAATGTATTTATGAAGTGTTAGGTCTGTTGCCTGAGACAGTCTAGATCATGTACCACCGTAATTCCTATTTCCGCTTCCAAAGAGTATTGTACAAACAATAGTGTGAATACATTACTGTGTTCTTATTTAAAATTAGTTGTAGCCATTGAAATTACTGGAGTACACTGGGGAGACTTGACATCTTACGTCTTAAGGCGTCAAGCGCAATGTGGTACAATGTACACCATCTTAACTAGCGCCACGTTGTTATAGGCGGGCACATCACTTACCATCATGTGAACCTCCCGCTCGTCTCGTCACTTTGTTGAATAAACAAAAAGTATTGTTTAAGACTAATAGATTCGTCTTGTTAAATACTTTATAACAGTTAATGTATTTTGTATTTAAAAACAAGAGCAATAATTAATAAAACTCAATATATCAGATTCAGCTAGATTTTAACATTTTATTTAGAAATAATATAAATAACAGGCTAAAAAATATTAATCAACTACAATAGTCTTCAGTCTAGTAGTCGAAGCAATCTCTGTTCCATTCTTGTCACAGCTACCGGCTTCGTGTCCTTGTAGGACACGACAAATGGCATTGGCAACAATAGAAAGCAAAATTAATTAATTATTTCGAATTAACTGTTGACGTTGACAACAATTTAAATTAATTTCCTTCGTAAATTTAATTGGCAGTTCTGTGGTTTACTCGGCTAAGTTGGCCAAAAAAATAATTACTATAGCTTAATTATTTATTTAAAAACTTTGATTTAAAAAAGTGAAGGCAAATATAATTGGTGGTAACTCTCCTTTGCCGGAGACCGTCTAGGTACTCCCGCAGCATGTATTACTGTCACCAAACATTAGTATTCCGGTTTGAAGGGCGCTGGAGATAGTGTAATTACTGGGGTAACGAGATTCAACATCTTGTCTCAGGCGACGAGCGTAATGTGATACAATATATACCATTCTAACTGTCGCTATCTTGTTATGGACAGGCGTATCACTTATCATCAGATGACTGTCCCACCTGCTTCGTCTCTTGATTGATTAAAAAAATACCAAAGAGCATTCTCTTATTCTACCATAGGGTTAAGCAGAGAGTAAAAGTAAGTGTACAGTATCTTGATAGTACGTAACATATTATTACATATAATAAGATACATATCACTGTATATATATATTTATATCTGACTAGTACATATATTGTAAAAGAATAATTATCGTTAGTAGGTTATGCAACTCCAGTAGCTAGTCCATGAACTTTAATAACTAAATTTTTGTTTTTTTTTTACCGACTTAACGCATACTTTAACTTAAAAAAAAACTTGTAGGATGAGGGTAATATTCATTTCATCATCACATTTATTGCACATAACAACGTGACACTATTTAAAATGATTTACACTGCATCCCATTATTCTTCTTGCCTAAAGACAAGATATTGTCTCATTACCCCAGTATTTTCACTAGCTACTAAACAGTAATATTTGCACACTACCGTTGGGAAGAAAAAGTAGTCGACTACTTTCCTACCGTCTTACCGGAAATAGTGACCTGTGGCTAATAGTTCCTACCAACTAGCACTTATTTTAAGGTAAACGAATTAATGTCCTAAATACACAATAGATATTTATTGGATAGGACACGGGTAGAGTAAAAAGATCTATATCAAGAATAATTAGTTAACGTTTAAATAATATTTTTTTTTTTACTCAAGCGACGAAACTAACGGAACGTTTACCTGCGGGTAAGTGATACGCCTGTTCATAATAACGTGGCGATGGTTATGGTGATGTGCTCTGCATCACATTGTGTTCGCCGCCTTGACACATAAGTCTCGTCACCGCAGTAATTTCGCTAGCTACAGCGCCCTTCAAACCGGAACACAATAATATTTGACACTGTTTTTCGCGTGCAATAGTAGCTGCGGTGTCACTTACCTTGACGTTACCCGGCAACAGAGACCTTTTTTTGTCATGGGGTAAATCTTAAAAGATACTTTGTTTCTGGGGAGAAGATAAGGTTATGTGAGGCTTCTATCCACTAAGACCCCCTCGGTGGTCTCCCTCAATGCATTAGGTACTCCGGGATCTCCTACGGAACGCACCGATGCCGCCCTGCGCTCTGGCTAAAACATCCCACGGAAGGGCAAAGCCCTCCTTAGCACCCACGCTGTGCTACGGCAAACAGAAGACCACCATGCATTTGCCGTCCTCGTAAGGCTCACTTATTTAGCTCTGAGGGCCCCCACCCCCAAAACCCACGTTACCCGGCAAGAGAGACACCAGTAACAGTTTTAATATATTTATTCCCAAATAAACTTTTTATGTTTAACATTCTACAACCGTATTGACCTTCAAATTATATTTTTAATGAGATTTCGCTTGTTTTAAATCTCATTTGAAAGTAATGAAAACAATTTCATTAATTAAATAATTCATTACGAATAATGAATATAAATTACTTGTTTTTATGATGATGTTTCTTCGCGGACTCTACTTACTTCTAACTCCTAATACTTATTTTTATTTTTCTCACACGTCAATGTTCAATCTCGTTACCATTTTTGTATACTACGAAGCGACGGGTCAACAAAGGATTCATCTGGTGGTAAATGGTACGCCCACCCATAACAACGTGGCGCTAGTTGAGATGGTATTCATAGCACCACATTATGCTCGTCGCCTTGAAATCTCTTTATTCCGGTAGTTGCACTAGGTATAGCGCCCTTCAAACCGGAACACATTCGCACACTATTGCAACAGGAGCTGCGGTGATACCTACATAGATGGTTTTCCGCATCGATCGGATAGGGATTCATATGGGGCATCTGTGCCATTTCGCACCACTCTGGCTCAATACAGGTTGGTGGGAGCCACAGCCTCGTTTGTTGATTAGCAGGTTGTACCACGAGCAGGTGAGGTTGGTTTGAATGCCGTGTTGTGAGAGAACTCTTACACCCCAAAAGGAATAATCCTACCAAATTTCAAATCTCTATACCTTATCGCTCTAGAGATATCGTGATAAGTATTCTTATTTTTCTATGTAATTAGCTAAATCATCATCATCATAAGGTGCCCTCTTCAAACTGAAGTTTGACGATCAAGTTGAGAAAACCAATTCGATCCTCAGCTATTTTTTTTGCTGATGGTATATAAACCCAGTCCATTCCTTTATGTCAATAATACCATTTTACTAATGTTTAACGATGTGACAGTATGATTTATTACTCGAATCTTGTCTATCATGAATATTATTTGTCATTTTTACGTCACAATTCTAGAAACCATTACTTATAGAAATCGTAAGTATTTAAATTGCAATAAAAACTTTTTATTAACTGTATAGTTAATATATATAGGTGGTAGGTCTCTGTTGCCGGAGACCGTCTAGGTATGTACCACTGCAGCTTCTACTTCTGCCGCCAAATAGTACTGTATAAACATTACTATGCTCCGGTTAAAAGGTGCTGTAGCTAGTGCAATTACTGGGATAACGAAACTTAATATCCTATGTTTAGGCGACGAGCGCAATATAGTGATGTGTATACAATTCGCGTACCGGTAGGCGTAGTGCTGGCAGCCCTCCCACTAGGTGATCCGACGATCTGATAAAGATCGCCGGAAGCCGGTGGATGCGGGCAGCGGAGGACCGATCGCAGTGGAGATGCTTGAAGGAGGCGTATACTGAGCAGAGGGTGTTATCTGACTGTTAATTTAATGTATACCATTCTAACTAATGCCACATTGCAATGAGCAGGCGTATCACTTACGATCAGGTGAACGTACCGCTACTATCATCGCTTCGTTGAATAAAATAAAAAAAAAATTATGGTAATACTTTCAGAAAACTTCCAAGTTCCTTTGTTGCCAAACCGTAGTGTGTAAAAATGCTACATTATATCTATTTGATAGTCACTTTAGCTAATAAATTTACTTGCCTGATGTTATTTTCAAGGGTAGATGTAAATTTTACGTTATTTTTTAAGTTTAGTCTTTCAAAAGAGACGAACATAAATTTAACTAAAGCAAAGTAAAATAAGCACATAGTATAGTAGTAGTAGTAGTGATAAAGTTAACCATGATATACGAGTACATGGAACCATCACTAACGTCTCAACGAAAAGCGGTCACACAGTCTGGTGATTAATAATAAGAAAATGATTAAGAGGATATAATTATAATCGATAAACATGAATTGATTATAATCTTAATAAACGATAGATTCTTTTTTTTATTTAATTAAGCGACAAGACGAGTAGGACGTTCACCTGCTGGTAACAATGTGGTGCTAGTTGCCTAAGACAAGTTTTTAAGTCTCGTTACTCGCGTAATTACACTAGCTACAACGCACTTCAAACCGGAACACAACAGTGTTTGCACACTGTCTAGCTGCACAAATAGGTGTTGCGATGATACCTACCTAGACAGCATCCGGCAACAGTGTCCTATCACCAGTAAAGCAGTATTTTTAATTACTATCGTGATTATCATCAACCGATACACCTTCACTGCTGGACTATTATACTAAATATAGTAAATATTTTCGATTACTTTATTAAATAATATATATTAGCTTACATTAGTTTAAAATATACTTTCGATACGATAAAATTTCATAACGTCTTACGTTAATATTTTTTTTGGATCATTCCATCGGTACAGTAGGGCCAGGTCTTTAATTATCGTTTCTTTTCCCTCTTTCTTTTTATGTACTTTCCTTATGTCCAATCTCTATTATTGCTATCTTCTTTCATTCAATATACATATATGTATTGTGTTAGAGAAAATTAGTTATTAATTTACATGAGAGTAAGGGTAAACAAATCTTATATAATTTTTTTATGTAGTTATGTATAGATAAGTAGTAGTTTAGATAAGTAAATATACGTTACGATATTATAAGTAAACACATAAAATTATATAATTAATTGTCTAGATATATGTTATAATCTGTTGTCAAAATATATCGTCTCTAAACTTTGCGTATAAATACAAAAGCCTGCAGGCTTTAACATTTTTCGATTGCTTCGAAGATTACTTTCATGAAGTTGTTCACTTTTTCTTAAACTTGGATTTAAAAACTTCGAAGCTGTACAAGGTACATAAACATGAGAAATTGTCAAACTTGTCACAAATTTGAACAAGCATTTCAGACAAATTTGTGTTTTTTTTTTGTCATGTACGTTTTTATAAGTGTCATTATAATTTGGTTGTCAATAATAGTCTAATTTGTGGTAGGTCTCTGTTGCGACAGACTGTCTACGTGGATACCACTGCAGCACTTACTTCTGTCGTTAAACGGTAGTGCATAAAAATTACTATGTTCCGGTTTGAAAGGCGCTTTATCTATTGTAATTATTGGAGTGACGAGACCAATATCTTACGACTTAGGCTACGAGAGCAATGTTGTACAGTATATATCATTCTAACTAGCGCCACGTTCTTATGGGCAAGCGTATCACTGACCCTCTCGTTATCGCTTAATTGGATAAAAAAAAATAACATTGATTATTTATTATACACATATAAGATCTGTGTGTAATTGTGTACTTAATACTATTGGGTAGAATAGTTTAATAGATATGAAAATGAATCCACAGAAGAGTATGAGATAAAAAAATACTGTCGACTAATAGCTTTCTAATACTAAAATTTATTTAGTCTAAACAATTAGATAGACTAAATTAATTTAGGAGTGTAAGGAGTCCCGCTCAATAACGCACGGCACCCATGTCAACCTCACCTGCACGTGGTGCACCTTGCTAATCAACAAACGCGAAAGAGAAAGCGTGGTGGGAAATAACTCAAATCCCCACCTATGAATCCCTACAAACGACGACAACTGGTGTCCGGCAGCACCGGAGGCCATGCTGATTGTTGAAGTTGGCTGGAATTGAAAAATAAGAAAAATTGGATTAAAAAATAATGACAAATATGTTGACAATAACATTTTCTGCGCTGACAACTTCGCGGACGTATTTTTACATTTTTCATGAAGAATTATTTCAAATCATGAGATGGCTTCGGAGCCATTTCTAACTTATTATTATAATGATTAAATATTGTATTTAATCCTCTTAGAAATGCGATGAAGATGTACGGTAGGAAGGGAAATCGGCGAGGATACCGTGCTTCACCGCAAATCCTTTTAGACGTTACCGCCCGGAGATTGAGCACTTGATTTTGTTATTAATCACAATAATTATAAGGCAATAAATATTTATCTTGTATAGGGTGGCGCAAAAGTAATCCTCCTATCAGAAAATGCTATAAATTTTGCCTTGATGTAAAAAAATTAAAAGACCAAATAAAAATAATCCACAAGAAGAATAAAAGTTTTTCATATTTTTTTTAAATTACAGCCAAAAAACATCGGAAGATTATTTGGCTGTAATTTAAAAAAAAATTTGAAAAACTGATCCTTCTTATGGATTATTTTTATTTGGTCTTTTAATTTTTTTACATCAAGGCAAAATTTATTGCATTTTCTGATAGGAGGATTACTTTTACGCCACCCTATATAAGTAATCTTTATGTTATTTGTTTTATAATTTGGTTGTTAGTCTTTACATTACTGTCGACAAACATTATTTATAAACAATATAACGTTATTGTTAAGATTGTCACCTTATCTTTATTTTTTCATATAACTTCTGATCGTTCTAGGTGTGTATTTATAAGGCGAGAATCACCATCGCGATAACATTCATCAAAATGCTTGTTATTATAAGAATAGTAGAAAACAATTTTAATTTTAAAATGACATATTCTTGCTAGTAAAATATATTTCATTGTTTTTCGTATAAGAAATTGTTATAAAATAGTTTCACTCATTCAATTGTGTGAATGCAAAGTTTCTTCAAATCAAATCCTTTGGGAAACTAAGCGCAGTCTGTCATTGTTATCATAATAAAAGATACTGTACGAAGCTCTTTAAGGGAATTATGCAACCCACATTGATACATATTTGTGGACTGGAATTGAATTGCAAAATGTAATAACTGGATACTTTTAGAGGTATTGTCTCCAAAGAATAAAACAAATGTAAGTTAGAGAAGAGTAGCACGTTGTTATCAGTCATAACATTACTTGATATATCATAGTTTCTAGAAATTACTGGCGGTAGATATATGTTGCCGGATACCGTCTAGGTAGACACAACAAGTAGACTCAAGTTAAGTAGGAGTAACAAGACTTAATCGTACGAGTAAATCTCAAGGCGACCAACACAGTGTGGTGCAGTGTATATCATTCTAACTACCGCCACTTTGCTATGAGCAAGCGTATCACTTAAAGTCATGTGAACGTTTCCCTCGTCCGAACGATTAATTAAAATTAAAAAAATAAATTACAAACAGATCGCTTTTACAATCCAATTGCCTTCAAGGCACAGCGACTAACAGCTTTCCCTTGTATAACGGAGATCCTGGTACACGCCGCTGTCTATATTCGTGTATAAACTCTACACAAATGGTGGAGTTTAGATAACGATAAATTCTTTTAAGAAATCACCTATTTACCCACACCATATTTTGAACCATAACAGCCAATTTACGTCCCCACTGCTGGGGCACAGGCTTACCCTCAATATGAGGGCGATAGGGCCATCGTCACCACGCGGGCCCAATGCGGATTGGTGACTTCACACAAATCTTAGAATAAATTCTAAGTTATCTGCAGGTTTCCTCATGATGTTTTCCTTCACCGTTTGTATTTGGTCATATTAATCATTGGTACATGCCGAGATTCGAACCCGCGACCTTTGGTATGAAAGCCGCACGCTCTAACCATTACGCCAGCGAGCTACTACATATTTTGAACACAAAAATAGGACTGTCTAACATACATAAGAAAGTCATAGCATTCACTGTCACTTAACACTGTTATATTAAGCTCAAAAATTACACACTGTAAATTAGAAAAAAATCTATAGTTTTCATGAATAGTCACTGTGTATTTTACATGAATACAATGTAAAATCATAATCATAGTAACAACATGTGAAGAAAAAAGACAAAAGTAAACCTTTAAATTTTAGTTGTATATTAAAAACATATTCTTTTTAAACTTTATTGGGCGTAAAGAAAAAGAGAAAAAAGAGAATTTTCATAAAAAGTCTAAGTTTCCACGTCCGGAAAATTGCTTAAGAATATATAATTCTATGGAAAACCCGCCGTATGTTTCCAGTTTTATTACCCAACAGCCTTGCGCGATGTATGAATAGAATTATTAGGAGAACCTGTCCGGAAACGCACTTAACCTGTTTCAATTCTATACTGTACACTGTAGTACCAGAACAGATATTGTTTCCAATGAAGTTAACCGCAAATTTATTCCATGTATTACATGGAATAAATTTGCGGTTTGATTTCAGTTTGTTCATTCTGGTGCAGCGTAACCGTGCGGTTATAACGTGGGAGCTATTTAAGATAATCTACTTAAATCTATTAAAATAGTTACAATAATATTTAAAAATCTGTTATTGAATGTTTTTAATCATCAGCCGATAGACCTGCACTAATGGATATAGGCCTCTGCAAAAGATCTCTACATCGATTGATCCTGCGCTGCCTGCATCCAGTGACTTCCTGCGACTTTACAGTCAGCATGGCGTCTGGTACCGCCGGGCCCTAGCGACCGTAGTTTCGGGAGTTCATATTCATATGGGGCCAACTACTACCACGCTGCCCCAACGCTGGATGGTGGAAGCCAGAACTTCGTTTGTTGATTAGCAGGATGTACCACAAGCCGGTGAGGTTGGCTTGGCTCCCGTAAGTTGTTGCGCGGGGCCCCTTATACCTGCTACATTGTTGAAAATACATTTTTTTTTCAATTATTCTTTTAATAAGTAACCTTACTTTACTACGTCAACTTCGAATTCTAAATAACATTATTCACGTTATCTGTACATAATTCGATATCCGAACTGATTAAATAAATAATTCAATTTAAGTTTGAAATTTGTAATGAACGCTGAAACGTGCGCGTCCATATTTAATAAAAATATTTTCAAGAATATTTACAATATTCATAAAGGTGCTTCACACATTAAACTATAAAAGTTCAGACAATAATATTTTTTATTCTCCGAAGCGGTGAGACGAGCGGGGAGTTCTCCTGGTGATAAGTGATATGCCCTCCCATGATACATATACACAGCACCACATTGTGCTCGCCGCCTTAACGCATAAGATATTAGGTCTCGTTACCCCGGTAATTTCACTAACTACAGCCCTATTCAAATCGGAACACAGTAATACGAAGAGGAATCAAAAAGTAGTGAAAATGAGATAGAATATAATGACTATTGATAACTTAATAATTTATTTTTCTGCATAGTCTCCCAGTCTCTACACATCAAGTCCAGCGCTTTTTCAAGTCTCCAATCCCTTTCAAAAAAAAGAGTTATATCTTGGTCTTGCAAAAAGCTCTCCACGGCATCCATCACCTCGTTATCGTCTTCGTTCCTGTTTCCCCCTAAGTATTCTTTCAATTTGGGGAACAGATAAAACGTTAATTGGTATTATCAATCTAAGACAGTTTACAGTATTTTATTGTAGATGTGCTCATCGAGCCCCATAAATATTCCATTGATTTTGTGCAGACGAAAATATTGCATCGCAAGCTTATTTTTATTTCTGGTATTTCTAATAGATTTTCTATGGTTTTGAATAGATGAAGGTGTACAACAGGTACAGGTTTTTATTACCTTCCATTATTGTCGTAGATAGGTGGCTAAGTTCTATATTATTCAATACGTAAAAGAAAAACCATTACAATGTTTACAAATAGATGTATATACGGTAAAAGCTAATGCTCTTTTCATGTCAACCCTGCTTCATTGAATTAGCATGTTTAACCTTACGAAAATATTTCACAGAGAATTCACGCTTTCTTTCTACTCGCTAAAGTCGTTGTTACCGGTATCTGAGAGAAGTATTTCTGCTCGAATTTCTTTTTCTTGCATTTAAAAAAATAATTAGAACCTTGTGCGATACATAAAATAAAAAATAATCACTTCATTTATGTACATACACAAGTTCAATTTGTTAGAATTAGCTAAGATAAGAGGAGTCGCGCTTTCCATTACTAAGGTATCTTATCGCAGAACATCGTTTCTATTGTTCCAAGAACAACATCTATCATGGAAGGACATGTGACAGCTACTATCGTGTACCTACCTACCTGTACTAGTGCTCGGTACATCACATTCACTTCCTCTTGTATTTTATATATTAAATTAGTGATTAAATACACGAAGAGATCAGTTTATCATCTAAAAACAACGTATTAAATGTTCTCATGTAGCGATTGAAAAATTCCTGAGAACTTTTCTACGCTGCGATATTTTTTGGCATGTTTTTTTTTAAATAGATCTTTTTTCTTCAGATTCGCAATTTACTTCCAAAATAAAACGTCCTCATTCATTGAATTTTTGCATTTACTTAATATATGTAGGTAATATACTGAAAATGTTTGTCTTATTTATGCGGCAGACTAAATATGCGTTCAAGTCTCATAAAATAAGATGACTTTTTAAAAGCACATTAAAACAATCTTTATTACATATTTTTTAATAAAACGTCAGGTTGGCTTTGTTGTTTGTATAATAATGCGTGCACTGAGCGCACTGACCTGTCGTTGCCGATTTCACGGCGTGCCAGGTCTGAAACAGCCATATAGGCCCGGCGAAGGTACACGGATACTCCACCTAACATCAAAGGAGAAAATTTGTCATAAAACAAGATTGCTAGCTTAATAATATAACAAATAACCGTTTCGGAGATAGATACTTTATATTGTTATTAGGACCCTGTGGCTGATCATTTAAGTTGAGGCCTATTTGCCTAAGAAAACTAACTAAACTGCAAACATTACTAAATTTCTGGTTTATTGCCTAAATAAACATCTACCTCGTATATATATTTTTATATATATTTTATATATATATATATATATATATATATATATATATATATATTTTCTCATAATCGTAATACTAAGAGTCATTATATTCATTTAATTAATAATAATAAAACAGTAAATATAGAAGAGAAAATAAATTAACCACGATCTAGAATTATTGAACAATAGAAAAAACATAACATATATATTATATTACAGACAGACGTCCACTGCTGAAAATAAGCCACCCCAAAATATCTCCACGATTATTAAATACAGTAAATAATTAATATGACACACCCCAGTTAAGACATTTACAAATTGTAAGGCTATTTAAAAGCTAATTGGACTGAAATTCTATTCAATTTTATGGCATCGGATTTCACTTTATCTCCTTTAATGAAGCCAATGAAGTCAAAAGACAAATATTGAGATATTTACCATTTAATTTAATATTAAAGGTATTATTTCAATTGAACATTGACCTGAATAAGAATAATATTTCATTAAAACAAATATTAACATCAAATTGAAGTCGTTGCCTCAGTTCGTAAGGAGTTCGTACATGCGTCGTACGTCTCGAAGCGGCGCGGTTAAGTTACCCACTGTGCTTGAGCTTCCGGTGATGGACAACATTGGAGAAGAAGAATGGCAGCTTTCGTGAACATCGTATGTACACATACCCGCACATACCATGGAAGATATATGTACTTGTCTTATGAGGGGTAGGTCCTAAGTCAAATTAGATTCTTTAAGATCGATTTTTCTATATTACTATTTTATAATTTTAGTTTCATCTCCTTGGTATCTGCTTTTACTGGAAAAATATAATGTAAGTAGAAGTTAAATTAAACAGTGTAATTTTATTATACTATTCCGCCGAAACCTTAAATATTTTTTACAACATGTAACTAAAATATTTATTGTGTATCAAATTAATTTGGTTTAAGACATAGTTGAACTTGAAGGGGCTTCAAGTTAACTCTTGTGGTATTCATAAGGGTCGGCCCTTATCGAGAATGTCGTAGAAGAGGCTATATACTGATGTTTATAGGAGGGTTTCGGTAAATCACTCGCGGTTTTATCAAGTCCCCTTCTAGTGGTTGTTGACGAAATTGAAATATAAACCCTAAATTCAATGTAATAAAACTCGAAATCAAATCATTTGATTTAGTTGTAAGTAAAACGTAGAAGACAACAGGGATTATCAAATAATTTATTCTTGATTTACACTTTAATTACAGAGAAACAAAGAATATTACTAGGTTTAATTTAGAATATTGGCACTGAAAATAATTCAGAACCTACGCATACGTATACAATTAAGTAGATTTAATGTTATACAGTCTTAACTATTAACCTCACCTAATTGAATTATATGTAGTTAATAAACCATTTACAGCTTGATTAGTTACAACGCAGTAGCTGCAGATCGACCTGTATTATCTAAGTAGTAAGTGATACATTTGTAATTAGGTTAAGTTAAAAAAACGTATTCTCAACTTGTGTGCTAAAATATAAAAAAAAATTCTGCCTCTGAGGCTGAGTAATCCTGGTTCGATTATGAAGTTATATGTTGAAGAAGTCATGGTAGGTCTTTTTCGAACCCGAGTCAAGTATTTAGAGCCATTTTGTGGTTAAAATATTTCATTATTTAAATACAACAAAATTGTTTACATACTTATAGTAACAAAGTAGAAAATAATATAGACACTTGCTACTCAAAAATAACTAAATTGAAATATGTAACTTTTTAAAATTTGTTCCGATCGTGTTAGATTAAGTTAATAATTGCAATCCAGCGTTTACCACAGTTTACTGGACCTCGCTCATTCTCAGTTAACTTTTCAACATAAATTGGATAAAGGTTTATTTTGAACGATACAAATAATGGCGCTAATGTTACTATTACCATTAAAACTGAAGTTTAATTATTTCTATGTTCATATTCTGATGTTAAGCATTAACATTTGCCCTTAACGATGAGATGAACATAAAGAAGTGCATACATGCATCACATTGAGCTTACTGCTTTGTCAGGCTGTGTCTCATTTTCAAGGCCCTTTGTCCAGTTACAAACAGAATTGAGTAGTTGCTTACATACGTCGACAGTTTTCGGCATCATCATCATCATTTCAACCGATGGATATCCACTGCTGCACTTAAGTCTCTTTTAATATGTTCCACAAACCACGGTCTTGCGCAGTTTGAATTCAGAGGCTCCCAGCAATTTTTTTATGTCCTCCGTCCACCTAGTGAGAGGTCTGCCAACGCTGCGCTTTCCGATGCGGAGTCGCCATACCAGCACTTTACGACCTCAACTTTCATCGGTTCTATAAGCTATGTGCCCCCGTCCATTGTTATTTTGGCCTCGCGACTCGTAGGGCTATGTCGTTGCCTCTAGTTCTTCTGTGGATCTCATTTTTGATTTTATCACGCAGAGATTCTCCAAACATCACCCTATCCATCGTCCGCTGTGTAACTCTGAGCTATCTTATAAGGCTCATAGTTAGCGACCAAGTTTCGCAGCCGTAGGTCATCACTGGCAACACGCACTGTTCGAAGACTTTGGTCTTCACGCACTGAGGGATTTTGGACGAAAAGACCATCCGAAGTTTACCGAACTCTGCCCATCCCAAGGTAGGTAGTAAGAAGGAGACCCAGTCCCAGCCAATCTCCTTAATTGCCAACCTCACCTGCTCAAGGTGCATCCTGCAGATTAGCCAACGAGGTTGTGGTCACCGACTAAAGGCGGTATAACCATTTATCACTGACTCAAATACTACAGACCATAATCGGTGCGATGAAGTCAGCACTGCGATCACCAACCCGCCTGCCAAGCGTGGTGATTATTGGCAAAGTCCTTACATGGTCTTCAGCAATAGTAACCTAACAATGAACAACGCCTCACTACCAATAATCAACCGGAAGCTAATCGTAGTTCCGTAGTACCCTTCTTGACTCTACGATCGTCTCCTATTCTCAGCAAGAGATTCATTTACCGGAATCTCTGGGCTTTGGCTTCAACCGTTGTCCGGTTCACCTACTAGCTTCATGATCATTTATTACAGTTATACCATTTAACTATTATCTATAATAGTCGTGAATATTATGCATATAACATTTGTTAGATCAATACATGTAATATATCGTAATCCCTACAAATGATCTTCCAAATGGATGCCCATTAAGGTTCGTATAGGAGCTTTGAACATTTTCGGCAGCAGATCACTCTAGCTAATTAGAGTTCAGTTAATCTGAATACGACTTCACCTATCCCGGATTAGCTTCTAAGCCACATTCAATACGACACACTGTTTAAGTATTTCGTAAATTTTATCTGTCTGTGGCATATTAAATCATAATTATGTTCAAACTTAAATAGTTAAAATTATTTTGCACATAGGAATGTTATTATTAAATTTAAAGAGTGGTGAGGCTGTTTTAAATTTCACTTGTTATATTTTTTTAAGTTATTAAATGATTGTGTTACTTAGGCACCTCAGGAACAAGTAGACGATTATTTTAACTAACTTCAATAAATATTTAAACATTGTAAGGATAACAACGTTGCAAAGAAAAGTAAAGTATTAATTACAAATATACGTCAGAATGAGTATATATTAATGTATTATCAGGACAAACGGGAATACAAATAGTTATCTTTACCATTATACTCATCAAAACGCTTATAAGTATTTTTATAATGATTATGGTTTATAGAAACGTTAAATATTTAACTATTTTATTAGTTTAACCCATATAATTTAAACGGCAGTATTAATTACTTTGTTTATAATAAAGTAGTGTATTTGTAGGTTAACGTATCAAAATATCTTTTTAACTTAAGGTAGCGCAGTTTTATCATTCCATCGAGCAGTATAAGTTACAGTCAGGTGAATGTCCTGCTCGTCTAGTCGTTTGGCTAATTAAAAAAAATTAAAATTCCTATCTCGTTCTCCATAGTTATGTTATTTCATCAAAAACTTTACCATATAAAGAGTGTGATCATCATCATCATCGTCATCATCAGCCGATAGACGTCCACTGTTGCTGCTGGTGTGATTATTATATATCAAAATATTATTAATAAATACTTTCATGATTAATATAACTTCGTCATAAATATTATCAGATCTATATTAAACTGTATTTATAGTCGTTTCATGAAATTCTATTATTACTTGCCCTTTAAGCCATACATGTTAATTTAATGAAGTTTACCCGTATACTTGACATTTAAAGAGCTCCATATAAACTTTATTGTTTTATACAGACATATTTTTAAATGCTTAATACATATAATATAAACATGTATAATAAGTATGCTGTTTTTTGATTACTTTAGTGAATAATTACAGTTATTTTTAATTGAAAAACTTTTATCAACCTTGCTTAACGGACTATCAGATATTTCATCTTAGCGATGTTTCCGTAAGGTCTCCGATAGCCCGTAAGTAATATGTTGTAGAACAAGATAACAATTTCGCGTGAACGCTCAGTACTCCTGAACAAATACCTTTCACTAATGTGAGTTAATTTGAATTCAGTGACTTATAAAAGATTCCCACTGAAAATGCGAATTTTGTAAACCATACATATATTTTTATAACTAAAAGTTTATCATTGTTATAAAAACGATATATATATATAAAAATAGATAATTCCTATATTATTTTATATGTCAACAATATGTGTTGATCCAACTCGGCCAATCCATCGCTGAGGGAAAGTAGTGTCTAACCACTGTCTTACCCCGAGACGAAAATGGGCGGGACAACCGTCATGCTGGAACACCATTTCTCTTCTGCTATCCAATGGTATATCCTCCAGATAATTAAAAAATCGATTTTGAAGAAAATCTTCATATATCTCCCCATTTAAATTGTTGGGTAAGAAGTCTGGGCATATACTGAGAATGTACTACTTTATCAAGTAAGTATGAATTATGCCCATCCATACGTTTACGGAGAATATTTTCTGATGAGCTCCTTCTCTAATCACGTGGGGAATTTCACCTCGCAGAACCCAATATTGACTATTATGATAATGTTATGCCGTCTCTGTTAAACTTCGATTCATCAGTCCACAATATTTTGGTAAGAAAATTATTATTTTCTAAATCTGCACGCAGCATAAAAAGACAGAAGTCTAACCTACTTGCAGGGTCTCCTTCCTCCTGGGCCTGGACCGGTGTATAATGGTAGGGGTAGAGCCTTGCCATACGCACAGTAAACCTGGTTGACGGAGTCGGGTCGCCTGTGTTGAATGCTCCCAGTTTCCCTGACGCATTGATACGCCGCAGCAAAGATTCTATGACTTGGTAGATGACGGTTTGGAAAACATAGCTGATATTCTCCTTGTGCTTGTAAAGAATTTCCAACACTAAGTACATAACAATATAAAATGTCAGCGTATTCTTCATTACCGTAATCCGCCATTGAAAATAAATTTATTTGGTATGGAAAAGAAAAACTATTTAGGATTACCAAGACAACGATAATGTACCTTCGCCCACGAAAGTAGTTAAATTTTAACTGTTGTACGTATTTTTTATAAATAAAATTTTATTTTAAGAATAAATAAAAATGTAAGTATGACGCCTTATTTTTTCACTGTCACGACTTTCAAAGAACCTAATTTAAAAGTTTTAGACTCTAAGTGATGATTATTAATTTAGTTTAATAAAAAATTGATTAAACAATAATTAATCCATAAAATTTATGTAGAAATAAGTAAGAAATGAAATCATCGAATTTTTTCCTAGAAAATCGAGAATTTTTTGAAAAATATTTAAAAAATTAATAAATCCAGAACCATTGTTTTGGATGGTAGATAGGATACGAGCTATACTTTAACCCCTCCAGGTTTTTACACCTATTACCTTTCACCCTGTATATCTAAACCTTGCATCAGAGACATGTTTTACGGAGCTTGTGTAAAGGTATCTATCACAATATATCTAGACTCGTATGAAATTCGGGTTCAACACAGCGATAGAGGTAGAAAATCTATTGTCATCTGTGACAATATGTATACGTTGTATCGAAATAATCATCTTTCTCACAATGAACCCACAAACCATACTAAAGTTTATTGAATTATAAACAAATTTAAATATACATTTGGTTTATAACAGAACCAATTTAATTTTTTTATCATATACTTTAAAATCAACCTATGTACAATTTATCTTAGAATTTGCTTCAATAATTATTTTTCTATAAATTGTATATGGATAGGTCTTGAAGTCAAAATAAAGATAGCATGATTCAGCTTTGTAATATATTTCTAACAGGTATTCCTAAATTTTATCTAAAATTAGTATCTCACACAAAACTGTAAACTTTGGACATACTTCATAGGTCTTTAGTGTTATTTATTATGACCATCTATTATTATCGTCGGATCTTCTTCACTCAATAAGCTATTGTAAGGTCTGTAAATTTATGATACAGTTAAAGCATTTCTTCCACGTAAAGTTACACTTACTTGAAGTACGAATTCAGGCGTTACAATTTTTATATTATAGTTGTATTTCAATTATTATGTAATAAAATGCAATATAGCATTTTCTAAGTTTTTCAATGTCAAACATTTAGTTTCAGTACCGTTTATAACATTTTTTTCTAAATGTGAGCAGCTTGAGAAAGTTTTTCCTGTTCCGTTTTGTCGAGTGTCCTAAGTGCTCATCGGAGAGTATTACCGCATTTAAAATGCGTAATGGAAAATGCCTAAGACGATGGTCGGTAGTTTAAAAGAGTTTGAAAACTCCTCAAAGTCATTCAGATGCCTTGCCCTGATCTGTAAATCCTTACGACGTCGTTTTATTTTTCGAAAGTCGTTTAATTTTGAACATTTTTTTTTTATTTCCTCAACGCTACAGTAATTTCTAGTTTACTTTTTTAAAAGTAAACTTTAGGTACATTTTCTGCTGTTAGAATCAGTAAAATTCTGTAAAAATTCGGATTGCATGCTCTAAAACCGCTAATCAACACCGCACGACGTTCATTCCATGTAATCAAGCAGAAAAAGAGTGCGTGATGAAGCTGACATGTACAAGTTTTAAGTTGCAAATTAAAATTAAACTTCTTACATCGACTTAGGTGTTTTTACACCGTCGTCGTCCTATAATTTAGGTATTTAATTTATGTTTATTATAAACGTCTTTAGTTCCTAGGTTCTCAACGATGGCGGTACTTCGGGACAGTAAGCGCCGTTAAAGTTATAATAGAACTGTTAAAACGACAGAAAATTATTTATTGATATAAGATTATTAAAAGAAAATAGATAAACATATAACATTGGTATAATTAACTATTATATAAAAAAGTGCGCTGGATTTTTTTTCTGTGTAAAGGAGACGGTAGTTCCTAAAAAGTTGGAAACATAAGATCTAATTCATAACATCAAAATAACTGTAGTCATTCAAAATTGATGTTTCTTTAAAAATATATTAAGATAAATCGGAGAGGGGTAATCTATCGGCGTCCGTTACAGAGTTTACGCGACGATTATCAGCCATTTATATCGATTTCATGGAGCACTGAAGGAAACGTCGAGCCCAACATCGCAATATGTTGCTTCCTCTAAGCATTATATTATTGAGACATGTATTTACGTTCAAGAACAAACGTTACTTTTTTTAACTTTGCTTTATAATAATTGGAATTAAATCTACTGTTCCGCCTACAATGTATCTGTAATCCTTTCTTTACAATTTTTTAGTATGAATACTAAATAGGATAAAATATAACACAAATATGGATATAAAATGTTTAACAGTTTTTTATAATATAAAATCATTAGAAAGATCTAGTTTTTTTTATTACAAGTACTACATACATGTTTGAATAGATTATTCATTAATATGTTTTTGCCTATTAATGAATAATTTTATTATGTTGAATAATAAGTTTTTCCTATGTTTGAGTCCTATAAACTATTCTGCTCCATTTCACACTGCATTTTTATACAGAAAAGTTTTTGTATATACAAAAGGTTTTTGTGTATATAAAATACACGAAAAAATTTTTTATAAAAAAAAGCGGTTTTAATGTCCACCGATATTATCTCCCACTCTATCCAATTTAAAACTACTAAAAATCATTCTGCATATAAAGAAATCTAATGTTTTATTTATTATAATAGCATAAAAAAAAACATAGAACAGTATATACCTGAAAAAGAAAATTCTTTTTATATGTATCTGCTTGTTAGTTCCGGATAATCTCTGTAAAAGGTGGAGCATTTTTGAAGGTAGTTTAACTGATCGATAGCTTAGAATTTATAGCATAAAATTAGCTAGTTTAAGAAAATTAATCGAATTAGGTTTTTACACAAAATAATGTATTTCATTTTTAACAATTTTTTATACGGTTTGATCAGATACCATAAGAAACTATAGTTAGTATATAACAATTATTTAGACTTTTCCACTAACATTGCTGAAACAAATTTACAACATTTTTTCCTTTCGCTGTGGAGACAGCGAAAGGGTTATGCCGGACTTTTATCAGCTAAAACTTCGCTGTGCCTCTCATATCACCGATAGTCAGAACTACAGGAAATCTTTCATGCATCACAGTAGACCCGATTGATCTACAAAGGTCCTTTCTATAGAAAAAGATGGAGCTCTCTCTGAACTCACACGACTCTATCATCATCTATAACAAATTTACAGCAGCAATAACTCTGCCGCCTCCAACTAGTTCAACGTACGATCTCGTATATATAAATCGTTAAATCAAACATTACTAGTACATTGGCATCACCATTTCATGTATAACGTATCGTAAGCACGTAATAGTGTCAAAGTTAACACAAATTTGTTACCTTGGGCATTGTTAAAATATACGAGGAGCCATAAAACCCGGACAATAGATACCTTGTATCGTCTACCCCTCGATTTAACAATCGTATTATAGCTAACTGATATTGATATTCAACCGACTTGGAAACATTGAATAAAGTCTCTCTCATTTCAGTGAAAAGTTAGGATTTGGTAACAATGTAAAGATAAAGATTATACAAATAAAATTAAAAGTAAAGATTGATCCGAGAGCGCTTGGCTTCGATTGGCATCGAATAATTCAGCGCTGAATTTCAACTGATGCTGAAGTCATAAAAAATAAGTAATTTTCTTTTAAATCAAACAGGATAATGGTTCACTGAGGTCCCACCCTATGTTATGCCGATCGATAGATGTGGAGATTTTTGGAGGAGGCCTGTGTCCAGCAGTGATCGTCTATTGGCTAATGTTGATGATGATGACGAATAATAAAATTCAGGGCGGGTTATATCCAGCCATCTTACTTATAAGAAATTAACAATACTAGTAACAAGAAATTAGGATGTTTGATACAGAAACCGTTTCTTTGCAATATCAACATCCTTGAATCTTATTGTTCTGATTATTACAATTTTATAATCGCTATCATTTAATGATTGTATCTACTGAGACATTAGCTGGGCTTGCAAGAGGCTTTAGCATTCTAGAATGTTCGAGTCTTGGGGTCGTTCCTTATCATTAAAAGCTTATCTTGATTGATGTATCGTAAAATGGAATTAATTTTTTGATGTGATTAGTAAACATTTATACATTATATGCTTTATAAGATATCTTATAAAGCACATAAGTAGTACTTGATCTGATCGAAATAGTTAATTACATTACTTTACAAGAATCTTGTGCAAAATGTAGTATTGGAAGTATAAGTATAAATCATTAGTCATCTATTTAATTCATTACAGCATCAGGAGTTGTGCGCACATGAATCTTGTTTCAAGACGACATAATATAGGAACAGATATGGAGTTATCACCGCAGCGGGAGCTAAAGTCCGAGCAAAGTTGGTTTTCAGTTTACAAACACTCCAAAGTTTCATATGCTACACATCATTAGTTCCGGTCCTGGCGGATGTGGAGAAATTCTAGTGTGCAGTGGCTGCAGCTTAATCAAAGTAATCCATACTGCTCTTTATTTGTGATTCGGAAACTTTATCTGGTTTCAAGTGGTTAAGTGAGTATTTTTAATGACCGTATTTGAAACGAATTTAAAAAAAAACAAACACGGACATGACAAGAAACAAGCGCTATAAGGTACGTAAGAAAGAAATCTTACACATTAAAATATTCGACTCCTTAAAACGAAACCTTTTCATAATCTTTTCTTATCTCCTTTCGCAATAAATTCTACAAATTTGTTGTTATAAATTTTAATATAATTTGAATATAAATATAATTTGTTGTTAAGAACAAATTGAATGATATATCATATTTTATAGATAATTGAAATGTACTGTATTAATAAGTTAAATTAATTGTAATTGCCTTCGTAACTTGAGCGCAATGGTCTCATAATTCTTTCTGTCCTTCGCTTATTGCCTACAACCGCAATAAACGTATAACGATAAAATACTGTAACAATATACGACGTTATTTCATTTCCTGAATTTTCCACATCGGTTAGTGCTTAGGAAATACAAGTTGGGAGTTATAATTTAATATCAGGTAGACAAATAGAGGAAACACGTAATTGTTTATTTTTGGAAGTCTTATCATCATCATTTCAATCGATAGACGTCAACTGCTGGACATAGGTCTGTTATAATGTGCTCCACAAAGCACGGTCCTGCGTTAAGTCCAGTGGCTCCCAGAGATTCTTTTCATGTCTTCTGTCACCGTGGTGGAGGGTTCGTCACCGCTACGCTTTCCCGTGCAGGGTCGCTATTTCAGCACTTTAAGTTCCCAACGTTCTACTTCGGTTCTATAAGCTTTTTGCCCCTCCCATTGCCACTTTGCCTTTAAATCTCTTGCTTTTATAGAAATTGTTCATATTTCGGATATAGGAAGACTTAGAATTTTTTTCACATGTTTATTTTATACTTCCTGCTGAAAATTCCATGAAATAAAATATAGTTCTTAGGATAATATATTGATTTATTTTGATTAAAAAGAATTACTTTCTCATAAAGTTTAAAAAGAAAAAAGGTAAATTTCGGTTACCAAATAATAAAAAACGAAAGCTGTGTTAAGCGTCCTATTTGTCTTCAGTTTTTATTTTAATAAATCGATGAGATAAACAACAATTTACACAGTAATGAAAATATTAACATTTTTTTTTTTAATTTAAAAACAGTTTTAGCTTCCTATATTTATAAAGTTAATCAAAGTTAACGTTAAAGGTTTTCATATGACGAATACGCCATCAAAGTTATCCACGCACTTAAATCAAATTCTACTTTGAGATTCTGTAATACAATATCCGTTTATTTATTTTACGACACGAGCGACATGGTACTTAATTTACTCGGTGGTAAGTGATACTGCCATTCATCGCCTTTCAAACCGGAAAACAGTAATGTTTGTAAACTACTGTTTGGCTACATAAATATGAGCTGCTGTAGTACTTACATAGACGGTCTCGACAACAGAGACCTACCATCAGTTGAGATGTTTTTTCTCTCCTATTATTTACAAATTTTTAAATTATATTATAACTGTAATGTTTATACGCACATACAATATACGTAACGAAGAGTATGTCGGAATATGTCGGGCATTGTAAACATCCTTGTCATCACCACATTGCGGAACATGGTTATGTGGTATGTGGTAATAATTATCCGGTGAAAGAACCGTTTCACTGCTGTGGTATATAAAATAATATATGAGAATACAATGAAGGATTTTGACCTAATGGAGGTGGTGGCGGTGGTCAGTATGAGCAACATTTAATCTTATATCACTAGAGACATACACGCGTATTTTCGTCCACAAACAAACATCCCCCGAGTGGATTGTATTTGTTTATTTGAAAGCCTTAATTACTCTTCGTGTGTTGAAGGTACATTGAAATTTCTTTTTTGTATCTATTTATGCTAAATAAAATAAATACTTTCATAGATATTTAATGACAATAATATCTTACTTTATCTAGACTGATTAAGTCTGCACTAATTGTTTTAAGATACTTTACTATCTACAACAATGTAGATATAAAGGATCTTGTTGTTTATTGTTTAAAGGAAAAATTTGTCGACAACGAGTAATTCTGTCGATAATATTAGCCATAACAGTTTTTATATTAAAGATTTACATTAAAAATATTGCTATTTACTTAAGCTTTATTTTTTAAGGTTTTAAATTTTCTACTTTTTGTATACTTTATAATATGCTTTAGATTATTGGCTATCTCTCCACTTTGTTAATAGGAAACGCTTAAAAAAATTTTTGATGCAAAAACACAAGTAATTAATCAGTTAAGTTATTTGTATAAATAGTATTTAAACAATGGTTTTTGCGGGATGGAGAGCCAATATCAATTACCTTTGTTTTTAATCTAAATGTAATAAATTTATGCAAAATTCGCCTACTTTTGAAATTAAATAAATATCTACAGAAATATAATGTAAGTCTATATACTCATGAAGGTAAAAATAGTAAAGTTATATCTATGCATACATAAAAAAATTTATGATAAATAATTCGATCATGCTATCTATATTTAGGGTAACAAAATTTTCTTCCCAAGGTTTCTACGCAAAGCTCGGTATCTGATTAAATAAGATAAAATATTTATTTCAAAAGTTTGATTTCGACGAATGAATACTCCATTTTAACCTATCAAGATCTTGTTTACGAAGTGCTCTTAATAGAAAAATGTTTATAAAATATTCCCAAAGTTATTTACTTAGATAACAGAAACGAGATATTTTATATTAAAGTTTATTTATCATACTTTGCTTTTTATGCCAATAAATTATGTGATGTAAAATATACATATATATTTAAAATATATTACAGTAGATTTAGACAGTATAAATTCAAATATAAATATAAAGAAACATTATTTATATAACTCATATAGACCTCAATTCAGTTTAATACTATAATTTTTGTTTTCATAGAGATTTCAGTAGGAAATTTCGTCTAATTAGCCAAAATTATTTGCAATAGTAACTGTTAAAAGCCGCAATTGAAATCTTAATGGTTATTCATCGCGATCTCGTTTGAATGTTTAATGCGTTTGACGTTCCGTAAAGTATAAGCGAACAATGCTTTGATTTTATAAAGGTTCCCTTAAAGGATACAACGGTAAAGTAAGAAAATATTACGTTTGCAGCATATTGAGTTTGTATTTGCATAAAAAATAAAACTCTTCTCTTACGATCGGAGAACGGAAATTAGTTTATAACTTGCACTACATTTTTATAATTTTATATCATCTGCTGCCAATACAATAGATGATCGTATACCAGAAGTTTTTAGTACTTCAATCCACAAAAGGGTAGAAGATATTTCGGAAGTTTTTAAGCATTTTTACGTTTAATTGTTGGATAGAAAAAAATTCTAAATATATCCTATTTGAACCTGGAAAAAATTTAAATCATTACAGTGATCCTGTGTGATAACCAAGTATATGAAAGCAGAAAGAATCGAATAAGAACGTACTGCATATAATCCATCACTTTAGAATCCCAATGTCTATCAGTTCTATGAGCTATGTGCCCGGCCTATTCCCACTTAAGCCTCGTGAATCCTAGGGCTATGTCGGTGTCCTTGGTTCCGCTGTGGATCTCTCCATTCCTGAACTAAATACATGTACAGAATTTTTATTAAATCTTAGTCTTAGTTTAAAAAAATTTAGAAAACTATTATACTTCAACACTATTAAGACTATTGAACATTACAAATACTATTCAATTCATTATTCTTTATCATCATGGTCTTCATCATTGAAAATGTTTTTGTGTTATTTCTAGTATCAGTGGAGTCGTATCGGTGGATGTTTTTCTGATTTACTTTCAATAAATTAACTCGCATTATTTTTTGTAAATTTGTCAAAAGCTCCGAATATCCCCTAAAAATAAAACTTTCAGATTTTTCTCATTCCAACAATTTCTGGCCAACTTTGCTAATTTTCCCATCCATAAAAAGTTAATTTGAGCCTTTGAAAAAATTGTTAAATCGCTCCAATTAGTCAAGGCTTTTACCAACAAAGAGAACAATGTTATTATTAACCTAGATATTTTAATGTGTTGTTTATTGTAAAATGACAAAAACGGTTAAATAAATTTTTTTGTTCTTTGGTTCTCAAACACGACTGTAGTAAATTTTAATATTTCTGCTGTCACATGTGCATGTGCATAAAATTCAACTATATATTACTTTATTCATTCTATACTAGATCAAATAAAAGATAAAAACAAATTTATATTATTGATCTGGATCGTTATGATCAAATTGTTTTGTCTTGTATTATATTTGTAAATCCCATAGGGAATTAACTTTTAACATTTTTGTTTCCTACAGTAATATATTTACTAAAAACAAATATTTATAGTTTTTTTTCGTACGCTTGATTAAAGGATTTTTATATTAAATACATAATATTATATATTATTATATTATATGGAGATCTTTGGGAAAGGCCTATGTGCAGCAGTGGACGTCTATCGGCTGGTCATGATAAACTTCTACCGTTGCACTCTATTCATATATATCTAATACTGACTTAAAGTCTTTTGTTATATTATCATACATTTATATGCGTATTTGTTTATGCATAAAGCATAAATATACAAAAACAACTAAAAAGAAAAAATCGTATCTTTCTTACGGCTAAACCGTAATATTTCATTTTGAATTATTCACGATAGATAAGCATCTGTTGTTTGTAAGGGTCAAAGGATAGTGTTAGGATCAGCAAATCTCCTATATGTATTTCAAACAAATATGACTCGTTGAAATATATTTCAGTGCAAATAAATATCGTCTAGGCACTGCTGGAACTTATTATTATGTTATATAAAATTAAATAATTAAAATATAATTACTTATTCTAACTAATGTTTAAAGCTATAAAATACTGTGTTGAATAAAAGAGAAAGTGTAAAATTAAAATCTAGTCCTCTTGTCCCCGTGGCGTTGTAATAAGTATTACTAACGGTTAAGTCATTACTACAAGAAGCTGAGTAAACACCACCTCAGCACCTATTTCCGTTGTCAGGCAACAGTGTACATAATGTAGGTCTTTCAGTTCGAAGAATGCTGTAGCTATTGAAAGATGTGAGGTAACTATGAGTTAACATCTCGTCTTAACGCGAAGAGAAGAATTTGGTTCAATGTATATCATGCTTACCAACTCTAGATTTTTATGGGAAGATATTATATTATTACTTTCTATCAGGTGAATACCCAGCTCATCTCGTGGCTTTGTATATTTATTTATTTATTTAACTTGGACATAAACAGAAACAAAAGATAAAATATAATTATATATAGAATATAAAACTATTCACTATTGTTCCCTTTAAAATGCCTCACTGCGAACCTATTTGGTATTGTATAATCTTTCGCATGTTTTTTTTTTGACATATCATGAATCATCTGAATTACCCACAGAGCAGTCTAATGTACATAATATAAGATCAAGTTACCTACCATTTTCGTTTTTAATAATGTTTGCCTGTTTTAAGCTCATGAAAGCCATGACGTTAGATAATGTTTTTGCCGTTTCTGTGAGTGGGTTAGAGGGTTTCAGTGAGGGATTATCCGTGGGCCATTCAAGGTGTGGAAGATTAAAATCACCGACAATTATGTAATTCAAGAATAGCGATTTAGAATAAATGTCATAAAGCCTGTTGAAGAATATAAACATAAATAGCAGTTAAAGACGATGGCGCAATATAGGACGCGCAAAGTAATAATTTATTGTGTAACGGAAGAGATATATCTGTTCTAAATAAATGTCTTCCAATTTGATTTTTCTCGTAACTTTTATTGCCTTTTTCAACAGAACTAACCTTTCTTGGTAGATATTGAGGTTCCGGTCACGTCGAGATATGTTATAATTAGTTGTCTGATTTCAGCATCCAGTATGGCATTCGATAACCATGTTTCATTACTATAACATCGTAGTTAGAGGCCAACAAACCTAATTTTAAGTTTGTAACTTTAGTTTTTATACCCCCTCAATTTAAGTAATAAATTGTGTTAAGTTAGATGTCATAAATGAGAATTTAATTTTGTAATTACCCTTTTGATGTACTTTGACATAATAGATTTAAATGAATTTAATAAAATTTAATAAAAATGATTTAATAAAAATTTAAAATAATAAATGCAGCTTGCATACAACAGAACTAATGCAATACAAATATACCGTAAAATAAACATAACAATAGACAATATAAAATATAAAAAAATTGTCAAATTCTGTTCAGGTCACCGGGATAACGAATGTAAATTACTCGGAAGTCATCATTCTTACTAAGCAGAATACGAATACAATCATTCGTTATCCACTCAAACTTGTGTGATTTATCCTTTGCTTTTTGCCGTGCATTAGTAAATAGTATGTTGTTCTTGAGAGTAAGTGCTCGTTTATATAAAACCTTGCATTTTGTACTACTGCAGCAGTGTTGTTAGTGGAACAGAAAGGTTGAGCGGTGTGCAGTAATAGACGTGCGCGCGCAGCTGCTATCACATCATTGCGCAGACGGCGCGTAGTCAGCAGCAGTATAACATTTTTGGGGTGATTGATTGGTGTCCCAAGGGCTATTCTGTGTACCGATCTAATGTCGTTTTCCTTGATATCCAGTCCAATAATTTTGCCAATTTCAATGGAAAGGTGTATTAGATTTTCACCTTTTTTTTTGTTGAAATATAAATTCGTGAAGTAAGCACCTATTGTGGTTTATTCTTTATTTCTATAAAAACCCATGCTTCTTTTTAGATCCTGAACTACATATGTATCTACATTTATTAACTTTTGATAAATATTATTGTAAGTTGTTGCTTCTTGCAACAAAAGTCCTCGTTTTAATTTCCAGTGACGTCAACGGAGATAATTGACCTATGTCTAATCATATTATCAGTGCCATTTAACAATATCAATCACAGGAATACATTATTAAACCTTGCTAATAATTTGACATATCGACAAAATCGTAAAATTATACATTTCACTTTTAATATATTTTCTCCTTGATAAGGAAAATTTTCAAGCCAGCAAAATTCCTGAAATTTTCATTATATTAACAAGTATAAAGTTATAATCGATGGAGTTCAAGTTCAGCTGTAATTTTAAACATACTCGTATAATAATATTTTCTCTTTATTTCGAGGAAAGAGGGTAGGAATGTTAATTCTATTATTTTTCTAACATTCTGACCCTTTTGCCAGAAATCTTATTTAGTATAAAACTTTTCTGTCGACTATCATTTAGCTTGTTATGTCTTCATTGTGTATATCAATAGATCGACAAAAAACTATATGAATGAATTGTATTTGTATACATTTCATACGCCAAGGTTACTCCAATAATTTCTTATTTTCTTCTAATTATGATGGAAACAAAGATTGTAACGAAAAAAAAAATATTCAATTAAGCGATTACACAAGCGGTACGTTCATATGATGATAAGTGGCAACATTGTGGCGCTAGTTAGGAAGATATGTACCGCACCAAATTGAGCTCGTCGTCTGAGACGTACAATGTCTCGTTACTCTAGTAATTACACTAGCCACAGCACCCTTCACACCAGTACACTGTAATATTTACTCACTATTGTTTGGCGGCAGATATACTAACTGCGGTAGTACCTACCTGGAAGATCAACAGAGATCAGTGACTGAAACTGTAAAAGCGTGTGAACTGTGAAACTAACACGCATGAAAATTTATTTGTCAAAAGTTTCCACACAATTGCTAAGCATGTTTAATGCATATATGTTCAAGTGATATAGAGACAGCAAATTTAACTAGTTAGAAACTAATACTGAATAATCCCACACGGCTAGTTGTCCTGAATAGTCCGGGAGCGTAATTTAATAACGTTTGAAACTGTTTGTAATTTTAATACAACAGGGTTAATATTGTCCGGACGGACAAACTTCATCTCTCCGGTTATATCTCCAGAGCTTATCGACACCGGTGAATATAAATCAAAAGCACCATTATCTGTTCCCATTTAAACTCCTTAAGTAGTTATTCTGTGACAACAAATTTCTATTTCGGTACCGCAAATATTATAAAGTACTTGATTTATGATACCACCTCGATTCCTCACGAAATATTTTACGCTTACACGGAAGAAAAACATCGTTACTACAATTGATTATTAAAATATACAACTTAAAATATTTTCAGAACAAGCAATTTTATACTAGTATCGCTAAAACGTAAGTATTATATGATGGTACTTTATACGTCTGTGCAGAGAACTTATTTTATAATTGCTTGTTACTCCCAAGCTTCTTGAATCTTTTATGGAGAAAACAAACCGGCCACTTTGTTCACGTTGTACGGCTACTTCAACATAGGAATTTTCTTTCACTTGAATTTTTTATGAAGTAAACATCTGTAGAAAAGAATTCTTATTCATATTATTACCCCAACATGTTTTCTCTAGTAATAAATAATCGATGAACAGTCCAATAAATATAGCAATTGTACAAAACTCTGCCTCTTCGCTCCTTTCAATTACTTCGCCCAATATTGTTTTAGTATATTGCTTATAATATGTACAACTAAATTGCTAACTAATGACTTTCTCATTAGTTTTCTCGGCCAATAAAACAACTAACCTCTAGGTTATTTACAGCGCTGGTACAGCCATGTAAGTTAAAAGCACAATCTCCTATACTTAAATGATGCTATGCAATGATTTTAACTATTTGTAGCGATGACTTTTGTGATAAATATATTATTTTAACAAACCCTATCTTTAATTATAGGAAATAATACGTTATGTGCTGCTTGAACCAGTACTCATTTTACAAAGACATGTAAGTCCTATAAGAAAAATTTACTAAAATAACAAGTAATTATGTATTTACGCACACAAGTTTAATTAATTTAAACATTGAATTATATGTATGAATGAAAATATAGAAGGATTACACGTTAACGTTCAGTTTATCCCCATTAGGCACAAAACTAACAAAACTCTAACAATGTTGTAAAGCTTTTAACTGAAACAATGTTAATCAAAATAATAATCCTTGCCTGAATAAAAACATAATATATGAAGGCAAATATTAAATGTTTACAAGCAAATATTAATATAAATTTTCTTCTTTAAATTTAGTTTATAATTTGTAGTGTCTTCTATAATAATAGCATTTGATGTAATTTATATCATGACTCTATTGCGCTTGAGCGTTTTTTTTTTATTACTTATTTTATTTATTATTCTTATACTAAGGAAGAATGTCACCGATGTAGCTTAGTAATGACCGCAGTCTAAAGAGGACGGTGGCTGGACGTGATCTACAGCTAGGGGTTGATACTAGCGAGGGTGCTGAGGAAATCACTAAACTGTCCCTGCGACGAGTTATCATAGAATAATGTTACAGAATCCGCAGTTGTGTTCTGTATGGATATCCTATGACTTTTTCAAACGCTGAAAACAACCACCGAGGTTGTTCAAATCTCCACATGATTACTAAGATCAAAGAAGAGACAGGGAACAAAAAAATAATAACTACGAATCTAGAGATTTTCTAGCAAGAAAGATTTTTTTTATTCAACAACAATCAAACAAGCCACGAGACGTTCACCTGATGGCGAGTGTTGCGCTTGCCCATAACTACTTGGCGCTAGTTAGGACGACATACACTGTACCATATTGTGCTGGTCCTTTTGGTATGTTGTCTCGTTAGCATAGTAAATAAAAAAAAGTAATCTCATAGCCCCCTTCAATCTAAACACTATTGTTTAGCGGCAGAAATATGAGCTGCGCTGGTACCTAGATGGTCTCCGTCGGCAGAAACCGACGACTGGTGATGAGATTAAGATTACGTCAAACATGTCATAGGTGTTTATTTATTTGAACACAAAATGTCGATTAATATAAACATTAAAAAGTAAAATTTATCAAATCATAGTTACATCAAAATTGTTTGTTTCTACTATGATTTGATTATTACTTTATTCTTATGTTATTCTTTAGTGTTTGTGTACCTTAAGAAGGTCAGCAACGTAGCCGCGACCCGTCTGATGTTGCGCTCTCCATGGGCGTCAGTGACCACTTTCCACCAGGTGAACTGTTCGCTCGATTGCCCAACCTTCCTATAAAAAAAGGACGTTAAAGTTTTTATGGTTCGTTTTTTCCTATTCCTAAGCTAACCTTGTTAGAAGTGAAACAATTTATCTTATTTCACTGTTCGTTAATTCTTTCGCGAATCTAACAAAATTAAACATCTTCAGGTCACCGGCTTGGAAAATTAAGTTTAATAGCGTGATGTTCATTCTGTATATTTTTTTCTGATGTGTATTCATGAAAATCTGTTCACACTTACTACATATCTTACTGAAGCAATTAAAGATATAAACATCGCAATTTTTATTTTCGTGAGAGATGTGCACCATTCGGTGATACATCTGCCTATATCGTGACGCCAGTAAGGATGATGTATAGAGCACCACATTGTACTCGTCGCTATGAGACATATGATATTAAGTACCATTTCCTCAGTAATTTCACTAGCTACTCCGCTTTTCAAACCGAAACACAGTAATGTTTGCACACTACTGTCTGACGGTAGAAATAGGGCTTGCGGTTGTACCTACTGAGACCGTTTCCGGCAACAGAAGCCTACCCTAAGTATGTAGATATGTCATCGAAACCACAGAACTAGTGTAGTTAATACGTTTTAGTTCTAGTTTGAATTAAACAGTACTGAGCAGCAGTAACAAACATTACTCGCACCACAACTAAGGCACCGCTCCCACTAAAACTTAGTAACTTTTGCATACTACTTCCTAATACCCACCCGTATCTACTTAGCTGATATCCAATAACAGACCCACCTCCTGTCAACAGTAAATAATTCATGTGATCAAATAATTTGCACATACGTTTTTTCCTATGAGATTCATGATATAAAGAGAGAGATGAAATATGGTTTCATACTATTGTTTTGGTATTTATAACATTGATGATTTTGAACATAAATTATAAAATACTTTAATAAGTTAATCCTTAAATAATTATACGCCCTAAACGACCTTTAGGAACCTTGTATCGCGTAATATAAAGAAACGCGAGACGTTCGCGAGCTCCGTTATCTGTAAACTAATCCACACCGCTGTTAATTACGTAGGTAAGTGACTTTTGGGTCCCGTAGGCATTCACGTCCATTCCTAATAAGTAACAATAGTGATGACTATTAAGATTAGTAGGTAACCTCTATGGGGGTAGGACATTGCATATTGTTTGAAATATAGTCTACTCAAAAGTATTTAGATAGATGTAACCAAAGTTCATAACAACGTAGTGCTAGTTAAGATGGTACACACTGCATCACATACTTGTCGCCTTGACACAGAGGATGTTGTCTCGTTACCTCCGTAATTTCGCCAGCTACAACTCCATCAAGCCGGAACACAGTAATATGTACACACTACTGTTTAACGAAACAAATAGAAGCTGCGATGGTACCTACCTAGACGGTGTTCGACAACAGAGTGGCCGAAGAGTTTTTCTTTGCATGAGACAAACAGACTCTTTTAATACGTGTTAATATAATGTTAAATATATTCCAGAATTTCACTTACTAAATAGACACAAATGTTTGCACAAGAATAGACGGTGAAGGCAATTGGACATTATCCAACAACATATAAGTACAATTAGTAAAAACCAGAATCGTGGTACATCAGGGTGGAGCAGAAAGTTAATAAAGTGACCTCGTCCGTTAATAAAACAAAAAATAGTGTTACCGCTTCCATTTATGATAACACTAACTGTTCCCCACTCGCTTTATAAGCCATAACACCCACGCAACTCGATTTTGGGGAAGGAATTTTTTTAAGATCCATAACTAAGAAGCTACCCTCTAAATGGTAAAAGGAATAACTCTACCAAATTCAGTCTTAACGTCTAATCGTTTCGGAGATCTCGTGATAAGTCTACGAATCTCTGGATATCTTCAATATATATAAATATATATGTACATTTATATATACATGTATATATCCATGTGTATAATTAGAAAATATGTGCATATATACTAGCTGTTCCCCGCTATCTTGCTGACCATCACAACCCCGCCACTCAGTTTGGAAAAATAATTTTGTAAAATCCCATTCTTAGCTGATACCTAAATGACAGAAGCAACATCTGTACCAATTTCCGAGTGTTTTCTTTTAATAGTTTTGAAGATCGAGTGATCAATTAATGTACCTGTGGATATCTCCTATATGGATGTAGAGTAAATATATATATTCCACAGTTCCTGTACTTTAACGTGTATGTATTATATTAAATTTTATAACAAGACAACACAACATGTACACTTATGAAAGACAGCACAAATTTTAAACCACCTTTGGCCAGCTTTACTCCATGTCGGTCCCATAAGATCCTCTTCCCTATACCATAGGTCATAAAACATCTAAGACCTAATATCACGTCAATACAGGCAGCAAAAGCGAAGTAAATAGCTCTGTCCGATTTACTACTATTCCCCGCCCCGCTTTACTGGCAGTAACACTCCCGAAACACCTTTTGGGGGTAATATTTTGTAAGCTATATTTAGCTGATCTATACTCGGCAAAAGGAATATTCCTACCAAATATTAAGTCTCTAGGCCTAATAGGTCTAAAGATATCAAAATAAGTCTCTAGATAAGTGGAAATCTCTTATATATAACATATACTAGCTGTTCCCCATCCGCTTTGCTTGCCGGTCGTAACATGTTTCCAAAAGTTAATTATAAATTAAATAATAATGGATCTATGAAATAAAAAAAAATAAAAAGGCTACAAGCATTTACAAATCATTCCGCGTCGATTTGTCACGTTCCCATGTCGATACCTTCACTAGTTTTTACGTGATTGACGAACAAACAAAACTTATTTTTATTATATATATATAGAAGAGTTGATTAAACTAAAAGGAATTTAAGTGTTACTCGGCTCAAAGTAGCGGTAAATGTGAAACCTAGTATTTACTAAGTAAAAACTGTACTTCAATGAAGCTCACATACCCACACATAACCTATTAACTTGCTTTATAGTTCACAAAGATGTTGGTGATTGAAGGAGTTTTATGAAAAGAGATCTATGTAATTGATGCAAGTTTTAAAATTTATCTGTGTCTTATATATGTGTATACCATCGTAAATAGTGCCACGTTATTATAGGTGGGCATATCACTAACCATCAGGTAAATATCCCGCTCCAGTTGTCAATACGATAGTTAAACGGTTATAATAACTATAGGTTAACTTAACACGTCAGCTTTATACAACGTAACAATAATTCAATGCTCACTCAGAAAGCCGTGATTTCCTCGACAGTCAAGGAAAGACTGACTAGCGGAACAACAGATATTACAAAACAATAATGTGGTGTCGATAGACTTCCGGAAACCGCCCAGGTAGGTACCACCACAGCTCCTCTTTTTGTCGCCAAACAGCAGTGTGCAAACAATACGGTGTTCCTGTTTAAAGTGTGTTGTAGATAATGAAATTACTAGGGTATCGAGACAACACTTTATGTCACAAAGCGATGAGCAAAACGTGTTGCTGTGTATATCATTCTAACTAGGGCCACGATGTTATATACACACACGTATCACTTATTATTGGACGTCTCGCTCATGTCGTAGATTCGTAGAATAAAAAAAGGACAGTGTTGCCACCTATGTCATTCCTTGTTTTATAGTCAACTGATCAACTGAACGAATATTTTAGATACTTTTTATTATGTTGCTGCTGCTGATACAATTTTTACGATTCACATTCACAAAATTTCATATGTGCCATATTAAAAGAAGAAACAATAATTGAAGTCTAACATTTTACAATTTCGGGACAGTGTTTTTATTTATTTCCTGAACGTATACATCACTTTTTCCTTGTTTTATATCCACGCTTTTTTCAGAGCGGCACCATTTCAATGAATCTTTTTTGTTAATTAAAATGTATAGAGTTTTCTTGCATAAAATAAAAAAAAATAAAGCTAATTGATTTGTTATAGCTCCAACTTATCACTTAAAGACTTATTAAGAAATTTATTATTCTATTACAATAGACATTCATTTATCAAGCATTGAACGTTTATGAAATTTTCGAAAAGATAACAAGTAAACATATATGTAAATATATGTGTATATATGTATACATCACCGCTTACCATCAGGTAGGATCATGTTAATTGTAATATACATTATACGAGGAGGGATCAAAAAGTAGTGAGAACGACATATCCTTGGTAAGAAAAAAATAAATACTGGCATAGCTCAGATACATATTTGTAATGTTAATAAAGAAAAAAGTTTCGATTGTCTTTTGTTTTTTTCTGAATGTAGTCGTTTGTTTGCTTCGTGTCGGAACGTGTTCTCGACAATGGAGAAAAACGAAGTGCGAGCCGTTATTAAATAGCTCTGTTTAAAAAAGTTACCGACGCAATAGATTCATTGCGTTTTGGAGGCAACATTAGAAGAGTCTGCTCCGCCGTATTCAACTGTCGCAAGGTGGGCTTTTCAATTTTGAGTAGGTATAACGAGCACGGAAGACGAACATCGTTGCGTCCGTCCATCGACGTCAGTCACCCAAGAAAATGTTGCGAAAGTCGAGAAAATTGTATTAAACGATCGAAGAGTTACCATCCGATACTTAATTCAAGAAACGGGCATTTCATATGGAAGTATTGAATCCATATTGAAACTATCTTTGAATATGAGAAAAGTCTCCGCAAGATGGGTGCCGAGAATGTTAACCGACACTCAGAAACAAAATCGACTTGACATTCAGAAGATAGTGTTGGACAAATTTCAAGAAGATTCTGAAAACTTTTGGTCTCGTTTCGTAACAATGGACGAAACATGGGCCCATCATTTTGATCCCGAGGCAAAACAGCAATCTTCGCAATGGAAACGGCCATCATCACCGACTCCGAAGGAGTTTCGTGCCGTGGCATCGTTTGGCAAGGTTATGGCCTCAATATTTTGCGACTCAAAAGGGATATTGTTGATTGATTACCTGGAGCGTGGAACCACTATTACAGACCAATATCGCCATCAAAGAGAAAAGGAAAGGAAAACTTCGAAGGGGCGTGATGTTTCATCACGACAACGCACCCGCGCACAGGTCGGCAGTTACGATGGCTGCCATTCAGTAAGCTGACTTCGAATTGGTTGACCACCCCCTTATTCACCGGATCTGACGCCTAGCTATTTTTGTCTGTTTCCCAAATTGAAAGAATACTAAAGAGGAAACAGGTACGAAGACTATAACGACGTGATGGATGCCGTGGAGAACTTTTTGCAGGACCAAGACAAAACTTTTTTTTTGAAACGGATTGAAGCATTGCAAAAGCGCTAGGATCGGTGTGTACAGAGACTCGGAGACTATGTAGAAAAATATGTTACTAAGTTATCAATAGTCATTATATTCTATCTCATTCTCACTACTTTTTGATCCCTTCTCGTTTGTATAACATAAAATATAAATTTTGATTGCGCCTACCATTTGAGTTCTCAAGATTCACAGAGAGATATTCCTTACCTATCTACGTCTTACACCATCAATAAAAAAAGTATAATTATCCATTAACTATTAAAAAAAAACTGTTATTTAGTTAATAGTTATTTAAAAAGTTTAAAGTTAATAAATTAAAATAACAACTATTACTGATATAAAAACTGCTTAGTTTATATTGCATATAATTTTAATGTCCCTCCCTTGCGTCTAAATTATTTCAACATAAAATTAGCTCGAGTTCCCTTTGATCATACCTTGTAATAAAAAACTTTGATAAATTTATAAAGTTCATCCTTTTAAACCTGCTGAACTGTGCCGTTTCAAAAGTCCAACAAAAATATTAGTGAACTTTTTGAAAAGCCATAACTGTTAAATACACATAAAAAATATCAAAACGATAAGTAATAATTCTTTACAATGAGATTTTATGAACATAGCATACACATATATAAATATATATGTTACTGCTTTAACCTGACATCATCATAAATATTGCTTTATTAGTTAACTATTAGATTAACTCTAATCGCAGTACTTTTATTATTGTTACAGATGTGAGGACAAAACGCACACAATTTAACTGGTAAGTACATTTCTAATGATATAACAACATAATAAGTAATGTTTTTTAAACAATTTGTAATGAGATACCTGTTATTTTTTTTTTTATTGTATAGACTAGCCCTTGACTACGATCCCACCTAATGGTAAGTAGCGATGTAGTCTTTGGCGGTAAAGCGCACTAGTCTAGAATTAACCTATTCAGTTAACCTCCATTCTGACGGTGTAAATAAAAAGCTTGTTAAAACACAGTACTTTTATGCTTAACAAAGCTAGATCGCCCTTCAAACCGACGCAGTGATGATTGCATACTACTGCTCTCGGTAGTAATAAACGTTGCTGTAGTACTTGTTTTACAAACTCACAAAATACCACCACCACCCCAGTAAAAAGTAGTGAAGTTAGAAAGAAATCATTGGGGTGTTTAAAATATTTTTCGTAAATAAATTACACGTATATTTATAAATTATAAAGTCTAAATTGACTCCTAACGGCAGAGAGACTGGCAATATCACACCACAAGGCCAGAAGAAGGCCAAAATTGACCAGATTTTTTTTTTCAAAAAGAATTAGTGCTTGACCACAATTTTTACTGCTAGTAGGTCTCTATTGCCGGTGACCGCCTAAGTAGCTACTACTGCAGCTCTTCCACAATTTTCTTTCTACCTCTTACAGTAGTGTGCAAACATGTTCTGGCTTCAAGGGCTTTGTAGTTAGTGAAATCACCTGGGGTAACAAGACAACATCTAGTGTCTCAAGGTGACGAGCACATTATGGGGCAATTTATATAATCCCAACAAGCGACACGTTATCATTGGGTGAACGTCTCCCTCCCGTCTTCGTTTAATAATAAAAAAGAAAACCATCCCACCTGGTGTTAAATGGTGGTGTAGCCTGAGGTGGTAAATCGTTCTAATCTAGTAACATCATATTCACTATTCTTAAATATAAAGCACGTCGTAATTCTTGCCATCAAATACATGATATGTTGTGGTACATCACCGCTTACCATTAACTAAGATTATGGACAAGGTCTAGTCAATATAACTTGAAAAATTAGATTTTATCACTATTGAATTTAATATCATTATTTTCGGAAAAAACAAACGTTTATGGAAAATAAATCTAGACGTTATTTCTACAATACGTAATTTTAAGGATCAAGGGTGACAGACGAGAAGATTATATAGATATTGGGATAAATCTGATACCGTCTGGAGGCACCCGCTCGGGGATCATTTCCAATATACCAAGGAATGGGTGATCAGGTGTTATATTCAATGGTAGAACGATTTTCGTCTCAATACGTATAGTACATATTAATATTTGCATGTGAAATCGAAAACAATACATAAGAAATGAAAAGAAATACAAAAACCTACTTTCAATAGAAACTTTGATATCTACGCTTTTTTTTTATTATCGCTACAATCTTTGTTTTAAACTAATACTTGAATCCGATATATTCAAGAGACGTGCAATGAATATAAAAAAAAGTATTATTTAAAATCTATAACAAGATTTAATGTTAAAATTTACTGGTAGATCTCTGTTGCCGGAGACTGTCTAGGTAGATACCGCTGCACCTCCTAGTTATGCTGTCAAAGGGTTCCGGTTTGAAGAGCGCTGTAGCTAGTGTAATTACTTGGGTAACGGGACTCAATATCTTATGTTTCAAGGAGACGAGCGTAATGTGGTGCTGTGTATAATATCCCAAATAGCGCCACGTTGTTATGAGCAGGCGTATCACTTACCATCAGGTGGTCGTGTTGCGCGTCGCGTCGCTTCTACTTTTTAAATTTTTTCTAACATTATTTCTATTTTTTGTCACATTATATCTGTACTTAAAATATACTTATGCTATCTAATTATCTGATATTACACAGAATACTATTGTGTACGTATTAAGTAATATTTACTTACCATTATTTCTTTTGTTTACTATCTTACATATTTTATGAAGTTACTTCTACTTAATTTATTTTTTATTTTCTCGGTTAGACTAGTTGTATCTAAGCCTGTCTCCTGCTCAAAATCATACCTCAACCCCTATGTATAGTACACTTCGTCAGCAATGAGGAACCGTTTCTTCTACGGAGTCATCACATTTTGCACGACGGGATCTCCCGACATTAGAAACGATTTAAATATTGGGAGAATCCGCCGTGCCCAGTGAATATCTGGGTTAACTACTCAGTTGGCTGAACTTTCCTTATTAATTGATATACTTCTTTTGCGTGCGGGAAAAATAACATAGCGATAGATGCGGTGCTACTTCATCTGGCAACTGACGCATCTCGAAGCAAACGGGCAATGTTAAATATATTTCATGTAACTTCATTTCTATTTATACATCTGAAGTAATTAAAAATTGTTTCAACATTTATTCAACGATTCCTTTGCTCAATATTTTTCCTTGGCCCGAGCTCAGTAAAGGTACTTCTTTCATTTTCAGCTTCTATTTAATGCTTGACTTTATTTTTAATGTACTAACTTACTAATTGCTCCATTTTATTTCACAAGTGAAGTATTGAAAAAGGAAACAAAAAGGTTGTAGTCTTTTGAAAGCCATTGTGTGTTTAGCAATTATTTTTTTTTAAGCGAAGTGACGACATGAAACTTTCACCTTATGATGTAAGGCTCGCCCATAGCAATGTGGCTCTTGTTACGATGGTAACTACTGCACCCTATTGAACACCAAGTATTAAATAACCAACCTTACTTGTTCCTAAATTATTAACGTTATCATCCACAAGTCTCGTGTTCATTTGGCCACTACTTAAAAGTCTTTTCTTAAGTATTAACAATAAATAAAATCGTATTATCCATAACTAAGCGCCAAAACAACTAGCTTATTATAAACATCTTAGAATATATTCACATGTATACTCTATATAGTGTATTCCAACAAAGTATTTATCGTAGATATAACTCATCAAAGAGTGGGACGAAATATACTAACATTGATGATGATGATATCTGACTGCTCAGGAAATTGGATTCGTTGACCAACAATAACCTACGTTAATAATTCTAAATGTTTTATGAAACGTTTTTCATATTGTTTAGGAATTTATGGGAAAAAAAATGTTTTAAAAATTTACTGCTATTTTTATATCTCATATATCATTCAATAAAAAAAATTGATTTTGCAATTTAATATCTATTTACTGATTTTTAACTTTTCAACCTTCATTGTCCTCACACAAAAATAAGTGAAACATTTATAGCTGTTAGTGGTTTCTCTTTGAGAATGTTCCCTCCTGTGTCGGTATTTTCATCTATTCGCGTACCCTTCCATATTTTCCTTTGTGTTAACAAAAGTTCTCGTTTCTTTTTTTATGTCAAACGTAATATATATGATGTGTCTTTCTTAAGTTTAAATATTACTGAAACCGCAGGGAAACTTCAGACCCAACGGAGACGATACAAAAGGACAAGCACCCTCGTCAACATACGAGAAAATGACAAGAACTTCCGTTCTAACCACTTTGTATCGACTCGGGGGAGCCAAGAGAGATATTTATTTTATTTACAATAAACTAAAAAGGGTCGAGCCTTTTACCGTTTATAAATGTAATACTTTTCATGTATAAATATACAAGTTGGGAAAATTCTACTCAATGCGTTTAACTTTCGCTGTACTTTTTAATATTTTAACCGCTTGCTTCTATAACACATTAGTGCCTTCTTTATCGCGGCATTAATTATGTAAATGCTCAATATTTCTATCCACATTAAAATTTCCTGTCATCCTGTAGTTACATTATTTACAATAGTTCATTATAATACTTATGACAACATAAGAAAAAATAGTAGTGAAAAATTAATTTGTGATAAAGGTATTTCCTTCGAGATTAGGAATATCTGCTATAAAGGTAGGACATTTAAATTGAGAAATCATTGTACGACACAAACAAAAGATTAATCTCGGCTCCGCAAAACGACGGGCTTTTGATGATAACTTCGCCTTGGCGTCGGCAAATACAGCATTATTCGAATAATACGTACTCTCCATAAATTTTCTGTTCTTTTTTGTCATAATACTAAAAAAAGATCATTGATAAAGATTACTAAAAAATACAATACTAGGGGGGATCAAAAAGTAGTGAGAATGAGATAGAATATAATGACTATTTGATAACTTAATAATTTATTTTTGTACATAGTCTCCGAGTCTCTTCACACACCGATTTCAGCGCTTTCCCAAGGCTTCGATCCCTTTCAAAAAAAAAAAGTTTTGTCTTGGTACTGCAAAAAGCTCTCCACGGCATCCATTACCTCGCTATCGTCTTCGTACCTGTTCCCCCTTAAGTATTCTTCCAATTTGGATAACAGATAAAAATCGCTAGCCGCCAGATCCGGTGAATAAGGGGGGTGGTCAACCAATTCGAAGCCAGCTTACTGAATGGCAGCCATCGCAACTGCCGTCCTGTGCACGGGTGCGTTGTCGTGATGAAACAGCACACCCCTTCGAAGTTTCCATCTCCTTTTCTCTTTGATGGCATTCATCAACTTGCGAATTAAAGCCGCATAATATTGGTCTGTAATAGTGGTTCCACGCTTCGGGTTATCAATCAACAATATCCCTTTTGACTCCTAAAATATTGAGGCTATAACCTTGTCATCCGATGCGACGGCACGAAACTCCTTCGGGGTCGGTGATGATAGCCGTTTCCATTGCGAAGATTGCTGTTTTGCCTCGGGATCAAAATGATGGACCCATGTTTCGTCTATCGTTCGAAACGAGACCAAAAGTTTTCAGAATCTTCTTGAAACTTGTCCAACAATATCTTCGAAATATCAAGTCGATTTTGTTTCTGAGTGTCGGTTAACATTCTCGGCACCCATCTTGCGGAGACTTTTCTCATATTCAAAGGTTGTTTCAATATGGATTGAATACTTCCATTTGAAATGGCCGTTTCTTGAATTAAGTATCGGATGGTAACTCTTCGATCGCTCAATACAATTTTCTCGACTTTCGCAACATTTCTTTGGGTGACTGATGTCGATGGACGGCCGCAACGATGTTCGTCTTCCATGCTCGTTCTCCCTACTCGAAATTGGGAAGCCCACCTTGCGACAGTTGAATGCGGCGGAGCAGACTCTCCTAATGTTGCCTCCAAAACGCAATGAATCTATTGCGTCGGTAACTTTTTTAAACAGAGCTATTTAATAACGGCTCGCACTTCGTTTTTCTCCATTGTCGAGAACAGGTTCCGACACGAAGCAAACAAATGACTACATACAGAAAAAACAAAAGAGAATCGAAAATTTTTTTCTTTATTAATATTACAAATATGTATCTGAGCCATGCCAGTTTTTATTTTTTTCTTACCAATAAGTATATATGTTGTTCTCATTACTTTTGATCCTTCCTCGTATATGAACAAAAATTAAACGAAACTCAATAAGCATTTCTTACCGTACTGTCCTATATTTTTCAATTCATACGAAACAATAATTTCAAAATTATTTTTTATTCGACAAAGCGACGAGACGAGCGAGAGTTTCAGTTAATGGTAAGTGATAAGCTTGCCCATAAAATATGACACTAGTTAGGATAGTATACACAGCAACACATTGCGCTCGTCGCCATGAGACATAAGAATTTAAGTCTCGTCATCTAAGTAATTTCACTAGCTACAGCACCCTTCAAACGGAACACAGTAATATTTACACAGTACTTATTGGCGGTAGAAATAGGCGCTGTCGTGGTACCTAATTAGACGGTCTGCGGCTAAAGAGACCTATCACCAGTAACATGACTCTTTATCGAAGAAAGAATTCAAAATTAGATTTCTGTATTAATAGTGTTTATTAAGTTATACATAGACATTAAAAAAATATGCTTCATTAATTTAGAAATATCATAGTGTTATTTATTTTAAAATAATATAAGAAGACATTACAATGTTTTGACAAATTTAAGAACTAAGATGGAGTACCAGTAATTCTTTCTCTTATTAACTTCAAATCCCTAAAGGAATGAAAAACGAAGCAGATACGACTCCGATTGCTATATTTAATGTTTCGTTTATTGAAAATATAATTAAATAGCATAACATATAAATTAACTTTTCCCGTTACATTTATCTATTTTGAAATAAACAAGGCAAAAAAAATTCATATTTAAATACCGAAAAAGAATTCATTAAATAAGATCATAAAGCAAATAACTCTAATGCTGTTAATACTCGTTTTGTTTTCCTAATTAAACTTCTCTATTATTAATTTCAATAAAATCAAACAAAACACTTAAAAAAAAAGGACAGTTTTTCAATATTTCTTTTTGTTACCTAACCTATTAACAAAAAATTTCATAGAATTAATTGTATTCATGGAAAAGCCAAATTAATGGTAATACCAACATGCATGCGGCTGTACTAACGAGGAACAAAAAATGTTGTTAACACAAACATAAAAAAAAATGGAAATATATACCATAAATTTAATAAAAGCAAAGCATGAAGATCAAATTATATTTCCACAGCTACTTTTAAGGGCCTTCTCTCACAACGAGAGACTCAAAGCCATAATCCATGACGTTGGTCAAGTGCGGTATAGAATATATCGCATGACGTCGAAATTGAAATCTGAACCTATACATCTTTAAATCCCTCTTCGAATACCATATGGCATACAACTACTTACCTTGGCTCTTCAAATCCGGAGATTGTTAGCTCTGAAAATAGTCAAACCTTTTACGCAACGTCAAGTAGTTCCTCGGCGGATGTGATGTGTGAATCCACTCATGTTAAGTAACCAAGAGTTCTGTCTTTTGACAGTACGTCTTTTATCTTCAGCTTGCTAATCATAATCAACTGCAGAAAGTTATATTGAAAACCAAATCATTCACCCAAGAAAATGGTAGGTCTTAGTTGCCGGAGCACGTCTAGGTAGGTACCACCGCAGCCCTTATTTCTCTGCGCAAACAGTACTTTACAAAGATTAGTGTGTTCCGGTTTGAAGGGAGTTGTAGCTAACATTAGCTACAACTCTCTCACCGTACGTTAGAAATTACACGATTACTATGGTATTGAGACAACATCATTTGTCTCAAGATGACGAGCACAAGGTAATGTAGTGTATAGCATGTTAACTAGCACCACGTTGTTATGGGTAGGCGTATCACTTATCATCAGGTAAACGTTCCGTCCGTCTCGTCGCTATAATAGATGATGGAGTATCTACATCGATATTGTTTCAAAAACCAACTTTCCTCATCAGAAATCTGGAACTCGAAGGGCGGTAACGATAAAATAGTAATGTCCCTTGAGAAGCATCCGATTGTTGTAATGGAAGGCCCTGCACAAGCTAGACCTATATTTTGGTGAAGGTCCGCACGGAAATCGATAGATATGTCGAGGGCATAAAGTGCAGCGATGTCGAGATAAGGATGACCTATGGCCGTGAACGTCTATAGTCTGATGACGAAAATTTCCAATAAAAAAAAAACAATGATCACTTACCCGCAAAAAAAAATGTGAATAAGAATTTAAACGAAAAATCAGTTACAAAATATAAAAGAATTCTAACGTGTTAATAAATATCGAGTATATACTCGCCGGTACCACCACTTCTCGACATCCCCTTCACGATGAGTAACGATGCAAAAAGCGTATGTATACAGCTCTTGAACCGGTAGTCGGCATATATCAATGAAACATTTTATAACAATTTTTAAGAACAATCCTTAAGAATTTTTTAAATTATACAACAATTATATCCATTCCTTACCAAAAAAAAAATAGTATAAGTACTTTGTGAGAAGCAATTTTCTTCTCGTTTATTTACATTTTTAAATTTACGATTTGAATAAATTTGTTAACGTTTTCACCCCGCAGTTTATGTCAAATAAATTACGTTGAAAAAGGTTTATGGAAATCATTTTCTTTTTGGGAAGTATATACGTGTCTCTTGATTTTTTTTACTCATTATGTGGCAATGAAAGTCTTTTTTATGTATTTTAATTTTATATATTCTAATCTATTACGTACACACTAGTATACAAGATTTTTTTTATAAAAACTACACAATTCGAACTTTTTTATAGAACAAGGAAACAATAATTTGCTAATCGGTAGGTCATTAAAATTTAAATAAAAAAAATTTTTAAAGTAATGACAAAACGTACTTGTTTCGTCAGTCGAGACAATTAAAGTCATTCGAGGTTGAAAAAAGCCTTGGGAAGAAAATCCTAAGAAAGGAAGTGAAAATAAATTATTGACGAATCTATGTAAATTTTAGTGATCCTTTTAGAAACTGAGGGCCCGTGCTTATAGTCTACTGCTAAAACGGCAGAAAATACATATATATCACCACTATATACTAACATGTGAAAAATCGATTATTTCAATTTCATACAGAAAATTTATTATATTAATCAAAACCCTTAGTTTATGGTATAGACCATTGTCAAAATAGTTTATACATCAATGTCTAACACTGACGTACGCAAATTGTTCACAGATTTCAAAATGTGTCTTGGAACCGAAAGACAAAGAGATTGTAAAGATATAACATTAAAATTTAAACCTATCATATATCAGAAGCTAAATATCAAATACCACCAAAATATTTTTTTATGTTATTTTTTCAAAGATAGTTTTCTTTGTGACGTTTTATAAAATACGATTCGATCGTTGTCTTTAATAATCTATGTCGCACGGTTTTCTAGCAAAGAATGCTACCCCAGCATTAAAATCCGAGTTTTGTACCTTCATAAATGCCATGATTAAGTAAGTAAATTATTGCTATTTTTTTTATTGGTAAAAGAATATCAGACAGAAAAATACTGTCATAGATAAAATTCGAATAATTTCCTTGTTTTAATACCTTGAATTGTGAACCTATCTGTAAAACACATATGTATTTCTCTCGTCCTCAATTCTTAGAGCAAATCATGTTGAAATGAAGATGGGTGCGGATATTGTACCTCCTGTGTAAGACGGGTATTTTAACATGTTTCGCAATTAGAGAACACAAAGCACAAGCCTAAGCCCGTCAAGGGAGCACGGTGCTCCATATACTCGTTTCGCATTTCAAATTCAATTAGCTTCCCAATCGTGAGCACACTGTAACCTACCATACAACCGTGGGAAAGGATAATTGTACCGACTCGAAACCAAAGCCGGAGAAATTTCCTGAACAAAAGCCATTCGTAATTAACTAAGGTAATCTACAGACAGTTTGTTGCAGCTCTTGATAAAAAATCTGTTAAAAGTTTAACGCCTCTATCTATTTATAACTGCGAAGTTATTCCGGCCAGAAGAGCAGGACATGATGGTATACACTGAACAATAATGAATATATGTACATGACTAGAGTCGTTTTTTTTATTTGTCTTTTCTCGTACAAAGCGATGAGACAAGCGAAACTTTGACCTGATGGTAAGTGATACGCTTGCACATAACAACGTAGCGCTAGTTAGAATGATGTAAACTGCACCATATTGTGCTCGCTGCCATGAGGCATAAAATGTTAAATCTCGTATCCTTAGTGATTTTACTAGTTACAACTCTTTTCGTATTGGAAGACAGTAATATTTGTATGCAACTGTTTGGCGGATGAAATAGTAGCTACGGTGGTACATACACGTAAACAGCCCCCGGTAACGTAGATCTACTATCAATAGTTATTACTTTAATGAATAATAAAACCCGGAGTGAACTAATAATAATAACACGCTTATCTCGAATACGAAATATAAGGTCATCATCGTATAACTGCATCTTCAGTATCATTATCAATCGGAAGAAGCCCACTGAAGCCCAAGAAGAACATAGGGTTTTCACAAAAGATCTCCACGTCGATTTATCTTAAGGAGCTCACAGTAAGTTTAAATTGAAAACTCATAGCAATTTTTCATAATCCTTTAAATGGAAACAACCGTCGATTAATTATAAATTTAGTAGTATAGAAATATTAATTGGATTAAGGTTGTTAAGAATTTTTATTTGTGTACTTAAAACGTAAAAAATTTAAGAAAGTTTTAGTCAATTTGAGCAAAAAGCAAACAAACGCATTATTCTCCCTTGAAATCATTGTTCAAGTTACAATTAGGTGATGGAAATATCAAAAGGAAAAAGATTGCCGGCTAATAAATTTGAAGTTGAATGATTGACAAACATTTATTAAAGCCGATACTACGCTTAAAAACGTTTAATGACTGAAATTAATAATCATAATTTGTCATTATGATTTGAAGAAGATAATTTTTACTTAAACTCCTTAAACAGAGTGATATTAACTAACATTCGTTACAGAAATAGTTCATATTTTATATAAGCTCTTCTAAGGACTGACGGCCGATGGGCCAGTAAGACCCTCGAGTGGCAGTAGTGTACCGGTAGATGTAGTGCTGAGAGGCCCCACGCAAGGTGGTCCGATGATCCGATAAGGGTTGCGGGAAGCCACTAGCTGCGGGTAGTGTAGGCCCGATCAAAGTGGAGACTATCCCCAGCGATGGGCGTTATCCGGCTGATAATGTCACGTAATAAGCTCTACAAAAATATTTATAATTTCATTAACAGGAAAATGTATAGATTTAATTAGAGCTATAAAAAATTTTAAATCACTAAAAATATTTTTTATTAACTGACAAGACAAACCGAACTTTCATCTGATAGCATCTGATAGTAGTGGGGCTAGTTAGGACGACATACACCGCACAGTATAGTGCTCCTCGCTTGAGACAAAATAAAGAACATGTTGAATTTCGTTACCCCAGTAATTACACTAGCTACAGCACCTTTCAAATTGGCCCACAGTAATATTTGGGCATTACTGTTTGGCGGCAAAAATAGGTGCAGCTGCGGTATCTAGTTAGACAGTCTCCGGCAACAGAGTCCACAAGTAAAGTATAAAATATCATCAAATATAGTTTGTGATGATAAATTATGTTATACGACACATTTAGGTTTTGAGAACACTATACGTCGGAATATTTTATATGATTAATGATACCTTTACTCCAACGTCTTAAATAATCCTAATAATACATAAATATGATGAAAAACTCGAAAATCATTATAACGTTTATTGAAAGTTATTTTATCAATATATTTAAATCGTATTTAAAATGAAGTAAAACGTTGGTTTTACAAACCAATACAGCCCAGTTACCAGTAATTATAACATTCATTATATACTCACTATTCCCACACTTAATTTAATACTGTTTACTAGTGGTTGTTTGTGATTACACTGTTTCCGTTACTTAATTAATCGAGCTTTTAACAATTAAGTGTTCAATTGTTTTAGTAATGTCAAGCCAGGGCAGAATACGAGGACTTGGCACAAGGGGTCAATGTACTGAGTCCTGGATCTTTTTGTATAATGTATTTTTTTTTTAATCTAATATACTGTAACTTTAGTTTTTTTTAGACGAATAAATGGCTTACTATTCTTATTATTTGTCGGAGACCGTCTTGGTAGGTCACTACAGTGCCTATTTCTGCCGCCAAACGGTACTGTGCGAACATTACTGTTACAGATTGAAGAGTGTAATTACTGGGGTAATGAGACTCAACATCTTATATCTCAGGCGACAAGCACAATGTTGTGCAATATATACAAAAATGTAACTAGTGTTAGAAATATTAAATCTGTCATTAATTAGATTTTAATAATAAGAAGTACCTCCAGTAATTTAAATGTCACTGACTGGCGCCACGTTGTTATGGGTGGGCGCTATCGCTTACCTTCAGGCAAACGTTCTGTTCGTCTTGTCGCTTAATTGAATAAAAAAATATATATACCAATTATTATATATATTACTAAGATTCCAATGATGTTTCTAGCGATTGTTTCGTTACCAAAAAACAACATATCACGATAGTAAATACACCAATTTTTATCATTACAAGATTTTTTAGCATTTACGGATTATAATATTGATATGATGAAAATATATTTTTTCTATCATAAAAAAACGTCATTCAAAGGTTAATTAACACCCATACCAGCTTTTGAAAAGCTACTTAAAGAAGAAGTTATTGTGTCCATTAAATCATTGAATTCATTACAAGGGTTACGGGCAAACGTAATGGGCTTAACTTTACCAAAGAGACTAAGTTTTCATTAGAGCTTTTCAAGTTTCGTAACTTTAACAATAAAATCACATAAAACCGAAACAACTGAAGAAGGGTATTCCAGTAAGGAATAAATTGATATTTAATGTACATATTATTTCTTTAAAATTTTAATAAAAAACCTGAATTAATGGTGTTTAGAACGGAGACCGTCTACGTAAGTACCACCGCAGTGAATATTTCTGCAGTCAAACAGCAGTGTGCAGACATTACTATGTTCCGGTTTGAAGGACGCTGCAGCTAGTTATATAAGGAGACTCAACATCTTCCGTCTCAAGTCGACGAGCGCAATGTGGTGCTATGTATATCATCTTAACTACCGCCAGGTTGCTATGAGCAGGCGTATTACTTACCATTGGGTGAACATCGCGCTCGTCTCGTCGCTTCGTTAAATAAAAAAAACATTGTCTTTTTTGTATACACATAATATTTAAAATTTCCATATTTTATATGATATGGGTATAACAAACACCGTTTGCCCGTGTCGTCTAGCATTAGTTAGCAAACACCACACAAATCTGCCCGACAGCCATATCTAAATGTTATTAATGTTGTCTTTAGCTGGTATCATATGTCCCGTGACATTATATTAATTATAACACGTTATAAATGAATTTGAAAATTAAATTAATTCGTGTGTAAATCATTAAGCTTGAAATTATTCAACTGAAAGTTTGATTTTTTAACAGACGCTATATTTACTATAGCTAGTGGGGTAACGAGACTAAATTCCTTACATCTCAAGGCGATGAGCACAATGTGATGCTTTGTATAACATATCACGAAGAGGGTTAACTCCTCAAAACAGGCTATTAGCGTTGCTCACCTCGTATAGCATGTAAGATGGTGACCGCATTCAATTTCCCTCCTTACCCGCTTTTCGCTACACACCGATATATTGAGAGCGATATTATTGAGAAATCAAAGAAATATCCATTTTATTTATTTTTTATGTTATATAACCTAATGCTTGACTACGATCCAACAAGATGGAAAGCGGAGATATAATCTAAGTGCTAAAGCGCACTAGTCTAGAAGAAACCTATTCACTCCTCTCTTGAAGACTCCTACGTCATAGCTGGACGCAAATACTGACGCCGGCATACTATTCCATTCTTTCGCTGTTCGCAGTATGATGTAAGAATTAGTGTGAAGGACGAAGCTAAATGCTTTGTCCTAACGCGCGGAATATCGACAACGTAGGGATAACGCGAGGAGTAACGCGGCGTCTGCTTTCTTCATTCGTTCGTCGTACATTTAAACATTCATTCACCAATCCACGGAAGAACTGCAAGAGTGGAGGACACAACACTTTCATTCACGCGCGCAGCCATTAGTGTAACACACAAGTCTTCTTCTAAAATATGTTATCCAATTTTGCAAGTTTTATTTTGGCGATTGCTTTTCGGCATTACACTGGGCCTTCTTATAAAAAGGAACTCAAAACATTTAGAGGAGCTATCATGCTACCGTCGGAGTTGCAGACCTCTCTTGGATAGTGGATCGTGCCGGACCAAAGAGCAATAAAGCGCAAGATTGAATTGGTTCATGCAAGTTTTTGACTGTAATCGGCTGCGTAAATACCATTGCTAATAATTTCCAGCCCACACATACAAATTTACACGTGAGTACTGCATCTTTCATTTGTCCCCAAAATGCGGTTGTCTAACAATTTGCATAAAGACAATAATAGTGATACAATAATACGCAATTACATCAAAAAAATTTCTATCATATGTCAAGGGTAGAATGACAATCTTTCACATTATTAAAATTTATTTAATTGCAACAAAAATTTAAATGGTCAAAAACACGTCAACTTGAATTTGCACATTCAAGACACTACAAATTTATATTCATCTGAATATCTGAATCTATACATCTGAATCCGATTTATATAAATATTCTGTCTGCACTAATAAATTATTATTACTAGACAGTTCGAGGGTATCATTCGACAAAAATAATAATTTGTGTGTTAACTGTTTGCGCGCGGGGTATACTGTAGAAAACTGCAGATTCGGCACATGCAAGTTATGTACAAAAAAATATAATTCAATCATTCATACCAGTCGAGCCCGATCAACTATGCACCGCGCTACATTACGCTCTTGCTCGCACGGGCATACGCGGAGCGCGAACGAACGCGCGTCGCCGTTCCACAATAACGACGCACATATAGACGACCAACACGCACAGGCATCTTATTTGCAACCGGTTTTGTTATCATTGGCGTTAATAAAAATACCTGATTTGCGCAACAATTGTCATTTCGATTATGCCTTGCTGGACAGCAGCAGTGAGCGAACTTCTATAACGAAATCGTTACGGGATAAACTTAATTTAGCAGTATTACTGTCCACTCGCGAAATAAGAGATGTTGAAGATTCTATCACACATACGACAAACTTATGTGAGGTCGAAATCAAATCTTACGTCCACCCATACACTACGCGTTTACAATGCCTCGTCCTACCAAACATTAAGCGGACGGCGCCGCCGTTGCCGAAGCAAAGCGCGCGCGTGCGCACACTCGAAGGCGTCTAGCTGGCCGAACGCCACAACATTGACATTTTATTAGGCGCAGATATATTTTGGTATGTATTGAAAACGGACAGAATTTGGTTTCCAAGCGGACCTATTCTTCAAGATATGTTATTAGGTTCGATAATATTCGGTCCAATTAATTCTAATTCTCATAATAATTTCGTTTGTTGTACCTTTTCACAGTCAGCGGCGTAAGTTTTGAAAGTTAGCGGATGTAGGAGGAGTAGCGTACTCGCAAGGCTTATTTCGTTAGCAGTACGACGCGAGGTGATGATGGAAGATTCCACGTACGAAGCCCATTAAAATTTTCTCCGGAGAGATTAGTTCTTTGTCATTTTTTATATCTGAATGTCATTTTCTCGCTCTTGAAAAACCCTTAATGAGAAATCTTACTTATAAAAAGTTATATAGTGAATTTATTCAAGAATATATTAATCTAGGTCATATGACTCGTACTGAGAATTATGGCAGACCTCACTATGTTCTTCCCGAACACAGTACCACCATTAAACTACGAGTGGTATTTAATACGAGTTCGCCTTCTCCTTCTGGTGTGTTATTAAACGAATTACAAATGGTAGGACCGCCTACACAGGGAGATTTATTATTAATTTTGTTACGTTTTCGGCATCATTAATACGTCAAGCGAATTACTAACAAGGATTTTTATGTAGATGGTATGATTACGGGGCATGATGTCAAAGAAGTGATATTAAAAAATTGCGCATTAATTACTAAGGTGAAGCAATCAGATTGTTTCCCTTTACGCAAATGACTCTCTAACTTTAATTGCGACATCACAAAGGTAATTGGTTTAAACACAAATTAATCGATACTGTTTTGGTGCGATTCGGCAATTGTTTTAGATCGGCTACACATGGCTCCTAATCGATTAAAACCATTTGCGCAAAACAGAATAACTGAGATCCTTGACTTAACAAACGGGTGTTCTTGGAGTCACGTCAGTAGCGAACAATATCTCTACAGACTTAGTTTCGCGTGAAGTTCGGTTGCAAGACCATTCTTCTACGTTCTGGTTATAAGGGCCGATTTTCTTCACGACTATAATTCCCATGCTGGCGTATTTGATTCGAATACAGGAACGCAAAGAATAGATAAATCAAATCTATCAGAGATTAAATCAACGGCAATATTTTTTTTGACTACTAAAACATCATCAACGAAGTCATTATTCGCGTTCGCAAAGTGTTCACAATACAATCTCATGAGACGTGCAGGTGCATACATACAGGGTTCCATTTATAACACAGCACAACAAAAATAACCGTTAGTGCGGACCGCTGGTCGCGGACGAAATAAAAATTTCGGAGTTAATGTTTATATGATTTATGAGTTTTGCATATGATAAAAAACATCCTATTTTAATTTGTTTTAAACGTTGGTGTTTAATGTTTCTTTTTCGTCATGAACATAAACAATTACTGCACGCGGGAGGGGTTAATTCCTCAAAAGATCTTCGCCGTACTCGCCTAGTTTAGCATGTAAGAAGATGACCACACTGAAGTTCCCATCTTACCCGTTTTTTACGACACACCATTAGATTAGCACTTTCTATAAAGAAATTTTATTGAAAAATAAAAGAAATATTAATTTTTTTATATTATATAGCCTAATGTTTAATTTCGATCCAATAAGATGGAAAGCGGAGATATAATCTAGGTGGTAAAGCGCACTAGTCTAGAAAAAGCCTATTCATGAAAGCTCCTAGGAAATGAAAATACTAATGCCGACATACTGTTCCATTCCTTCGCTGTTCATAGTATGAAGTATGAATGACTACGAAGGACGAAGCTAAACCCTTTGTCCTACATCAAACACTAAGAGACTACCTTACGTCGGTGACCCAGGCTAATACAGTTTTGCACTTAGCAATTCCTGACTATCCCGTTACCTCGCCTTTCCATCGAGTCTAGAACAAAGTAAAAAAAAATCGCAGTGTGAAGTATTGTCGTACTCTCACAAGGATTCCCAGGATTCCTAGTTAATTAAATTTTAGTTGGCACTCAATCAATAAATTTTAAATGGAATTTCTATAACAAAATACAACTTTTTGTATAAACATAATAAAATTTATGTAGGTCGTTCTGCATATTTCATTTTAAATTTGCTATAGCGGTGTTTACGCTTAAACACTTTTTCCAATACATTGTTCCTGGAAATAATATCAGTTGAATAAATTGTTGAGAAGCCCAGCCCATACATATTTCGTAACAACTATTCAGGTTGTAATTCAAAAATGTTATACAAAAATTAATTTTGTTAACTTTGTGTGACTTTGATTATTGTTTTTAAATAGATATTAAATTTTCGTCTATTGAAAATTTTTTTTCGCTCAAGTTTAATTATTGTTATGCTCGGGTTATGATTTGATCGAGTAAAATGAACGTAAAACTAACGAAAACGCTTATTATTCCTGACAACATAAGTCCAAATAAAAGAAAACCTTCGCCAGTACAAAATCACTAGCAAAGTCGTATAGCATTCGTATCGCCAATATAAAATAATCTCAGTATCTCCTATAGAGAAGATTTGGACTTCGATCCAAAACGGGAACAAATTACTTGCTAGACGCCTATATACATAGTCGTACCCTTACCACTCCAGAACTTTCCAGAGAATATCACACTAGAAATATCCAGAGAAATCCATTTTCTGAGGCAATATAGATAGATTAGCACGGATGACTTATTCTTCATCTTTAACTCGTCACCGGATATCTGATTAACAGTATATCGTTCTCTTTTTCTCGAATGTTCTAGTACTACATTCGATTTCGATAATTTTAGTGACACTATCTTATTATAGGATGTTAAGGGTAAATAACTATCTTATAGGATGTATGTACCATTGACCACATACATACACTGCGGCAAGTTATACAGAACACCAAAGAATATAATTTGCCACTATGCTTAGTGTTCGTGGACTATGAAAAAGCTTTCAATTCTGTCGAAACATGGGCTACAGTCGCTCCAGCGGTGCCAAATGGACCACTGTTACGTCGAAGTTTTGCGATCACTGCATGAAATCGCCACTATGTCAGTCCGCCTTCAAGACCATCGCTCGAAACCTATCCAGTTGCAGCTAGGTGTGAGACACGGCGATATCCTATCGCCAAAGCTGTTCACAGCAGCGCTGGAAGACATCTTCAAGCTTTTGGACTGGAGAGGACATGGCTTCAACATAAACGGCAAGTACATGACCCATCTTCGATTCGCTGATAACTTCGTGGTCATGGCTGAGATCATGGAAGACCTTGGCAAAATGCTCGATGACCTCTTCAGAGCGTTCCGACGAGTGGTTCTTAAAATGAATATGGAGAAGGCAAATATTATGACTCACGCCCGTATTGTACGCACGCCAATAATGGTCCAGGGTTCTACACTAGAAGTTGACGTCAAATGCGTTTAACTGGGACAAACAGTCCAGCTAGGTAAGTCCACCTTCTTGGGGACCTTTGAAGGAGGCTTGTATCCGGCAGTGGACATCTATCGGCTGATAAATATAAGCTCATTATAAATTATTCAGCGCTCATATCAAACTGGATTAACCGAATGTGTATTTATGTATGGTGATACGTTCGTACAGTATACTCGTATTATCTCTCACAAAGGAGTTATTCCCACAAATTAGATTCCAGTATTAATATAATTTATACGACTTCTGTCTGAACGCCTTTGACTCGGAATGTAATCTCAGTACTTAGTTTTCACTCGTATACACTGGTCTCCTCACCTAAACGTATTATTAGTATTTCATGTTTTTACATCAAAAGACCTTATTAGATAAATTAATAAGACTGTCTCCTTTGCGCAACGACTGTTTTCTTTGTAACACAAGGGATCCCGGTTCGATTTTGTAACCAAATTGGATAGAAATGTTTGTAATTTTTCGAACCTATCTGAGTAGCTGCTATTACTCTCATACTGTAAATCTGCCGTTACAACAGCCTTGTTGAATTGTGGATTAAACCTTTAAGAGCCAAAGTCCAGTTCGTGCATGCTGCAGCATCTGCGGCGTCGTTATCAATAACACTATAAAATTAAGATCAGTTATTAGTCTATGGTCAAGTAAAGACAAGTTCCAGTATAACGGTGACGCAGATTAAGGAATTATTAGGACATGACTTAACATCTCTCAAGTCGTGGGGAAAGGCGATGTTATGATAAACTTTTATCACCTGTCAAGCTTCCGTTTAAAGAGGGCATTGACGGTGATGATGATACTACATGATATTTAATCTTAATGTAGTAATAACGTGTGTTGTGCTATAACCTGTTTGCGAGGTATGTTATGTGTGTTACTTTCCATAGGAACAATTGTCATGGGACTTTTCAATTTCCTACAGCAGACCGAGGGAAATAGTCGCTCTAACCTATATGTTTACAAACGTTTCATTCAATGCTCGCTACGGTTGAGAATATTTTGTTTGCAACGTTTTTTAATAACATTGTGATATTAACAATAACACTGTTATCTAATAACAATACCCCGATCACAGTCGCTTTATTAAATAAAAATACTATCTACACATCAATCACAAACACAAACAAAAATTTAGTAACTTTTCATAACATAAATAAAAACTGCAAGTGTAATAAGTACTTTTTTTTTAATTTTACTAATTATAAAATTAAGCATTAAGACTAAATACTTTTTCTTTGTTTCAGATGTTATATCGGAAAATACTTTTAAATAAATACAAGACTTCGGAGATATTTTGTCTTCAAAATGTAAGTAATTATGATAACGGAGTACAAAATCTGATGAGTGGATGTTTTTATTATTTTTTTTTTTTTTATGATTTGTGCTCGTTCAACATATTTACTTAACCTGACATTACATACCCTCATTTACAATTCACACATGCATATTGGATTTATGAAACGACACTTAACAGTATTACCAAATGTTTACATGTAACTTTTAACTTTTTTTTTTAAGGAATATCGCCACAAATAATAAAGTAATTTATTTCTTGAAATGTAATCTAGAAGCACTATATATACGACATTATTTTCGTATTCATCATACATAAGTTATTGACAAATTTACATAAATAAAATGTACTTGTTGAGCTATGTATCAAAACTTTGTGATCAAAATATCTTAGAATTAGAATTGAGTTAATTTTCGAAGGTATTAATTTAAACAATGTCGACGTTAAAAATTTCTGTACGGTTTAAAGTATTTGTAAGTTTAATAATTTATTTGTTATGTGTCATATTTATTTACATCGTTCTTACTACAATGGAAATTTAAATTGAGAATTGGTAACCGAAGATGAATTCCGGATAACTAGAGGTAAATTTGCATCAGGTATCGACGTCAAGTAACACGATATTGTGAAACCAGGATGATATTTGCTTGTTAACGATATTCTCCACCAGCTGCAGACTTAAATTGGATATATGATACGAATTTCAGTTTAAATTAGCAATAGGGTTCCACGGTTCGAAATAAAGGTACGCTACAAAGAGTTTGTTTTGTATTTATAAAGTTTTATAATTTTGATTGTATGTTGCGAAGAGAAATGCAACACGGGGGTTGTAATGGGGTAACATGTAAAATTAGTAACAGACTCACTACATTTCATGAAGAGAAAACAAAGTGCCTAAAGTGAGATTTCAAATCTCTTTAATGTTATTAACGGTACAAGCTTAATTGTATTACTTCCTTTAATACATTTCTTATTTATTTATTACAATTTCATTAGCAATACATATAATTATTAGGACCAAAAAACTGTACGTAGTTTTGAAATATTAGAATGATACCTTCATGATACCTCTTTATTACTTTAATCTACTTCACAAGTAAATAGTATATGATAAATACATATTATTATATAAATTCTAATACAGTGCCTTACCTATTAGGGATAAAAAGGAAATTTGTAAATAATTTACATATGATTAAAACTCACTAGTTACGAACACAATGTATACAAACTTTTATGAGCAGTGCGGATTATTTATCACCGAGTGAATATTCTGAACATTGGTTTGTTTATTATTAAGAAGAATATATGAATACTAAACTATCACAGAAGGGATACATTATTTTTCCTGCGAAAATTAGGTATTTCTATTCTTTTGTTCGTTTTCAGTGGCCACTCCATTTTATTATATAATAATGATAACAAACAAATGATTTGTCCAATAATGCCATCATCATCATCATCGTTTTTCACTGCTGAATAGTAATATAAATTACATGAAGTAAGCTTTAGTCCTTTGTATAATATATTGAATTGAATTTCCGACGAATATGTTAAATATTTTCATTAAAATTATTAAAAAGGTAATGTTATGACTATTTCGCTATTATTAAAGTCATATAAAATAGATGACGACATGAAATAGTATATATTATACAATGAGTTTATACAAGAAAAATTGTTGATCTAGAAAAAATCACGTAATCATCACACATTCATCATCAAAAAAATTGCGGGTCAGCAGGAAAACTGAACAGTAAATTCATACCGTCCCCAGTTTCGACTGAATTCATTTCAAAGTTTACTCTTCCCCATCAATCAAATTCCAATCTAAATTGGACAACATTCCCCTTTTATTCAGAGCCCCATTAAAAATAAAAGGATTTATCTAACTTGAAATAAAATAAATATTTTCTCTTATGATTGTAATTCTAAAAGTAAAAAGGTAATGTACATATTTATATATACAAATTTATCAACACTATGCATGGGAAAAGATAAACTGAAATTCAAAATTCGGGATAGAAAACACAACTGGAAAATCTTAAAATAAGAATAACGCTAATGGAATTGCTTTCTTGAAAATGGCGGCCTGAGAACTTAAGAATATTGAAATACTTTGCTCTATATGTTATTGCCAATTTCCAAAAGCGACGTCTTATTTTAAAAAGTATTATTTTGGTTAAAAACTAAAAAACCATTTAATGTTCTAATTATAATGAAAATAACAGAAAATTATTATAACAGTTATAATAAAAGAATAACTAATTTATATTCATCATCAAACTACTAAACTCTTAATTATTATAACATCTTTTTCTTTTTGTGCTTTTAAAACTATAACATTATAAGTACTTTAGAACGAAACTGAAACTGCATTGAACAAGTACATCGATCTTGTTAAGGTCATGGAAAACCGTTGGATGCGATGCAATGCGAGAGAAGCGGACAACGCTGGAAGAATCAGTGCGGAAATGTTTTTAGAGAGCCCTGTATCCAAATATCGATGTGTATTGGTTGACGATGAAGAAAAATTGATGAAGAAAAACTTTTATTTATAAAATCGAAGAGATTTGGTGTTGTTTTGACATTGGTAATAAAGTACGTTATTTATATATAAATAGCGCCATCTACAATCTTAACAGTAAACTTTGTAATAACAAGGTTTTACTTTTCAATGCCATCTTGTGTCATAAATGTGAACTGAACGAACTCTTTAAAGTTAAACAAAAGATGTCTCATTTCTATGATTATCAAAATATAAATTGAAATAAAGATTATGGAAAAAGAAACATTTTCTTTTTTTTTTTTCAAATAAAATATCTGAGTTTTAAAACTCTTTTTTATATATATTTTTTATTTTAATAGAGTTTTATATTACAGATTTTAAAAGTATAGTTCGTATTAAGTGAACAATCTTGCGTAATGTTATACGTTACTTAGACTTTTATTTGTTATTAATTTTGATTTGTGATGACAAATATTCTTTTTAATCATCAACATTCAGATTTTTTCTCTACTTAAAGCTATCTTATATCACACATTCAATACTATACACTAAATACTAACAAATTTAATATTTAACACTACATAAAATACATAATTTGAAGTAGTTTGCTTTATATGTTTTAACAAATTTTATTAATTTACGAATTGTTTCAGATGTTGGAAATATTTGATGTGATATTGTGTGTCGACATTTATCCGAGTTAGCGTCCTGCTCCCAATGCCCCGGCTTTCATCATGCCTCAATCCCCTTCACCGCGACTGCGTCATTACAGGTCCCCGACAATACCCGTGAAAGCTTAAAATTTCTTTAGTTATTAAACTGCATGCCTTATTGTTTTTCTTTCTACGCTTATATAACTGCATGGTTTAAGCTTTGCCCTTGTAGAATGTAATAATTTTAAACTATTGAATTAGAAAAATGCTGCTTTTTCTTTATCCTCTGTGCCTTTTTAATAACGTAATTTTAAATTTATAATCAAAAGATTTTACGCAATATTTGTATATAAAGATATATATAAAGATAATAACATCATATAAATTTAGGGCCAAACGCCAAAAATTTTTCAAATAGCAGTCGCATAAATCTTTAAAAACAGTAGGTAAAATAGGAAAAAAATATATATGTAAATAGGACATTAAAATTATATTTGTGTCATTATTTTAGGTGTCAGGATATTCACGTGTTAATATTTTTGTAATAATTGAGCACACAAATTTAAATATTAACTTTTAAAAAACTGCAATTATCGCACCTAATCTTCCATACGTTTTAATACTTAAGATATTTAATATTTTATGAGTTCAGGTCTACATTTAATATAACACACACAACTTATTATAAACACCGCCATCTACCGGTAGCAATAAAAAATTCAAGTGACATTTTCTCATGGAGAATTATATTTTAAGTATTTAAACAAAAGTCAAGTATGACAACGATTAACTAAGATATACTAAGAAAATGCCAATGACATTAGGTCGACTTTTACACGATGTGTATAAAGTTAATTAACAGACAAATATTTCTATTGATCGATGAGTATTTATTATTTCAGTACATGATAACAACTTATTTAATTTTTAAAATTGTCTTGAAACTAAATTGCTTCTTTCTGAAAGTCGTTTCATTTGCACGAAAAAAATATTTAGCAATTTTACTCGTAGTTGTATTTCACATTAACTCATAATCATTTAATTCAGTCTACACCAACAAACATGTTTATATTACACACATTGTTTATATTAAAATTAGTTAAATAATCATGACAAACGGACACAAGGGTAAGTAGTAGCAACTAATTAAATAATTGCACTATAAACTTAGATCGTTCTTAAATAACTTAGACACTATGACGGATACAATTAAAACATGTTAGAATTTATAATATTTAACAAATAATTTAGACAAAGCTATGTTCAAAAGATCAACTTGTTATGTATTTTCTTTCGTTGGAAGATTGTTGGATACCATCTAGGTTTAGGATACAACCGCAGCGGCTACTTTGCTAACAAGGGAATGTGCAACTTTGTTTCGTTCCGATGAGCTCTGTAGCTAACGATATTACTGGGGTAACGAGACGAAATATTATATCTCTTAAAGTGACGTGCACAATTGGGGGAAGTTATATCCTTCCTAACTAACGCCACTTTTATATTGACAAGTGGTAGCGCTTAGTATCTAGGTAACGTCTTACTTATCTCGAAAAAATGTAATAAATTTTAGTTTTTGCAAGATTTTAAATCAAATGCTGCAAAGTTTTGTTATAACTGCACGTTATATATGCTTTATCATAAGAATTGTATGCATCGAAGTAAACAAATCGAGATAGTTTTTCACTGAGCATATATCATTTGGAATAAACATATTCCGTTTCCATTTCAATGAATAATACTATTGATTCGTACACAGACAAATCATTTCAAGACGTACGAACTTACCCATTCGCGCTACATATCAATCTTATCTATATTTAATGCAGAACAATATCATCACAATAACACGTCTACAATACGATGGTTCTGTTCAGGATATACGATACATACAAGTACAATACGAACGCTCGAACTGCGATAAGCAATATCAAATATCCAATTGAATATTTTCACTATTGTCACTATAACTAACCGATATATATTTTGTTATTCAAGTAGAAAACAATTTATGAAACAATTATGTTATGTCCATTTATTTATTCACGAAGAAATCAATCGAATAAAACAATAGCGTTTCATACAAATTGTTCAAATGATAAAATTAAACAGTAAAAAGATAGTCACTTTCTTGATATTTTTATTTTTTAAGCCTACGACCAAAATATACTTTTTTGCAAGACAAAATTATCATCAATGTTAGACGTCTACGTTAAAATTCATCAATATAATAATAAAGAATTTTAAAAGATAACTTTCCCTTTCCTAATTAGTTAAAAAAAGGATAATATTCATGTGGCGCCATAGTCGTTGTCTATTGGTAATATGATACACTAAGTAGACAGGCATGGGAGTGGTTATTACTTAATATCGAGCCGCTAGTTCAGTTATCAGCCCGGCGATGCGAAAACAAGGGCTTGATACGCGGTTTCCAAGCTTCGTGTATACATAACACACCGTAACCTGCTGCTGTCATGTATCCATATACGTATTTCCATAACAATAAAGCGTGAGTTTTTAAAATAAAACAAAGATTAATCACTAACAAAACGTTTACTAACTAATTATTATATGCTATCTTTATCAGTCATTGTATCTCTAAATGAAATCATGTTAAATTGTGTTTATTTGTTTACTAGGACGATGACCGCAATATGTTTCGTATGCAACTTGCCGATTTTATCTCATCAAGTCGGTCTGGTATGGGCTGGTGGCAACGGCTGGGACGAGTTAACTCGTTCAACGTTAGAAGAATCCACACTAAGGCAACGGCTTGGCAGTCGCAGGGACTCGGCCGCTCAGGTCTCTTGCCTTTCTCCACCGGAACCAGATGTCGCCGATCAACCACGAGGTTAATTTTTGACTTTTGTGATATAATAAATTACGAATAATATTATTAGTTTTACATTTTACAAATATGTTTTTAATATTTTAAATGTTTTTATAATAGGAGGGCCACGACGACGTCGTTCTTCTCTGGCCCAACTAACAGATATATTACGCGAGTGGGGTGGCGGAGGCAGTCAACCACGGCGTCAGAGGGCCCCGTTGTCCAGACGCGAAACTTTAGCAGACTTAGCGCGGTCGTTACCATGGGCTCGTCACGAGCCACCCCCTCGGCGCCGAAGGGACTCTTCAGCGGATTCAGGAATAAAGTCAATGGCTTCCAAACGACGCGATTCAAAAGTTGCGCCTCCAGATTTCCGCTCAGATTTTCCTACATGGGAGCGCAAAGATTCTACCGCGGTGCCTTCGAGAGAGCGCCGATTCAAAAGACGTAGTTCTGGCGACGATAAGGATCGCAGAGATTCTGTAGATGGTCACCGTCATCATAGACGCGACTCTGTGGCAGTACCACCTCCGCGTATTATTGCAGCTCACAAAAAAAGACGTGCTTCTCCGCCAACACCGGCACCACCGTCGTTCGTTGACGCATCATCTGATCCAGGTCCTTCGACACAACCTCCTTCAGTGACCATAGTGTCCGTACATGAACCAAGTCGTTCAGACGGTGAATGCCAACCCATGACTATGCCGACTATAATAACATCAGCTGTAACCCCTTCACCAACTTCACCTACCACTCCTGCGGTTAGTACAACGCAAACAACTCAGACGACTCAAATAGCAACAGCTACAACACAAGGTACTCAAGTTACCCCTAGTGGAAAATCGCCTCCTAACATCGGAGGGAGAAGGGACTCTACTACACAATGCGGTCGAGCTCGAAGAGACTCACGAGCAGCAGCAAGCCCTGAACGAAGGCTTGGACGCTTGCAACGACAAGCGACTGCTTTTGACGATCCTACTGGACCGCCGGGAACTAGACGCCGTGATTCAGGTCCTTCTTTGGGTCCTGATGATGAAAACCGCGCACGGAGAGACTCGTTAAGCCCTGATTCAGCCGCCCGACCGCGTCGCGAGCGGAATCAATTGAGTCCTGATCGCGCTGGCGGAGGCGAATTAAGTCCGTCGGCAGCGAGGCGTCGCAGCAGGCTTAGGAGGCAGGCATCATGTGCCCGTATGGGTCGAGCTCGCAGTCCGGAGTCGAGCTCGTGCTCTAGTCGAGACCCTAGTCCGTGTGCACGTCCTCCTGAAAGAACAATTTTCCGACGCCAGTCGACTACGGAGGAAATATTAATAGCTCGTGGCTTTCGTCGGCAATCGACCACCGAGGAAATGATTCGCTGCCGCAATTTCAGACGACAAAGTTCACAGAGCGACGACGCCTGCATGCGCGCTCGAGGCCGTCGCGATTCCTCAACGCAGATACTAGACGGCACTATTGGAACGATGACCGTGGAGACTACAAGCACCTTCTTCGATTCCAGTACACAGACAGGTTAGTCATTTAACTGTGCATTCCATTTGTAAATGATGTTTTACACAGATTCTATTTAGTCTGCTGGCCTAGGCTAGAGAAGGATTTTCGACAATACTATAAACTGTATACAGTATATCTATATGATTAATCACACAATTAAGAAATATCATTTTCATTATTTAAAAGGATAATTGATAATTACTTTATAGTTCAACAAATGTCCTTACTAATAATTAACCCTTTATTACTTTTACTATTAAAAAAATAATTACTACTACAGTAATTTTATGTAATTTTTAAACATATGAACAATATTTCCACATGAATAATTTTAAGCGTCATTTATGTACTATGATAATTATTATAGGTCTGGTCTTATCAATATCAAATTAAATTAATCATCATAAATGATTGATCTTAAAACGACGTAATAAAATATCTACGACCGTATGCTTGCTTGGAAATTGAACCTAAGTACGAAGAAACTTGCAAACAATAGCTCGACAATAAATTTTAGCGAAACGCTTTCCGCTACAACATCGTAGAGGCCACTAGTGAGAAAGCCCGCCGCCACGTGCTACGCTCCCCGCCCCTTTTCGTCAGCCAATCGATTCGCTCGTAGTTTCGGTGTCTCTCTCTCATTTTGCTAAAAGCACTGCTTTATCGACGGAAGGGAGGACTCGCTAGAAGAGCCTTCTTTTCAGTCCGAGAGGACGAGATATAGTGGCGCCATCGGGTGAGGCTGTCGCGGCGGCGGGCTCGCCACTTCTAACAGTCAGCGGCCGCGCGGACCTCGTGTCGAGATGAGATGAGCGCGACCCCCGGCGCAGGCCCGCCCGCCCGCGCCCTGTCATCTGTTGCCCACTAACGCTGCCATGTTTACTAAAGCGAAAGTGACGTGCCGTACACAACGAATAACCTCAAAAACTTCACATTGACAGCACAAATACGTGAAAAGTAAATTCGTGCTCCCACGTCCTATTTCTGAATATCACAACGAATTGAATTCTCACGAGATGAATTCGGCATCGAAATATAATCGCGCCTTTCTGTAATTTGTATTTTTGATGTAATTATTTCATACTTTTTATCGAATCGGTGTGGCCCGTAGACGTCTATGAACAGTGTTAAGGTGTGACATAAGACTATTAATGTCTCCTTTAAGTAGTGAATTAAGATATTAAAAATTAGTGATTTAAAGGTACATGAAAACACCAATTATTGTACCATTAATATAATATATTGTGGATTATATAGTATAATATCATTTCATTTGTACGTTATGAACTGTATTTTCACAACTATTAATAACAACGTAATATAAACAAGAACTAAAACAAACATAATGGTAAGTGAACGAAAACGTAAATAATATTAGCAAGAGCTATTACATCTGTCTAGTAGTTATTTGTTTCTTTATTAACTAATTATTTATTTATATTTATATTTCATAGTTTATTTGTAACCATTGATCAAAAAAATTAAACTTATGTATGGAGGTTTTCTTTTCGCGAAAAACTAAATTATCTAATATTAAAGTTACGATTTTAGCTGAATTCAAAAATGTCTATTAATGATATATATTAACCATATATATAAAAAAATATTTTAGATAAATAAAGTATATATCTTTGAACTACATTATGAGAAATATTTTATTCTTTTAATATGTTTCATATTACTACGAATTGTTCAACAGTTCTCGCTTACGTTGCTAGGAACACTGACGAACTTTATATTTTTAATATTACAAAACAAACTGGGAAGATCGTAAACCTAGATAATAATTGGTAAAACTGTTATAATAACAGGTAAGAAGGAATTCGAGAACTAAACAGTTTTTGTTTTACATCATTCGAAAAAGAAATACACAATTATATCTTCTTACTAATTGTTATATTAAAGACAATTATTGAATTAAGTATCATACATATACTTTATTACTACTTTAAAAACGTCTTTTCAATTCTATTCTTATACTTATTATTATCTTAACGGTTTAAAATAATTCCAACCGTTTTTCACCTATGAAATTAGATAATTACAGCAAGCCTTCAATTTAATTTGGCTTGAAATATCTTCAAAAAATATAATATAGCAATAATTTTCTACGCAAAGAAAACAATAAACCTCATAGTGTGAAAATAATTATTTCATTTATCATATCATCATCATCATTGTATTGACATATTTTGTAATATACTTACTCGAAGGCGCTACAACTCTTTATGGGTTTTCGCCTCCTGTACTATTCTTCTCCAGATATCACGACTCTGTCTTCTCCCTCCATCCAAAAAATTTTCCCATCCTCCTAAGATCTTCTACGCCATTTGTCCATCTTTTCCTTAGCGTCCTTATCCTTTTGTCTCATTTGTTGAAGCGTCCAGTTACTTAATATACTTACGCCTCCGATATCCGGTATACGTACCAGGTCTCCTGTGCAGCGGAGTCGTTTCGACTTACAGAACTTGATAATAGTTTCTTGCTGTATTAGGGTCTCATCTTCCATCCGCTTCCCTAACTAGATCAAAATTTTTTCACAGTAATTTTGTTTTCTATAAATAACTGAAACACTTTAAATATAACTTTAGCCAAATGTTTTTTTTATTTCATCAAATTTATCGTTATGCAAATAATTGAATTCAGAGGAACGTATAAATGCGCGTAATAAAAGCGAAATACGTTTTGCCGGTAAAAGCTAGTAACTTTGTTATTATATTATCGCTGGCAACATTAGGTTTTGGCTATAAAATGATGAAAATACATATTTACGGACCATTTTACTGTAGCCGTTACGATCACTTTAATTATATATACTTTATTTTTTATTACTCCGATTACATTTACGTTATCGATTTTATCCTTTGCAGGCAGATAATAATAAGTGAGCATAATTGCTTGCCTCATGATTAGCCAAATTACTCTATAGGAACATAAATCTTCGATCAAAATGTGTTTTCATACGAGATTTAACTAGTTCTATTATAATTGATCTGTTAAAGATCGGCTTTTGTAGACAACAACAGTTAACAGGAAATCGTTATACCGATATATATAATATGCCAAATCTAGAAAAGTAATAATTCTGATAAGCATTTTTAGTTTACTATGTGAATTTTGCTATAAAAAAATTTTATAATATGAAAGGTCTGTGTTGCTTATTTATGTGCCACAAAATCGCAGTTTCTGAATCTGTTGTAAAATAATAGAAAACGCTACTATCCTAGGTGCATTAAAATTATGCCATTATTCACATGATTTACAACATATTACATTTACATTCACGAATTTCGCAATACCCTTATCATTTAATATATTTTTATGATCCTCTAATAAATTTTAATATTTCCTACAATGTACACATAGTTTTTCCATAACACATTTTTTCTTTTTTCGTTGCAAAATAATTTTTAAAGAGCATTATACCATTGATAAATCGATTTGTCCGGGAAAAAATTTAACTGACTCGGAACATCTCAGACAGGAAATGAAATTACTTAACAGCTTCATTTTAAGAGATACACGTTTAATTGCTACTCCAGTAATCAGATAGTATTACAGAACGTAAATTTTTTAATCAAATTAATACATTTATAAAATTATTTGTAAAAGTAGTTACCATATACACAGTACCTTTAAAGATGTTCCTGTAATGTAATTGAATGAAGATGTAACAACTTTTATACCGCAATTCATTTAATTTTCCTACTAACAAATATGTGAAATATTATAATAAATCGTTTTCATTATTATTTTACTTAAACTACCGAGCATTTATCCAAATATTATTATTTTTTTTTGGCATAAATCCAGAAGAAAAATTTGCTTTTACCTCTTTTAGTAGCCAAGCATTTTAGCGCACATTTTCATACATCCAGCTCATCAATTTTTATTTTCTACAAATATTGGAAAGAAAATCTTTGAAAGCAAACAAATTGCTGTTCTTTAATGTCTTAACGGCTCCATTTTTCAGACGGATTTACTATCAGCTTCTCACCTACGACGCAAAGGTTTTTCTAGACCGATTATTATAATATCCATCATACCCTCTTTACTGATCATTTATGGAGATGTGAAATGGTATTTCTTTATTGTGTCTTGAGCCAGAAACAACGTTTTACTAAAAAAAAATGTAATAAATAAGAAATAAAAACAAAACGTTGTAGTAATGATTTCTATTATGATGATCTCTATTTACAACATCATACAGAAAAACAAATTGTTTTAAATAGAAACCACTCATTCTTAATAAATCTAATTAAAATATACGGTGTTAATTACTCTCATGTATAGGTATTCAAATATCTATAATACCTTGAAATTATCAATAAATTCCAAATTAATTATTTAATAATACTGTACTCCTTTTAGAAGTTAATGTTACACATTACTTACAACGGTTATAAATTTTCAGAACCATCCCCGTTGTACGATAACAACCACTATCACGAGGAATGTCTTCGTTGCAACTCCTGCGGGTTAAATCTAACTGGTCCGAATCAGGTTAGTATTATACATAAATTCAATATTATTTTCTTGAAAATTAAAGATAATTAACACATTTATTTACTTTACTGTAAGCGTAAAAACTATGTCACAAAGGGCCAACTTAACACTTATGTACGAACAGTATCCTTCTCAGTAAGACAGTGTGAGTTTGAGAGTTACGTTGTAAACAATACGAGTATATGTAATGTTTATAATCTGTCTGTAAGAACAAAACAAAAAATAAATATTACTCTAGATCTGCCTATTATCACATATTACGGTAAGCTAATATCTAACACCTTAATACAGAAAAATTCGAAGGTCGACGAAGTTGCGAATATTTTGACGTCATGTCAGCAATAATATTAATTTGTTTCGATTATAAATGCACTGTAAAAATTTAAATTATTGGAGTAACAAACCTTAATATTGTTATTTTAAATCGACGAGCTTTAAAAGTTTTGTAAATATTCTAATAAGGGCTGCAATCAAATATAACACTATCTTAATGATATTCATACTTATATTGAAATTTAATAAAACAAATGGACAGTATAAGAAGCTAATCGTGCCACTCTAAATAAAATAGCAATACATCTGTCCATAGACAATGTTACGTTCGTTTCCGATTCAGGATTATAAATATCTGATACGAAAAGCGGGATTGAATAATTGCCTCCACGTTTGCACGAATGCTTTCCACTTTGTTTTATATTTGACTTCATTTATATACAGAATAAAAATCTAAAGATTGAACGACGATTAATAAAAAAGTACAAATAAAATCGTACAATTATTATCAGCTGAAAACTAAATATGTTTGTATTATTATCTTCAGTAAAAATCCTCTTGCAATGGATGGTGTACAAATATGTAACACAATAAATATATACAAAGACAATAATCATTTCAAATATTTTTAAACGTTAATTACAATCACATTTATCAGTTTTAATATTATAAGAGTATAATAAAAATCATTACAGTGGAAAAAGTGAGGGGTTTCTAAGGGATGGCTCTTTGCGTTATTGCTAATCCCGAATCGGAGCAGACATCCATGTCCATTATTAAACTTGATACTTTTAAACAATGAAATTTTTTATACGACTCCAAATTAATTACCGAACACTAGTATTATATCAATGTGATACCTTAATTAATTAGTTAAAACGTTCATAGATTCTCTTCATTAACCAGAACTGAAATTGACTCTAGATTGTTGAAGGATTTCTTTATATTCTGTTTTGAACTGTTATCAGTATCTACTCGTGTTATAACATTTTACTATTTTTCGAAATCCTACTCTGGACCGTTAAGTGCACTTCAACGTAGAATCAATGTAAAGGGTTATTATTGGAAATCATATTATCGGATCGGAAAATCTGAGCAGTATAGAGTTTAATGGTGAAAAGGAAAAATAAAAATCTTACAACTATTCCTTAGATATTAATTTTGTTCTGAACTTAACATCCGATGACTTAACATCCAAAATTACAATACATACATACATACATATCACGCCTCGTTCCCAGTGGGGTAGGCAGAGACCACCTCTCTCCACTTGCTACGGTCCTGGCACACCTCTCTCACTCCTCACAAATTACAACGCCTCGAGAACAATGTTGTGATGTGTTCTTTCGATATATTTAGCATAACATTTTTAACATTGCTAAAGTCTATACCCATAGTTTTTAACACTTCTAGTTAAGAAACCTACCACCAGAAATAAAAACTCAATTTTTTTTTGGATAAAAAGATAAAAATATATTCAAATTTCATTAAACTCTTATTCTATTAAAGGATATAGTTCAAACGAATTTTTTTCGGTTTCTTATTGAAGAATCTCGAAAACCTCTTTAAATCGATCTATTTTACAGTTTTTTTTGATCGAACATAAATTATATTTTACGCTGGAGTGCCTTCCTAAATAGATTTAAGTTCAACTTGATGTAACTCTGAAATTACTTTATCTTATTGGAATTTAAATTCTGATTCATTCTTAACTGTAGTTGAAAATAACCTGGTTATGCAAGTAGTGTGAGAGTAGCGAGCTTTAGTTTTTTACTTGTTGTTTTGTTTTTTACTTTGTTGCTTATACTTTATAAATTATAATTATAATTTTTTTACAACTTTAAGAAAATTTTAGCACTTAAAAAGAGATTCATTGTAATATGGAGACAGTTTCCACGGTTCAAGCATGATTTAAGTTATGAAAGAGAAAAGAAATTAAATACTAAATAATATGTATATGTAGCTGACCAATTATTTTTTAATATTATTTTTGTATTTCGTGTTTATAAGTTTTTGGTACAAATCATTGAAAATTAAAATAAGTTTAATATGAATTTCTCTGGGCAGCGTACAAAGTTCAGTGTTGCCTGTAACCACAACACATTTCATTCGAATCCTACAACAGCCCTCCGCAAATTGAATCGATTACTGTCAATACAAACGATTAATCGTATGTTAGACGATTATTTTATAGCAAATTAAATAAAATTAAGTTCCACTAAATGCCGAAAAAAATAATAATATATCTAAACATCCATCAAATATGTAGACAACTGGACGTTATACAGGTATTGTGACGTAGGACAGTGATTCCATCTAGTACTGATTTTTATATTTTTATACCTAATGATCTTCATCTGGTGCCATGTTATAACAATGCAGATGTTCAAATCAATGTTGATACAAATTTATATAGCACCTCAATGAAAGGTATAAAAAAACGAGTTCTAAACCTATATTCGCAGCTAATCGTTTCGGAGACTACAAAGGATAAATAAAATGAAAAAAGGTTTATCTTAATCTGCAGAATTTGCAAAAAAAATTGATTTTGTGGATGTCAATAAAATTACGAAAATAATATTTTTTTTTTCCATCGTGTACAAATTTATCGATATGTAAACATTACAGAAGCAACGTATCACAAGGTGTGTAATTCCAGCCCACATTTTACCGGTCTGCGCCTTTATTACGATAGTTTTCCAATAAAAGGATTACGCTCAACTGGCACGAGGAACACGAGAAATATATCATCTTACTTGATTTAAGACTTGGAATAAAAAATAATAAAATAGAGAGGAATTCGCCGAACTTAACTTAATAAACATACTTAATAAAAACCCGCGATGCTAAAGCCTTAATTATTACATATGAAATTCATCATTGAACCAAAATAATTTGATCCAAACCAAATTAATTATAACCACGCGGTTGTCGGTTCAAATTAACTCGTGACTTGTAGCTGACAATTTTTTCACAAGAGAACAAACATTTATGTTCATAGTGCCTAATATCCGGCTCGGGCTTAACTTTTCTGATAGAAACGAAATTCGTGCACGTATAGGCGGGATTTACCTGCGCGACATTTTAATACGCGACGTGTAAGGAAATAGGAATACGATGATTTTCTTCCCTTCATACGGAGGTTTTGATTAGGAGAGAAAAGTTCAAATATTTATAATCGAAGATTCGATTATTGTTATCTTTTTTTTACATTGAACTAATCGCCGCTGTAATCAGAAAGTTCACTATTTAAAAAGTGATGCGCCTGACCATGACAATGAACCGATTGGAAGAATGTTTACACAGCACCACATAATCCTTGATACATAAAATTTTAACTATCGTTACCGCAATAACTCCACTAGTTACTGCGCAGTCTAACTCGAAATACGTTAAAGCTTACAAACTACTACTTAGCAGTTGTATTACTGTTGCTGTGATACTTATTCAAACAGTCTTCGACAATAAAGAGTGACCACCAGTACGTTAAATATGCTTTGTCAGATTCAATAAATTTTTATTATATAAGGACGATAGGCCAGTTAATATTTTTGACTTTTTTATTTATTATACCATAAATCTACTTTATGGTTATAATAGCTTACACTCATCTTTTTAATTCTTGCTGCTGAAATAAAAAACTTGTTATAAATAGATATGGTTCTACTTGTGTAGGTATATGTGGATTATATCCTTAACTTTTTAGTCAAGGACATGCTAACCGAAATGCTAATGTTGTTCTTGAATCATTTAGGTTTTCTCAAGCTCAGTACAGATCGAGCTCATAAATCTGGTAACACATAAAACAATAGTTAGTAATGAGTAAAATTGGTTTTGATTTTGCTTTAGTCATCTCTACATAAGACGTAAATGTAATACACATTGTAAAAGTTAGCTTTACAAAAACATGGAATTTACCTGTGTGTTAGTGTAACTAATTGTTCAACATTAAACTTGTAAACAAAACCTGTTTACATTTCTAAACGAGTATTCCATTATCGCAGACTAAAAAATTCTAAAAGCTTGTTTGTAGAACAAAGCGAAGCTTCAGCGGAGTTAATAAATCAGTCGGATAGGTGAATTAAGTTCGAATTGCCTGCCACCGTGCAAAGGGTACCGCTAATGCAAAAAAAAAAAATCAATTCCATCCGCCAGTTGGTACAATTTGAACTTTTTTACCACTAACCCTTCCTTTATAGATTTTTATTACTATCGATTTAATTCTTAAGAATATTTAATAACTTTTTTCCTAATTTTACATTACAAAACGACTTACTACTTTTCATAACGCATTACTAATATACTCATAATATTTTAAACTGTACTGGTAAAAATTGTTTTCTACTCAAATCTAAAATGTTAGCACAACCCAACTATAAACGAATTCACAAAACTTGTGTCAAAGTTTAAAACTTAAGTTTTGCTCTAAAACACTTGTCGAACAATCATCAATCTGGCAACCTTTCCACGAGAACACTTCAAAGAACTAATAAAATCGTTGAAATTGTGATCAAACAGACGTAATCTAAGATCAAGTAAAATTATCCCTCAGGGTTAATAAGAACCTCCTGTAAGTATGGAAAAATAAGGAAGAGTTTTGAATATATTAATTTCTTGTAAACCTATGTCATTCTTTTTTGTTATTTATCGTAGATTCTTTGAGAGAATTACTGCTGTACACATTGATAATTTAAAGAAATTCATATATCTCATTATATTAGGCTGGAGAAAAAGTCTTTTCGCATTATAGTATGTATGAACTTGAAATAAAATCTCTTTAGCTATACTATTTGTATCTGGCTGGTTTTGGTATCATTGGAAGTTTAAATTTTAAAGAACCTAGTTCCAAATTCAAATTAGGAAAATGTGTAATTTTCATTTGTTATCTGTACTGTCAAGATGAGTGAATCTAATGGAGAAATTTGATACATTTTAAAATTCTACTACAAAAAAGGTAAAAATGCAACGCAAGCCGCGAAAAAAAATTTGCAATGTTTATAAACCTAGTGCAGTGTCTGTGAGAGTAGCACAAATTTGGTTTAAGCGTTTTCAATCCGGAAATTTTGAAGATAAAGATGCACATTGCTCTGGTCGCCCTATTACGGATAAAATGGATACCATTTTTGAAAAAGTGGAGCAAAATCGGCATATCAGTAGTTACGACGTAGTTGAAGAACTGGGAATTGACCACAAAACAGTTATGGCGCATTTGAAAAAAACTGAGTACACAAAAAAGCTCGATGTTTGGGTACCTCACGCCCTCACTGAAAGAAACCTAATAATGAACCGTGTACTCGTTGGTGATTCTTTATTACGACATAACAAAACCGAACCATTTTTGAAGAAATTGATAACTGGTGATGAAAAGTGGATCACGTACGACAAGAACGTGCGAAAAAGGTCGTGGTCAAAGGCCGGTCAGGCTTCACAGACTGTAGCGAAACCCGGGTTAACTCGGAACAAGGTGATGCTGTGTGTGTGGTGGGATTGGAAGGGCATTATTCATTATGAGCTGTTACCATCAGACAGGACCATCGATTCTGAACTCTACTGCGAACAACTGATGAGATTAAAGTAAGAAGTTGAGAGAAAGCGGCTGGAATTAAGCAACAGAAGGGATGTAGTTTTTCATAATGGTAACGCTAGACCTCACACATCTTTAGCCACTCAGCAAAAATTAAGAGAGTTTGGCTGGGAAGTGTTAATGTATTCGCCGTATAGTCCTGACCTTGCACCTTCAGATTTCCACCTGTTTCGGTCTCTTCAGAATTCTTTAGGCAGCGTCAGGTTAACATCACGAGAGGACTGCCAAAACCACTTGTCGCGGTATTTTGATCAGAAGTCCCAAAATTTCTATAGCAATGGGATCATGTCCCTACCTACAAGATGGCAAAAAGTTATCAAATAAAATGGTACCTACATACTTTAGTTAAATATAAATGAACTGTATTAAAATATGTTTTAAATTTTCTTAAAAAATGCGAAGAAACTTTTTCCCCAACCTAATATAAAAATTTTTAAATTCATATAATATCTGAAAAAGAGTTATTAGATCTAACATAAGAGGATAGAATGATCTGGGCGATTAAACAGTGAAGATTATTTTATAATGTAAATTTATTACAATTTATATTTACAAAGAAACACGAGATATATACTTATTAACTATATGATTATTATTATTACTATTAATAAGCTATACAACTTAATAATCTCCTATAAATTTTAATGATTTTAATAGGAAAGGTTCGTTAAAAATTTTCAAACAGTACAAACATATGTAAAAGGATAAAATAATGCTTTATTATATTTACAAAAAACTTTATATATAGGGGTGTAAAGAGGGTTCGTTTTACATTAGATGTTATGTTACATATGATAATGTTGGTAGAAAAAAATATTTTATTGTTTCATAAATAAGAGATGTCGGGGTACCCACACAACTCGCGGGACCCATGCCAATCTCATCTGCTCTTGGTGCACCCTGCTAATCGATAAATGAGACTCTGGCTCCCACCAACCCGCATTGGGCGACTGTGGTGGGAAATGGCCCAAAACCCTCCATAAGAACCCCTACAAATGACGTACCCTAGTGTCCGGCGATACCAAAAAAAACCGTTGGATGCGGGTAGCGAGGGACCGATCGATGTGTTTGAAGAAACCTATGTCCAACTGTGGAGGTCTGTCGGCTGATGATGATGATGATTTAATTATATTTTAATTTTTAATACAAATTCTACATTCTCATCTATTTTTTACGAAAAGCATGCTTTTATCTTCCAACGTCAAAATTTGTTTGCCAGGCTTCATATAAATCTCCGTCTAGGTCTTTATATGCCGGGACACGTTAAGAAAATAAATTCTTGTAACCGCGGTCGGGTTCAAAAGACTATATTAAATTCTCCCCCCTGTGTATACAAACTTTTGATCCTTAAACGCTTCAATAAAGATGCTCTAAATATTAATTTGAATATAAATATCGCAAGTATTTTTATTTGATTTATTAATGTATTTTTTTTACTGAGGGTAGGTCTCTTTTGTCGGACACCGTCTAGATAGCACTGCAGCCCACATTTCTGGTGTAGTAGTGTGCAAACATTGTTATGTTCCGGTTCGAATGGCGTTGTAACTAATGAAATTTCTAATGATATCGAGACTGAACCTCTTATGTCTCAAGGCGACGACCACAACGTGATACTGTGTATATTTTCCTAACTAGCGCCACATTGTTTTGTATAGGCATTTACCATCAGATGAATGTCGCGCTAGTCTAGTGTAGACTTTAAAAAGATTTTGTTTAATAATTTAAAAGATTCTTTCTTAATAAGATATCCAAATAGAACCATATAGTTTTTGATTTTTGTATTACTTACCATAAGATGTACATTTCCTGCTAAACTTGCGTTTCATTGAAGAAAATGAAATTAAATAATTTCTATATTAATTGTAACAGAAGCGCGCCCGTCGGTTCAAGAATCAGATCCTGTGCGACCTGCACTTCGCTGACGTAGCGCTCATGGAGTGCAGTGACTTTATGCAACAACTGCGCAGCTTCAAACCGCAGTCGTTGGGCTGCGCCGTGGCAAGACGCAAATCGTCGACCACCCTCATCTTCCCGCTGCCACCGCAGGCCTGTTCAGGTAAATAAAAAAAAATTAACAGCATCCGGCAAACTCGAAAGCATCTCTTTTAGCCTCATTGTCAAACAAAGTATCTATACATCAATGAAACTGTTTTTGTTAATGTACCGAGAAAATTTAAAGACGGTCAATTTAGGTAAGAGAAACATTTAAAAAAGATAAACTATTTATTATTTGAATATGTATCATCGTACATGTTCAAATTTATATACTTTTAAGTTAATTACATAAAAATAGCCCCAGTGAAAATCCTCACTTTCTATATATTTTTATGTTAAAAAGTTATTAAGGATTAATTATCCTAATACGACAAAGCTATTATGTAAACGGGACGTGTCATATATTATCAAGTAAACTTTCTGTTCATCTCATTGTACAATTAAATTCTTAATTCCGTATTCCATCATATACAAATGATACATCAGCATATTACCCTCGACTTAATTGTCTATCCCTTTCAACAAGACAAAAATCTAATTAAGTTGTCATTGACTGGACAAAAGAACGACGACGAATAATAAAATGAAAAGTAATCATATTTTCTCTCACTTTTTATTATACTTCACTCCGAAAGTTAACAAAGCCAAAGATTTATTAACGACTTTCAAAAGTTTAGAATACATATAAAAAAATATATTTGTAGTCCCGGCGGTTTTTATAAAACAGGGCGGCGTAAATTTTTCTCACTTTAACCCTTTTTCTCTTTTACAAAGTACAGCATCGTTTTATACTATAAAAGATAATGCGAACTTAAAACTTTCCCTTGAATATTAATTCGTGCCCGAGGTTTACTAATAAATCCGTAGCAACAGTTTTAAAGGCCTTTCGGTGGAGGCGTTCTTCCAATTTTCTGGTTAATTGACATGATTAAAAGGATCAAGCATTTGCTACCCCTCTGAACTCTTACTGAATTCGCAAATCTAATACATAGCTTTCGCCTCCAATAGCTGTTATTGAAATACGCTCGTAGCTTGGGGCTAGTTTATTACTCTGTTAGAAATAATATCCTGGAATATAATATTTTATTGCTATCATCATTAATAAATACTAATCGCTTTCTTAATAAAGTTTTCTTTCTAAGAATACTTATTAAAGAATCTTTGTTAAAGATGTACTATAGAACCTGACCTCAATGACGATTTTAAGTTTTAGGTATTAAATGTTAAATATTAAGTTTAATTTGTGAGCCTCTATGATGTATGTATTGTATGTTCAATAGCTTTATGATCTATACGTCGTTACTTGCTGTCATGGGTCTTAGGTAACTAGTACCGGGGTAACTCAAGTAGGTCTCTCCCGTTACTGTGTTCGGCTGCTCCGGCTGCATTGTGGCCCGTCAACCCGCGTCGACTTGCGGACAGTCAATAACTGTCAAGCGAAAATGGAGGAAACGTGTACTCAATAACTCATGGACCGTTATATTGTATATAAAGTCAGGTGAATTATTAACAAGAGTGTTTAGAAGGACAACAAGAGGTAAGGCATCAGTAAACGAAAGGTTAAAGCTGAAACCTAATAAAGTTATGTTCTCTTCAGCCCTCCGGTGTTACTTACTTACTACATTGTTAATGATTAAAAAACGTCATAATTACGTATGATAAATACGAGAACAAAAGTACTCAACGTTGAAAAAATTGTATGTTTATAAATCGGATAAAAATAATGGGTTTTTTAAACCTCAATTTGATATAATGGAACCTTTTTATAATGCATTTTTTTTTAAATCCCGCCCCACATTTGCATAATTTTGTTTGTGCAAAAACACTTTCAGGCTGCGATCCGTTCGCCGTCTACGTTTGTTTAGGGTTTTTCCAATCGATTACACAATGACGTACCCCCTGTGTCGGAATCCGTGAAATGAAATGCAAGGAAACTCAATTTCCCGTTGTTTCCTGAGTGGAACGAAAACCGGCGACGGCCGCGTAGGTAAAAACTTTCGCCAAAACACCCCCGTAACCACCCCCCACGCCCTGACGTAAATAAGTACACAAACTCTTATAAAATATTTAATCTTTATTATTTTAGTCTTACCCATATCAATTTTATTTTATTCAACGTTAAAGTTATTCCTTTAAGTCGCATGTGACTTCTGACATGATGTTATAAGGTTACTCTGACCTCCCTTAGTATTTTTTCATACCATTTTTCTCTCGGTTATTTTAGTAATTGTCATGCAATAAAACCATATATATATATATATGTAATAAAAACTAAATTTGACGAAATTTATAATGTTCATATAACCATACCTAGATGATTCGCGTGTTTTGCAGAAACCATGGTGAAAGCAAAATTTGGATAAAAGATGTGACGTCATAGTCATCAAAGAGTACCTAAAGCATTTTAATTACTGTTTAGAGTCCGACGTACTCATAATGAGCTCTCTTTCTTAAGTCTTCAAGTATTATACTCGGTAATTAATTCGATTTTTTTCATCATGAGGTACCAAGCCAGCGGTTATACACAGCCATCTAAAATAATTAGATAAAGGTAATAAAATCAATTTTATTAAATGTTCGCGTAAATATAACAAACTACCGGGATGTCGGGATTTAACATCTTAAACAGCAGAAATTTATGTAAAAATTCTGACACATTATTATCGGCGCGCATTTTCCCTACCACGTGCTAAAGGTGTAAGGATTTCCGCGTAATAACTCATGGGATTCAAGCTAACCTCACCTGGTCGTGGTGCACTCTTCCAATCAACATACAAGGCTCTGGATCATCTCACCAATCCCCACTGGGCCAGCGTGGTGAGAAATGGCCCAAATCCCAAATATAAATTTGAATCTTTGGAGATGGCCTATGTCCAGCATTAGACGTCTATCGGCTGATGATGAAGATGAAGATTTTATCAATTCGTGTTTTTTAAAAAAAACTAATATAAAACACCTTGATCATTGTAATTAAATATGATATCAACGCATCTGCTCCAGCGTTCAAAATAGCTTTAATGCGAATGTTTTATTCAGACTGTCTGCAGTGTAAACGAATTTAACTAAATTTATCCACTGTAAATCGATAAACTTGAGGTTATTTATGGGTAGCTGCGATGGCTGGCTTCGTAAATTATTAAAATAAGCTGGATCGGATTGTTTCAACTTCACATTTGATTTAAATTAATATTCTGTTACTCGTTTTGCGACATTCGCCGCGAAAATCGACAATGCTATTTCCGGTTTCTGCATCATTTTCTTCCATATTTATATTACCAAGTTTCATTTTTCGTTTTATTATTTGTATGTAATCAACAAGAATTTAAGGCAGAAGACCAAACTATCTTCGTAGCGCAACGTCTATCTTGCTTTAACATGAAGTTTCCGTGTTTGATTCTGCTAACAGGCCATGGACCCTGGTCCGCAAGTTTAGTATTAGATGAGCTGTATAAGTTAAAATGATGACCAATCGCTACACATCATCAGAGATTCGGCAGCTACATGGTGCAGTTTGGACCCGTCTGAAACTTTCAGTTTGCCCTCATTTCGTTGCATTACTGTATTTCGATAGTCATATATATCAGTCAAAGTGTTCTAGAAAAGGTCGCTTCCCCATCTTGGACTTCATTGTAAATATTTGATCGGGCGATAGTGGATTTAGCAAGCTGCGAGTTTATCGCCGATGAAAACTTTTCCATCATCTCTAGGTCCTTTCTTATCTTTGTACACAACAGATCACTTAAGGCGATATTAACAGTAAATTCAATAAACAATAATACTAAGCGGCAATTTATTAACAGATCATAACAGTCCAGGAAAATAAAATAATTTTACGTTATTTTTTGACACAAACACAAGGAGAATTACCACCCTGTAATCGTATAACAAAGTATACGCATTATACGTCACGTTGGAGACTCATGCGACTCGACAACCTCAAATTGTGTTTGTGCGACCCCATTTTGCGAGACCAATATATCTGAAAACACCAGCCTCCCTTCTCACGTTACCGAGGAAGTTTGGAACTTTACGGCTTACCTGGATATATACGCGATAGGCAAACCAATTACAAAAAAAAAACTATTAAACCTTTTGGTTTACATATTTTTTAATGAATATAAAACATTTACAACCTACCTCATAACTACATTCGTGAGATAGTCGATAAAGTTTATTTCGTTAAATGTAAATGCGGAGAAGTTGAAATAATTTTTTTACGAAAAAACTTATTCGATGCGTCGGTTTTAAACGTTGGTAACACAAGAGTCTTATATTTGTAAAAGTTTATTTTGGTATTTTATTCTTCGCTTCAATCAGTGTTAAACCAAAAATAATATTTTATTTCAGTCATACGAGTTGGACGAAACCACAGCGATATCAAATTAAAATCCGCAAAAGCTTTCGGAAGCTTCGCGTTTGCAGAGAGCCAAAACACATAGGGAAATATTAATTAAACCTTCACGTGGAATGATAAAGCACGATGCTCATAAAAAACAGCCATAACGAAGTACCTATCTTGGTTTTACGTATATTCATATGTAACATACATATATTAAAATATGTTTAATAAAGTGTAGGAATAAATTTTTCAATGAATAACTAAATTAAGATGCACTCAAGAAGAATCGGCTATCCTGCTGATGCTCCATAGGTTGTTGTTGGAAAAGGTGATCACTATAGCATAGAAAAATGAATCCGCTCCGAAAACATTAACCTTGTAAATTTTATTCTTTTATTTTCACTTCATTAACAATAATAAACTAAGGTTATTTTTTATCGTTGTCATGCAAGCTGTTCTCTTATCAATAAACATTTTGTTACATATTTAAAGTTAAGCATGAGTAATTTTCGAAATCTTCATTTACACTCATCTTTAAAGGAACCTCTTTTCATGTGTACGCCTCCTCCAGCGTATTCCATTTCTAACTATCTTTTATCTTTTCCACCCACTCATTTCCAATTATAACTTTTATGTCAATAATTATCTTTTCATTTACCCACTTCTTTTCCTTTTGACCTATTCTATAGTCTATTGTCCGTCTTTCATCGGTACATATTTTCTATTAATAAAAGTTGTTACTACAAATAATTCTTAACTAGAGTTTTAATAGTTTACCTAACGTTCATACATTATTGAACTGTATTAGAACATTGAATTGATAAAAGATATATTTACTGTCTAATATATTTTGGACAAATCTTTTGTGCAAGTATTGTCCCACCACTTGAATTGAAATGGAAACCCTTTTTCGTGAAGCGGAAATTAATATTTCCTTTTTTCGTTTCGATGAACAGAATGCTACGTGGGTCAATTATTAATTTTTATTATTACAAAATAATTAATTGTATATTATTAGAATCTTTTTTACATATGATCTCCATATTTACAAAACAACGTAGAAAAGGATTTATAATATTTTTTTTTTTTAATTTTTACTAATTTGTGAAATCTTTTTCGATATTTACGTATATCGTATATCACCTCTTTATGATCATTGTAACATTTTCAAACATACTAACATTAAGCACTGAATACCACTTCCGTTGGCATGAGGGTAACATCTTTTTAACTTAGACTTATCGATATTGAATTGTATGGCAACATATAGACATTCCTCGGAAAAGGGCAGCGAATATTTTCTTACCGCTACTAAAACCCATGTGAAGGCTTAATTTCCGTCCTATTAACTTTTTTCAAACAAAAATGAGGGAATATATATTTATATGAATTGACTTTCTCTTTATAAATAATTCGTACACAAATAGTTGGGTAATTATAAACATATGCATTACTTATCACTAAATAAGTTTATTATCAGGACCTTTTTCACTACTCTTCTGTTTCATATAGTTTCTTCTTTTCGTAAAATATGATAATAATTTTATGTAAATTTATTACTTTTAATATTTGTCGTTGTATTTAAAGAAGAAAGAAGATTTTTCGAGAAGAGAGAAGAAACAACACGATATTTGTTATCAGGAGTTTGGTTCACTCTAAGTATGAACGCCAAGCATATTGAACAGTTTGGTGTTCTACCTTACAGTGAATCGCGCTCCATGATTCATCAGAGAAGTCAACAAAGAAGAATTAACATTTCTTTCATTTAAATAATATTTTATGTAGTTAATTATTGACCTCATCTATACTTATTAAGTGGAACGTTGATTTTTACTTCTTTTATAATTTGTCGGTTTGACACTGTTTTAACTTCGTCAGGTGTTTTTGATTGACGATCAAGTAAGGTGCGTTCACTAAAAAATTCTTTAGTAAAATTGATAAATAAACCTCTAATATAATGCTCGAAATACTTTTGTTATTAGAACCTTTAAGGTCAAAGCGAAGGGCTGTCATTGTCATTACGTTGCTGTATTCTTATACGACAATACGATCATCTAGGAGTATAATAAATCACCCATAGGGTACCATTAAAAGGCTGCTTTGCTGCTTTTAATGATAACTATGCCAATAAAGCTGTGCCAATTTAGATTATGACTAATAGAACTAGTTCATAGTTTATTCAAGGTAAAAATACTTCTCAATAGTATAAGTAACTAAAGTAATAACTATTTCATTTTTGTTGTTTAAAATATAACAAATATTCAACGTAAAGTTAGCTTAATTTTTCATTCCAATTCATGAATTATTCAATAAGGTCTGGGTGAAGTTCCAGAGGAAAAATCTAACGCATTTGCAAAATGATAAGGCAACTATAAAATACAATGACTTTTTGACCCGCTAACGGAGCATGCTCGATGTTTTATTTAGTTCTTTGTGACCGTACGAATAACTAGTAAGAAGTTTTTTTAACTTAAACTTCTTCTTCCTCCTCCTGCCCTTTCCCTAGCTATGTGGGGTCGGCACAGTATGTACTTTTCTTCCACATCTTTCTATAACTGATTTCTCAAATCAAACAATTAATAAAAACAAATCGTAACGCTATTTTTTTTCCTTTTATATACGTTCTAAAGTCGGAAACAAGAAAGGTTCACTTTTAGATCCACTAATATAACGCCTGTGGTTTTCGATTTTTTTGATAAAAAAACGCCGTAGATCTGATGGTAAATTTACACAATACAAAATTGCTCCAACTACCCAGAATATAAAAATGATCGAAAATGTCTCCTTACCCCTATAATTCACTAATAATACATGAAACGTGAATGCAGATTTTATGTATTAACTGATTACATTAACTTGCACTACGCTATTCATTATTCACTCCACAGTCTCTTCTTTCATTAGCCAAAACATTAACGCGCACATTTTCTTCCAGACGAATTTTGCGAGGAGTACCCGCACAGCTTGATCCCCACTCCTGGTTACTGGATCGAGTGTTCACGACAGAAGATAGCCACTGACACTATCTGGGATGAATCGGAGTCCGAACACGACAGTGGCCCTGATCAAAACAATGAAACTGGTAAGTTATATTGTATTTTCCCTAATTTTTATGATTTATTCAAAGAAGCTACGAGAGGAGTTGTTCACGTGATGGTAAGTGATATGCCTGCCCATAACAGTGTAGAGCTAGTAACGATGATATACACAACACCACATTGTGCTCGTCGTCTTAAAACATAAAATGTTGAGTCTCGTTACCGCAGAATTTACCCTAGCCACAACGTCTTTCAAACCGGAACACAAAAATTTTGCACACTAATTGGTGGCTGAAATAGGTACCTACATATACGGTTTCCGGCAACAGAGTTCTATCACCAGTAAAATGTATTACGAAGATATGAAGCAGAGAAGACGGACTTCTATATAATTAGGTTTAAATACTAATAGAGTTTATAGCTTTTACTTCAATACTTAATTAATTTTATTAAGCAATGAAGTTTTAATATAATCAATGTAAAATTATGTTAAAAACTTAAGCTTTAGTATATTAAATAGGTTTGTGAAACAAAACTTTTGTAAGCCTATTAAAATGAAACCTCCCTGATCGACTACAATAAAAGACAGGTTTCGTATTGTTTCAAGAGCAAAACCAATTGTTTTTCACTTCAAACATACTTTAAGACTCACTGAAACGTTTGAATAATTAGTCCGTTTTGTAAAGTTATGAAAACTTTTAACGTCTATTTTCAAGTTAAAAATAAGTCAATAAAAAAATTTATCGTTAGATGTATACAATTCGTTAGTGATGAACTTTTGAATTGTATACAGAGGATTATTCTCTATTATTTTTTATTTAACGAAGCGACGAAACAAGTAACTAATTGTCCTGATGGTAATTGACACCTCTACCCAACGTTTGACAACGTAGGGGTAGATAGTATGATATACACTGCACCACGTTGTCTTCGTCGCCTTAAGGCATATAATTTCACCAGCTACAATGCTCTTCAAATCGGAACGTGAGGTATGGTTGTCTACTTAGACGTTCTTTAACAACAGTCACCTTCCACCAATAAAGGTTGTATGATCAGTTGAACAGTATGAAATGAAAGGTTCCACTAAATCTTGTAACGGATGTAGTTTAATTATTTATGATCTTTATTATAACATTAGGTGTAAGTAAGAAAAGGCGGATTAATGCCTACTGGTATTCTCTACCTCCGCCCTGTAGTCTCGGGTTGATAAGAATAGGACTAAGGTAAACCCTGCCTGTCGTAGAAGGCGGCTAAAAGGGTCTAGGAGTTTCGCGGGCCTTGAGGGGTCCTTGTCGCTCAACAAGCGTATGGCTCAGCGATGGTGCCTAAAAGGGTTAGTTAGAGTCCTCCTCAAAGATGTGTGTGACGTGTGACGTAACCTCAAAGTGTAGAGAGGTACCGGTACGTTCTATAAGATATCCCGGGGCCTCTCCGAATGCACTGATGCAGACCACTAAGGGGATTTCAGTGAGTAAGGATCTCACATAACCTTGACTTCCCTCCAGAAGCAGGGTATCTTTCAAAGATTTCCTCCCAAAATCAAAAAATAGGGATTCTTTACCTGTCAACCGAGGGAGTGAAGAGGATACTGTTATAGTATTCCACTAATATTTTGCGAGAGTTTTATAATTTTTTTAATGGTAACTTGTACCCACTAACAAAATTGAGAACAATTTAAAGTTACTTTGCTCTAAAATTTAACTCTTGTTGAGTGGTACAAACTAGTGGTGTATTTATCAAGAATGAAGTTTAAGCAAACCTAATTAACTTGTAAGATTTTTTATATATTCCATAGACCGTGAAATAAGATAACGTACTCGATACGCTTTGGTTGATTTTCATGTGAAACAGACCGTTAAATAGACAAACAATATATTTGGCAAAACATTTTATACCAGAGAGCAAGTAATATACTTCACAATGACATACACAATTTTTTTTTTTTAATTAAAAAGGTTAGTGCTTGTCCTCGATGTAATCCGCTGTTAAGTAGTGATGTGATCTATGGTGGTAGCACTGACCTGAGATCAGTCTATTCACTGTTTTTTTAAAGACATCTACCCCATATTTGGAAGGGAAGATTGGCAATGGCAAGTTGTTCCACTCCTTTACTGTTGTAAACGAAAAGCTGGCGCTTAGGAGGTTTCCTGATCCTCTTCATGTATACAATAAGTAATTATATAAATACATTTGGATCGTAACCAATCGAGATTGTTATAGATCATAAAATTTCTCTCCATTACCCGTGGTGGTACCATTCTATTGGTGGTAGGTCTCCGTTGCCGAAGGAAGGTGTAGCTCGAGGTCAGAAAATATAGCACCGGAGCTCTTATTTTAGCCAAACAATAATGTTCACATTGTTGTGGTCCGATTTGAAAAGTATTGTAGCTAATGAAATTGTTACGATAACGGGACTTAACATTTTATGTCTCAAGGCGACGAGTCAATGTGATGCTGTGTATATCTTCCTAACTAGCGCCACGTTGTTAAGGGCCGGTATAACATTTACCACCAGGTAAACTTCTCGGTCGTGTCGTCTTTTTGCGAAGTAAAAAAATCATTATTTCATTTGTATGTTACTATTCATATTATTCAAGTATATATCGGTGAAAAAGCGGAGGAATCATTATATTTACCACTTGAAGAAACTTAGGCTCAGGCGCTACTGGCCGTTGAACCCGATCTGGCCTTTCGCGCTGAAGCACCAGTTGTGAGAAAACCGGCAAGTTCCAAGAATAATAATGTTCTTTCATGAATGTCTAACATCGGCTGGCCGCACTAAACCAGTATGGTAGATATCTGACTTTATGTTTCTCTTTGTAAGGAAACCCCTTAAGTTCCAGCTGTGGGAATATAAACTATGATCACATCAAATCGTTATAAGAAAGGTAAGGAGTTACGATGTCGTCAGTCGCACAGACAGAGATACGAATGAAACATTTACCAACCCCTTTTAGTGTTGCAGTTAAAAAGTAATTAATAACAAAATATTCATTCAACATAACGAATATGTGATAAAAATATGAAAGTCTGGTGATTATTCTTAAAAACACCTTATGGTTCGAGCATACGAGAAATTCGCAAAGTACTTTGTTATGCAAAGCTGTTTGATCCGGAGAAAAAGTTTAATGGAGTGAGAGATGATAGACTCTCAGGCTAAAAATATGTTTAACTAATATTATTCATTCCGTACACGTTTTTAATATGCTCCGAGTACTGTCCACACAATATTTACGTACTTGAAATAAACTTTCTACGTTCTCTCATAATTAACAACTGTCTTGATAACAACCTTAACAAGTGTATAAATAATGAAAATCTTCATGTAATCAATAATAGATCTCTCAATATATTATACCAAATAATTTTGAAGAGGCGCTAAATTAAGGTAAAAATAAAAATAACCCTGTAAAGAGATGACATATATTTATTTGTTCTATAGAATGAATATTACAAGAAAAAATTTAATGTTGTTATATAATGAGCAAAATGAGAGTTGATTCTTTGTTAAATCAATATAGTACCCTTTTAGCTTTTAAAAAAACAACCTATGGAGATATATTCCTCGTCTCTAAATTCTGAATTCATTGATATAATCATCCTTACTAAGTATATGAATAAGAAAGTTGATGCTATCATAAATTTAATAATCCATCAATACTAAATACACAAAATCTACTTTAAAGAGAATAACAGTATTATATTAAAACTTTGCCATAAAAGGATGCAAAAAAAAACTATATTGAAATTGATTGAATGCTTTCAAAGGATTAACCAAACTTCAGTGTACTAATGTATTAAAAGTGTTACAATCCCGTTTTTATTCACGTATAAGAGAATTAACTACAAAAAAAAACTTAATAATAATAATAAATGTATACAAACTAAACAACCATTATTAATTGCTACTTTGCAAACACTAACTTTAGTATGTTAATGCATCTTCGCAAATAACACTCTAAGCGTAATTGATAAAAGCACAAAGTTTAATGCATTAGAGTCACTTTAATGGAACAAGTTCTCACACTACATCTTGTATATACAAAATAAATTATGATGGTGATCTTATTTTTCCACAAAACAACAAGTGGACTAATCGCTTAATAATAAATACTTGGCAAAAAAGTGATAGCTCGTATATTTATACAAAACCAATCGTCTAATGATAACTTCATATATCTTATTACCCAGTAATTTCACTAAGAAACCTTCGAATTGGAACTCGGGTAAAGTTTGCACACTATTGCCCAGTTAGCGGCTTAATTAGGCGTTACGGTAGCACTTTTATTTAGTTTGACAGAGGTTAAATTTAACAAGACAATTTGGGGAGGTAATATGATTAAATGTAAAACTATCTTTACAGAACATCTGAGTATTTTCGTATCCTACTGGTGAAGCTAGACGGTTACCGGAAAAAGAGACAAGCAGAAATATTTAATCTACCAGTACATGCTATTGCCTTGTAATTACTAAAAATAACAATACATGTTTTTATTCTATATTAAGCCATACAACTTATAAGTTAATATGGCTACTGCATAGTTAACTAACAACTATTTTAATATATAATAAAGCGACGAAGCGACCGGACGTTCACCTAATGGTAAGTGATACACCCTCCCATAATAACGTGACGCTGGTTAGGTTATTATATACTGCACCGCATTGCCGTCGTCGCCTGAGACATATGTTTAGTCTCGTTACCTCAGTAATTACACTAGCTACAACGCCCTTCAAACGAGAACACTCTAATGTTTGCACACTACTGTTTGGCGACAGAAACAGGCGCTGCGATGGTACCTAGCTAGACAGTCTCCTGCAAGAGACCTACCATCAGTAAATACCTTAGAAAAACTACAAACAGGGAATCCTAAGATTCTTTTCCTTGTGTGGGATTTAAAATGTAACTTAAAACTTCTGTGTAAAATAATCAATATCTACTACATCTAATATCCCTAATAGTATTTGCTCTGTCTAGTTTGTTTATAATACCTATTAGTAATTCCTTGTTCAGAAGTGGGATAAACGGGAACAATTAGAAGTACTTATAAACCAAATACATGTAATGCATTCAGCCCACGTTTTTCATTTATCGCATGCCTTACTATGAGCAGGCTACGGCCATGTCATGTTATTGCTAACTATGAGTATATAAATGTTCTGCGCCATTTCTATTATGTATGAAAAAAATAATGCTGGCACAATTTTATCACGACCCTCAGAAATATATACACTTACACCGAATTCTCATCATACTCACCTAAATACAAACATGGAATGTTTCCTCGGTACATTGTAAATACCGACTGTCGGTCCCGCACAACAATTCACGAAATCCAAGCCAACTTCACCTCTCTCAGCCAACCTGACCTCAAAGAACGAGACCCTGGCTCCCACCAACCAAATGGCCCAAATCCCCCCATATGAACGCCTACATACAACGGCCCTTGGTGCCCGGCGATGCGGGCAGCGCAGGAGCAATCGATATAGGGATCTCTTGGGGAGGCTTATGTCCAAGAGTGGACGTCTATCGGATGATGATCATAATTTCACTATATTATGAAGTCGAAACAAAATTAACCATCGTTAAATATCTAGTTGAGTTAGTTAATGCCTATTAACAACATGAACAGTATATAATATGAATAGAGAATAAAAATCTAATAAGGCCTAGCTCTTCTCATAATACCTAAAAAAATCTGCTTCGTACAATTGAAATATTATAGAATCATCTGCTCGCATGATATAATATAGTACAGATCATTTTAAAAGGAAAGCCTTCATGAAAAAGTTCCATTAATTTTCATTTTCAAAAGGTTTACGTCGACATGTCGTTAGAAACATATGTTGTAAAAATTTTAATCTAAAAATAATAATAAATCAATAAATAAGAGAAACGATAATATAATTCAGATATCATTTATAGACACAAGATTTAGAAATAGGTATATAGCAATATATATGTACTAACTAGTCCCCACCCGCTTTACTGGCGGTAATATAGAATTAGATCTGAAATTTAGACTTGAAATTTGTCAGAAATATTTCCGCCCAGCGGCAATTCATCGCCCCATGGGCCGATTTCCGTTACTAATACCTTCTTTTTGGGAAAAGGAATTTTGTAGTCTCTTCTTACCTGACTTCTAAATAGCAGATGCGATATCTCTACAAAATTTTGAATCTAACTTCGAATAGTTTCGGAGATATCGTAATGAGTCAATGATTCTCTGTATTTTTTGTATAAAAACTAACTATAACTAAATATATACTCATAAACATGAAAGTACATAGTTAAGATGAAAATTCAAGCCCACGTAATATATAGAGTATTGTGTAAAACTCAACATCTAGCAGAAAAAGCATTGAAAAAAAAATTGTCAAAGTCCGTACACGATAAGAAAAGTATCCAATCTATGTGAAATTCCTAGGCCATGTATAAAAATAAACAGTTAGTTTTCCCATTTTTCTATATATTTAACAAGTGTTAAAACAACTACTGTCATGCTCTTACATCCATTTTAATAATTAATGCTTTCAACTATTTATTTATTCTTTTTGTAACACCATAAGCACAGAGTACAGAGAGAGGACGGAACGTCACAGTCAACCCTGAGGAGGAAATAAAATTTGCATGTAGAAGTGAAAAAATTTAAGACAAATTATAAATATATTTATACGTCAAAATTCAGACCACATACACACTTAAAATTAAATATTCATATATATATATATATATGTATATATTTAAATAGGATATATAGATATGTAAAAGTATTACATATACTATAATTATTCTGATCGACTCAGTCGGTTTATAGTTTCTTTTAAAAGATGTGACCAAAGTTATCCTTCAAATGTATATCTGTTTGGTGCTGTCTTCATGCTAAGCTTAGAACTGTTTACCACGATATAAATAAAGGGTGTAAATGTATGATTAACGCTAATAAAGAAAATCAATATGATAATACATACCATTAGCGTTACACATACACGCACTCAACTTCCAAGAACAATCCCAAGACTCTGCATTTATTATTCAAATCAACTTAGACTACCTATATCATGATGTGCGAGCGACACGAGACATTTTTCAGCGCAATACATTCGAGCATTATTAATGCAAGAGGGGGAAAAAGTCGACACTTGACCTTAACTTTGTCTCATTTCTAATGTACATTTTACAGTACAACGTATTGAGAATTACCGACGGGGGACATTATGAAATAAGGTAAAACACATTACTTTGTAGAACCTCTAATATTTTTTTATACGCAACGAAAAAATAACGGAATTGCTAGTAAGAACTACAATGTATATATTTGTAGTAATGTGATGTGTCGACTTTTTGATGAATTTTTGATAGGTCTCTGTAAACGGAGACCGCCTAGGTAAGGACCACTGTAGCTCTTATTTCTGCCGCCAGTAGCTAATAAAATTACTGGAAAAACGAGACTTGTCTTATGTCTCACGGCGAAGAGCTCAATGTAGTTCAGTGTTTATTATCCTATCTAGATCCATGTTATGGGCAGGCGTATCACTTACCTTCGGGTGAACTTCTTGTTAGTCTGAGCGATCCAAAAAAAATTGAAATTAAGGGTATCACGATAAAGATCTTCTAATTTTAGAGAAAAAAATTAAATATAATTAATTACATAAAGACGCTGTATTTAAACATTTATTTAAACCTCACCAACATCATCAGCTGATAGACATCCATTATTGAACTTAAGCCTCCACCAAAGAGTTTTAACCCGATCGGTTGGAAACTGTATTTATTCAAAATGAACTCGCACAATCCAGAGGGTTATTTAATAGAATAATTATAAATTCAAAACAGCTCGATCTACAACAAAAACTTTACTTGCTACATAATAAGGGAAGATAATAGTGAGAGACTATTAAACTAAAATAAGTATTAATATTGTTAAAACAACATAAGAGAAATAATTCGGAGGGAATCAAGAAATCTAGTATATACCAATGTTAAGGTATCATGTTATCGAAAACTATTTACGAGATTTAGAACTATTAATATGACAAATGTAAGAATAGTATAAAATAACAGGAAGGAAGGTTTAAATTATAAAGGATTTAGATTTAATTAAAAAGCAAGCGATATTGAAAACGTTCTTTCAAACTAAATTTACTTCGCAGTGAAGGTGACATTTTAATAACTCGTTCCGACTGCTTGCCGTCGTCGCCCTCAGTAGATCTGACACTTACAAAGATAATAATAAGCTGCCTTCTTTTAGAAAGTATTCCATTTTTACTTGTTTTGTTTGATAAGTAATTAAAACTTTTATTTATGTACTTAGCTAAACTTATTTATTTTTAAATCATTTCATATCCCCCAATATTTACGATTGCTTATCTGTATCTGTAGTATCTGTATACTGATATGTAAATTCGATAAAGAAAAGCCCAGTTTAAGAAAATCGTAGAAAAAAATACATGAAATTAATAAATGAAGAACTGTAAATTTTCTGTTTTTCACTTTTAGTAAAACTATTACCAAATAATCACATGTTTTTCGAAAGTTATTTCACATAATTTTATAAAAATGTTAGGTCCTGCAAAATAAGTTGGTTATCCGTTATACTTACACGTGGGTTATACGTTTTAATTAAAGCCCAGTGATCAACTGCATTAAAAAATTAAACCATTACCTGCATCCTAAATATCGGATATTTACAGTAAATAATATTTCCATACCTTACTTTTATAAACACTCAGATTTCGCTACTGTATATGACTAATAATTTGTGGGTTATTCCTAAAAAAAATCGATTTTAAAACATTATCAACTTTCAAGCTTTCTATTCTCAAAAAAATATATATATGATCATGAAAATGTATTATTCCATATTAAATACAAAGATTATATTCAATAATGTACTATGATTGTTAAGTACTACCACACATATCAGCCCACGTTTACTTACACAAGCAATAACGTCTGTCATTAGCAGAAAATGTAGCCATTAAACCGTCTGCCGGGCATCCACCTACTTAATTATCACATTAATAAAGATTTAGAGAAATCTAATATAGTTCTAGATTATTTTGTAATGTAACAGAAAACAAAAGTACACACATTTCATTACTGATGTGTTTATAGCTGTCGCTGATTACTGACACTTCTTCGAACCACATGAGGAGAGTATTTCTTCTTTTTGGTTACAGTTATTGATTTATTTAAACATTTTTGCAGAGTAAATATAATAAAAATAGATAGACAAAAAGGCAGACAATGTTACAAGACTCTCCTACAGTCAACCTTTCGAGTTGTGAAGAGAATAAAAATATCAAAAAGCGTAATTACATCACAAATACAGACCTGAATATATTTATTATGGATTACATTAAATTTCATATACATCAACGTACGTACATGTAATATATGTATATATATAAAACCCGTTCAAATATATGCATCAAGTAATGCTTTTTACACAAAATATTAACAAAAAGTTTTCATTTAAAATTGTTTCACGATCAGTTTAGAGTTTACTTTTTCAAATATTGAAATAACATCAAAATAGAGTCACCCAATAACAAATTGGGTGAATTAAACACTTCTTTCTTATTAATGGTTCAAAGTGATAATAGTCTGTATTATCCCACATTCGAAACTGTTTTCTATATCAATTTTTTTTTTTTGTTATAATAAGTTATTTGTAATTCAAAAGTGTAAAGAATTCAGAGCAGACTATAAGTCCATGAAGGAATCATATAATTTCCTTTGGCGCCCGACATTGCGTCGCCCATCATAAACGACATTAATTTTTTTTTATTTAACAAACCGGCAAGACGTACGGTACGTTCACCTGATAGTAAGTGACACGTCAGACCATAACAATGACGCTAGTTAGGACGATAAACATTGAAGATTATGCTGTTTGCTTTAAGATAAACGAAATGAAAATGTACATTTATATACAAGGTTATTATTTAAATACTAGGTGTTTAGGCTATGCTACTAACATTACCTATGTATTATATACTACAACTACCAAATGTAGTCTTCCATTAGGTCCAGAAGACAATAGCAAACGGCTCCCAATGAGATTGTACAAACATCTTACACATTGTTGATGCTGTGACAATAAACTTACAATTAATCGATAACTAAACAGTCGAATCCATCTATTAGCTTTTAGCTTATGTAAGGTCGAACGGGTATTAGACTGTAATTAATATTAAACTTAACGCAAAAAACATATAACATTATGTACACTGCCATTTATTAACAATTTGCATTAAACAGTTTGCTTAAGTATTGTATCATGTGGTAAAACGAATTTACTAACAATGATTCACTAATAATATAAAGTTCTGGAGATCAGTCACACAGTTGTAGATAAAGACAAAAACTTACACACATCTAAATAATAAAAACTGTATTATGATGTGTTTTTTTATTACTAGTAACATAGTATCAGTTATAATTGATTAGGATAAGCCATTACATCTACATTACACCAAACGGTACGACTGATGCTGTTTATATTTCAACTTTTTATATAATACGGTTGGTATGTAAAAATTCGACCTTTCATCATATGAGAGCCAGGAAGTGATCTTTATCTCAATAACACTTGGCATGATGTGACATTGATTTCGTTCTAGCCAATTGTTATTAAGGGTAGGCCCCTCTTCCCACCTTGATTAGTATTAAAGTATGATTTATTTCTACCGTCAAAGTGTACCGTATTATCACGGCGTTCTTATCTGTAAATCACTGTAGTAATGTAGCTAATCTCTAATTACAATGATTCAATTGTCTTATTTTCTTTAATTTTTAAGTGCAGTGCTTCTGTAAATCAATTCTTGTATTCTAAGACATTTTTTTTATTAGAAGAGCGTTTCATTTCATCAATATCATCATTAGCCGATACATGTCCGCATCGATCGACCCTGCGCTGCTCACATCCAACAGCTTCCTATGTCTTTCGTTTATAGGGATATGGGAGGATTTTTTCCACCACACTGGCTCAATACTGGTTGGTACGAGCGGAAGTTTCGTTTGTTGATTAAACGGAGTGCACGACGAGTAGATGAGATTGGCTTGAGTCTCGTGAGTTTTTGTGTGGGGCCCCCTTACACCCATTCTTACTTACTACGTTGCCTTCTATTATTAAAAAAAATAAAGGTTATATTAAAAAAGGTATCTTAAAATCATCACTCGTGTACATTTGAGGATAATTTTATAACAATATATTTCCCACAAAACAAAATGATGAATTTAATAATTTATTCGCCAGCCGTCGACGTCTTCTGAAAGTGCAGACACTTGTGAGAAGATATAAACTGACAGTGAGATCTCTTCACTTAAGTAACGTTTCTCTATTTCTCATTGCCCTTTTATTTATTTAATATCGGGAGTATTTTTTAACCTTACTTTCCTTTTACGCAATGAATGCTCTATTTTTATCATTGAATTAAGTTTCCCTATTTTTTTTAATTTATTCGTTGCACTGAAGAACATAGACATTATTACTTTATCATATCTAGCTACTTTAATGTATTGTTTTCCAATATTATCAATTATTAATTAATATTGACAATAGCTTATGAACAATAAATTTAAGCAGAAAAATTAGTAAGTGTATATAAAGCGGAGTAAAATTTAAAACTCGTATGTATTTGATTACTTTTTACAAGTACAGTGTTTTTGCACCATCATTCAATCTCCTTTCGGAATTTTTAAAATATTTCTTCTTATATTTGTTTGCACAATTACTTGTTTATAAAAACTGCTACCCAAACACATTTACTTTTATGACCCTAAAATGACTGTACTGGTGATAGGATGTCTGTTGTCGGAGCCCTGTAGTCTCTGGCTATTAAGAATAGGACTAAGGTATTCCCTGCCTGTCGTACAAAGCGACTAAACGATTCCTCGGGCTCGTGGGCTTTAAGGATGGGAGCCCCCACAGCTCAATCATCATCAGAGGTCTTGTGTTTGCCGTAGCACAGCGTGGGTGTTAAGGAGGGCTTTGCCCCTCCGTGGGATGTTTCTAGCAAGAGTGCAGGCGGTATCGGTGCGTTCCGTAAGAGATCGCAGAGCCTTTTCTAATTCATTGAGGGAGACCACCGAGTGGGATTTTAGTGGGTAGAAGCACCACATAACTTTGTCTTCCCCCAGAAGTAAGGTATGTTTTAAGAAGATTTCCACCGGGATAAAAAAAATATGTGTCAATTGCCGGAAACAGTCTTGATAGGTATCACCGTGTTCTGTCTTGAAGGGAGTTGTAGCTAGTAAAATTACTGGGGTAACGAGAATTAACATCCTGTACCAAGGCGACGATCACAATGTAGTGCTTTGTGTCTCTCACTAGCACCACATTGTTACGGGCAGGGGTATCATCCACCATTAGATAAATGTTTCCTACCTACTGACATATTCTAAGTCAGTTTACGTTGCGAGTTAAATTATAAACGTTTTGCTTACATATAAATGATTGCTTTATTTTGTTTATTATTCAAATAAAACGAAAGCATTTTGTTTCGCGTAATGCAAAACGTCGAGGAATTAAACTTAGGTGAGATTGTTTTATCAGTCCAAAACAAACGTTGTAAGTGTGGGATACAAAGAGCCCGGTAAGCAGTCGGCTTTGTAACGACAGGGAACACGAACCCAGCCACCGGGCGGCGACGATAACGAAGCGCCAGGGAAAACGCACACACGATGAAAATACCATTATATGAAAATTATATTTTAACTCTTCGTTTACAGACTACTAAATTATTTACTTCATTTCCCGTACAGAGAACTGACTTTCTGAGTAAAATTCTTTACCTGTCAACTCTCGAGAGAAGAAATTTTGAAAGCAAATGTAAAAAAAAATTCAATAATATAAATAAAAAGCCCACTATAAATCTAACACCACGTCCAGCACGATCATCTGTCGCTACGTGGGAGGCGGACACTGGCAACTTATAGTTATATTTATTAATGATAAATGCCGTAGATGTCACGCACAATCCGAAACAATTCAGCATATCACCGGAGCATGCGCTACACTTATACAAACAGATTATACCCATAGACGCAATGAGATAGTCAATATAATTCACCAAAAGCTTACACACAAATACCAACTATCCATGGATGCCAGATACATACCATATTATAAATACACACCTCAACCTATCTAAGAATCCAGCTCTCATAAAATGTACTACGATCGCTCTGTACTTACAGATAAGATACATATATATATATATACACATTATATAGACCCGACATAACACTACATGAAAATTACGTAAAATTACATATTTAATAGACATCTCTGTACCCAATTCCCATAATTTAGTTAAAACCATATCAGACAAAATTCACAAATATATTGATTTAATAGATGAAATAACAAAAATTCGGAGACAAGAAAAACTATACATAGTACCTATTATAATTACTACAGGAGTGGTTCCTAACCAGCTCTTCACTGCCCTAAAACTCTTAGATCTTCCGAATAATAGTTTTATTCAAATGCAAAAAGCAGCGATTTTAAATACATGTCGGATTGTTCGTAAATTTTTACAAGATGATTCTCATTTGCTTGGGAAAACCCCGTAAATTAGTAAATCTAACCGGCTTTTATCTGAGATGTTACACACACAAAAAAATTATGAAATAAACTTATAAAACTATATATTTATATGAAATACATCAGATCGTCTTAAAGTAATGGATACGAGTCATTATATACGTATAACATGTATAAGTAAATTATTATATGTCCTTTAAAATATACGAGTATATGTATTATTTTATGATATGCTGTATATTTTTATATTATTTATATAACACATTTTATCACATTGTAGTATACTAACAAATGCGAAACTACTTAATAGGTTTGCAGGCGTCTAGCAGTTCACTTATAAGTTTTTTCTGTATATTAACAAAATGTATATGATATAATATAAGCATATGATGTCATAGGAGGAATCCTATTATAACACTAAACATGCTTTTAGACACTGCTTTCTTGTAATTCTCTCTTCTTCTTGTTACAGGAATTTTTGAGTTTTTTTCTTCATAATAGTTATTAGTCATTGCGTATCTCTATCTACAGTCTCTCATTTTTCCTACATTCCTTGTTCCATATCTATTAACTATTTTGTATCTATAATCCTCCTTTTATTAAAATCCCTTTCTTACTTTTGTTATATATTTTTCACTTTATTTATAACTCGAATATCTCTGGTTCGATTCCTAGACTGAATATTGTGGCCTTTGGTTGATGACAAGGTTTCATTCTGACCCGCGTAGCTAATTACTACACCTAAAAAGAAAATTTAACACTGTCACAATATTGTTCTTTTCCAACTGTTAATGTATGAGAGTCAAATTACTTGACACTATAAAACATTGAGATATTACGATATTTTATATAAACGTGTAAATCCTCCTTCGCCCTCTAATTACTATTTCATTATTTATTTAACACGTATACCTATGAAACATTTTGTAGCAACGGTTTGTAACATTTCACTTTAATCTAAGTCCAGGAGTAGTACGTAGATATTTATCCTTTGCAGCGATATTTACCTTTGAGGTAGTTACCTAAAATATAGAGTACATCAGAAGCTTTCATGTTTGCCTTACCCCTACATCTACAACACAATCTCTCGAGGCTGCATCCACACATGTTCACTGAAATGTGAAAGACGTCAGAGATACGATTAAATTTGCTTTGCAACTCCATCTAAATTTGTAGTCATTTGTAAGAGGAAATATTTAAGCACTTGATTTTAATATACTGTTTGATTATCTTAAAGCATCTTTCAACGAAGATAACTTTAATATTTGTGCTATTTAATTAATAAATGTTTTTATTAGCTGATTGTTTTATCGCTAACGAGTTAACGTTTGAACTTCATTTCGAATGATTTTGTTAATTAAGAATGCTTCTCGAGAATACTCTTGCCCTTACACATTGATAGGAATCAGCAGATTTACAATATGTGGTATATAGCTAGGGAGTTGAATTCGGACCTATTACAATCAAACTTTACCACACAAAGCCTCCGAGTTGAATCTGGGTCATCTATATTAGAAAACAAGCACTTATCTACTGCGCGGTGGCTATCAAATAAAGATCGGAACGAAGTAAATGTTTTTATGTCTTGTATTTCAGTTACTATAAGTACTCGTACTTAATTTGTAAATTATAATATTCAACCTCTGTTTGACGTAAATAATTACAATAATTTACATTTCAATATACTTCATTTGTATGATACGCAGCGTAATATCCTTTAATTTACAGTAATATGAGAAATCATTGCTTTTGACTGAAATGAACGTCGAATCGTCACAAAGCGTCAAAGAGAACAGACACATTCAATACTGTCGTATTGCACAAATTTATTGAATACTGCGAAACACGAGCCGAGTACCTATAGCTGTTCAGAAGGCGAAGGCTTTGTACTATAGAGATTTATTTTCTGAATCGAGTACTTATTATATATTAAGTTGGTAAGAAATGGTACACAATTTAAAAGTAGTACCAGGACTTAATTATTTACCCTTTGAGATGAAGAACACAGTTAAGTGATGATGTGAACATCTTTACAGGCGCCTCGTTATGGGCAGACGTGTATTGATACCGTTATTTTTACTAACGGATTGACATTAACGAATGCGGTAATTGTACCATCAGGTGAATTGCCAGCTCATTTTAAAGCTTTGTAGCCTGCCTGCGTAACAAATTTACATTCATGATATAAATAAAAAACCCATGAAAAACTAATTTTAATAATTATAGCCATTGACCATAATTATGTAGTTAACACTACTTTGTTAAAGTTTTTAAATATGAATGAGTTTTTTTTGAAAATTTAATTGTGTCTGTTACGGACTAGATGAGACTTGTTGCACTTTCCGCCTCTAACAATGATTAAACGTATAGTAAAAGAATATAAACTCTTCATGAATACTACATGCACCCCACAAAGTTCTAAATAAATGAACTTCACTACGTAAAATTGAAGTTCATACATGAATAGAAATACTTGCAACATTTATTTGTATTTCAGACATCGTAGAATTTATTTCAAAGATATTTTGCTGTAGATCACAATAATTTTTTAATCTAATTGGCATCTGAATAGTCGAATCACTTGGGGACCTATGTCCAGTAGTGAGTGGACTTCAGTAGGCTGAAGTAAAGATGATGATGCAGATGGAATCTGCTTTTTTCTATGTAACCATTATTATATTTTTTATCGTTTTATCATAAAGATTTGGAAAGTGCTTGTAAAGGTTTTGGGAATAATTTAAATTCTACCTCATGCTCAATATTTTGTAAAAGAAAAACCTTACAATATAATAGTGACGAGACGGCTAACGCATTTCTAACGACAAACGAAAATATTGATATTAAGCATACCTTTTAAGAAAAATGACAAATTTCTTTTTTATTACAATCACTCACCATGTAGTAGTATATAATAGTTGTATCAATTACTAAACTCTTACTTTCAAATGAAAACAAACGTAACGAACGTAATATGAAATAGTTTTTTTTTATTTTGGTTATCGTGGGGGAAATGCTTGCGCATACCAGTTCACGCGGGGGCAAGACCAGGTTATGTCCGAGTTGCACTAAAACCCCCACGTTATTGTTCCTCGTCGCCTTAAGGCGGGATATCGGGAACGCTTTCGCACACATCCGCGACTCCGCCAGCGCTGGCCGCATGACGCAGCCCACCACGGGAGGGAGAGAAGAACTCTCCCTTCCACCTCTGTGGGGGCACGCCGGAAAACACAGGGCGCCCCCTCCTCGGCCCCTTGCAGTCGCGCGGGCAACGGATTCCTCCGAACTCGTCACCTAGAAGCCATAGGAGCCAAGAGAGAAAAAACGCTCCCGGCTACCTGCGGCGGATTGGATGTTGGGCCCGCCGCCACCCGTTATACGGCCGCAGAGGATAGGCAGAGCGGCGCATCACAATACCGATACTCCTCTTCCCCCGTGGCCCCACCGCCGCCGCATCAGCGGTGCGGCACCGCTTAACCGCAGAGTGTACTCCTTCCGCGACTACACCTCGGGCCGGCCAGGTAGGTTCTTCTTCGCTTCACCGTGGGCGACCAAGCCACGGCTACTAAGCCCCTCCGCTACGACAAGGCGGGAACCTGTTAGGGTGTAATAGGAAATAGTTATAATAAGTTAAATTAACTATTACTGTAACTCATTAAAAAGAATTTAACGGCAACAGTTAAACACTAATTACGAACATCATCATTTTTAATAATTTAGTATATCAACATAATTTATAAATAAAATTAAAAACATTCAACATAAGTTATATGTATAAAATCATTAAATTCCTTTTGCGTATACTTTTTTAATTTTTATAAGATCAATTTAATTGTTTCCAAAAAAAAACCTCTTAAAATGGGACCGCTATATGGAAAGTAATGCATAGTCAATGTTGATAAAATAAAAAATATATATATGACTAACCAAGAACCTTTCCCGTAAGGTAGTTTTTAAATAATTACTTGTTGTAGATCGACGCAGAACATCAGGCTCATTGGACGAAGCTGCCGAAGACAGCAGTGACAATGGAGGCAGCACGCCTAAGAAAAAGACTGCCATCGAAGAACAATGGGAGCGATCCGGAGGCTTCGAACTTACATCCGTGGAGCAAGAGACATACGAAAAGTACTTCTACGGTACTGAACATTGGAACTATTTCACCAACGACGAAGACCTTGGCCCCGTGATATTATCCATAAAGCAGGAGACGTTGAACTCCCGGGATCAGTTCAGGTATGTTTAATGACTTTTAAAATGTTAAAATTATTAAAATAAATTTGTTTTTGGTATATATATATATTTTATATTACACAAAAAATCATATATTAACAGAAGTATGAAAAGAAACTATTTGCTAAATTAGGATTGTCTCATCCTTTATTAAAAATTCAAAAAATAGAGGGACTTAATGCTACAACAGTAGTATTTTCTATCAATCGAGTATATATAACATATATATACCAGCTGTTCTTCGTCCGATATGCGGGCCAGGACACCCTCGCTACTCCCTTTGGGGAAAGAATTTTGTAATAATTCATTCTTAGCTGAACTCTAAATGGCGCAAGCAATATTTCTATCAAATTTTGAGTCTACACGTCTAACAGTTTCCGAGATCTCGTGGTGAGTCAATGAATGTCTGGATACCTCCTATGTATGTAAAAGATATAAATCAAGAATCGTCCATAGAAACATAACATGATTTGAAAGCACTTAATATCTTCTTCTTCTTCTTCCTCCTGCCCTTTTCCCATTCTATGTGGGATCGGCACAGTATATACTTCTCTTCCACATCTCTCTACCAGCCACCATATCTAAATTCACACTCTTACACATGTCATCTTTCACACAAGCACTTAATATCTGATTGATTTAATTTATAACAACGTTGAAATCAAAAATCGATTGAACATATTTATGTCACAGTTTGATTGCTCGCTTGGCAGTGATTCGCAGAGAATGGAATTTAATTAAACGACTGATATTAAATTAACAAATAATTTCAGTATTGGGAACTAAAATTAACAATCCACGTCAAGAACATTCTTCTTGAAATGACAGCCGTAATGTCAAACGCTGTTTCGGGATAATTATAAATTAAATCTGTAATTAAACGACAACACGATATCTAAAAGTGTGTTTACAGTTGTAAATCTGAGGGAATAAATATGGTAGATATTTTTTTTATCACCTTAAAGTGGAATTCAATTAGCATAATGTGATGGTGACCAATCGTAAAGTTTGCTTCGGGGCCTTCACTCAATATAGCTCTGTTACAGCCGCAATGAATGATGTTTTTCATTTCCGCTACGTGATTTATTGTTTTGATAACGCGCATACTTTACACGCAGTTAATGTCGAAACATGAAACATTTTCAATTTCTTTTATTAAGCGAATAACCGCCTCTTACATTTAACAAATGGTGACAATGTTATAAAACACAGATAAATAATAGTAATATTGATTTTTCCTATATATATTTATTTAACTATGTCTCATAGCCTGCGGTACCGCCGCGAAATCTTTAAAGGAGGCCTATATCCAGCAGTGGACATCTATCGGCTGATGATTGATGTATGATAGTCAATTTAGAATTGGTGCCCTTCTTTTAACACCATTTAGTAAACATAGCTAAGAGTCTACATTAAAAATATTACGCTTAATTATTATGTATATTTTCCGTATTCATTACAAATGCTTACAAACCATCTCCTCGCTGATGCTTCATGTTTTCTCACAATAATTGTAACAAGTCCATCACGGTCTATTGGAAGTTTGCTCTTAAATCAACAAGGAACCCGCTGTAGAGTTATTAACGACTCGTCTGCAAATTCCTAATGTTAGTACTGTTGCCTTTGGGGAAACATTTCCATGAAGCAATTTATTATTACAGCAAATAGCATATTTCATATGTTTAACGACTGCTATGTTTGTTTTTCGAGTATACGAGCGAATTGAAAAAGATAAATTATGTATATCACTATTTATTAACGTTAACGTTATTACGTTATTATAAACTTATAATAACCATTGATTATTCAATTAGTTATAAACGACATATCATTGAATAGACAACAAGCTTTTCTTTTGTGTTTATTATGTTAAAATTCAATCTATAATAATGAATTCTCAAAAATAAAATAACAACAAATTACTTTGATATCAAAAAACAGCTCTTTGGCTCCAAAAATACATTAAATATAGTGAGTTTGAATTACAATTTTTAAATTTCACAGCCTTCATTATTCAGTGGCAAACCGCAAGCCTAGTAACACAGCGATTCCCAATTCTATTTGGGGACACACGTGTAATTTGGACGGTGGTTGGGTTTTTTCGAAGCCCTCCCCGCCCCTCAAAACACTTATAATGTATATCTGGCAATAAAACAGCATCACTATATTCCGACTAACAACATACGAACTCCAGTGTAGAGTGGAGGAGCGCGTTCAATATCACCTAATATCATGTGAAATTGGCATAAAGTATTAGTTATAGATACAAAAAAATACTATTATTGTGTCACACATATATGTACAATAAAAGACGAATAGAAAACTCTCTTATATAAGATTACTTCTAAGTTGGAAATAAAAATTCTAACATCGTCGCTGGCGTGAACTCGTAACAAGGAGCCGTACCGATTCACAATAAGTTCTCATGCTCCTCGCTTCCAAAAAAAACAAATTCAACTATTATAAAATCAAACAACCACGAGAAAAAAAAAATTTTAGTTAAGGATGAAGATGAAATTTAAAAATATCACAATAACTATAAAATACCTAACCTTCAAACGGCAAAATAAATCCTTATTATTCTTTACAGAAACATAATCAATCTCGCTTTAAAATAATCCTATTTCGCCCCTATGATAGTAGATCAACGTATTATTATAACATCCCTTCGTTATACAGGTAAAAAAACTAGCTCATATTTTATTTTAATATACCCTATTAACGGAAGTAATAAGGGCTTACAATGACATCACATTAGGGAAGTTGAATTAATAATGTTGATGTCACTAAAGCTGTTGGAGACGAATAATATTTCTTGAGATACAATATTTAAATTGGAAGTTTTTATTAATAATTTTTTTTTTATTGTTATAAGTAAATAAATAGTGATATTTGTATTTTAGTTATTATTACAATTTTTTATTGAAAATTGTTTATCGGGTATTGTCTTTGTATACTTTTGGAGTTGTAGCGTTTTTTTTTTTTTAGGTCCCACTGAAAATCAGGGTTGCGGTCTTTATAGGCTGCAACATTGCCTGAGTAGGTTCCTTTCCCACATGATCCAAGGACAATAATTTGTTTTATTTTAATTCTTTTTTTTTACTGTGTATTCTTTTTTTTCTCTAGTGGAATAAAATGATATATTATTATTTTTTTTTTAAAATGTATTTTTCTCTCAAAATCCTCATAAAAAGAATTTCGGTTAATTATAAACACCACGGACTAAGCCAAGTGGTGCTCAATTTATGTTGTAATTTTGTGGCTGGCAACTTTTTGTAAAAATTTTCCTAACTACGACAGGTACTGAGAATCGCGGCTTTTTGCATAGTTAGGTATGTATTTAGCGGTAGGTTCAATTGTTTTAAATATATTAAAATTTATTTTGGTATTACGCCAGTGGTGAAGAGCACTAACTATACTATACTTGTATATACTCGTACTTTGATCATTTTCGTATTGATAATAAGGACGAGGCTTCCCATTTACTAACTTATTGGATGTGGCTAATTTTTGATGAACAATTTATACGATGTGATTATGTGTATGTATGTAGTCTATCTGAGCAAGGGAAGGACATGTTGCCGGTGATGTGCTGAGTAGTTTCGGGCTGATGGTTACATTTCCTACATCTATCGTTTTGAACGTTAGCGTCTTTAACAATAAAATTTCTATAATTTAGTATCACTATTCTTAGGAAGCATGTAGATTATTCCTTTTCTAGCAAATTTTGCGTAGTTCTTGCTTTCTTTTAATGATGTCAGATATTATATTTGCTAAAACGTCGTGATGGATAAAAATGTTTTTCAACCAGAAGTTATGTACTCTATCTACAGCTGCTGCTTTTCAGTTCTTCAGATGCCTAGTTACTATTTCAATGTCGACATTCGTAAAATCAACTAATTCTATACCCGAGATATATTTTCATCTATTATCCTCTTCTTTCAACCATTTATTAGTTTCTTCCATAAATTTGTCCAGTAGTTTGTAAGAACTTCTTTTTGAGGTAACCCGTCTGTCTCCACAATGTTTTTCTTCTTGTTTAAGACTTCTATAGGAATCGTTTCTCGTTATTATTAAACAGAAGATTGTCTTGCTTTCTCTGTAGAGCTTCATTGTACCTGACTAACTGTTGAGAATTTAAAGTTAATTTTTGTCTTAGAGTATCAAGAAATTCCTTCAGTCTGGTATTATTTCTCTCATGACGAGAATGTACAGCTATCTTATCAAAAATATCATGAACCATCTTAATAGGTTTAGTAAATCTATTATTATTTACATACTATGTTACTCTCCCTATATTGGTTCTTAATTTTTTGATACCTATTTCAAGTCTAATTTTCCAAGCAGGTTTTTTATAATAGGCAAGGGTAGAAGTCGCTACCTTGTGGGTTTAATCGTTTTGGACGAATATTGTACCCCAAGTTTTCAGATATTACTAGTACGCTACAGTAGATTAAAGTGTGTATATGGTTTAAATTTGAATCTATGGAATAAAATCGTTTAAGAATTTTTCGGTTATATATATTAACGTATTCGTACAATCTCTTACTTTCTTTTAGCTTCGGTAATTTAGGCCGCCGTGGGATCTATTTCTGTGTACTGAATAAGAGTAGTTTCTAATTGATTTATTAGTCCTTCAACAAAACCTTCGACTTGTATCTGGTCCGTAGTTAGTTCATGTTCTACCTTAGATGAAACTATTTGTTTATTTCTTTGAGTTGATATGTGTGGATTCCGTGGTAGAATACTGTCACGGTGATAATGGCTGGATCAAAAGGTTGAAATATGAAGGCAAAAATGATTGATGAGAATAACATGTGATTGCCGAATTGATAGACGGATGTGATGGTGAAATTTGTAGTGAACCGTTATTGGGGATGGGGATATTTAAGTACAAAATTGTCATGAAGTTTTTTACAGTACATAGTTTTGGTTAACATCTTCAGCCCATTTCATACGCACTCTGGGTTTCGCAGCTTTGCTGGTTTGTTGGCTGATGCCTCCTGCAAAACATCCTCAGCGGAAGTAAGCGACCTACTACTGTCTCTGTCAATCCAATCTGTCGATGATTAAGTTGGGGTGGCATTTTTATCGGTGGGAACCCGCCTGCTCAATTCCTTAACGACGATGGTTCGCATACTGTGGCATCCAGCATCGGCTCCAGATGGGCCCCGGCGATCACCCCCGAGCCTTATATTTTTTTTACTATTACGAGTATCCATATTAATGGGTTACGTTAACCTCGTTGGCCGTTTAGGTTATTTACGTTACCGCTCCCTACGTGACTAGATGTTCAGCTCGGACGTGAGATAAGATTTTAAGGGGCCTATTATTATTATTAAATTTCTCTAGTAGTTAAAACTTAACCACGACTTTGTTAAGTTAACTAAGTCTCAAAACAAACCATCGCTCCAAACTGTAAGGATTCAGTATAACAGATAAGTAAAATCAATTGTTTGATTGAAATATCTTTTGATCTTATGATCGAGATGAATCTTTAGATCTCCTATATAATTATAAATAGAAAACTATTTATTTATAATTTATAAAGAGCACTTTATTTACAAACGTTATCATCTTTCAAATAATCATCTAAACAATATGTTGTTTTGTATAAGATCTGTTTCACGATACTTTTTATTTTAATAACAAATAAATTGCTTTCCAAGTAATTTATATAGAACATATAAAAACGAAAACATCGACCTCATAACGATTTTGATACTTCATGAAGCAAACCTGAATTAGTTTTTATTTCTTAGAATGAATTCTAACGATAACAAATAAAACGATTGTGCTTATTTTCACATAAATATTATTTATATTAATAAAAAGTTATTCTTTCTATATTCCATCTAAAGTTCTTTCATGTTCTGTTTTGTGTGAATTTAGTTTCTTCTTACTGTAAAAAAATAACAAATACGACATTTTTCATATTAAGTCTAGTTTTTTAGTAGCTCATTTAATTATTAATATATTTATAATTGGTAGTACTTATTTTTTCATATTTGCACAAATAATACTTTGAGCTTTGAAAAATGATGATTGACGAAGACATACTTTGGAAATAGAATGAAATTTACATTAATCGATACTTTCATCGAATACTTGTTTAAGAAATAAGACTAAGTATTAGAGTAAGTCTATTTGAAAAACAGCTATTGTTGCAAGAAATCTCCTTTTGAAGGCGAATACTCACTCCTCAGTAAGATTCCGTAGACGTTTCGTTGAATACCGGTATTTTCATTACTCTCTGTCATAGGAAAACTGAAAGGGGCCGACAGCGGGGGAATTTAATACAAAACGCCGCATAATCAAAAATTTTTAAATTGACTAAATAAAGCAAAACATTTTAAATACGTTTAATATCTATTGAATATATGATAACAAAAGAAAACAACAAAAATAATGCAACAATTGATTTAAACAATCGGGTCCTTAATAAAATATGCATATATTTTTTGTGACAGTGTTAAATACAACTTCAGAATCATTTATTATTTTTGTGATATAGGAAGAAGTTAAATGCTTAATAATAATATACCGAGCATAGTAATTGTATAACAAATACCGGAAATATAACACCTTCTATTAAATAGTATATTGAAACAAGACGAGAATGTCAACTAATTATGTACGAACAAATATCTATAATCACCGATCCACACTTGGCCTACTTGGCTTGGCTATCTGACCATGGCCCATTTCCTGACGACCTCATTTCCGATCGGAGCACCGGCGTTTAGACTGTTACATAACTTGTGTAACCCTTTTACATGACTCCGTTAAATTATAACTAAATGTTAACGAAAATCCCGCTCAGCTTTACTAGATGCTATCCCAATTAGTCGACCTTAATACCCATTAATCTATCATTTACTCTCTCAAGCTCTCCTATGTTTATTGTACATCGTTAAAGGTTTTCGTAACTGTAAAAAGGAAATCAAAATAATTAATCTGTATTAATATCAATTGAAACAAAAAATTGCATAATTAGTATCCTTTATAATGGCGGTTTATCTAGCTACGAAGCTAAAATAAACCATTGTCAGAAACTTCTTTAATACCTCAAGCCAGTAGATAAACAAAAAAAAGTTAACAGTCGTAATTTTTTATTTATTCAATAGTGGTAGATCTGTGTTTCTGCCGCCAAACAGTAGTTGGCAAACTTTACCGTGTTCCGGTTTTAAGAGTGCTGCAGCTAGTGAAATTACTGGGGTAACGAGACTTAACATGTCTCACGATGACGAGTTCAATGTGGTGCTGTGTATACCATCATAATCAGCGCCATGTTGTTATGGGCAGGCGTATCAACACGAGATGAAAGTCACGCTCGTCTCGACGCGCCGTTAAATAAAAAATGTATGAAAATTGTAACTGATAAGGATTTCTACATTATGAAAAAAGATTTTTTACGTTTAATAACTTGCAAAGAAAACATTTTCAATATTAATCGCTTGTTTTTAGGATCCTCGTGCGAGCTATCAGCTACACGGTCCATGGTTTGATTCCCGCGTCGTGCGTTTTCGCGGACCGTTACAACCGCGAGGAAGTGGTACGATCACTGGGTAAAGAAGTTAACATTAATCCTCCTCTTATGCTGGGACAGCTGCCTGATACACCGGAAGAGCTTCTTAAACTTGATCAAGTAAGTAAAGCCAATAATTTTTTTTATACTAAGTTATATGAGAAACTAGCAGTCGAAGACGCTTTTTAGGATATTTACACAGCATTGCTCAACAATCTTGAAATATAAATATCGCAAAACTCCTGCAATTACAATAAACAACTCGGAACCAGATAATTTTAAAATATTACTACTAGCCGATGTAAACAGAAGCATGATGGTACCTGGGGTATTTCCGGCAAGAAACACTTTTTTTTAATAAATATGATAAGTTTAAAGAGACAAATAGAAAGTTTGATATTCAAAAATTAATCAACGAAATGAGTGAATTAATATCACAAAAAAAATTACTTTGTGCTTTTTCTAATTGTTGAAAAATCGAGTCATTATCCACTAACCAATCTTCCCTCCAGCCGTAAAAGATTGTGATCTTCTGGAACACTGTAAATGTAAATTTACTCCGTTTTCAAACCTATGAATATTAAATTTTAATTACGGTTTAATTGGCTAAGTGTAACCCCAAGTTGAAGTACTAACTTTGTCGAATCAACGAAATTCTCCGTCTTATCGTATTTAGCATTCGGACGGGGGGAAACTTGGGATAAATTAGCAGCAAAACCTTTCCTTTCCGTTGTGATTGTTTTTTCAGTTCCCAATTACGAATAAACGACGCCGCCGCTCACAGCCGTGAAACATTAATGAGCCCCGTTAGTCGCGAGGTAGGCGGCCACCTGCTCTCCCCTCTCCCTTCCTTTACAGCCGACTCGGGTCACCCCTATCCTCCCACTCCTCTTATAGCTTGCAACTAATCACGGTAATGAACTAATGACAAGTTAGATACGAAACTACTCTCGAGGCGACCAGAACTTTGTACTTCCAAAGATACACCTTGAACACTTTAGTTATTTCTAATATTTCAGTTTAAGTAAAATAAGTAAATAGTTAAAAAAAATTAAACACAAATATAGCCATTCACTTTTGAAACCTATTTTGAGTATATCTCGAAGGAAACTGCTCTCAGTACTGAATTATTGAGCTAGATAACGCTTCACTAAGAGATAATTAAATTCTAAGTACATTGTTACTCCATTATGAATATTCCAAATCATTTCCGTTTAAATTTGGATGTAACCACCAAATGACTTTTCCATTTTGCTCGTCAACAAGGTGACTTTCAATAAACGTAAGAAGCTTTCCCAAAAATGTGTCTATAGTTCGGCTGCGCGCAATATTCGACACATACCTTACTGAAATGTATCAGAGACTACCATTATAAGAGTTATTTTTCTAAAGCAATATCTATAGGGAGAAGTTTGTTCGATCCAGTGAGATGCCAATCTTCATTAGGTAACATCCGAGGTACGAATATAATTCGGAACTTTGTTGAGCACAGACCGGCCGTCCTTTTGCATTTTGTATTCACCGTAACGTTGGATGTCATGAATATAATGGTGCGACGGCTCACGTGTGAGTTAATCCAGGCTAATGGAATTGAATTTAAAAACGTTTTCTGTACTCAAAGAGACTTCACAATGTTAACATTACACAGTTGCTTTACAAACGTAAAGCATTGTAGTCACCTTATTAGTTTTATGAAAATAGAGTACTTACATATTAACCTTCAAAGTTAATAGTCACATAAAGAACAACAATTATTAGTCTGCAGGGTTTATTTAATAACAAATTTTTTAATGATTTAAGGTGAAAAGCATTTATGATGATTTTAAATATGCTTTCGTTAAGATAGTTGTCTTAATTTCCTTAACACACTATCATCGGAAACGGTGTTATATTAATACCTTTTATGCAGAACGTATGCTAAGTGAAACACACCAACGCTTGTTTTTTTTTTCATGGTCTTGAATTTTTAGGCCGGAATAATATTTTTGGTTGCTTTTCACGAAGCCGTAGTAGTTTGTTAACATATGAGTCAAACTAAGTTGAAACATGCGCTAAAGCTGTGATGTGATATATTTAAATGAAAATTACAATATTTTTATTGAGTATCATTTTACCTCAATTTTGTCTATCGTATGTTCACAGACAGAAAACATCAATGTTATTGTCAACAGATTTACAATATGCGATTGGCAGCTAGACTAGTTCTAAAAACCTAACGACCTATATTATTTCATAAAATATTACTGTCAAATTCAAATAGAGACCTCCGTGTTACCAGGCTAGCGGTTAGTCTCAACCACAGAGTTATTAATGATAGACTAATTAACTTTACTTACATTTTTTCGTATAAGTAGTATATACATATGTCCCCCCATATGAATTCCTACCCGATCGACGTGGGAATCTTTGGGGTACGCCTATGTCCAGCAGTGGATGTCTATTAGCTGATGATCATGATACATATATAATTTAAATAGTACAAACGACTGCTACTATGTTGTTAAAATGTAAGATAACGAACTTTTTAGTGATTTATTCCGTTACATTTATGATTATTCATTTATTATTTCTGAAAAGCAAATATTTTATTAACGAAGCGAAAATTAATTTTTAAGGTTATATAAATAATAAATCGTTGGACGCATGCTATCTGCACTTCTGTAAAATTTATCATCAAATTCAACTTCAAGTATCTGGCGCTAATTCAATTATATTAAAAACTTAAACTAATACATTAAAAAAATCATTAAATGCTCTTATATATAAGAGTAACAGTTAACTGGGAATTTTATACAATAAAGTCATCATCATTATCAGCATTAGCCGATAGACGTCCACTGCTGGGCATAGGCCTCCTTCAAAGATTCCCACATCAATCGGGTAAGAATTCATAGGGGGCGATTTGAGTCATTTCTCACCACGCTGATCCAATGCAGGTTGGTAAGAACCCGAGCCTCGTTTGTTGATTAGCAAGGTGCACCGCAAGCAGGTGAGGTTGGCTTGGGTCCCGTGAGTCGTTGTGCGGGACCTCTTACACCCATCAATAAGTACGCTTATTGATTAAGTACGCTAATAGATATCGTTCTATTATTTAAACCTGCAAGTTAATATCTATACAATTCGGAAGCTCTGCTCTTGTCGGTCAGAGCAGGTATCTATTTTTATGACTTGCTGGTAGGATGCATAATAGAAATTTCAGTGAAACACTAAAAGTTACTCAGGCAGTTTTACTTTCGCCTTATTCAGTAAACTCATTAATTTACATAAATTTAGAGCAAAGTACAACTGGAGTTAAGCGATGCGATTACTTATTATCAGGCGCTTATTTTATTTTGAGTTTCACGATGACTGGTTGAGTAATGAAACTTATCACTACTATTCATCAAAAATTGTTCAGCATTGGACGACAAGGTGATGAAATGACGACAATTTCATAAATACCGTAATAATTAAATTTTTGAGGGGGTTTTAAATGTAGGCCCTGGGGAGGCACGTGTTCGATGCTCAATGAATACTAGTATTCGGTGAAAGAGAATATCTGTACTGGTGGTAGATCTCTGTTGCCGGAGACCGTCTAGGTAAGTACCACCGCAGATCATATTTCTACCGCCGAATAGTAGTGTACAAACATTGCTGTGTTCCAGTTTGAAGGGAGCTGAAGCTAGTGTAATTATTGGGTAACGAGGCTTAACATCTTATATCTCAAGACGAGGAGCGCAATATGGTGCTGTTAATACCGTTCTAGTCACATTGTAAAGGGCGGGCGTATCACTTACTCTCAGGAGAACGACCGCTGGTCTCATCGCTTCATTAAATTAAAAAAAATCTTGACAAAACTAACATATAGGAGAAATAATAACATGGCTGTTTATATTCAATATATTATATAATTTATAAGTATTACTATAATTTTAGTATTTTAATATCATAAAAGATTTAAGAAACAACTATAAATATCCAATTACTTAATTTAATGCTGATGCGGAATAGCAAGTACCTTTCGCCCTATTTACTGGTGAATTTATTCTTTAATTAAAGGTTGTTTTTCTTATTGTAATCTAATACGAGGGGGTAAAAGTTACGTATTCTTTTGTTTGTCCTTATAATGAGATGTAATCCATACTGAAATATTCGGATGATACTTGAAAATAATGAAGAGAAATGAAATTCTTTAAAAAAATTTCTCCGTGTTATACCGTATAAATTAAGTAAATTTACTGGTGGTATAGCGCAATGTAGTTCTTTATGTATAATCCTAACTACGGCCACTTTGTTATGAACTAGCGTATCACTTACCATCGGGTGAACGTCCCGCTCTTCTCGTTGCTTAATTGATTAAAAAAATATTTTAAATTCCCTTTATAATCTATATATATAGGAGATATCCAGAGATTCATTGAATCATCGCGAGATCTCCGAAACTTTTAGACGTAAACACTCGAAATTTGGTACAGATATTTTTTGTGATATGTAGATGGATTTTACAAAATTTTATCCCCGAAGGGAATTGCGTGGTGTTATGGCCAGCAAAGTGGGTGGGGGACGGCTACTTCTATATACCCGTAAAACATTTATTCATGTCAACCGATTTCTATATCATTTTTGCTAGTTCATGTAAACCAAACAAAAACATTATGAAGTGTATTAATTCTTATTTTTCTTTGGGAACTCTTATAATAAAAGTGTCTAACGACTAACTGAATACTTTAAAAGGGTAACTCGATAAAAGAACATTCTTTTCGTATAACTTTTATATTTTCTGTTTGAAAAACTGTCTAACTTCATTAATAACGGTCGAATTATTACGTAACAGTACGGTATATTCACAATCATTATAACTTCATATATTCCTCCTTCCTCTACCTGTCCATAAATTGAAGCCTTGCACAACATAGTTTTTTACTCTTTTATAAACACTTAAGTTTATACCCTTTTAGTTGCAGATCACTATTTATCACATAATTAAATTGTCCTCAAAGCAACAGTGCACCAAAATGAAAATACAATTATTCGCATAATTTTTTTTAATGTCAAGCTATCCGCTTTAAATAATGAACAATTAACTTAATTTGCATTTACTTAATAACTTATTAAAACATTTATGTTAATGGCAACCAAACTGGATTACAGAGAATCTTAACAGGGTCTCGTCACAGTCCTAATAAAGTTATCACAGAATATCAAATTAAATAAAATGTTAACATTCAAAGACAGTAAATTTTCCTTCGGGCCAAAATTTTATAATGTACAAAGTTTTATAGCCCTCAAATTACAAATATTTAAGGTCTACAGTAATTCCCATGAAATTTACTAAACTTTAGCTTGAAATGTGTTAAGCGGTCTACAGGGTTAACTTTTAAGTAAAGTGCGCTTACTATATTTAATCGATTTGTTAATATCTTTTATAAGATTTTCTATAATTCCAATTAGTAAATAAAATTCTAAATATATAAAGTTATCGCTACGTTCACCGTGGAGTTATTATGACCACATGCTTTTTTTATATTAACTTAGAGAAAAATTTTATTTCTTTCTGTGAAGGTCCTATGTTGTCTAAAAATGTACGCAGTTCATGAATTTGGAAACTAAACTGACATTTTTATATTTTATGCTTATAGTCATGGATTATTCTGATTAAAAATCAAAAAAGAATTTTATTTTAAATTAGAGTAAACATATTGTTAAATATGTTAAAATTTATCTGAATAAGGTTCAAGCCCAAAATTCGCAAATAATTACTAACTAAAATTGCTGGTTGTTATTGCTATCATCGAATTAAAGCCAATCTGTGGTATGAATACTCTTCATCATCTTCAGTCTCATTGACACTTAATATCACATGTCATTGAAATAGCGTAATAGACAATTGTCTATGATAACAGTAAATTTAATAATATGATAATATTTTTTATTTTCACTTTACGGTAATGTAACATCAGTGTAGATAAAACAACATTAACGTTTTACTGCCCGCGAAGTATTCCTAATAAAGCAATATAGAAGACGTAAAAAGTAGTAGTGGCCGCTGGCCTAGGAGCACTTTTATGACTACTTTATTAGGCGGAAGGCCGTAAACTGTATTCTCATCAGTCGGAAGGGGGTTCTGTACATCACCTACCACGTTTTAACTCCATTCACTCTGTGATTACATCACTTTGGAGTCGAAATAAGTTTTTGGAAATGTCGTTTCTCTATTATGCCTTCTCACAAACGTAGTATCTGATAATTCTTCAGATTTTGCGGAATAGATTAAACAAGGGATATATTTTAAGTAACCAGGTTTAGGTTTCATGTTTTCTTCGGTCACTAAATAAGTAGTTATGTGTTTAATTCAAATAATAGTAGTTATGAATACTTTATTTAAATAACGTCAGGCAACATTGGTAAAGACTTAGTTATAATTATAGTTTTATATGATAGGATAGTGTTTCATAACATTGGCGAAATGACGAAGGAATTGAACATTAAAATTGTGTATTTAAGATTTCGCACAAAAAATATAGATTGATGTTGTTAAAAAGGTAATAAAGCATTCTTTATAAAGGTACAAGTAATAAAAAGTGCGCTCACAGCTGGTCTTAGACTGTTTTATGTCTACTTTATTATGAAAAATGCCGTAAAACAATTCTCGCTGATATTTTATTGCAATTTATTTACACACAGTGCCTTATGAGATATAACTACCAGTTTAATCATTAAAATTTCAAAACACGTAGAAACGACCAAAGCGATTATATAGTGATAAATGTAACGCCAACTCATATCAGTAATCCTGGTACCGTAGCTTAAAATTAGCTGTACTAATAATTATTTAGTACTTATTTCCTTAAAGGTACCATAAGCGATAATTCAAAACATAAACTATTCTTTCTTAGGAACATTACCAGATTTTTATAACGATAGTTTTATATATTTCATTTCAGAATATCAACATCAAAACACGAATATTTCTTAGTCTTAGCGACGATAATAGCCTTTATCTGATAGTAAATAATGCGCCTATCCATAACAATATGGTACTAGTTAGAATGATGCACCACACTGTGCTCGTTTTGAGACAATATACTATGTTATGTCTCGGTATCTCAATCATTTCATAAGGTAAAACACAACGACCTTTCGAACTAGCATTATAACCTTATTCGGCTTCAGAAATAAGTGCTGTTATATTCTTTTAAATATGCTATACCCGTTCATGTACTGCTTAACACAGCAGGAATGAGACAATACAATAATTTACTTTCGCTGTCTGAATTTTATAACAGTCGAGCTTTCATAGATTTGACTTCTAAGTGGATTGTTGTGTCACAGTTATTCTCTTCAAGTAAAATGTACATTAGCGTTCGCTGCTTCAAAATTGAAATGTCGACGTTAAATTGGTGCAAATTTCATTGCTTATTTCAAACTATATTGTATAAAGTTACACAATTTTAACTGAGCAGTAGTTCATTTCTATTTTATTAATAATATATACCGATATACCGAATAACACCAAGCAACAAATTATTATATTATTCGCTAGTGCTATATATAAAGAACGATGTATCAGTATATATTTATAATGTTTAACACGTTACTATTTCATCATAAGCTTTTCGATGCAAATCTATTTGATAGTTCTCTCTTTACATATAATGTAAGTTTTTGTGGTTTTACGCCAGCTCCGTCTGTTCCCCGCCGTATATGTGGTGTCACATACAAGTATATTAACATACAACAAACAACTTGTATAAGAAAAGCATTGTTATGTTAAGGCATAAGAATGAAGGTATTGAGAGCAAGCCCGATTGTCATGTTCGACATCTTTATCATTTAACAGCACGTGATATTAAGGCCAAGTATTACCCATAGATGTTAAAAAAAAATAAACAGGGTTCAAACTTAACAAAATCGTATAAAACTCTGCATTTTTATAATTTCCAGGTAAGCGATAAAACTAAACAACTATTAAAATACTGAAGAAGATTGTAATAGATATACATCGATAGTATATCGATAGTATTAAATTTGATCGATAGTAGATTCAATGTATAATTACTTAGACTATCATTATCTACCCTTCTGAAGAGACGAGATAGTAAAGATTAATATAAGATAACTGAACATAGTGCTCGCCATGGGCATAGTGATGTGAAGATATATTGTAAAATTTCACATTATGTTAAATAACAATTAGGACGTACATGTTGAAGCGATCTAACCCAAAGTACGCTGCCCTATAAATATTGACAGCCAGGAAACAGCAATGCGTTTAACTACCAAATTTATTTATATATATATGTATGCGGTTTTAGAATAAAACTAGACATATTTGTGTTAAAAAGTAAGCGGTTAGCCCCTGGCCTACGGAAGCAGTTAAATCTACGAAACTCTAAGACCAATCCCCTAACGATGGCAAATGTAGTATTCGTTGATTTTATTTCCTTACATAGAAAATGGTTTCAGTTCAAATTTTGTTATGGTTGTTATCTCATTGCCGATAAAATAATATTTCACTGCTGACATCACTACTGAGTTATGAGATTCTAACGTGTTACAGATTGATTGGAGAAGCTGTACGAAAATAGACTGCTTCCTAATAAATTACTTCGGCGTTTATTATTATTCAGAATGTAGGCCGACGCAAGGCTATATTTATTTATAGAAATAAATATGTATTAATATCATGTTTATATTGCTCTATGACTTTGAAATTTTAAATAAAAGTATTCATATAATTATTTATTTTTTCTGTGTTGTGTCATATTAAAATGTATAACGTTGTAAACTAGTATGCATAAAATTAGACCAAATCTAAAATTACTCCAAACAGTACACACAAGAGATATGACAATCATTAAATAGTTGAACCGACTTTAAATAATATATAAAAAAAAACTAAAAACAACCCTATTCTGACTTTCAATAGCTACGATGCTATACCAAGCAAACTTTAACAAATACACATTTTAGTTGAGATTTAAAAACAGAATAATTATGATTCAATTTAATATTACCTCTTTATTACTTCTGTGTGGGTGACGAGTTAAAATATTTCCACCGCCGTTCTACCTACGGCGTATTGTAAAAAGTGATTACGAAGAAACAGTTACAAAAAGATAACCACAGCTTCTCCTATGAACTTAATAACGTATCTTACGTGCCACCTCACCAACTTATATACCAATGGGGACGAGTTGAGGATTTACCTCTTATTGTTAAGTAATGAAAAAGAATAACTTAAATCGATGATGTATTTACATATGTGTATTTATAAAGATATAATGTTGAGGCTATTGTAATTTTAACCATTAATATATACAAATTAAAAAAAAAGATTTTACGTTTCCTAAGGTATTCATAAAATCGGAATTGAAAGTGGGGGTGATCTATGTTAAGGAGAATCAATACACAGAAGAAGAGATACTGGACAATAACGAAAATTCTCCCATGTTTGACGAATTCTTGCAAGTTTTAGGAGAAAAAGTCCGCTTAAAAGGTAAATATCTATTGTTTATTTATATAAAACAGCGCGTTCACCTGTATATTTTATGGTAACTTTAGGAAAGTATTAGAAATTTTTTAAAATATCTGTTTATTATGCGTAAAAATAAATTTACTCACGCCTGTCACGTAAATAAATAGAAAGGATCAGCCAGGATAAACTACACATCAGCCTCTCATAAACCTACCCAACCTTTTACCACAGGTAGCAGAGGTTATATCTAAAATATGAACGTTTGAATATTTTAGGCTTTGACAAATACAAAGGTGGTCTGGACACGGTACACGACCTCACCGGGTTGTACTCCGTATATACGAACTGGAGGGGCATCGAGATAATGTTTCACGTGTCCACGTTACTGCCTTACGAGCGTCACGACCCACAGAAATTGCAGAGGAAGCGCCACATCGGAAACGACATTGTTTGCGTAGTGTTCCTCGAGGCTGACAACACTGCCTTCTCGCCTTCTTGCATTAAGAGCCATTTCCTCCACACATTTATATTGGGTAAGATTAATAAATATTCCCACCACCAATTAAACTTTGACGTGTCGTTTGAGCGACTAAGGAGGGAATAGATTCAGATAAAAAGTAGCTTCTCTCCCTGTAACTACTACCAGCCTATTGTGGTCGCCAACTCACATGCCAAGCATAGGACAAGTACGGCAAATACAATTATTATGGAAAGTCTCTGCTCAGCAGTAGACTTCGATTGACTGACATGATGATAAAATTATAGGTAATTTCACGACAGCCACATTTAGAAGCATAAAGGATACTAGTCTTTGTACAACAAAATTCTTGACGGTGTTCGCCATTTCTCACCATATCACCAAAAATGGAACAGCTAACGTATTTATCTAGTAAAATATTATAAAACACTGAAGATTTACATAGTAAAATATGCCTGTTTGTTCATCAAACAATATAAAAGCAGCTTCATACACATCCATTGATAGTCTATTAATTTTTTTACGCAGTTAGAGTATCCGCTAAAATCAAGAGGCGGCCAACGAGATATGAAGTGTCTGTCGTAACTCGAGATGAGGTCGGCGCGTACAAACCCTATTTATGGGAGCAGAGTGTGTTTGACAAAGGCCCTATGTTCAGGTTCGTATTTTTGGTACTTCACAATACGAATGGCATGCTTCGAATATAATAAATGTTTTAGCAAAATAATTGTCCGACAAGATTTATTATTATTGCTTACGTCATTGCTATAATTAAAATTTAAAAAATTGTCAAGAAAGTCTAATAGTCCAGAAAAGATTGATAATTTTTTAAGGTTTTCTTAGTGCTCATCTTGATCAAAACCTTTACGGGTTGTATTAATAAACATTCAACACCTTTCTTCATTTATTTATGAACTGACTTCATTAAAAAATCAAATTTGAATAGTTTGTCTTGGCTTTGGTATTATTATCTTCTAATAAATAAATATAATACTGTTTACAGAGAATGGTTGCTAACGAAGATTGTTAACGGCGAGCGCGCCTCGTATTCAGCACCTAAATTCGCTCGGATGCAGGAAAGAACTCGGAGCCAGATGTTGGAAGACATAGTTGCCAATTTGCAAAATCATGCTGAAACTGGACAAATACCTAAACCATACAGAAGAGGTAAATTCAAGTTAATACATTATTAAGTACATCTCAAAACTTAAAAAAAAACTACTAATTTGATAGTTTTTTTTATTCTTTAAATTTATTGAAGAACCAAAAAAAATATTTTTTTTTAATTTGTAATAACTCTCAGGTTCGTGGCGTCCAATTGGACATATGCGTCCCTCGTCCCCTCTCCTGGACTCCGTCCGAGACCAGTTCGAAGACTACGACCAACTGGCAAAAGACTTTACCCGCGTGTTCTTAAATAATGAACTGAACATAGCGCAGAATGCTCAGCTTTTTGATGTTGTTTTTCTTGTTGGTCAATCCAAACAGAAGACCAAGTTTATAGGTGTTCGCGCTATATTAGGCGTAAGGAGTCGGTAAGTACTATATTATAAAATATAACATATTGCTACTACTTTTTGCCACTATTATAATAAACTACTATTACGCCGTAAACAGTTATTTTGTTTACACTTTTCTTCATTCGATCAAATATCATGAAGTGCTGTGTAATTCTTATACTGGTATTAACTTAACATAAAATATGAATAAATAAGAATTAATACAAATTCCAGGGTATTCCAAGAGATGCTGTATGGCATTCAAACTGGGTTTGGTTCTCCACAAGTGCCGGTTGCTGAGCTTTTGGCGCGGCCAGCGCCTACCTTGCTGTCCCCGACGCCCGCACGACAGAAAAGCAGTAATTTTTTGCAGGTCCCCGACATTGAATCTCCCAGGTAATTCAAATTAACCTGCTACAAAATATATAAAATTGATAAGTTTTATAAGAAAATATTTATAATTGATCTAGTTCCATTCCAGGGCCACTAATTGTGGAGTTCATTTGATGGTATAATTTTTTCGAAACCGCTAGCTGACCACCGTCATATTATAAATTTGCTGTCATAACAGCATTGTTGCGATCTGACTGTCAATATATTCTGGGCAATCAGGCTTCACTATCTAGAACCTCGTTACCAATTTACACCATATAAAAACGGGATCCAGTTTTAGCCCTCAGTGAATAATTAGGAAATATAATTTTTTTTTAACTTATGTGTTATTGAGATCAATGTTTATTTACTTATCTAAGTAGTCTAGCCATAAATACTGTTACATAAAAACTTCTTTTTTTCAACTTTTTAATTATTACAACATTAAATTTGGAACACGTACATGTATATTATTTTAAAAACTTCTTTCTATTTTGCGCTATTTCACATATTTTTTCGTGTTCATTATCAAATTACAATATGGAATGGGGTGTTAAAGAAAATAGGATTGCAGTGATCGCCTTGCACAAAATGGATATGGAGCTGGTCCGGTCGGTCATTTTCCAGACACTTCAAAAGCTTGCTATCAGCCGTATGTTCGTTTATTGTACTATCAACAGATACAACATCACTTCCTCTGACGAAAACCAGAAAATATCGGGGCAGCCGCGTGCTGTTAGAACTACAAAGGCTGTAAATGCTGTTAAAACCAGAATTCGCGGAAACCCCAATAGAAAGCAAAAAATCTTATCGCAAGAAATGAAGATAGGACTCTGTCGCGTATTATAAAACAAGACCTGAAGCCTCTGTGTTTATTGTCGATATACAGGACATGCCTTAAATCAATCTTACAATTAAAAAGAGTGGAGCGATCAAAACGCCTTCTGTCGTGATACGCAGGTGAAAGGCACTGAAATATTCTCTTCACCGATGAAAAAAAATTTACTATTGAACAACACTACAATAAGCAAAATGATAAAGTGTACGCTCACAGTTCTAAAGAAGCTGCTCAAATGGTCGGAAACGTACAACGTGGTCATCATCATCATCATCGTCATCATCCTGCGTCAGTGATGGATTGGAGGGGCGTGTCTTATCAAGGAATCGCAAAACTACATTTATGTGAAAAAGGAGTGAGAACTTCAGCAAAAGTGTATCAAGATACAGTCTTGGATCATGTTGTGAAACCTCTCAGCAATACACTTTTTAAAAATTTACCGTGGACTTTCCAACAGGATTCTGCACCTTGTCACCAGGCACGAACTACCCAAGTCTGGCTGGAAACCAACGTTCCGGACTTTATAAGAGCTGAAGACTGGCCCTCCCCTAGCCCAAACCTCAACCCTTTACACTTAAAATTGTGATCAGTTTTAGAGGCCATGGCCTGCTCTAAACAATATGGTGACATTGAGTCTCTTAAAAAATCTTTATATTATATATTATATATTATAAACGCCTATATTATATATTATAAACGCCTGTATAAAAGCCAAAGGTGGTCGTTTCGAATAGAATATTGTTTTAAATTTTTTGCTGAGGCTAATAAAGATATAGGTACAATTTTTAATAATATTACATTGCTTCTTTAAAAAAAATGTATTTTCATATGTAACAAAACTTATGGCCGAACTAGGTATATTGTAAAGGAATCAGATAATTAATATTATTATTAATAATATAACGAAAACACTTGTGATACAATACAAGCTGCGTTTTGCCTTGACCACAGGTTTTTTAATGATCCATGTTCAATATTAAATCACAAGAAAGTATGCATAAACAATGACATAATTTATGGAAGAGTTTTCGTATACAAAAGTACCAGATGCATACTTATCCAAAACAGACATGGAAAAAAAAGATTTTTATAGCTTCACGAAAGCAATCTTCTCGATCAAGCTAACAAATTTAACGATTACTCGTCATATATTTATTAGGAGATATTTCGCGCATCTCATTTACATAATAAAAATCGAAATGTTAATAACGTTTAATAATAGAGATTCGACTATGTTTAAGTACAAAGTCTAAACATATGTAACAATTTTTTTTTATTGTTCATTAAATAGACATTTTTCATTTACCCTTTATCAGATTAAAGCGACCGTCAGAATAGATAAAAATTTTATATTTATTAATATTCTCTACCTAGTGGATATCAAAACATTCCATATACAAAAAAAAATCATGTTATAGTTAACGTTAAAGGGTGTACCCTTATCACATTGGACTTTTGATATCTCTTGATCGAACTGTTAATATATCTTATTTTTCAAAATTTTTGGCACTGTACACTACTGACTTCAGTCCCCTAATCAAATCTCCACCTCTGGTTCTGAATCGTGCTTGTCCACTTATATCCTTACATCTATATACTTGAACTTCCTTCATTCGAAGAGTATTAATAAACTAATTTCATTTATTGTGTGGAAAAGAATGAAGCACCTTTAATTTTTTATATTTTTATGAATCTTTACCAGTGTTTGCTCTTTATTTCTAGACCCAAAAGTGTACCCAGTTCACCAATGGTGAAACGTGCATTCTCCCGCCTCGGCACAATCACGGCCGGTTGGGGACGCTCTATACGCAAGCAGCACTCCCAACTCAATGCCGATGATAAAAAGAAATGGGCCAGTTCACAGGACTGCTCTAGTAAGCATTTGTCTACCTATAATAAAATAACATAAGTAACTTATAAAGTGGAGAACATTGTAAATACGAACCTGTACTTAGATCCAATATTATAGATATGTAGAGTTTTGAAACTGATACAGTTATGAACAAACGTAAAATAACAATTCTATTTCCATTCATTAAAGGGGTATGGTAAATTAGATTTAAATGTATTTAAAATACATTACATGAACATTAAAACAGGTATAACAATAGAAAATAATTAGTCACACTAAGTCTTATTTACATTATAAAAATGAAAAACAACAAAAAAATTTTGACTTGGCGCGCTTCCAGCAGCGTATAGAGGCGGATACATGACATGACGAAAACGTTTTTAGTGTTGCACAACCTTTGTAGAAATCTTGAACCACAATGAACATAAACAAAACTGAAAATACTACAGTTCGTATTTTCGAGAATTTATTAATATATCAGACATAGATATCATAAATTTGGTTTGGGACATTTTCTCGCATAGAGAACTCGTTTGAGAACCGATATCCTATAGGAATCATAGTCTTAAGTAGCAAGTGATCGCAAAGACAAGAGCACGGCTCAAAGGACTGGCAGCCAACGGTATAAGATCCTTGATTGACAGCTGCTAAACAGCTGATAACAATGATAACGATTACAAAATTCTAATACATTTTATTTAACTATAATATGACACTTAATTTTAATATTTTTCTATCATCGTAAGATAACTTATCTTTTAGAATTTTATCTTTGTTACAAAAAAGTTGTAAATATATGTTTCCATAAAATTAGAAAAACTAATGATTTCATTTCAATACTTTTAACAAAAAAGTTATTCAACCGAATATTTCTAGGAAAATTATTAATTTGCAGATAAAGAAATTAAAGATAAGGAGAAAGAGAAGAATGCTGTGCTAGCGGTGCCAAGACTATCGGTATGCGCCGACGCACAAAAAGTCGATCGCGCCAAGCTCGCTCAAACTGAGGTAATATTTTCTCTACGTAAGGCATCATCGTCATTCCTACAACTGTAAATCGTTTCTATATTCGTAGTATCGATCAATTACTGTTGAAACAGAGATTTTACAAAAAGATAGTAAGTAAAGATACATAATTAAAATATAAACATAAATAATTACAATTCTGTTCCAGTTTTCAATAATTGAATTTGATCCGGAAACTTTCCGCATATTGTTGGACTATTTGCATACGGGAAGCTGCCCCTTGACTTGCGCTTCTATACCTGGTCTCATTTGCGCCGCCGAACATTACGATCTACCGGAACTTCTGCAAGCTTGTTTCCATCATGCAAAACAATTCTTAAGGATAGAAGTGGTAATGGTTTTTTAATAACAAAAGTAAATCTTATTAGAACAGACTTATAAATGTCGAATTATCGTACTACCTCATTCCTCGAAAAGGAAAATATTTAAATTTTTATTCAACTGTTATTTCATAAAGTAAGACAAACCTTTTAAAATAAAGTTCAATCAGATTCATTAATATTATAAAATCTTGATAAAGTAAAAGGTAGACTTATTTCGGGTTAATAAATGCTAAATATAAACGTTTTTTTAGGTTTGTACGATGTTGATATCATTGGAAAATTACTATTGGCGTTACACGTCAGCCTCCGAATTGGTCAATATGATACTGGCTTTTATCGAACAAAGAGCTTACGCTCTTTTCCAAACATCTGAATTCCTTAATTTGTCGGAATCTATGGTTCAAATGATCATGTGTCGAAACCTTGAAGTACCAGAAGTCAGGAAGTTTGAAGCTATGTTGAGTTGGGCTCGAAATAAAATTAAATCCAAATCTGCTAATAAGACTGACGCCAAAAATGAATTTAAAACCATTATGGAAAGGTTGGCTAGAGATCTTAAGCTTTATAGGATTTCACCGCAGGAATTGATCAAAGTAGTACTACCATCAAAAGCTATTAAAAACGAACGTATTCTGGAAACGCTAATGTACCAAGCAAATTCTGGAATGTATAGAATCCAAGACAGCTACATAGAGGCTTGCCAGCAACGCCTTCAGAAACAAGACTCAAGGTTCTCAGAATTTGAAAGTTTCGATTACGGCATATAAAGTGGAAGCTGTGAGATTATCAGATTATTTAGATATATTACGGAGAGAGGACGTGTTGAATTCTACGTATAATACAGTATGTTATCGCCTTCTAAAAGTATTATTGTTATATATGTACTTAAGTAGAGGTGCGAGAAATATTTGTACACTTCTCGGACACCTAATCCTTGTTGTTGTTCATTGATACCTATATTTTTTACATCTAGCTAGACGTGTTCAGTAAAATCATCTCTATTTTTGGTACCAAAAATTTGCGATATCGTACTTGATCTGGCGATGTTATCCTATAAAAGTTTATACAAATCTTTATAAGTTCAGGTACAAACGTGTTTCCCTTTTCTGTGATTCTACAGTGAGAAATATAATGGAGATAAAAACCTGGAATTATTTCAAATATATTATTAAAATTTAAGACGTTTCATATCTATCGCATACTTTGTTTTAAAATTGATGAACGTAATCGTAAATAATAATAAACTATTTATATATAACCCATCGATAATATAAACATTTTTTATCTTTTTATAATGTTGATTTCATGCGAAGTATATGTGACCATTGTATTTTCAAACCTCATTAATATGATTACATTAAAATATTTTGTTAGTCTTTCTACAGAAACATACAATATTTATTTTCCCTATATAAAGGCACTTGACTAATAGACTAGACCCGGAATAGAAAAATAAGACAATTTAATAAAATGTTTTCAATATGGTGACTGACTACAACTAACGTTAGCGATTTCTAAATGTTAGTTATAAAAATAAAATAACCCTATAACTTAAAAATTATTAATGTTTCAACTAAAAATAAAAAAAAAAAAAAAAACATATTGTTTAGCGCTTTAATTTGTAGTGTTAAATTGTATATTGAATCTTGTTTGCAAGAGACGCTTTCATCCATCCTTATTAAAGTATGCTCCACAGTGGTGACCTTTAATTTTTCTTGTATCACTCGATTATTTTTCCTGGATACATAATCTTTTTAAATTCAAAACTTGACCAATTATTTATTCACCTCTATCAGAAAATTTTGTTTCTTTAAATCTCTATAATAATTTAGTCATTAATATGAATTGATTAATATCAATCTAAAATATCTTACTCTCCTAATTAGCTAAATACAAAAGCTGAACTGATTATAATCGATTTTCTCTTTTATGTAATTATGAATTGTGTTGATAACGACTCCTCATAAATTCGATATCATTTTGGCCATTTTTTTACATACTCTTCCATGTGCAATTTTTTAAATTGACCAAAAAACGGTTTTATAAAAAAAAAATTATGAAATTTACACCAAAAGAATCATATTTATGTTAAACATGTCGTCATTGCAATTATCAAGTTTATAATAACTATAAGGAACTACAATATTTTTTGAAGAAAAATATAAACAAGTAATGTTATTTATTTTATCTCTTTATCAATCAACGTTAAAGCTTTCTACTTTTATACCTGCTGCAGTACTATAAAGTTGACGTCTTTTTGTTCTTCAGATATGTAAATGCTTCGCTTCGTATGTATATTAAGTTTTAAGATTAAAAAAATATATGAAAATAGTATTTCCTGAACATATAAATTCGAGAACTTCGTAAGTGTATAACATATATTTTAATATGAATAAAAACTAAGAATTGGCTACAAACCAAATTATACTGGTTAATTCTATGTTAAAATCTTTAGCCTGACATTTTTGAAAATGACAAAAGATAAAAAATCAAAGTTAATCTATATGTAAAATTTTATACTTCTAAAATATAATAAACAAGCAAATGTTACAAACAATAAATCTTTTTTTGTGAAAGGATTTTTTAATTACTTTAAGTAATTGCTCAAAGCTTCGAAGTGTTATATGCGTAATAGTAATGGATCCATTTGTAACCCAATATATGTGCCTATCAAACCACCTCTGTCTTTTCTGCATGAAAATCCTTGATATTCGATGTTGGCAATACTCATTCATGTGTTTGTAATAGGTTAAATTTGTAGTAACACCAAATATGTGTCATGCTCTTGAATGATTAAATAACTTTTCTATTCCAAAATTTTACCTTCCTGTGATGGTGTATGTTGCTATAAGTATGTTAAATGTGGTATCTTCAGAAAAATATAAAATAATATAATAAAGTGTAACTGTTATTTTACGTGGACAAAATTATCATTCAATGAAATTTTATGTGGTGAATAAAATTTTTGTGTATTTAGCGTTTGTATTATTTTCAATATATATTAAATATATATATTATTTTTTTACATCAAATATTGTATCATATTTTTTTTACTCGTGGTATATCCCTCTTATCAATAATATCTTGTATAAATTCAATGTCAATGTCAAGACACCTCATTATTAACGGCAGCCGTAGCACCTAGACTCAGGCAAACGTCCTGCTAGTCGTATAAAAGGATTTTGTAGTATAAGACATCCATTAAAACTTTATTTTCATACTTTTTTTTACTGAAACTGTTATAACCATTATATTTGTATTAATTAATGTATAAAAGTTAAAGGAGGAAGATAAGGAAAAGCTATAAAACAAAATAATCAAATAACTCTGCTTTATCGTCGATTAAAATACATTCGCATCTAATTCACTTTAAGGTTATAACATCATGTAAACCTTATTTTAGTACACTTCGTATCTAAATTTTAAAGTGTATTGTTTTTTTTATTATTTCATATTACTCCTCATTCTAAAATTTACAATAACACATATTTTTGGTGGTCTTCTCAATTCGTGTTAATTTTCAGAACGAACAGGAATCAGAATGGATTTTTTTATAAATACAAAGCCGATTTAAAATGAAAAATGAAAAAAAATGAAAAAAAATTGCATAACGAATTAAAAAAGGGATTATAAACTTATCTTTTACTTTACTATTCACTAAAAATGTTGGTATCAACTTACTTCTGTTTAATTTGTTATATTAACTTTAAGAAATAAAAATAAAGTTCCAAAGACAAAATTCTTGAAAATATAAATGATTTATTTAGCGGCGACGAGGTTCGCAACCCGTCACATCTGGTTTCCCGTGGGAGCGAAAAGTCGGTTGCGGATAGCCACTTTGCTACTTTGAATGTCAGAGGAGGTATAAAAGATAAAATTGATGAAGTATGTGAGATGACGTAGGAAAGAAGAATTGATGTTTTATGGGTGAATGAAACCAAGCGGAAAGGATGCCACACCAACATACATGGATCTTACACAGCCTACTGGTCAAGGGTCCCTGTAACCAGCAAACGCTGTCAAGGAGTTGGTGTACTGCTTTCTGCTAGAATGAACGAATGTGTGACTGACTTTGGTTGTGTGTGTTCTCGACTTATCTGGGTGAGGGTGAAAGTTGGCCTTACCTGCATTTTGATTCTAGGGGTGTATGCTCCACAAGATGCGGGATGGAACCGGTCCTCGAGAACGCAAATCGAAAGGGATGAGTTTTGGCATAGTTTGAAAGATGTTTTGAATGAATGTAAGCATAATGAAAGAATTGTAATACTTGGAGATTTTAATAGATGGATTGGAGTGCAGCGTGATGGATATGAAACTATGTTAGGGAAATTCGGTGATGAAAGAGTGAATGAATATGGAAATAGTCTACTTGAGGACACTGATCAATTCCTGGTATTATAAGGGGGATCTTTAGGCGATGGCGGTATCGTGTTCGGGAACCCATTTAGTGTACTAGAAAGAGTGAAAGCCGAGATTTTGCAAGATAATGAAGTGACAGAGACGTATAACTGGAGCGAAGCTGATGGACAAAGTGAGGAACAGTGTGATAAGGGAGCGGTGCGACGTGGTTGAAAATGTAGTGACAAAGATAGAGAAAGGGATGCTTAGATAGTACAACCATGTAGAAAGAATGGATGAAAGAAGATTAACGAAAGAGGTATATAAGGTAAGAATGATTGGAAAAATCGGTGCAGGTCGACCTAGGCGGACATATTTCGATCAAATGGAAGATGACGAGCATGCATGAAGACGCTCATGAAAGTGGAGGAAGCGAGAGAGATGTGTCAGGATCGTAGCAAGTAGAGAGAGTTGGTCTCTGCCTACCCCACTGGGAACGAGGTGTGATATATATTATGTATGTATTTGTGTTAAACCTTATTTAATTAATGAATTTGTTTTATAAAATTTTTTCGATATGATAATAGTACAAATTATTTTTTTTTTACATATATAATTTTTTTGTATTGGCAATTGACAATTGTGAACGTTTAACGGAACGTAATCTCTGAAGTTCCGCACGCCGCCGCGGGGAGCGCTTGCGCGCCAGTCTCCTTGCAGCGGGTGTGGGGCTGGTTGCCTGTTGCGCGGTGCGGACTAATACACACGAGTTCGCGGTCATAGGCTCGAACGAACATCGAATTCGACGGTCAGTGCAGTGACCATGATGATGGACAACGGGGTGATAACAAATAACTATGACGGGGTGTACGGGGACGGGTACATGGAACAGGAGGAGGAGTGGGAGCGCGAGGGTCTACTAGACCCGGCATGGGAAAAACAACAGAAAAAGGTTAGTTTGATCGCTAAGTTGACAAACTAAATAATGACATGGTAAACGAGCACTAGGAGCCGCAAACAATTTCGCATGTAAATTCGCGATAAAAATAAATGCAAAATTAACCTTATCGTTGCCGTGACTCACGTTTCCAAACATTTTTTTTACTAAGTATGGGGTAATACATTTACATAACAATTAACATTTTAAAATATATATACGTATGCTTATAATAATAAAGTTAATGTATAAAGAGTAATTATTGGTTAAAAATAATTAAATACACAAAATGTTTATGCAATTAGTAAATATTAATTTATTGTTGTATAATTACAGCCTTTATTGTTTTTAATAAACTGCACGATAAAATATAATATTTTTTTTTATTATTTAGTTCGAAAACCGCGCGTTTTCATAGGTGATTTAAATCGATATTGCACATTTCCCGCCGCTAGTTGAAAGTAGATCGCGGCCGTGGACACTATTAAAAGATTTCTTAGAGCTTTAGGAGTGAGCGAGATGGGAGCACATCGCATCCCACGGGAGTGAGCGGGTCAGAGTGAGGAGTCGAATTTCCGTTAGTCATGTCCTAAAATGGGTTCAGCGCAGGCGCCGCTGAAAGCGCGGGCGTCCGTCTTTACGTCACTGAAGAACCTATATTTCAGGAAATCTTGCTTCTTTCAGGAAATTAGCATCATGTGTCAATGTGAGATTCATTGGCATTCATTATATGATCTTGTATGTTGTGACCAATGCGCTGACGCACCGCGCATACTCCACCCTAGTGGAATGTCATTAACTTGTTACAAAATTTCAAGAGAAATCTAAGACTTAAATAAAATTTATTGATTTCTTTCCAAAAATATATTAAAAAAAAATTAAACTAATTTTAAAACCGTGTATGTATCCCGACTTAATTAAAAACTTTTGTAAACCTGCACCGTTCTATTTTATAATGTTAAATATACTTTGGTAAATTTTGATACAAAATTTTAACGAAAGACGTTTATTTAAACTCCTATATCCTCCTACTCCTATAAGTTTCTTGTATACTTAGAATATTGCGTTAAAAAATTGTGCTAAATTTGTTGGGAGTCTCTGACCTAAGTCGAAGTGCGTCTATAAAGGCTTTTACAACAGCACTGAAAGTAAAATATTTAAGCTATATAATTAAGCGGAGTACTTATCGCTAGAAATCTCGAAGGATACGAACTGAATATAAACAAAGAGCCTGCGACATAGTGCATTGCCCGATCGCGTATGGCGGTTCAATGTCGCGGTCGAGGTGAGATGCGCCTGCGCGAAGAAGTCACCCAACCAGTCTCACTGGCACACCATCCGGCTGGAGTGCCTTCCGCAAGGAGGTCAGTAGCACAAGTATAATGCTTATCCCCTAATGGTGAAAAAAAGAATTGTTCTCGTAACACACTGATCGTGATTGAATAGGTTTATTAACGAAGAAAAAATGTATTAAATTTTGTGTTGTTGATGTGTTTATTTTGATCAATATTTTCTTTACCTAAATTTCATACCTTTTAAATTTATTAGAAACTTTATAAGAGATTTTATTTCAAATTTTACTAAGATTAATCGTGAAAGCGATTAAACCGCAAAGCAGGTTATTTTATTAACTCATTGGAATGTACAAAACTAAACACCACACAAAAGTAGATTAAACTTTTTCGATTTCGAAATTTTGTGGATTATGATAATTCATAAATAACTCGATGAAATTATTTCAAGTTGTCTAAAGAACGGAACGTAATACTATTTAACTGATTTATGAAACATTAGTAGAAAGCTGCATTTAATTCTAAAAATTATATGCAACAAATGCTAGTTACGAAAAAAATAAGAGATATATCCATTTTATAAAAACGACAATAGATTTTTGTTAATAATAGAAAATGTAAAAAACAACAAATACCTATTGACTGTAGGCTAATTTTAGGTGTTGTTAACATATTAATTACTCAACATTTTGTTTTAAATATCTTAAATATTTAGTCTGTATATCATACAGAAGAAAACATTAAAAAAATATTTATAGTAAAGACACAAATATAGAACTGTAATATAGAAAACGACTCTTAAGTATAAGAGATATCCACAGTTGTAGACTAATTAATAGTTATTATGTTTCATGAAATTGATTCATAAGTACAAATGGTATTTATGGATCGATTTCATAAAAATTACGAATTTCAAAAGTGATATCAATAACATAATATTCTATTGATGATGTAAATACAGTTATAAAAATTCGACATCCACATGTATAACAGGTTAACCTAAGTAATTGAAAAATATTAAATTTTCCGAAAAATATTTATTACACAGCTTTTAAAACACATAACATAATTGTAAATAACGATGATCGTTTTAAATTATTCGTATCCAACTTGTCATATACACTTGTTCATACACTGTTGACGCGGCATCAGTTATATAATATTTGACATGTCTATTTTTTCCCCGTCGTTGTTGGCCAACCTTGGCACCAGTTCAAAAGCCATACTTCTGCAGCCGGACCGGTACAAATTTCGATCGATAAATTCTTTATAAAATTTAATCTACGTTACGTATTCATATTATATTAAAAAAAACTTTAAATGCAAAAAATAGTACCTTAACACTTGCATAAAAACCATAATAGGTAAGCAGGGAGAAAAGGGGAGGTAACAAAAATATTTTTGTTACTTTCCCAGATCCATAATAAAAAACAAAATCCATTTGTACTGTTTAAGAAATTACTAACGACTTTTTAATTCTATACACATTATCAACTAATTTGATTTGACAAACAAACCTGTTCAGCAAGACTTTATGAACATCAAATTACCGCCTACTTTAAACATAGTCCTGCAGTAATAGTATAAATATATCAGTCTTGTATACACCTTTTTATTTTTCATTCCTCTCAATTAACGTTTGATGAATTAATAACCAAAGCTATTTAAGCATAAAAATAAAACAGCTTAATGTTAAGCTTTAACAACATGATCAAAATATTCGTTATCCGAAGAATGCCTTTATAACTTCGTTATATATAATATAAATATCAAAACAATTATTTACAGAATTTTTCGCTTTTGTTGAAACAAATACTGATATAGATACAGATAGATGTTTTTTTTTTTTTAAATATTATACAACCTTCACTTCATCTGATGATCTAGTAAAACAGATTTAGTTAAAACCTAGCATTACCAACAAACTTTCTAGCATTTCGTTAAACTTTAGTAACACTATTTTCCAACTTACCTAACTAAACAATTCCTAATTGTGCCAATAATTACGGTTAATAAAACTATAATTACATTCACATATTAAAAGGTAATACCTTAATACGTAGTACCTTCTGGACGTTCATTGTTATACTAGCTTCACACCGATCTTTGTGTGTTAGAAAAATGGTATATAAAATTCCACTTTTCAAAGAGTAACAAAATATATTATTGGTATTGATATAAAGGAAGTTACACATAAGTTATCACTAACGGGCGTGGGGGCAAACGAGTTTTACTTTACTAAAAAAATATAACTAATTCCGAGCTTGAAATTATTTCATTCATACTAAAGCTTTTAAGGCTTTGGACGTTTTGAAGTAGTACTACCTTTATAAAACATTATTTTATATCAACAAAAGTATAAACGCAAAGGATGTAAGATACATTTATTAAAACTACTATCGTATTAATTACTTAACATTACAAAAGATTCCTTATGAAACGTAAATGAGAATTTCTCTTTTGACCTTACGTTTACCTTATAAGTAATATTGTCGAATGATTTCCTAAGCGCGAACACTCATAGTGTTTCCACTAAAAACCACAAGCGACAACGCGTCCACGATCAACAAACGTACAAGCATTCTGGTACCCTTGCCCACGTCAATAATATTATTATAAGTGGACCGGTTCTAGCGCGCACAGGCCGACCGAGTCTATAGATGCATTCAATTATAGATCGCTCTTCTACTTAGGAGCTAAGACTTGCACAGACGGCCTCTGTTTTAATCCTATTAAAACATAGATATATTTTAATAACATACTTATGAAAATTCCATTCTACTTTTATTTATTTTATTAACTTAATTCAGAATGGAATTATATACGTAATCTTAATTACCTGAACGGATAGAAATATATTTAATGTAATATATTCCTCAAATGAAAGTTTTGAAGATTCACATATATAATTGAAGTAATAATATAACATTTTTGTAATGTACAGAGTATTAAAGAAAGCAATGTTACTGTACGGGACATTCCAGGCTTATCAGGCCCCTTGTGTTATTGTTTAAAAACACCGTAGTGACGAGATAGGCCCGCCCACTCGCAACAACCTAGTACATATAACACACAGCACAGCTAGTGTTATCGTGCGAGTGCACTACACCATTAACATGACCATTTGTCTCTTTTACGAATACTCTACTTTCATTCGCATTATTTTTTAGTTTAATAGAAACGAATCTGGAATCTTAATATTTACTGTATACTTCTTCATCAGCCGATAGACGTTCACTGGTGGATATAGGCCTCACCAAAGATCATCACATCGGTCCTGCACTGCCCGCATCCAGCGACTTCCCGCGACCTTCACCAGACAGTCAGCATAGAATCCGGTACCACCGAGCACCAAGGGCCGTCATTTGTAGGGGTTCATATGAGGGGAATTGGGCCACATCCCACCACGCTAGCTTAATGCTGGTTGGTGGGAGTTTGAGCCTTTTTAGTTGATTAGCAGGGTGCACCACGAGCAAGTGAGATTGGCTTGGGTCCCGTGTGTTGTTGTGCGGGACCCCTTACACCCCATTAATGTACATACTATATATCTAAAACTATAATATAAAAAATATTTAGCTCACATAACTCTTAAAAGATATGTTGGCTTACAATCTTCTCTCTCGCTTTCTCAGTTTTCAACCGCTGTAAACAAAATTACTGGAGTTCTCATTACCTTGTGTTAAACGAACCTAGAACTATATCTAAATAGAATATTCAATTGCTATGAATTATTAGGTCTTCCATCCATAGTTCTATCCTAGTGAACCTGATATATCTCATAATATTCATCAATTAAAAGAGTTCTAAAAATCAATGTTTAATTATCGTTTTCTTTATGTTTATCATGTTTTATCTGATTTTGTAATTATACAGATAAGAAAAACTACAGACGACAAGGGTAAATATGAAATAAAAAGATTCGTTTTATTTTTGTTAAAAAATGTCGTCAGGCCGGATCCGACGGTCAGAGTCTAGCAGTGACGTATCAAGCTCGTGCTAAGACATTGCAGGCAGGCAACAGCCAACACACGTTATTTTCGGTACTGTACCACCAACTCCCACGCGAAATGCTTACACTCACTTGCAATTATAATTAGAAAATAGTTGCTGCTAAATTTATCCTCTTCGTACATATGTGTTAGTTTATAGAACAGGAAATCATATCGGGATCCCATACGTCATGATACTAAATTTAGTTGATATGCATTTCTTATAAATTCAATTAGGACTCGTCGAGCTCGTGCTAATGCTATTTTCATCTCGTTCAAATTTCTACTAACTACTAACGAAATGTTTTTTTTATTCCTTAGTTACCTTAACATTTTATAACTCTCCTTTATCTAGTTTTTCTTTCTTGTTTGCTATTTATCTGTCTTTTAAAGCAATGTGTCGATATCATCAAATGTTATAATTAAATTTTAACACGCCATATCTATTGCATGCTTATCACTGCAGCGGTTACGTTTATTGTGATTATCACGAGATAAAATCGTCAGCTGTCCGTGTGAATTCAACGAGGGGGGACAGGGATTTTGTATTATTACTCGTTGTGTACTCTTAGTTACCAATATGTCCGTGGCGCGTATTTCTTTAATGTCATGATATGAGATTTTTTTAATAATAATATCATTCGTCTGCCTTTAATTTTCTCATTGTTTTTGATTATCGGTAAACATCAATAGTAGTGTATAGAAAACACTAAAGCGAATCATGTAGTAAAAATAATGGTGTTATCGAATCACTCGATTTGTTAACGGTGTTCACCGATACCAGACGATACCCTATAAGGGACGAACACGTACTTCAGAGAACTAACGTTACAATAATCCAGTGTTGAACGTCACAATCAAACATACATATCTCTTGACGTATATTTTTATTATTTCATATCAACAACAAACCTTTAGTTGTCTTCGAACGATTGTGTCTGCGATTAGAGAGCTATTTGTAAGTAACTAATAACAAGTTTATTGATGATGATGGGCATTAAAGTGCAATATGATAAACTAGAAGACCGTCGAGGGCCGCACACATCGGCAGTAATGGTTCTTGCATTCGCCTTGTCGAATTCCTGCCACGGTAAACGCTTATATACTTTCGCAGGATGCTTTCGTAACACAAAGTAACTAAAGTGCTAAATATACACACATACACAATCTTTCATACGTACTCGTTTTATTAAATGTGCTAAATAATTTGGTTTATTTAAAAAAGAGATATATCGATAAATTATAATACCTACCTTGTCATACATTAACAACATTCCAGGACAATTTATTAATAGTCCTTACTAATACAACAAACGCTGAACATTCATTACAAAACATGGTAAGGTTTCAAAAGATTTAATAAGATGTTTGAATAAATATTGATACCTAATTATATCATAAAACCTCCCTTCTTTTTACAGATCATACAGATAACTTAAAAAATATGTACTAAATTTAAAGTCACTTAAGTTTATTAGCGGTCTAACACTTTCAAATATTTTCGACATTTAATATGTAAAGCTAAATCTACAACTTTCACAAATGTTATCTTTATATCTCATCGGGCCCATTCCGTGGGTTGTTTGAAAATACAGTACAAATACAACTTGATCCGATCTTTTATAATGTGTGCAGCGGTAGGTACTTTAAAACATTTCCTTACACGTCCAACTTTTTCTTTTTGTTTCAATTAAAGTGAAGAAAATTGCTTTGCTCACCGCATACCGATATTCCGCATTCTCTTCAACGCACTTTTACGCGAAATATTTTAATGTACCGAAAAGAAATGTGTGAAATTCAGTATTAACTTGATCGCAGATAACTAGAATAAAAATTAAAGATTGATAGAATTTGCCGTCGACTAGATTGATCGACACAATCCCTCTGATAGCTATCCGATCACTAAATCAGATTTCCAGTAAGAATAATATCTTGTTTTTTATCAACATAAGTACAAAATCAAAAGACAAATAGACACTTCTATACAGAAGATTATTCCTATAAATCACTTTCTAGTATATATAAAAAGACGAGCTTATTTGTTATCTTTTCTTTCATTATGACCAAGTAAGCCTGAAGTAGTGAACAACATAAAAATAATCCGTTATAGTAATATGAAAAAATATAGCAAAATAGAAACTACCAGCTGCATCCTCTAAATCTTTAAGCTTTCACCCCTCCATTGCAAAGCGTAATAATGGCCCGTTGTAATATGAAAACTTTTTATATTTTATAACAAAAGCTAGAATCGGGTCAGTGATGCAGTATAATACACATTTACCCAGGATTAAAAATCCTAAAGCACCACATATATATGTAGTACTCGTTTACTACGTTTCCACTAGTTAGATCCCTCTTCCAATCGTCACACTTTGGCTGCCTGTTGGCAGCTTTTGTACAGCCATTGCCGAAGATATATTTAATATTTTGTAACGTGATACCAAACATGATTTAAAGGGCAAATAATGTTTCGTGCAAACGTTGTCATCTCATGAACATCAGACACTGGCCATGACGAGAGAAGCTCGATCGATACATGCGCGATGCAAAATATTCATGGGGTCTGGAAACTTTTAGCTTATGCTAAGAATAATTATATTTAAGTGTGTTCTTATTACGTATAGAAAATTATTAGAATAATTAATCGACAATAACATGGTACCGTTTTAGTAACCAAAGAATACTCTAGAAAAAAAAAATATCTAGCTGAATATAATTCTGTTTAAATGTTTAATCACTGAAACATCATTGTGAGCCAGTCGTAAGGTTAAAGTCGTATCTATATTGGGATTTCGACACAACAATATCCAACAATAGATCATTTGAATGCAGTGGCCAACTTCCAAACGGGCTGTCTTTATGTAAGTGGGCGTACGGGCTTGGCCGTTAAGCCTGTTTACACTGCAATCCCACTAAATTTTCAATAATTAGCAATACATTAGACCTAACGCAATTACACAATCGATGAATTGACTTTTTAAAAACATGTTTAAGGTTATTTTTTCTTGGAGTTATTACCGTTGTAAAGTTTTAAATGGTTTGCTATTAACTCTCACATTTTTAGCGAGGAATTAATTTGTTTCTTTATTGTGATTTCAAAGGGTAATAAAGCTTTATACACAAGATCCTGCAAGGTTATCTGAAGCAATACAAAATTACACAACTCTTACACAATGAGAGACAGAATAACTCTACCGACACACGACGAGAATTGTTTCATAAAAACATTTTCTAATCAAAACAATTTCCATCTCACATGATACGTAGTGATAATTTTATTTACTTCTTTAAATCCAGCATAGCTAGTGATTTGTATCGAAACGTCTCATAAAAAAAGCTACATTTACAATAATATAGTAGAAAAAAGGTTATATAGTAGAATGGTAATTCCTTTCCTTTTGAATTTTTTGTCATTGTGTTATACGTTTATGGTAATTCACACTTAGAGATGTGTAGTTGGTAAAAACTCCAACGGGATTCTATGTAGTTGTTACATCAAAAACTACACTTCAGTATCGGGTGACGAAACGTGTCCCGGCATAGTATGCAGGCGTCATTGTTATTACTACCTGAATAGACTTGCTCACTTTTGTTTCGCTCATTCAAAATACCACATTGTTCGCGAAAGGTGCAAATGTACATCTGTTCTATATCCCATACCGTGTCCCAATATCAGCAATAATATATTCAATGGTTCAGGAAACCCTCGATAATTCTGGACATTTTAATACTATGCAACGATGAAACGATCAATAAATGTCGGGTGATGGTAAATAACCTTTAGCCCAAAACGACGCGATACAGAATTTGTTTTCACGTCATCATTTTAATAAAAAGAAACATAGTACCCACGATCTTTATACCGTGGTTAAGTAAAAATTCTTATCATTGGTTTATGGTACAAATAAGTGTCACGACGATGGGAAGACAAGGAAAACGTTCATTTGGTGGTAAGTGACTATATGGCGCTAGTTTGAAAGTGCACACAGTGTATTAGTCTCATCGTGTTAAAGTATAAGATAACTAATATTAGATGCTCTAATAACCTCATTTCAATAGATATAGCCGATCTTTCCAACTAAAACAAGTAATGTTTGCATACTGGCGGCAGATATAGCCGCTACGGTGGTACCTGTCTAGACAATCTCGGGCAACAGAGACCTACCGCCGATAAACTTAATAATAATCCTTGTTTCCTTTTTGTATTCAAGATATTTCGAAGTTTTGTATAATGTCAGAGAACAGCTACTGTGTACGACTTCTGCCCTTTATCCAGTGAAAGGTTATTATTAACACAAGCTATCAAGACCACATGCCGTTTTAAACCCATTATTAAGCTTCTCTCTCAAGTAGGTACGACTTCTGGTTCAACTCTTTTTTTTTTCTTAAATTAAGAAAGGTCACGGTGAAAGCGATGTATGTGCTAAATGGACGTTTAATTTGCATATCCAAATTATAAATTTTCTAGTATATATTCGATGACAGTGTTACACAGATTAATAAAGAAATACGAACTAACACAAGTGAGAACATTTAGAAAGCTTCAATTCTTCGTATTTAAATTGTCTTTCTAAGTCGACTATTGTATTGTATAAAATACACAGTGCGGTTGAATACACGTTACTGAGTAGTCATAGGTCTCCATTAAACACTGATAGCAGTTCCTGAACGGAACAGACGTTTGTATTGTTTGTCATTGTTGCATATCAAGCGGAACTTCTATACATTGTATCTAAAAAAAAATTATCTTATTGCAACAAATATGCCATTGAATATTACATATTGTTTTTTTTAGATTCTCATAAATAAGACCAACTTCTAATTGTGATAGCAGAAAACATACATTTCAGTCCGATGATAAGAAAACCAAATAATTTTTGATTTATCAATTAATTTAATGCAAATGTTTTGTGTAATTGTTGAAGAATGTCCAAAAATAATTTTAAAATAGTATATAAATACATAAAAATATTTTCTCTGAAGTAACTTACAACTGTAACGGAATATATAACAAGAATGTGGATAATAATGCTAAAGTGAAAGCAAAATACGTTATAAACCTCATGCCAAGGTCATCGCACAGTGCTAATTTGTTAGACTATCACTTTTATTTCAAAGTTCAATGCGCTGTAACTAAATAACTAAATACAAACCGGATTCAATAGTATTTTTTCACGTTTATAATGTAAACATAGTGTTCACCAATGATTTCATCGAAACGTTTTGTTTATTTAGTTTCCTTATGAGACACTAACAATTACTATTTACTTCCATATGTTACTACTTCGGATAAGGAAATAAAACAAAAAATGGTGTGATACGGAAATGGAGTACTATAGGCGAGCTTAATTACCATTAAAGTTTATAACAACAAACCTTAGCGAAAATGTAAGTAACAGTAGAAACAGAAAAAACACAAGCATGTACAAATTATAACAAACAATATCTGTAAATACATACAGAAGTTACGATACATTAATAATAAAATAAATAAATAGTTATAAAACATACGATATTGCTGTACTTCGAAAGCAAATAGATTTTTTATTAGTATAGAGAAAATAGCAAATGTATATCTGACAATAACACCTCACTGTTTGCTGTAATGCTACAACTCAAGAAAGGGCCCATTAATAATCATATATTTCATATATAATCAATATATATTCAATCTAAGTATATACAGCTTTACAATGGTAAAGCATTGTAACTTTATTTTTATTTAGAATGGGTTAACACTTGAGCTCAATTTCACATGGTACTAATTGTCTATAAGGCCGTAGACGATGAAGCGTGCTCGCCCAGATTACGAACTCTCATGAATTGGCAACTTATCCCTCATTTCACCAGCATGATGGATAAATATCACTCTCTTCTTGTTAGAGAAGGCCACTCGCAATAATGGAAACGACAAGAAATTTGTTTATTACATTACTAGTTGTTCCTGGCTGTGATACTCTCGCAACCCTTTTTGAGGAAGGAATTTTGATAATCTATTTTTTTAGCTGATTTTTACTCGATAAAAGGAATATTCCTACCAAAATTCAAGTCTCTAGGTCTTATGGGAATATGGAAATATCTTACATGTATATTATACCTAATCTGGCCATAAGTTCTATTACAAATGAAAATGCATTTTGTTTTAACGAAGTAATGTAATATTATTAAAATTTACTTTTTCACAAAAATTTAGTCTTGCGACTCCTTGATAAGACACGCCCCACCAAACCATCACTGACGCAGGATGATGACGACGTTGTACCTTTCTTGACTTGAGCAGCTTCTTTACAACTGTTAGCGTACACTTTATCATTTTACTTATTGTAGTGTTTTCCAATCGTGAAAATTTTTTCATCGGTGAAGAGGATATTTCTGTGCCTTTCATCTGCGTATCGCGACAGAAGGTTTGTTCGTTTTGATCGATCCACTCTCTTTAATTGTAAGGATTGATTTAGGGCATGTCCTGTATATCGACGATAAGCACAGAGGCTTCAGGTCTTGTTTTATAATACGCGACAGAGTCCTATCTTCATTTCTCGCTATTTTTTGCGTCCTAATGGGGTTTCGACAAATTCTGTATTTAACAGCATTAACAGCTTTTTTAGTTCTAGCAGCACGCGGCCGCCCCGATCTTTTCTGGTCTTCGACGGAGGAAGTGTTGTTGTATCTGTTGATTGTACGATATACGAACATACAGCTGATACGAAGATTTTGAAGTGTCTGGAATATGACCGACGGCTCCATACCCACCTTGTGCAAGGCGATCACTGCAATCCTATTTTATTTAACACCCCATTCTATATTGTAATTTGATAATGAACACAAAAAAATATGTGAAATGGCGCACAATTGAAAGAAGTTTTTAAAATAATATACGTATTCCAAATTCAAAATAATTAAAAAGTTGAAAAAAAGAAAAGTTCTTATGTAACAGTATTTACGGCCAGACTGGTTATATATATAAATGATTATTATAAGTAGACACAGCAATGCTGTTATGGCGGCAGGTTGATTGTATGGATGTATCAGTTAGCCAGACGGTTCATATAACTTCACCACCAATTACACTCAACAGCACGTGTTCTTTAAATTAATCAGGAACCTCGTGTTACATACAAGGCAAGCGCTTAACCACTGCGCCACGGAGGTAGTGATTAAAGAGCTATTATATACTTACATTCAAAGGCATAAGCCGTTCATTTATAGTAAATAAAAAATCTTACTACCGTAACATGACCGTGGGAAACAGTCGCGCTTGATAACTTTTACTACCAAGTTTTAACTTGATACCTTGAATGAGTAAGGAAAACAAATAAATACTTTCACGAGTAATGTATAATAAAATATCAACTTCGAGTTAGTGTTTTTTAGATATTTATTAAAAAAAACGCTAAAAGTCACCTTAAGGTCTGTGCTTTTTTTAAAGCTATCATTTTTTTGTATATAAAACCTTATCAAGTAATATAGATTACAAAAGAAATATATTAATTTTATTGCACATTTACTGGTGGAAGATCTCTGTTGTCGGAGACGGTCTAAGTAAATACCACCGTAGAGCTTATTACTGCCGCCAAACAATAGTGTGCAAACATTATTATGCTTCAGTTTGAAGGGTGCTGCAACTAGTGAAATTACTGGGGTAACAAGACTCAACATCTTATGTCTCAAGGTGACAAGCGCAATGTGGTGCTGTGTATGACATCCTAACTAGCGCCACGATGTTATGAGCGGACGTACCGCTTACCATCAGGTGAACGTCCCGCTAGTGTGGTCCATTCGTAGTATTAAAAAATAGTTTGATAATACATAACCTTCAGAAGTATATAGCCTACTTAGTGCCTGTTATGGCTTTTAATATGGTTAATTTAAGCAATATGGATACTACCAAAAGACCAATAAAAATGCAATCAGACAATCGTATTTCTTTACGGTCCAAATATAGTTTAAACGTAGCTAATGTTAAAATTCGTGTGCAAAATAATGTAGTTTTTTTGTTTTGTTTATTTTACATCTGATACTATGACTAGTATCATTAACACTAAGTATTAGATAACGCTTGTAGGTGTCTATAGAAAAATGTATTTTCATTGTATATTTACAATAATTTTTTTTAAGTAATAAACTTAAAAAAGAATATTGTAAAAAGCACAAATTTAATCATTTTGATGGCCAATTCATTAAACGTCGTTAGTTATTTTAATAATAGTTTATATACAAAAGCTATCGACACGAGCTCATAATAATCTTAGCTAACTAACAAATCAAAACAAATGACTCATAAATTAGAACAATTGTTCAACATAAATATAATATGTATATAAATATACATATCCAACATATACATTTATTATAGCATTCCATCCTTAGTTAATATATAAGTAGAACCTTAATTAGTTGCTTTCAAATATAAATAAACCTAATAATATTTAACGGTGTTTTCGTCGCTGTTTATTTATGGAAATATTTATACTGATCCCGATACAGTAGTGTTTCGTAAGATTTATTCATATCCTAACTTTATTTATAGACACCGTCTAAGCCACGGTACGTGGTAAAGTAGATACGTGAAAAATTTATTAAAAAAAAACTGGAGTAATCTCCGTTTCGAAATAACAATTTTCCCTGCTAGTCGGTGTTTATTGCTGGATACAATCTAAATAGGTACCACTACAGCACCTATTTCTTTCGCCAAACAGTAGTATTAAAAAATAATTACTGTTAAGTTTATAAAATTACTTCGTAGATCTTGTATTCATGTTCATCCTGATCGCTTCACTGTTAGTCGTCGTGGTTATCAAGTACCAATTCAGATGCAGACCACTCCGTTAACAGTCGGAGGACTCTTGTGTTAAATCCACATGATTAGTTGGTGGGACTAGAACTAGAACGAGGTGGTGTCCCACTAACTCGCATTAAGCCAGCGTGGTGGGAAATGGCCCAAATCCCCGCATGTAAACCCCCACAACTGACTGCCCCTAGTGCCCGGCGTTTCCAGAGGCCATGCTGACTGAATCAATCAATGTGGAAATCTTTAAGTAAGGCCTCTGTCCGGCATTGGACGTGTATCGGCTGATGATGATGATTATTAGTTGGTACTGTTCACTAAACAATAAAGGGAAATAAATCTATTAAGAAAACTAACTATTCGTGCGTATTTGAATATGAATACTAACATAAAGAATCGGTTTTAAATCTCTCGTAATAAAGAATATTTCATACGAAACGACTCCGTTCTTTTTTCTGGAACGTTCATAGTAACAGACCGCGGATGTTTCTCTTTGGCTAATAGCCTTCGAGAGTTGAAAATATCTCAGTCTACGGATTCGCACGCCCACACAATAGATTGCTACACAGCAAGTGGAATACTTGTTCGTCATAATAATTTAATTCTGTCTTAGTCGATTTTATTACTTGGCTGTATCTAAATCATGCAAGTGAGAAAAGAACTAAATATACCGAAATATACCGGAAATTATTTGGCGACTTCCTTTCATACTGTACAATATTTTTAAATATTTTCCAGTATATCTCATAAAACATATATTTACATACAGACGTACTTTTACTAACATTCTCATTTTATTTCCAGGTATTGAAACGGCAAACGATACAAAACACACACTGAAAGTAACACAACAGCAAATTGACACAACTTGCAATAGTGTGTGAGTGTTCATTAGTTTATATATTAACATTGATTTGCAAATTGTTATTTAATGTATTTACAAAGAAATTTAATGTGACGTACTAATCTTCCGGTTCCGGGTCAATGTTTCATAGTCGTGTAACGCGGCGTTATCGGTTATATAGATAAAGAGTTTTTATTATCAATTCTCTCTGTTTACATGATTTGATAAAAATGTTTAAACCAGTGTAAAAGATAAAGAAATTTGTACTGAAGTTTTTGCAAACTTTTCAAAAGTCGAAATATCATACATTAAACACATCACAAAATTCATAATCTCTAATACTGTGATTCTTACACATGGTTATATTTAAGTGAACTGTTTTTTCTTTATTTTGTATTGAAATTTGCTGTCGTATATCTTATATAAACACTTTATAATGATGTCATTAATTTTATCAAAATAAGGATCATCCAGAGATCACCCCATTGTAATATGAGTATTACATAAACTTTATTCTCTATACAGCTCACTAAATATGAGTATTACATTAACATTTCCAAATAAATTTAAACTGACAATAAGCAAAGTCTGGACAAATTCTGGAGATGTCTGATCGTCCAAAGAGACTCTACTTGTAGCCGGAGCTGGACTCACGGTACTTCAACTCTCCAGAATTGATAAGAGATTCTAAGGAGTCAAAATATAATAGTCTATTATCAAAGTCAAAGTCAAAATTTTTATTCAACATATGAACTCCGCAAGATCCATACAAAATAAAAAAAATATTTCATCTCATTCTATATAATTTACTAACGGATGGTCTCTCTGTTGCCAGAGACCGTCCTAATAGCTACCACCGCAGCTCCTATTTCTGTCACCAAACAATAGTGTGCTAATATTATTGTGTTCGGGATTGAAGGGAGTTGTAACTAATGAAATTACTGGGTAACGATACTAAACGTCTTGTCTCAAGGCGACGAGCCCAAATTTGATGTTGTGTATATCATCCTAACAAGCGCTACTTTGTTATGAGCAGGCATATCACACCATCAGGTCAACATCCTGCTTGTCTCGTCGCTTCGTCTTGAATAAAAAAATACATAGGAATACTATATCGGTTAGTAGTTTATTGGGTAGAAATTTAGAAACAGATTTTTTTTACTTTATTAGGGCAAGTCCGTAGATAAAACGAACGGAACGGACGTTAAAGTATACCAGTTAAACGTCATGTTATTGTTAGTGGCATTGTAGGTTTTTGGACGTGATCCAATTCGGAACACCTTCAGAGGTGTATGATGTTCCCTAATCGAACACTGGACGTGATAACTTACGAAGCTAATTAAATCTACTCACAAATCGGTTTTCAAATGAACAAACACCGCCTCCTTATTTACCTTACGACGCCGGCGGCGGCTTATCGGACTAACAGACAATCAAATATGTATATTAAATGTTCCTGTGTTATAAAAAAAAAATTACCCACTTACGTTTCCATAACACAGCTCAAGCCATAGTAGATAAAAAAAAAGAAAAATCGTATTAGACAAAACACATTGTTTACAGGAATTTAGGAATCGGTTTTTATTCGGCATGTAAGCAACATTTCAATAGAAATCACCTTTAAAATTAATCTTTGTTGCTCTCTTCACCCTTGAATCATTATTTTTTTTATAGCACCATTCTCTGATGTACTGTTAAATAAAAAAAATAAAATTTAATTTAACAAAAAATAGAAAAAAATATGTATTTTAACAATAACCACTTTTATTACGATGATTAACATTATGATTTATTATTAAAAATCTGTATGACCTGACTGAAACGTTTTTTAATAGTTATTAATAAAAACAGCTGTTACTTGTATGCAAATGATGGTACATTACAGTCGAATAGCATTGCCTGCATTAAATTTAAAATGTAAATTAAGCAAACAGTGAAGCAATAACTTTATGGCGTTTAGACAAATGTTCGACGGTTATTTGATGAAGTAATAGTGCTTAATATTATATCTCTTCGCCGATTAATTTCATTCAAATATAATTTATTATATAATTATGGTTACAGAGAAGTTATTTTCAATTAAATAATACAAACTAAAGTTTAATATTTTATTTTAATACACAAAAACCATTAGAATTATAGCTTCAGAAACACAAGAAACCTGCTTTAACGTTTTCTTGCGAGAGTAAAAAGACATGTTAAAAATGTATTTAAGATGAGAGGTATCGAGTACTCTCTAATACCGTCAAGAATTTAGAAAGAGGATATATATAATTATTTAATAATTAAGCAAATATTATATGAGAAATTTTATTTACTCCCAAAATATTAAAATAAATATCATCATCAGCCGACAGAAGTCTACTACTGGACATAGTTCATCCCCAAAGTTCCCCACGTCGATCGGTCCTGCGCTGTATCGCCGGGCACCAGGTGCCGTCGTTTGTAGAGGTTCTATGGGGGACTATATAGAGCCTGAACCTCGTCTATTGATTAGCAGAATTCACCACGAGCAGGTGTTGTTGGCTTGTGTCCCGTGAGATGTTGTGCGGGACCGGTACACCCCCAAATAAATATAAACTAGTCTTAATCAAATTGTCTAACACGTTTGTGGTACATAAACATGCCAATTATAAAGGAGATTGATCAAATGGTTTAGGAGATAAGAGTTCTCGATTATAATGTACGGACAAACAAATTGTAGTGTTAGTAAAGTCAGACGTTAACTGATGAGAACAAATTTATTAACCGTTACTCCTTGCAACACGGCTGTCGGTAGCGTGTTAATCGAAATGGTCACCAATTGTCCTGTCAAGTTGTTCTCTGAACAATAATATTTCGATGATAAATTGAGTTCATTAAATAGCGTCGATACTTCTCCACTTTGCGTGGACATTCAAGAAGAGAATAAAAAAAAATAACACGAAACTCTACAGGTCAATTCCTTGCATTAATCATTTCTTCTAAATTTTAAACTCGTATGGATATCAGTAGAATTATATATGTTACTCTTACTTACAAATCATTTTTTAAATCCAAAATATTAACTGGAGGAGATTTTTTTTTATTTCCTTTGAAATTGTATATTTATTTAATTTTTTTTATAAACATCAAAATGACAAGACGAGCGAGTCATTCATTCCCATTTTTATAATTTCCTGCATGGTGCTGGTACTAGTTAGAATGTTTCTACAGCATTAAATGACTCATCACACTACTATTACGAAATATTGCGGTAACAAGAAATTTTATCTCGCTATTACAGTAATTCAAATCGGAATACAGAAGTGTTTGTAAACTATCGCTTAAAGGAAAAAATACGTTTCTCTTGTTGGTGACCGTCTATGCCCATTGTAGTAATACAATAGAATTAGATTTTCCACAATAACAGATACGTATACTAAACAACAATAAACTATTACATTTTATTATTAAAAATTATTTTAGTACTAATGAATATTATTGTCGCAATGCAACAGCGATAATCTAACCATTAATAGTAAAATAGACAAGTACACGACCGCAAGCGTTTCTCTGATAAATAATTCATCGGCCATCATACCTTTCCCGAGGTCCATCCAATGCGGACAGTAAATATATTTTGGGGGATTAATTGGTTTAAAATATGTATTCACTTTCTTGCTTTCTAAACAAGTTATTGACTCACTTTCATCAATATTCTACGCATTACTGCGCGGATCCGGTGTTGCAGCGCATCTAATATTACTGGACCTTTGGAAATGTAATACATAAATGGAATATCTCTTTACTTTACAACATCAATAATTTATTACCGTCTTTCAGTAACACGGACGCATTCATACATGGGTTACAACATTGGCCCAGTAAATTGAAGGTTTATTAGGTGTTTACATGCCAAATCCATTTTCGACATCTGACGGGTAATAATTTTAATAATTTTGAGTCGTAATGTATAATTCAAAGTAGTTATAATTTAGTGTCAGATTAATTGAGGTCTTGAGGTGTGTCATCGATCGCGCGACAAATTTTTTCTTCGCCAAAAGTTACCAGTAACCAGCTATCAATGCATACATTACTGATACTATTAATAACAATTGTTTTTTATCTTCACTGATAAAATAATTATTTCGTTATTTTCTTACTTTATTATTAACAATGTATTTTTGATGAAATTACAATAATTTTATGCGAATGTTCATGACAGTTTTATCTGTAATTTTAAGATGAAAAATCTCTTTTAAAATAAAATTCTACTTTTATTAATACTACATCACTCTAAAATTTGGTTCTAGCAGCACTTGACATCGCTTGATCGTTTTCAGTTTAGTTAAACGTTAGTACATTCAGTGGTTAGTGTTTTTAACATTCATTTAGTACCCAGGAAAAAATAAAAACGACAAAGTATGTTACAAATGAATAAATAGTTCCTATTAACGAAATGACCTGTTTAATAAAGTTAACAACTTCCGCCGAACGGCCATTAGTAAAGTTCCAACAAAATTATGTTATACAAATAACTTTGCACAGATAACATGATGGACATATATAACATATTTTAACACTACACTAGTTATGTTATACATTCACTTAATATATTATTAAGCTTTTAGGACCATTTGAACTTTCAATATGTTAGATTTATTAGTATCTAACAACATTGTTTGATATGACTAAATCATTACATATGTAATGGTTTTAAAACCCATCGGCATACGCAAGTTTCTTATATACAAACACATATCTCGTGATACTGACTATATGTTAGTAGTTTAAGTAGAGAGAGCGTAAATCATTGACACATTGGCCTTGAATTAGAATCCTTCTTACCACACAAATTAAAGATGGCAGTGACAGCAGGCCGCGACTCTTCATCTGAGCTAGTTCTAAATAGCCCATTGCCATTCCCACCTGCGTACTTATTTTAGAACAACGCCGACCGTCGGCAGATGCAAGGTAATCCTAGATATTTTCATATTCTAGGTCATGTGCGTCTCGTCTCAAGGACATTATACGAGGTTAAGTATTTTGTTTAACGGCGGAGATTCACAGTTGTAAAGTAAATTTTGTAATTATTTGTATGTAAATGATTTTCCTTAACACAAATATATTCTATAGCAGCGCAGTTAATGTTATTATATATTGAGATTGTCAGCATTTATAAGATGCCTCATCAAGTGCTATTTCATCAGTTTACCTCACTTCTCTCATTGAGACTATACTTATAGATTAATAATACATCTACATTCATAATAGAAGAATACATTCTACAAAGATGTTTTATACATTAGCCGGTGTAATAAACACAATTCTTTATAATTGATATCTAAATTGCTAATGTAAAACTGTAACTTGAGAACCAGGGGGGTAACAAGGGATATTTTATGTGAAGAACTGTTTGCAAAGACCACACCTGAGCAACGCCTCTCGTGAACTTGCCGGTTCCACTGGAAGTTCATCAAAACAGATGAAACGATATTTATACAAAATCTTAAAAGCTCTTGAGATTATATACAGATGTATACAGCGCCATAGAGATATTGGATATTTTCAAACCATGTCTATTATTTATACTGACAAAAAAAAAACATTTAATATTGACCAGCTATCGGAACCGTTAAAGTGACCGTTAACCGCATGATATTCAGGTAATTTGTCCAGATACTGTAGGTCGTTCATAAATAGTATTATTATTTCGGTCCTGCACCAAGAGACGAGCTTCACAAATGAGTCACTGTCAACTACCACTTCAGAATGCAGTTCGGTCACTCTCTTGGTCATCATTTTTGTCATAGTGTTATCATTATACGTTAAGCCGATGATGGTATTATATTGTTACGACCTTAATGACATTTATACTTTCGTTATACTAAGTGTTGTAACAAAAAATTACACGAAATATTTTAAAAACGCTTGTGTGGCCTGGCGTTTTAATATAATAACAAATACAGATCTAAAAATACTGTTTGTCCTTTTGTATATCATTACGAAACACGATTCTATTTGAACAATCCAGAATAAATTCCATAACAGCTTATCGATTACTTTATTGTTGTGTGCAAAGGTATTTTTACCCGCATTTCTATAGCCTTTGTTCATATCTATCGGCTGTGTGAATTATTCAACAATAGAACTATCCAGTCGCTTTATAGATAACTATCTATACTTGATTAACCGTCATGTGATGATATACTCGATTTCATCTCGAATAATCGGATACATAGAGTGGATTAATTGAGTTTACAGGAATACTACCGTAGGCAAGGCCCTTTGAGTTGTCAACGTAAATAGCAAAATGCGTTTTATCGAATTGACCACAACTCACGAGTATTTATCAGAAGAAACCTTGAAGTACGCTCTGAAACTAATTGCGCACGATATTCATAGGAGTGCCTCTACCAATGAATATATGAGAGCACGGCTATACTAGTTCAGTACGATCGACACTCCTAACGAATTCGTGTGCGATTCCATTCGCCAAGAATGTTGCAATAAAGTAAAAGTATTGAAACTTAACAAGATAAACTTGTCCTCATACATCTTGTGTGGAAACTTTCATTTTATAGAACAGTTTTCTGATTTCGTTCACTTTGATATCACGTATACAGTTTGGCAAAATGCGTTTTGTTTCGATGTGTACATTATTTTGTTTAGATGTCAGTATAAACATTTTAATACATACAAACGAAGTAATATGCTGTCTAGATTAAGACGTGGACCAAAATTAGCAGCCTGCGTGATTAAGAGGTGGTAGACAATGGAAGTTTTACTATTTAAAGAGAAGTTTATTCGCTTTTTAGTGCCTCCAAATAAAGCCATATTAACATAAACCATAAACATTAAAGAATAATGTAACTACAAGCCTATTTAGGCTCCCTCTCAACTCTTTTATGCTGAATCTAAAATAATTACAATTTTATTACAAATTAAGATAAATTAAACGTTTGAACTACATTTATGTGATCCTCACCAAATAATCCTTTTGTTGACAGTTCAACAATTGTTTCGTTCATTTAAAACTTCAATATTTAATACAATTAAAAACACTGAAAAATACATTTTTACTATCATTAAAATATCATACTGTTAAAGCAAGAAATATATTTAAAAAAACATTGCAATGTTAATTATTTTTAATTTATTTTAAAAATCCCGAAACACAGTCAATAGGACATATCAATATTTTAAGCATTCTCTAAGATGGACGATGAAATGTGAAGAGATGATTTGAGAGGAAAGGAGAAACATTATACATACAAACATAAAAATTACATACATGTATGTATATGTTATCAAAATCCAAGACCGTTACGAATATCAATACGTATAATAACAGTTAAAATACAGCACCTTGTAACACAAAGATCCGTAACAACCTTTAAACCGGTACTAAAACCTTACGAGCTGAACGTAGTCTCGATAGTTCTGTAAATAAATTCTTAAACCGTTTTGGATTCAAATGTATTTCTTGAGGTTACTGTTAACATGGTTTATTGTAACTATTAATAAATAAAAGTATTTAAAATCTATTCTACCAATAATTTAATATTACTCAAATTTGGGACCTATTAAATATTTGAATTATATATTTTTTTTATGCTAAAATCTTAGTTGCAATTATTCGCTCAATGATATTACTCTGGCTTACCATCCTATGCTGTTAATAACTCGATACATTCTCTATAGTGCATGGTTCAAGGTTTTTAAATGATTAATTAATACATAAAGGTTAACAGTTCCTATATTTACAATACTTGTATTGCTTTTATAGAAAGATTTACATTTCAACCGATGTATTGTTGTAATTTATTTTTCAAATACATAATTTTTATATATAATCATAAATAGAGCCTGAGTTATAACAAACAAATACTACAGCTAGACAACCTTGAAAATCTTTGCACTCCAACAAGACTTAAATGGAAAGTGGTGCATGACGAATGACGCCATAATGATGAACTCAGCCGCATCATTGACGGCTTAGTAGTTTAGTTTAAACTAAACAAATGACGTAAAAGAATCTGTTACCGAAAATATCTCAGACTACCTGCGTTGTAAATCTCCTGTACTGACTCACGAAGCGAGAATATATAAATTTCAACGCGTAACAAAATTTAAAGATACTGTCGTGAAATAAAAGAATATTAGCACTTTTATTTATTCCCATAAAACCTTTTTACTTTAGCTAAGAAAATCTTAAATATAGTAGAGACCTATTTGAATTTTTTACTATTGTAGTATAATCATAGACAGAGAAGTGCACAGAGATTCCGAATAAGTTATGCGAACCTCACCCGAAATATCTGTGCTTATCTATGTTTAAAAATAAACAACAATTTAGCAATTCATCAGTAATCTAGCAATAGTCGAAGCATATTCGTGTACTTATGGAGTAACTTAAGAAATTATTATTTAGATAGGTTTAAAGAGCTAGGGTATGCAGTCCTTATTTGCCTGTAATGAAGCACACGCCCTTAATCATAGATCATGACTTTTGACAACTTTCAATTTCTGTCTTCATTTTTATCTCTATATGAATATTTCACTCCGACCAATTCGTAATGGGGTTAGCGTGGTAGGTAATGGGCCAATTCCCACTCATTATGAACCCCTACAAACGTGGTAATCTAAGAGGGAGGCCTATATGTACCAGTGAACGTCCATCGGCTGATCTTAATCTTAACGACATATTGCAATAAAGTGCATGTTAAGAAAACATTGATGCTAGAAAGTTTTTTAAACAACGTTTCATTAAAGCACTTAAAAGCACCGATACAAACGAAATCATACAAACTAACGATATCAAGTAGCCCGTTGGCCTAATGGTTAGAGCGCGCGGCTTTCATATCGAAAGTCGCGGGTTCGAATCTCGGCATGTACCGATGACTCTAATATTTAAGTTATATAATTTTGTGAACTTTAGTTACAACAGCGAAATACAAACGGTGAAGGAAAACATCGTGAGGAAACCAGCATATGACTTAGATTTTATTCTAAGGTGTGTGTGAAGTCACCAATCCGCATTGGGCCCGCGTGGTGAAGGTAGGCCTCATATTGAAGGTAGGCCTGTGCCCCAGTAGCGAGGACGTAAATTGGCTGTTATGGTAGCGATATCATCATAAGCCAATAGACGTCCACTGCTGGACATAGGTCTCCCCCAAAGATCTCCACATCGATCGGCCCTCCGTTGCTCGCATCCAATGGTTTCCTGCGACTCTCACCAGATCGTCGGTCTACGTTTCGGGATGCCTCCCAACATTACGTCTAGGTACCGGTACGCGACCGCCACTTTAGAACCTTATTGCCCCAACCGCCGTCAGTCCTTCGAGAAATGTGCCCTACGCACTGCCACTTATGATGATGATGATGATGATGAAACGCTTGTAATTTAAAATTAAGCACCCCGTCTCGCTAGCCACAAATTGTTGTTTTACGTTCCTACACATATAAGATTAAGTGTATATTTAACGAGCACTCTTGATCATTTACTACTATTATCACTGAACATATAAATAATCGATTAACTGTTAGTTTAATTTAAAAAAAAATGTTCTCTTTCATGTATCTCTTCATTTAATAATTACGATAAACTCTACACAACCTGATAAATTAACCGTAAGAGAACCTTGTGGTTACATGTTCGCCTTTTTTATAGTTTTCTAATCTATCTTTTATCTCGTCCATTTACTCTCCTCTTTTAAAAAAAATACAATTCTCGTTAATTTAAACAAATAGATAAACGAAACATACTTCACAAATAAATTACGAAAAATTTCATAAAATAAAATATTATTATACGTTTTATATATTATTATTATATTATACGTTGTTTATTTTCAATGTTTAGTATCGTTAAACGGAATACTTCTATAGTTAAATGTTATTACTTTAACACAGTTAGCCGATACACGTTTGCATGTATCGAGCGCTAATAGCCCCTCGCGAATTTGGTCGAGGGTCGGACCCCAGTCTGGACTCCCCCTACCTGATGCACGCTGCTGTATTGATTTGCTCAAGTGCATTCGGTTTCCTTGCGCACTGTTAACACAATTTCTAAGAGCTTAAATAAAACTAAATTTTCAAACGACATTTCAAATGCTTATCCTCGCCATAGTCATCACGGAGTATCTACCATTTTATAATTATTGTTTACAATCCCATATGCTCAAAATGAGCTCGCTATGTTTTAGTCTTCTATTAATACACTTGATATTTGATATAATTATATTGATATTAGTATCCCAAATTGGTGGTAGTACCCAAAAATCTCCTCTATTGAAATTTTGATGTTTTTAGTTTCAATAGCTTAGCAAATCATTCTTGCTTGTAATCGCTATACTTTTCTATAGATTTATCGTGTATCAAATCTGTTATAATGGTAACTTTCATGGATATCGAGATTCTTGAAAGATAAAAATTAATTCATACATTGACTAGAATAACTGTTAATACTGAACTAGAATTTGCTTCATTTTACAATATAAAGACAGTAAAGATTATTTTCCTCTAAATCTTTCATTGGTTGATATATACATAAACATTCCATGTTAGTTAAATTTCTATTATTTACTATTCTCATGTATTCTATCGCTATCGCAGAAAAACAACTTACATAATACTAAAATCACATTTAAGTTTTGGAAACCGTGACCCTCCAATATTACGCTTTAGTATCTACACAGCACATAAAAAGTTATGTATCTCAAAACTTAACGCAAGTTTTTGATCAGGGACTAATAAAAATGTCGCCCAAGTGTAGCAAAGAAATTTACGATTGCTTGTTAATGTCAAAATAAGTTATTAAAGTCAATAAAGTTTGTTTGCATTCATTAAGTTTCATTTATAACTTCCTTCAATGGTATAAAGATCCAGATTTTGTTAAGTAGGCGGGATTATAAGCACAATAATAATAAATCTGAATATCTACGTATATGACATAATAAAGAGTGTATGGGGTCCCGCACAATAACTCACGGGACCTCAAGCCAACCTCACCTGTTCCTGGTGCACCCTGCTAATCAACAAAGGCGAGTCTGGCTCTCACTTACCCGCATTGCACCGGCGTGGTGGTAAATGGCCGAAACCCCCATATGAATCCCTACAAACGAAGGTCGAGAGTAGCCGCTGAATGCGGGCAGCGCGGGACCGATCGATGTGGATTGTGAATGGAGCATTGGAGGTCTATCGGTTGATGATCATGATAATGTCATAATAATGACCACATCTATCTAATTTTTATCATAATTTTTTTACCGTAAAAATTATATAATTTCAAACAAATAAATTTCTTCGTAAAATCTATAAAAATGTATCAAGATTTCGTTACTAGTTCTTTATTTTGTATCTTTTTTTTCAGACATTCACAGCATGGTGCAACAGTCATTTGAGAAAAGCCGGTACCGGCATCGAAAACATAGAAGAGGACTTCAGAAATGGCCTCAAGCTTATGTTACTTCTGGAAGTAATTTCCGGTGAAACTTTACCAAAACCTGACCGAGGCAAGATGCGCTTCCATAAAATCGCCAACGTAAACAAAGCTTTGGATTTCATCGCATCTAAAGGTTAGATCGTACATTAATTACGCTATAAATTATTCATTAGTTTTAATAGTAAAATAAAACATTTCATTGTAAAAAAATATATTTTTACTATTATGTTATTGAAAATTATTATCACTGGCTATGCTTGTGTAGTATACACTCTTCAGTTTAATTTCGGGGTCAGAAGTTTAGTTGCTGGTGCGGTTTTTTCAAACCTCCACCCTCACATTGTTAATCTGCCCCCATATATTTGCTACGTAACATTCCGATTATCAACACATGAGAAACACAGAATTTAGGGAAAGTGAAAACCACAATCCACTGTTTCGTTATCACTGAACACTAGGTGAAATTTTGAACAAGTCTTAAGCCTCTGTAAAAAAAAATACTGTTACTTATCAATATTTTTAACTTAACAAAAAACATTTCTATTAAAAGAAAATTACTTCGAAAATATACCACACTACAATTTCCCATTATACTTTTAAACAGACGATTACTTATTTAGAAGTTAATAGAGAATTTCTTATCTTTATTGAATAATTGATATATTTGGCAAATGCTGCGTGCAATTATCAGCTGTTATTATTTCCATATAATTAACTTTAATGTTGATTATTTAATTATTCAGATATTGTGTTTGCTGTAAGACATTATTTGAACCGGGCCAAGGCATTTTTTTTTTTACTTCGTTTGCGTGTTTCATGATAACAGAGGACTTCATCGTTGCCAGTGAATGTTTTTATAAATTCGTTTAAAATTTTGTTGTTTATTTCATTTGACCAATATTGACACCATAGTTTTAGAACACACGAATGATAAACAGGAAAGAATTGCCTCGAAATTATTGAGTTCTTCGTTTACTTTCAATAATAACTTACTGCTGCTAACAGTGAACACGATAAATACTAAATTAATCTGAAAAATATATTATCCTTTCTTACAAATTAGTATTATTAATGTAATTATAAATTATACTTTGTTATATTTTAACTCCTATCGTTATGTCTACGCTACGATGTAAAGTTACAACTTTAAATTAAAAACAGTAATGAAAATAAATATTTTTTCTACAATGTGCTTTATTACTTCCTACTGCTTACTATAAACCCGATGAGATTTTTTACGAATGAATCATCAATAAAGCAGGTTCTTCTCGAACGTTACCGGTTAACTCGTTACTATCCCTGTGTACATAAAAATTTTATAAACAAAAACAATACTAATCTTAAACACGAACAACAATTTACATTAATCAATTATTGTATAAAAACAATTATTTACCCTTTCAGGCGTAAAATTGGTCTCCATTGGTGCTGAAGAAATCGTTGATGGCAACCTCAAAATGACACTGGGTATGATCTGGACCATCATTCTCAGATTTGCCATTCAGGACATCTCCGTAGAAGAAATGACAGCAAAGGTATGTAACCTGACATATCAATAGGAAAAATCAATATTTTTATATTTATTGTAAGTAAACGCTATTTTAAATGTTAATTTTTAGAGTTAGTATCATATATTTAACACAGTTGAACGATCTAACAGGAGACATTTCTAGAGTTTATTGAACCTGTTAGATAAAACTTATTTTGACTAAAATGGTAATTACTAAACGTTCAGTACTCTAAATAAGTTGCTTGGGTTTCTTGTAATCAGTAATAAGTTTTACTGTTAAAATATTTTAATATATTACTGTTGAAATTAGATTTACTACTAAAAGGTGTATCGCGCCGTATGTGTAATAGTTGGTTGGCGTTATGGCCTCGAATGGAATCGAATCACTTTTACCTAACTTTCTATTTCTCATTAACATTTGATATTTTATTTCGTTAACAGCGTTTTTCAAAATATTTTAAAAAACTCTTAATAATTAGAACGACTTGTCGCTGCCTATCCATAATTTCCATAACAGTCAATTTATGTCCCCACTGCTGGGGCACAGACCTACCCCTCAATACAAGGGTGATGGTGCCATTAATCACCACACGGGCCCAATGCGAATTGGTGAATTCACACAAACCTTAGAATAAATTCTAAGTCATGTATGTATGTTGCTGGTTTCCTCACGATGTTTTCCTTCACCGTTTCTATTTCGCTGTTGTAACTAAAGTTCACAAGTGTACATAACTTAAATATTAAAGTCATTGGGTACATTGGTCATTGGGTACATGCCGAGATTCAAACCCGCGACCTTCGGAATGAAAGCCGTACGCTGTCACCATTAGGCCAGCGAGCTACTAAGATTCACTGATATATTTCTTGCTCATCTTAAATGAATATTTACTTTTTAAGATTACTACTTACTATTTAAACACTACTTTTAAAGTATACTAATGAATAATTACTTAAACAGATTCTCTTTGAAATCTTTGCTTATTATATCTAAGACTCATACTTAGCATATGGTATATATATACTCATACTTAGGATATATTTTAATTACAGGAAGGTTTGCTCCTCTGGTGTCAGCGCAAGACAGCGCCATACAAGAACGTGAACGTTCAGAACTTCCACCTGTCGTTCAAAGATGGCTTGGCCTTCTGCGCCCTCATCCACAGGCACAGACCAGACCTCATCGATTACAGCAAGCTCTCTAAAGACAACCCACTCGAGAACTTGAACACGGCCTTCGATGTAGCCGAAAAGTACCTTGACATCCCCCGCATGTTGGACCCCGACGGTATGCTCCTCCGTTTTTCTTTATTAAATAGGCAAATGGTCTTTAACAAAGGATGAATAAGGTTATTTATTCTTCTAAATATTAAATAATATTTAAAAGATCTTATTTAAATAATATTAATGTGTGATATATTTACTTACAAAGGAGTTTAAAAATTGTACTCGTATCTTCATCACCATATAATTTTTTTTAATAGCATCAATTACGTCATATAATATGAATGGATGCATTTGTTATGAACAATTTTCTCAAAACTTCCTTTATGTCAAGGACAATTATTGATAACATGTGAATAATTATTATAAGGAAAACGAATACTCTCCGTAGCAAATTATAAGCAAATTTAATTTCAATAGATTTGCATATTTACTTTGGGCATGACTGAATATTGCAGACCTCATAAACACACCAAAGCCGGACGAACGTGCCATTATGACCTATGTGTCATGTTACTACCACGCGTTCCAAGGCGCACAACAGGTATAGAAAAAAAAAATGGTTGCCGCTACCGCCAACCCCGATGATACCCAGCCCTTAACGCCAGGCCTTTGTGTGTCACTTATAGCATGTTCCGACTTTATTTTTCAATAATAAAACCTCTTAGTTATTTCAAAAACCATTTTCTCGTGTGAACATTATTTTTTATTGCTATAGAAAATTTAAATCATATCATATTTTAGGCTATGCTCAGCAACAAATTTTTAAAATATGGTATCGCTAAAATTTTAATGTTGAGGCTTTTCGTTAATAACTCTGTGTTTTAAGTATACAAACAGAATGCTTGTAATTATTACTCACTACACATTTAATTTGACAAATCATTCAAAAACTAGTAAGGCTATCACGCTTGAAATATTGGCTTTTTATATTAACAGATAATTATTAAAGATTGAAATAATAAAACTCAAACATTATTCGAAAAGCGATAATTTGTAGAGTAAATAAGATTCACTGACTCATACCTTAATAAGCAGGTATGCTGATACCAAGGCCGCTTGAACGTTAAGCAATAACCGAAAATAATTACAATTGGAACTTAATTTGTCTGCGAAATATATTAAGGGATTATTTAATTAGGTAACACTTGTTTAAATGTAAACACATGTCGTATTGTCCCCATTTTACATTAAATCCTTTTTTTCATAATTCACGTTCGCTGTCAACAAATAATATTTTTAAATTTGGAACGCAAGCATTCGGTTTGAAATTAAAAAAAGAAAAATCGCATGTCCACTAACCCGTTGTCGGTCGCGTGCCGCTCGCTAGATCTGCAGAACACGGCGATGCCGGACGAGCGCGCCGTCATGACGTACGTCTCCTCGTACTACCATTGCTTCTCCGGCGCGCAGAAGGTTTGTATGGTACAAATAAAAAAAGGTTATTTGAAAAATTTATTGGCGATTTATTAAGATCTTTGCTATGCCAGGTTTAACCATCATTTTCACAGTTATTAGCTTCGTACAGAATACATTCAAATATCTTACAAAATGAATTAAACAACAAAAGAAGTGTAAAATCATTAAGGTGGAATTGAATTACAATTACATACAAAATGACGTGAAAAACTAGGACAAGTTCATGTTGAATCTCAAGAAAAAAGCAGGAAGAGATTATAACTTAAAATATTTAAAAAATACATATTTTAAACAAAAATATTAACCATTCTTTCCTAATAGAAAAATTATATTCGTCAAACAATTTGTTATTTATACATTTAATAAATAGTCAAATAACCTCGACAAATTAAATCACAAAGTACAAAGCTTTTTTTTAATAAATGCTGTTTCTAACTTCATTAGTTCAGGCTAGAAATGCTTTAAATTATGTAATATTGTAAGAACTTTTGTAACTGTAATGTTTAGTGCTCAGTAAAACTATATAAAAACTTAGATAATAATGAACTTAGGAATAATCTCTTTTTTCATTACTTGTTATTAATATTTCCTTTGTAAAGTAAAATCTTATAATCGTTTGTGAGGCAGTCCATCACAGTATCTAACAATACTCAGTAAGTATCTGTTCATGGTTGGTGTCTCAATTGACGTCTCATATCTAACTATTTTATGAAATTAAAAATCTCTAATATTTTTAGTATGTTATTGAAATTCGCAAATTGTTTTAAGAAACTAGTAAAACGTTTATAGGAAAAAAATGACTATTTAATAATTTTTATGTGTTTATAACTAATATTGTTTTTATTTTATAAAAAGGCTGAAACGGCCGCGAACCGCATCTGCAAAGTTCTCAAAGTCAATCAGGAGAACGAACGCCTCATGGAAGAGTACGAGCGTCTTGCCAGCGATGTAAGTATAACAAGATTTATAGCCATTCATATTCTTAAAAAACTCCATCTTTTCTATAAAGATTTAATATGACACAATGAGACGGTTAAGTACTCCACTTTATGATAGGTGATACGCTTTCCTACCTTTTGTAAAAAGTACAAATTATAATGTTTACCCAGCATCACATTGCGCACATCTCAATCCGATATTTTAGAAGTTATTGAAGCTCTAGGGTCACCTTTGACCCCCTGCCAGCTAGAGCGAATAATTAGTTATTCCGCCACTGATGCCGGAACCCCGTTGACTCAGGCAGAAACAGCGTGAGCGGATTAGCTGGGGTCCGCTTTAGCCGCAGAAAGATGGAGTTGATAATTAGGCCGGTTGTGATCACCTCTTACTACTTCTATACATATGTTCCAACAAATCTGTTAAACCCAAAAAACGGCCAAAAAGACAGCGAAAATTTTTACAGATTTTTTTATTCACTTCAATGTTAAGGTTCTCATTTTATAAATGAAAATGTGTAGTTACATTCTTTACACAGCTATTGGAATGGATCCGACGCACTATGCCGTGGCTAAACAGCCGCCAGACCGACAACTCGCTTGCCGGTTGCCAAAAGAAACTGGAAGACTACCGTACTTACAGGTGAGTATTTGATATTTCACAAAGTACACAAATCGTAGCACCAAAAAGATTAAAAGAACGCCGTCTAATTGAATTATTACGTAGTATATAAAACTATACCTGCAAATTCCTGAACAGCTGATACGTAGAGTGCTAACAGAGCTTGTTAGACGGTTGTAGGCACTACGTATTAAAATAGCGCGGAATCGATCCCTACTAAACCAGAGTTACGATGAAGGAAAAGATTGTAAGAGAACTGATGTTCCCAAGAACCAGCCCCAATTAACCTGTGTGATAAATAAATATTCATGACTCTTGTGAGGGAATGCTCCGAATCCCAGTTGTTTGAACAACAAGTGTGGGCTATTTAATAATTTATTATAATATTCTTTCTTAAAAAAGTTTTAAAAAATTTAAATTCAAATGTACATTACTTGTTCAGGCGTAAGCACAAGCCACCACGTGTGGAGCAGAAGGCCAAACTGGAGACCAACTTCAACACCCTGCAGACCAAGCTGCGCCTGAGCAACCGACCTGCATATATGCCCACTGAAGGCAAGATGGTTTCGGTAAGTGTTTTACCAAGCACTTGTATGCTATTGATTAATCATTACCTGGTGTCATAAAGAATGACCGGTTATTAGTTTCATATTTAATAAATATCTTCTGATAATTCTAGAGCTTTATTACAAATGATTCAATGTTCGCTTTTAGGATATCGCTCAAGCGTGGAAGGGTCTAGAAATCGCCGAGAAGGCTTTCGAGGAGTGGCTGTTGAGTGAGATGATGCGACTCGAGCGTCTGGAGTACCTCGCGCAAAAGTTCAAGCACAAGGCCGACATCCACGAAGACTGGACCAGAGGCGAGTTCATATAATACGTTGTTTTTTTTTTTTTGCTGTAACCAAATCTACGTAGATTTCTCGTAAGCAGTTACTAGTAAAAACAATAAGGGTGTGAAATGCCTAATACGAGAAACACAGAACAGAATCCTCACACTATATCCAGCCGTGGACCGCTACTAGCTGATAATGATGTTAATGATATAAAACCTTTAAAGAATTATGACCAAATCAACGGTGTTCTAAATTGAATCACCTAACACTAGATAAGGTGTTTTTTTTATTTTACGTAGCGCCGAGACGATGCGCTAGTTAGGATGATAGACACTGCACCATATTGTAATTTACACTTTTAGACGTAATATATTGAATCTCGTTACCACAGTAATTTCTTTGTGTAATTTATTTCTAACTACAAGTTCCTGTAAATCGGATCTCAGTAAGGTTTGGATACTACTTTTTGTCGACAGTAATAATATAGTAATATTAACTACTTAGACGATCTCAACAAGAAAAATTTACAGTATTAACTTGTCACGTACCTTAATAACGAAAATATGCGTTACACCAGGCAAAGAGGAGATGCTGCAATCCCAGGACTTCCGGCAGTGCAAACTGTACGACATCAAGGCGCTGAAGAAGAAACACGAGGCGTTTGAATCGGACCTCGCAGCGCACCAGGACCGCGTGGAACAGATAGCAGCCATCGCACAAGAGCTCAAGTGTGTATAATATTGAACAATTCATTACTCACGTATTACTAAGTGAAAAAACTCTTTACACAATTTCACTAAAATTTAAAATTAAAGAAAGATTAATTTTGCAACAGTTTATATCTCTTATTAAAGCTTTGTATTTAACTGCCCCAGTGGCGCAATAGCTTAAACTTTATCCATAGTTCGATTCCAGGGCCACATTTTGTCGAGTTTAGTTAGGGGAAAGCTTTTCTCTTCAATTTACAAATCAGACGACATAACAGCATTTTTAGGCTCCGACTGTCAATACACGAATGCTATTGTATGCTAGTGTATTCGGGCGAGAATGCTTCAGTATCCACATCCCCATCGGTACTTAACTCCACTTAAAATTAAAGTCAAGTAATTAACCTATTATAGATAAAAAGAAGTAATATGATCACCATATTAAAGTCTTACCACGTACCGTGATCGCTTCCGCAGTACTTTGGAGTACCACGAGGTGGGCGCAGTTAACGCTCGGTGCCAGCGCATCTGCTCGCAATGGGACCGGCTCGGCGCGCTGACGCAACGCCGCCGGCTCGCGCTTGACGATGCTGAGCGCGTGCTTGAGCAGATCGACCTGCTGCACCTGGAGTTCGCCAAGCGCGCCGCGCCGTTCAACAACTGGTCAGTGTGTTTGTAGTTACAGAGAGAAAGCACATCGGCGAACTTAATAACGTTTACCCGTAAACATATTTCACTGTCTTAGGCTGGACGGCACCCGCGAGGACCTAGTGGACATGTTTATTGTACACACCATCGAGGAAATATCTGGACTTATGGATGCACACGCTCGCTTCAAGGCAACGCTTGGCGAAGCCGACAAGGAGTATCAGGTATGTACGACGTCTCTCTTTAAAGTTTAAATAACAACTGCATATATAATAAGGATAATGATTATTAAGTATTTCTTAACTTAGTTTTGGATTGGAACACTACTATCTATTTTTCTCATTCGATATTGAAGCCTCTCGTAAGTGGGGCTTAGAGGGTGATGGGTTTTTTCATTCACAGTTGCTTTGTTCCGATAATATATAAGAAAACTTATATGTTCTGGGCGAGGAAGTTTTCCCATCCCACGATCATGTCAAATTGAAATAAAAATATTTTTTTTTGTTGACTTCAATATCATATCCATGAATCAAAGAGGTCGTGAACGGTGCAACGTGCTCACACCGAATACTCTGGCTTTCATATGTTAACAGCCGAAAAGCAATAACGCCTTTATAGGAAAGATTTACAATATGAGGGTAAAAACTAGCCAGGGAGGTGTTCGAAAAAACTACAGGAGCAACTAAAGTGTACCACAGCCCCGGAAACGAATCACAGACATACGTTACAGCGAAGGCAGTCAGCCACTGCGCCACGAATGAAATTACTTTTGTTCGTACATTGTAGATTAAAAACGATTTCTTAGTTGTATGCATAGAATAAACTTTAGAATAATACGGACTTGTGTTCCATACAAAATATTTAGTTTATATTTTCCTCAACATTAATATTCCAACAAATATTTATTCTTTCAGGCCATTGTAAACTTAGTGCACCAAGTAGAATCCATCGTGAAGCAACACCAGATCCCCGGAGGTTTAGAGAACCCCTACACCACACTTACCGCTCACGTAAGTTATATTCATTAGATTCGAGTAAATGAAATATTAACATATTATAATTAAAAAATGGTCCCTTGTGATTGCTTAATACACCGATAAATTTGATAATTTATCATATTTTTTTTAATTTATTTCGCTATATAATTGTAGCTCATCACAACTATATTTTTCCAATTAATTGTTATATTGTTACGATACTAAAGTAATATTAAGACAAAATAAGAGTTCTCAAACTTAAAACATTCCCCTCTGAAACTAGAAAACAGATAAAAGACAGCATGCCAATATTTTTTTTTATTTTAGCTACGGATAACCTTAATCGTGCCACTTTAAAAAAAAAGGTTACAGAGACGGATTTCGACCCGAACAAGTTTATAAAAAGTGGAAGGCGTTAAAACTGATTAATTTCCTACACGAAGGTTTATTCTTATAATTCATTCATCAGGAATTGAACCGCAAGTGGTCAGATGTGAGGCAGCTGGTGCCGCAGCGCGACGGCACACTCGCCGCGGAGCTGCGCAAGCAACAGAACAACGAAACGCTGCGCAGGCAATTCGCGGAGAAGGCGAACGCAGTGGGGCCATGGATCGAGCGGCAGATGGACGCGGTCACCGCTATCGGAATGGGCCTGCAGGTTATTATTACTCAATTCCTTTTAATGTTTTTTGCTGGTGGTTGGTCTCCGTTGCTGACAACCGTCTAGGTAGGTACCACCGCAGCTTCTATTTCTACTGCCAAACAATAGTATTTAAACATTACTGTGCTCCGGATTGAAGGAGTTGTAACTAGTGAAATTACTGAGGTAACGAGACTTAACATCCTGTCTCAAGGCGACAAGCCTATTATGGCGCTGTATGTACCATTCTAATTAGCGCCACGTTGTTATGGGCGGGCGTATCATTTACATAAGATGAACTACCCGCTCGTCTCGTCGCTTCAATGAATAAAAAAAAAGTTTTATTGCTTCATTAGACCACTAACTAAGCGCTTGCTTTGTAACACGGAGGTCCCGAGTTCAATTCCGGGGAAACATGTTGTGTGGTTTTATTTTTTTGTGTTCTAGTGTTAACCGATCATATATAATTAAAAAATCCTACTGGAACTGGCCCATTTAGCTGCTGTTATTTTGGCAATCTTAGCGATCCCATCATAAAGCAAAAAATACACTTAGAATCTGACTGAGAAATATAGAGACTACCATCTATCTATTACCCTTAACAATAAAGTTGTTTACACAGCATGATGATGCTCTTGTCCTCATTGAGACAATATTTACTTTCGTAGTAAGCGGTTGTGTTTCGAAAGGACATCAAAAGGTATGACAGAATGCCTAACTCGTTTGACCTTATTAAAATTCGCATTACGCTCTAGGGCTCATTAGAAGACCAGCTCCGCCGTCTGAAGGAGTACGAAGCCGGCGTCTACGCATACAAGCCGCACATCGAGGAGCTGGAACGTATCCACCAGGCTGTACAAGAAGGCATGATCTTCGAGAACAGGTTACTTTCACTTCATATTAATTTGTCTATATCAATTTGAATTGATTTTATTCTACAGAATACAGACAGCATTTAATTCCAAACTTAAACTTGTTTTTATCGACAATGGGTGAGCGGGGGTGAAAAAGTCACATCAATTTGATATAGTGGCAATGAGATTCTGGATAGTAAAGCTTGCACATCAGAATGCTCTGGCTCTCATATTAACAGCCTAGACACAGCAAGGCTGTTCTGGCGGCAGATTTATTATATGAGGGTTATGCCTAGCCAAGTGGGTTCGAAAAACACTAACCAAATTCGTTAACATTTGGCATCGGAGTGGAAGCAGAGACTACCGTTACATAAAAAGCCAGATATTTCGCCCTGCCATTACTCCCCTTTCTTTTAAGTCGTACAAAATGATAGAGAGCCTCTCGTCATTATTATTAAACATAACAGTATTCTTACACATAACTGCATTTGCACTAGATCTAGATATTTTAACGGTAAAATTGTGTCTCGCGCAGATATTCGCAATACACGATGGAGACGTTGCGCGTTGGTTGGGAACAGTTACTCACCTCAATCAACCGCACCATCAACGAGGTGGAGAACCAGATTCTAACGCGCGACTCCAAGGGCATCACGCACGAGCAGCTCAACGAGTTCCGCGCTTCCTTCAACCACTTCGACAAGAACCGCACTGGTAATAAAATTATAATGACAAAATACTTTAATTAGACATTACCCATCATCAATGGATGACAACTGCTCACATTATAAGGAGTGAGTAGAGTATATCGAATGGTCGCAGGTGGGATCTCCTTTGAGTTTGAGCTTCCGGTGAAGAAAAACATCGTGTGAACACATGTGCCACTGTTTCCAAAAATAACAGCTTTCGTTAGGCCAACCCATATTTGATCAGCGTGGTGGGTAAATAGCCTTAATCTTCCGTTTGTGAGAAAATCAGTTATAGGGTCAGATCAGATATAGGCAGTTTATATATAGCAATCGCATTTTTAGGTTCTATTTGAACTGATCATTTTGTCACAAAAATTTGAACGCTACGTGGTACCGTGTATCCTAGTAACACTAAGTGAAAATTCTACTCATTTCATTTTATCTATAAAAAATGTACTGTAGATCAATTTTAATCCATTTATTTACATGATGCAGGACGCCTTGCTCCCGAGGAGTTGAAGTCCTGTCTCGTGTCTCTCGGCTACAGCATCGGAAAGGACCGGCAAGGGGAACTCGACTTCCAACGTATCCTCGCCGTTGTAGATCCCAACAACACAGGCACGTTAAAGACTTAGTAACACAAAGCAGGACATTAAAGTTTATTTGGTAGGGCTCTTTAAGACAGCCTGGGACGGCAAAAATGCTCAAATTTTAAATTTGCTATCATAACAGTATTGCTATGTTCCTGCTGTTAGCATCTAAGAGCCAGAGTATTCGTAACGATTACGCTCCATCATTGACAGCCTCGTAGTCCTTAACACCAAGTGATATGGAAGTGTTAGCCAATACAGACTAAAAAAATGCATTGGTTCGTGTCGCTTTAACAAAAAGTAACATAATAAATATCACTTATCAATTCCTCAGGTTACGTGTCATTTGACGCGTTCTTGGACTTCATGACTCGGGAGTCAACCGACACTGACACCGCTGAACAGGTCATCGACAGCTTCAGGATTTTAGCCGGTGACAAGGTAAAGCAAAAGAAATCTTATTGGTATATTAAACGAATCGTTAATAGTTAAATATTGTATCAACGAAAGGTGTTATTTGTAAGGATGATTTTAAAAAAAAAACGCATTTTATTTTTTTTTTTTTACGAGTTATCATGTGTGTGTGGTCTCGGAAACGAACGAGGGATCTGCTTTACTTCATCATTATCATCAGCCGGTAGACGTCTACTGCTAGACGTAGGCCTCCCCAATATCTCCACATTTGTAGAAGTCCATATGGGGGAATTTGGGCCATTTGCCAACACACTGGCCCAATGCGGGTTGATGGGAGCGAGAGCCTCGTTTGTTGATTAGAAGAGTGCACCACGAGCAGGTGAGTTTGGCTTAGGTCTCGCGACTTGTTGTGCGGGACCCCTTACACTCCTGCGTGTGCGTTACTTGGTAAGCGGTTAACGCTGAACCACGCAGTTAAATAGTCTTTTGCTTTATATCATTCTCATTGCTCGAAAACTTTATTCCTGCAGCCGTACATAACTGCGGAAGAACTGCGCCGCGAGCTGCCGCCAGACCAGGCGGAGTACTGTGTGGCGCGCATGCCGCCGTACCGCGGCTCGGGCGCACCACCCGGCGCGCTCGATTACATGGCCTTCTCCACCGCGCTATACGGGGAAACCGACCTCTAGGTATAAATTTCTACATCATTCTATAGTTGTAAGAAGGGTGGTATATAAATAAGAAATTCTACCTTCCTCAATGTTGAGTTACCAACTAGAGCTATGTTTTTATAGAAGGATGTATTACTTACCATCGTATAAGCATTCTGCTCGTCTTATGTAATTTGTATATATATTTCTTTCAATACAGAAAACTAAACTAAACCTATCTTATATACATCAACAATAATTAAATTTTATTATACCTTGAAATGTTTAGATACAGGTCTCATTCATCAGGCGTTATGATTACCCGGAAGTTTATGAAACACCTACAAGGAACTTGGTGAAAGCCGGGTCGCCGCAATCATCACTACTAACAATTATGGCCCGAGACAAAGCGACGGGGAGGTATCGGTGTAACGACTTACAAAAATTATTTCCCTTATGTTGGCGAAATTGTCATGTCGCCCTTACGAATTGCCAACAAGGCGCAAACAATTTTTGTAGCAATATTTATTATAAAAAACAAAACAGTTCTGTATCAAATACGTGCAATGTTAAAACCAAAAATGTCATTAACTCTCTTACCATAATAATTATTTCCCTTTTTTGTAACTGTTTGGCTCAAATCAGAGAAATCAGAGAAAAGTAGACATGTATATACATACATACATGTAGTATATGTATATATACGTGTCTATAACACACTATTTATATGATTAGATTTAGGTATATATATCTTTTGTACGAAATCGTTTGGAAAGTCACAAAACATTTATTTGTAAGTTAAACATGGTGCTAATGTTAGGCTTCACTAATGTGTGACACCAAAATAAGACTCATACAAAATGAGAGGAGGTTTTTGTTATTTTTTTTTTTTAATTTTTAAGCATACATTATTTATACAAGTTTAAATTTTAACTACTGCCATTAGTAATCATTACGGTGGGAGCCACGATTGTTTTTAAGTCAAAATTAATAAATGTTGCAGGGAAGTGTCACACAAATTATTTATGTCATAGTATTGCCATACCTTGCCTGCATCTATTTATCATTTAATACCAATATATATTCCTTTAAAAAATATATTGAATAAATTTTGTATATTTAAAACAAGAGAAAGAATCCCACTCAGGTAATCTTGTAGCCTGTAAAGACCACAACCCTGATTATCAGTGAGGCCTTTGAATATCAGTCATTTTTAAACTTCTTTTATCAGAGTATTTTAGTGTGGACTACTTGAAATAAATGATCTGCCATATTTTTTTTGTCTTTAATATTGACTGTGTTGTTAATCCAACCTATAATTTATACGAGGGAAGCAGTGGATGTAGATTAAGAATGAATTATGTGCCCAAAAAGTATACTAACTCGAATGTACAGCTAATTTAATAAAAGGCTCTTAAACATAATCCAAATTTATTTATTTCTTTGTACCTCATTTTACTACTAAATCAAAGGCTACAAAGAACAAACATATCTACATAATCATAATAACTGTAATCTTCAGTTGATAAATAATAGAATTTTACTCTATTTCGGCATCATTATCAGCCAGTAGACATCTACTACTGAGTACAAACTAGACTTACAACTATAAATGATTGCCAAAGAAACATATAGTGTCATTTAATGTATTACATTATTATTTATAAGTGCACATAAAAAAAAACCAGCTGAAAAAAAATTGTTTTTGTTTCTTTTCCATACAAAAAGTTATTTCAAAGTGTTTCAGTAGTAACAACACCATAAAAATTACATTTTATGATTAGTGTACATTTATAATTCCAATAAAATAACCATTAATCAAACATGCATTAAAATTACTAACATTAACTTTTAAAAATCCTATATGAAGCAGCCCTTTTTTTAAAAAAAAACAAGGCCTCTCAAAACGTCAATCTAAAAAAAAGACAAAAGACCAAAATGAAAACGAATATTATTCTTTAAAAGAAAACAAATTTTTGTTTTTTGAAATTCAAACTTCAATCAATATTAAAATTAAGAGTACCATATATAAGAAAAAGACAGTATTTAAAATTAAGGATCTCTTTCATTTCAATAATTTGTTCAAATCACAATGTAACATACTGTTCATAGATATTTTAGAGAGATATTTAAATTTTATCAAATTGTTTGGATACAGATGAACTATCTATTTACACTTAACTGATTAGAAAATTGTTTACTAACAAAAGATTAAAATAATTGCAATAATAGATATGACTTGTAGGAATACATTTTACAACAGAAAATGTGAACAACAAAGTCCAAAGTTTTAAAATTAACAGTTCTAAAGCAATTTATTATGACAAATTCAATAAGGATTTTGATTTATTAGCATCTTAAGTGTTTCTTTCACATTTACTTATTATTTTCTTTTTTGCTCTCTTCAGCTGTTAAAAGGGCACTTTTTATTCCAACTTTTTTGAGTTCTTCAACTAATTCTCCAGATTGATGCATTTGAAGCATAATATCACAACCCCCTACAAACTCTCCATTAATAAACACTTGTGGTATTGTAGGCCAATTGGAATAGTCTTTAATACCTGAAAATATTTTTGTTTTTTAATTAATTTACAATGACAAAAATTCTGCAGTGATAAATTAAATTTATCATATAATTTCATGAACTTCTTCCTTCTGCCCTTTTTCCATTCTATGTGGGGTCGGCACAGTATGTACTTCTCTTCCACATCTCTCTATCAGCTGCCATATCTAAATTCACACTCTTCTTACACATGTCATCTTTCACACAATCTATCCACACTTTCTTCGGTCTTCCTCTACCCTTATAACCATCCACATTCATTCTCATTACTTCCTTCATCTCTCCGCATAACATGCTCGTACCATGCTAACCTCTTGCTCCTCAACTTCTCTGTCACTGGCGCAACTTTCAATCTTCCTCTAATATACTCATTCTTAATTTTATCCATCCTCGTCACACCACACATCCATCTTAACAAGCGCATCTTGGCCACATACAACTTTATGAACTCCCAAAAAAAATGCTAATATGAGGCACATTCATTAGAAGATAAAACCTAAAACACTTTTAAACTATGAATATACATACATGTGCAAGGTATGAATATATGAAGGACCCAGATAGAGCACAGAAAGGTATGATACACACAACTGTATTAAACAAAACACTACACTTTAAGTGACTAAAACATCTAGCAATATTTAGCAATTAGAATTAATTAATTAACAAATTATATAGTTCATTAGCATATTGATATTCACCTAATTAAATTCATCAATCATTAACCTATTAATCCTAGACCATATATAAAAAATTGCATAAATATCATGTATTAATTTTAAATATTATAACAATAGCAACAAAGGTATAGATTTCTGATACAAATTTAATATAATCATGCTTGATCTCACTTATTAACAGAGTGGAGAGCTTTCATAGTTATACAACATTTTCATTACTACTAATATTATTACTGCTAGGATAATGTATTATAATGTGGCATTCAATATATAGAACAGGAGTAGTTTAAATAAACTTATTAATTACATAAGTATTATCAAATTCTACCTTGTCGTAGACTTTCATCAGAGAGGACATCATGACTAACGTATGGAACTGCATGCATTCTCATTATTTGAACTACGGCGTTACTGAAACCACATCTTGGTGCATCCGGGACTCCTTTCATAAAAACTACAACTTTGTTATCTTTTACAATTTTCTCTATTTTCTCGTTTATAGCGGCATCCGCAAAAGAACGACATGATATACGTATCGAGTTGTTAAGTAAAGGTGTAAAACTTTTCCTTAATAAAGTATTCATTATAATTTAAATATTAAATAATATTGCTTGTTATTCTAAAAAATAATGCCGATTATCGTAATAAGAAAAAAAGCACTTTTTATTTTGCGAACTGACTTGTCAGTGGAATTTTTAAATGTCAAACATCAAAATTGAAATTTAAGTCCACATTTACAACTCCAATTGGGAACTTTGTTAAATTTTTTTGTACTCAATCTAAAAGTTAACTTATCCAAATAATCATTATTAAATATACTTTATTGAGAATTCTCTCTTTTCTCAGAAAATATTTTCAGCAATATTTTGGATATGAGAATAAGCATAAATATTAATAAATAACAATTAAAAATAATTTTGGATAATTAACGAATGTTATTATTGACTTGTATTAAATAAACTACAATCATTTTTACAACATAAAACATCGTTTAATATAAATATTTAATTAAATTGCAATAATATTTAAACTAAATTATAAATTATTATAGAACTTAGGAACTAAACTAAGGAAAAAATAATTTTATACAGTAAATTAAGTTTTTTTTTGTGATTTTTTAATTAACTAACCATTACAGTAAAATTTTTAAACATTTACTCTTACTATATCTGTATTTTATATCTGTCTTGTTACTATTATTCTGTAGTGTAATAAGTTTTAGTATTTTTGATTACTGTTTGTATTTAATACATAAAGAAGTGTGTAAAAAGTATTAATAAAATGGAGAACGCTGAAGAAGTTTTTCATTTTTTGGAGGAATTTTCAAAGCGTAAGCCAAAAACAATACCTCAAGAATTAAATGATTATTTGGCTTATGTAGCACGAACCGGCGATCCTGTGTATCAATGGTCTTTAGTTAAATGTTTGTTTAAAGAGAAACTCTTGAATGTCATAACAGATTTTTATGAGACATCACCAGGTATCGATATTCCACCTTATCCAAATGTTGATCCATTTAATTATGATATAATGAAAAATAGTTTGTTGGAAAGACTTGATTCTTTTACCTCCGCCCCATTTACCGTTCAAAGAATATGTGAACTTTTAACTTATCCACGTAAACAATATAATCGTGTAGATAAATTTATGAGAGCGATTGAGAAGAATATTTTAGTTGTGAGTACACGGGAACCTGGTATTCAACGTCACATTGAACAAGAAAATGGAGAATCAAATGAACCAATTGTAAATGGGTCAGATAATAATTCCGAATATAATGTAGATGTTGAAATGGAGGATGTGTCATGGAAGGAAAACTCTTTGCATAAGCAAAATACAGAACCTCAACCAAGTTCTTCAGAAACACATGTATCTGTAAATAACGCAGAGGAACGAATACAAGCTGATCCAGAAATACCCATGGATACACAAGAAAAAGGTACCACCCTCAAAACAATTCAATCAGAAAATCAAAATGAACCTGTCAAGACAAATGTACAGGAAACAGAAAATAACTCCAGTGAAACATTACCTTCTACAACAATACAGCTTAGGGAGATATCCAATGAAATCATAAAAGACAAGATTACAGAACCATCACCAGAAAGTAAAGAGGATATTGATATGAAAACAGATGTTGTGCCAAATGTTTTAGTTATACCAGAAATTAAAGTAGATGATGCTGAAATGACTGAGCAAAAGTTAAACATTCAATCTCATGAGACAAGTGAAAACTCTAAAGAAATAACTACTGATGAAAAAATATCTGAAGAGCCCAAGTCTACTATAGACAATCCACAGGCACTAAATGAAGACAGTTGTTCAAGTTCTACTAGTAAAGAAGATATTGCAGAGACTAAAACAATCTCTGAGGTTTTAACATCAAGTGAAGAAAGTTCATCATCCAGTGATAACACTGATGGCAATAGCAATTCTCCAAAAACTGACTCTGATTCTCAGACAGAGATACAAGTTGAAATGGTTGCAGATGAAAAGGAGAAAGGTGACATTGTAAAGGATAGCGGTAATAAAGAAAAGTTTGTAGATGCTCTTCCACCTGATGAAAAAGTAGAAAAACCTGCACAACCAACAATTCAAACAGATAATTATTCAATAAGTGATGTTAATTCAGAAATACAACAATTACCTTCACAAACATTTAATGAATCACTTGAACCAAAAAAAGACACAAGTGTTCAAGAGGGAACTGAAGTTAAATCTGATGATAATGTAGAAATACAAAGTGTTGATAAAGAAGCACCAGTATAGTGACTTTTGTCATAAATGAGGAACAAGTTTTCATTTCTTAATATTAAATAAAAATTTAGATATGCTTGTTTTTGTAAGTTTCTTTTTTTGCTACATTGACTGATTTAATAAATTACAATTTTTGTTCTATAGTAGAAAAAGAGTTATTTTTTTAAATATATTTAGTTGAGTAGATTTTTCACATGGCCTTCTTACTAGCTAGACTTTTTGTTATGATAGTGTGACAGCACTCCTTATTTTTCCCTGCTACTTCCACACCCTGTGTTCGACATTGTCATCAGTTGTTTTGCAGTCACACACATTTTTTAATACTATATCTATCTAACTTGTCTTGAGTTACCCTCTAAGTCTTCAACTAGAGTGACAATGCAAAATTGTCAATACATGTGGCCTCCTTTTATGTGATCATATGATAGCAGCATAGCTTCCTGCATCTCATGGAACAACGTACATTTTAAATGCAAATTATAAAAATAAATTGATGCAATGAAATACAAAACATTACTACATGGGCAACTTACATTATATTAATGTAAAAGATAACATTTAATTTCAATTATTTATTACATATTAGAATCAATCTAGAGTTTACAGTCACTTAAAATTTTGAGCAAACTTCTAATAATTCCATTTCATCTTCAGTTAATACAAATTCAAATTGTTTTTATAACTAAAAAGTCAAACAAAAGAGTATTAATGAAAGCATATATTTTACAATAAAAGTCGGAATGTCAATCATTGGCTATATCCTATATAATATGTAACCCTATTTCACATTTATTCTAATCATGTGTGTGACTGATATGATGAAGGTTTCATTTAACTGCTGGATTCTACCAATCATTGTGAAGATCTCTGGAGATGATAAAGTGCTCAGAACAAAAGCCCATGAGATTTTATACTTCATATATGACATTCAATACAAAACATAATCAAGAAAATATCTATTCAGCTTTAGCTTTTATGAATGTATGATTAAGTATTGTTAAGGTCTTTAAAAAATAATATAACTACATTTTGGGAGTGTGTAATGAGAATTTCTGGATCTCTCTGATTAACATACAATGGAAGAGGTAATTATCATATGTATATATAAATACTTGTATACATCTTTTGTGGCAAAACCAACACTATGTTTTGAAACTTAATCAAACATTCAAACATTACCTTTTACAAGTAATGTTAAAAAATAATGTACTAAAGTTTAGTTTATGGCCCCTGCTATTGGTAAATACTGTAGTGTAAACAGTGATCATCACCATTTCAAATTGAAAGCTTTCATTAATAAAAAATATTAAATCATTTTTATAACAATGAAAAACGAAGTACAATAATAAGTTTTAATTTTAAATAAAGACCTATTTACAAAATTGAACTAAATATATAAAATTATGTACAAGGAACTATTTCTTTACATGTTATGTATTGCACCTATATAAAAAAGCTCTCTGTAAGTAATTAACTAGTTACTTTTTTGAGCCAAAAACCTTTAGCTCATTGCGCATGATTTTTCCGGCCGCGTTCCTCGGAATCGTTTGTAAGAAGGCGACGCCCCCCTCGAGGCGTTTGTATTTAGTTAGTTTTTGGGCCACGACGTCATAAATTTGCTTTTCGGTAAGTTTGTGGCTAGGTTTTAAAACGACAAACGCTTTGGGTATTTCTCCGGCCAACGCGTCCGGTATGCCGACCACTGCCACGTCCGCAACTTCCGGCAGCTCCATTATAACACTTTCAATTTCTGTAGGTGACACCTATAAACATATTTTCCACACTTATTTTTTTCCGTTCCAGCGACAAGACGGTTAATACGATCACCTGATGGTAAATGATATGCTCGTCCATTTACAACCCTCGTTAAGCTTGATATCGACTGCACCACATTGTTCTCCTCTTTACGAGACAGAAGATGTTATGTCTGGTTATCCCATAATTTCTACCGGAGTAATGTTTGCACAGTAGGGTATGCAGAGACAAATAAACGCTATGGTTTTACCACATATTTTTTATCCAAATAAAAGACGAGCGGGACGATCACCTTATAGTGATACACTTGTCCATAACGAGGCCTTAGTTGTGATGAAATACACAGTACCATATTAAGCTCGTCTCACGAGACAAGATGTTGAGTCTCGTTACACCACTAGCTACAGCGCCCTTCAAACCGGAACACAGTAGTGTTTGAACACTACTGTTGTGCGGCAGAAATAGGTACTACGGTGGTACTCCGACAACAGAGACCTACCACCAGTTAAGTTACAGTTGGTTTCCGGCAACGACGTGCTCTCACTAATAGTTACTGTTATTGTTTTTTTTTTGCAATTACCGGTGTACATTAATTTGAATTATTTTGCATATTTTTTTCTAATAAATTAATATTATATTACAACACAAATATAATTTTTAGGAAGCGTAATGATTGTGTACCTGGTTGCCTTTGACTTTAATAAGTTCTTTGGTGCGGTCAACAATATAGAAGTAGTAGTCTTCGTCGTAATACGCTACGTCGCCGGTGTGTAACCACCCTTCGCTATCCACGGTCTCTTTAGTAGCTATTTCATTGTGCCAATAACCTTTCATAACCTGTGGATGAAAATAAATGAATCGGAATAAAACGTATTTTTTAAACTAGGTGTCAATTATGTATGATAGACAACTGCTATTGTTAATTATCAGACGTAATGAGCCTTTAGAAGTAGGCCAAAATAATGTAAGTTAAGTTTTAGCAATAATAAACAAAGAGATAATTTTTATTAAATCAACAGTCTTTTTATACATAAAACGTTTGTCTGTAACGGTAGTTTTTAAGATATTTCTCTTAACGAAATCAGTTTATACATAATATTTTTAAGTGCATTAAAAAATTAGTAAATCGCATATAACATTTTCAATCAATCATCAGCCAATAGACGTCGCTGCTGGACATAGATCTCCCCTAAACATCACCACTTCCATCGATCCCGCGCTGCAGGCATCCAGCGGTTTCCCGCGACCCTCGATACCGTCAGTATGGCCTCCGGTAACGTCGCGCACTAGGGGCCAACGTTAGTAGGGATAAATATGGAGGGATTTGGGCCATTTCCCACCACGTTGATCCAATGTTAATTGGTGGGATAGAGCCTCGTTCGTTGATTAGTAGAGTGCACCACGTGTAGGTGGGGTTGTCTTGGGTCCTGTAAGCTGTTGTAGGGGACCCCCTACACCCACCTACAATAACATATTAAACATATAAATTACCTGTGGTCCCCGTAAATACAACTCGCCAGATTTATGTGGTCCCAACGATTCTCCAGATGAAAGAGAAACCACTCTAGCTTGAGTACTAGGTATCAGTTGACCAACTGAACCCACTTTATTGTATGGGTAAATGTATGAAGTCATTAAAGTCACGGGAGAACTTTCTGTCATGCCATAACCTGCAATTATATCCTTATTTTATTCATTTATTCAACATTCAACAAAATATACAACCGATATAAAATCAACATTTCAGGCTACGGCTGAACATGGCTACACAAAGATTTTCAGTGTGATCGATTTAGATCGTTAACTTCTAATATCTAAATTATATATAGCTATCTATAGGGTGTCTCATGGCAGATTTAGGATTTGTAATTCGAATATTTTCTAACGGTTGCGTGGGGGACCGGGGAGGGGTTGCAGTTTGGCGCGGCATTTGTGCGGATTGGTCAGTCACGATGTCGCAATGGACTGGCGTCTCTTTCTGTCAATGGAATAACTGGACCGTTTTTCTTTGAAAATTCTCGTGGAGCAGCCGTAACTGTTGGTGGTGATGTCTATCGCCGCATTTTTATACCGAAACTAAGAGAACATCCATCGAACAGCTCTCACACGTGGTTTCAACAAGATGGCGCCACGCCTCACACAGCAAGAGCCACCATGAGCCTCCTTCGTGAGATACGCTTAGAATACTCTCGAAAGATTCCGCGAGTGTCTACGTTGCGATTGAAAACATTTGGACGGAGTGATCTTCAAAAAATAAAATCCGCATGTGTCGTCTTTCTTTTTATGACAAATATATATTCTATGACAAATGTATATTCTAAAATAATAAAATATATCACGTGTCTCTTACTGCTGTTTGAAGTTAGTGATTACTTACTCGACGAGCTTTTTAATTCTTGTTGTTTTAAGATAGTACTTATAAGTATGAGCAAACAATGATGCTTTTACCTTGTAATAGTTTTATTTCGTCCTTAGTTTTTTCACATTTCAGAAGAAACTTCTCCAGCATGCTGTCTGTAGTAGGAGCTGCTCCTACCATAATAGTCTCCACCGACTGCAAGTGTTCCTTCTTTACCATAGGATGTGTCGCGAGAAAAGCCAGAAGCGATGGCACCACGAATAATGTAGTAGGCTTATACTCTACTAAACATTTCACGTAGTCTTCAGGAGTAAATCTGAAAGGACAAACTCGATGTGTTTGATCTGAAAGGACAAAGTGCTCGCAAATATCGATACTATTTAAAAGTTAATAAGGTCGTACTTAATATTCGAAATAAAACGTTCAATAATGTATTAAATCTTTAATCTTGAATTTGATAAACAATTATTAGCGTGATAATAAATCGTTTTCTCGATCCTAGTATTTACAACTAACTATACCAGCTTGTCAATAAACACTTTGCCCTGAAACAATTACCTCAATTGCTTCAGTACTTAGTAGAGTGGTAAAGGAATCGTTTATAACTAGTGATCATTTTCAAAATTCGATAAGTATTTTAAAGTTATGATTACTGATAATTATAATCATCACTTTTTTATTCTCACAGGAAGTAACATTTAAAATCTACGACTATTGCAAATTTATATGAAATAATATTCTTATATTAAACTCTTCTTTTGCCATAAAAATTTTTTACCTTGACACCTGAATAAACAAAACTCGAAAAAGGTTAATATAACACTTACTTCGGCATGGAAACAATGTGATAACCAAGTGTTAAATTATAGTTGAGAACCGCATTGAAACCGTATATGTGGAAAAATGGCGGCACCGTTAAAACTACATCACCGTGTCCTGTAAGGATAAAGTATTTACGATTATAGAATTAGAATTATAAAAATATTATAGAATAGTCACGCCCATATATATAGCTACAATATAATTTATAGATAAGCCAAATTCAAAGTAATTTTTTTTTATTTAACATAGAAACGGGGTGTAAGGGGTCACAAGACTGACTTCCGCCAACCCACATTGGGCTAGCGTGGTGAGGAATGGCCCAAATCTCCCCATATGAACGTCGGCCCCTAGTGCCCAGTGGTACCTAAGACCATGCTTGGAAAACCGCTGGATGAGGGCAGCGCAGGACCGATCGATGTGGATATCTTTGGAGAGACCTATGTCCAGCTGTGAACGTCTATTGGCTGATGATGATAATGAACATAGGAACAGTCGTTCTCTTATTGAACGGCAAAATCTACTAGCTATTCGCAAAAAATGCCTCGGCCCTGAGAAGAAGTAAGAAACTCAGTGTCAGTATAAAGTCATCATCATCAGCAGATAGACGTCCACTGCTGGACATAGGGAAGACCTTTTGTTAGAGGTTATTGAGGGGAATTGGATATTAGCCCATCACGCTGGCCCAGTGCGGAGCAGGGTGCACCGCGTGTAGGTGAGATTGACTTGGACTCCATAAAATACGACGGGATTCGCGCCATCTACCAGAGCGATGGGAGTGTCCCAGACGAAGTACTTAAGACGATTCGACTACAAGAACGACGTAGGGCTTTTACAGCGCGTATGATAGGCTCTCGGAAGAGAGGTACGCGCACAAACGTGTTGTGGGGACGATCCTGCCGGTCTTCGATGCCTGGATGCAACGACGCGAAGAAAGTCTCACCAGCAGACTTACACAGATACTTACCGAGCACGGGTGTCTCGGCGATTATCTGTGCAAGATTGAAGGTGAAGCGACGGCGAATTGCTTCCACTATGGAGGAAGAGAGCCGGATTCCGCGTCGCGCACTCTCGCGGATTGCCGGCGTGGAGCGGCGGATACTAATAAACCGGATTGGGTGGAACCTCTCCTTGCCAGCACTCGTGTTGGTGACACTGGGAGGAGATATTGCACGGAGAAGCATAGCCTCCTTTTGTGAAATTGTTATTGTACAGAAGGAGGCTGCTGTACGGGATCGAGAGAAGATAATTCGCGCTCGGAGACGAAGCTGTCGAGGCGCTAATGCGTGGCATCACGGTGCAGCGGTGAATGGTGTTCCTCGACTTTAATGGGGCCTTTGGGGACGTTGGCCGTCAGGATTGGAGTTCTCATCGCCTTCTAATCATTACTTTTATATTCACTTAAATCTTTTTCTATTAATAAAATTTAAATTAAGCAAGTGACTTTACCAAAATAAACATTAACAATAATTCAAATAACTTACAGCACATAAGGAAGATATTTTATATGAACACAAATGTAATATTATTTCATTGCAATTTTAAATTCTTACATGAAACTCATAAACATTACTAGTTAATTCGTATTTAACAAACATCTACTTGCGATAATTAATAACGAAAAATATAAAATCGTAATCAATCATTTCGTACAGCTACTGATAACAGGTAACACAAATTACCCTTTTCTCCGTTATACTTCATCATTTTCGGGCATTGCGTTTGCTTTAAGTTGGAGACGAGATTTTTGTGTGTGAGCATAACACCCTTAGGCAGGCCCGTGGTGCCGCTGGAATATGGAATTAAGCAGACGTCATCGCAGTTTAATGTCGGTAAGTCTGCCTTATGGTCGGCCATCAGAAGCGAGCGTAATCCAAATATCCCTGCAGATTGAAACACAGATTCATATCACAAGTAAAAACATGTTCAAGATAAAATAATAAAATTACAACAGTGTTACACATTTTGCCAACCTCAGTGCGGAAAGCCACACTGTGCGTTAATACAAAAAAAAACATACTTTTGGATTTATCGTCTTCACCTCCAACCCATATAGTCCCTTTATAGTCTTTAAGAGATTTGCTAACTTCCTGCGCCAAAGGCATGAACATCTCAATAGTCCCGATTCCTTTTACACCACAATCCGAGAACTGCCTTCTAATCTCCTCTGTCGATGTAGAACAAACGTATATTAACGAATAAAACGGAAAATGATGTATAATGAAAACTTTTTAGCGCTACTGACAGGAGTGGATAGTAAAATGTACTTGTCCAGAAAGCGGAAACATATCATTACTTTTAATTTGTAGTGGACAAGATGGATTCGGAAATCTATTACATTACATATCTTATGTGATATTCCATCACATGTGACTTTGGAATTGAACTAAGAACGGCCGTAGCAATCTTTAATATTATGGAATCAGGCCGTGGAGCTCAGGCTCGCCAGTCCACTATCAGATGAACTGAGCTGAACAAAGCATAATATTATACAAGTAAAGATTACGAATTTAAGATTAAAAATCTTAAAAAAGAATATTTTTATATATACTCGTACTACAATTTTTCACGTTAATTTGTTTATTAAACTCTCTGTATACTATATTAACTATGTTTACTACAAAATTTTATCGGAATGTACTTTAACCTTTTCTTTTATTGCTACACAGTAGATCGACTTATCAATGAGCGAAACCCAGGAACCAGAGTCGCGTTGTATAACCGTTTTATTTTATTCCGGTCACAGTGTTAAACGGTTAATATGTTTAAACAAATTATCGGCTCATGTATTAATTACCAACAAATGGTAATGATCGATTAACATCTCTTAATAGTACGATCCTGATCGCTTGGGGTAGTAGCTCGGTTCCTTTCGTTGATATTTAAATAAAAAAACTTATTCTTTTTTTATATAGAAGATTAAAATTTATTTAAAATCAACGATTTCTGATGTAGCAAAAATTTTCAATAATGCTAACCTCCGAAATTATTCTATATATTAACGAACAAATGCATTAAAATAAGAAAGTTTTTGATTTAATATCTTAATATGAGTTGTTAAGTATCTACCAAACGACACGCAAATCGTATACTTACAAAATATTATTTAAATGGTCGTTTTGTATTGTATTAAATATTTCTCGCTAAAGTCCAATCACCCTGATACTTAAAGTAATGATAATACAAATTAGCGAGTGTATCAGCAACCATTGTGCGATTTTCAGAATCGCTAAACGATCACAAAATGCGCAAATTAAAGGATGGCTTGAAGTTTTGAATATGTCGTAACATACTCATCACACATCTCAAAGATATAAGCAATACGAGTTATACCAATTTACAAAGTTATACCATAATACTTATGGTCCATACTGAACCAATTATATAAGTGTTTATTATTATTTAACGTAATAAAGCATGATCGAGTTATTTATAAAAATTGTCTTCGTTACTTTCGTTTCAATAAATTAACAACTAATAACTTACCCGCGGTGTACAACGGATTAGCGAAGGTTACGATTAGTCCAGCTCGCATCGCACCGTGAATGAGAGCTGGGAACTCTGGTATATTGGGGAGGATAAGGCCAATGCGGTCACCGGGTGACAACCGCATGTGGGCTGTCAGGGCCATGGCGCAACGGTCTATCATCATTCGCAGCATGCCGTATTCATATGAACGGCCTGAAACGCCGCACGTCTGAATAACAAAAACCAAAATTATTATGAACGTAACAAAGAAATAAATTTTAAAAGATAAGAGTAACAAAATTAAATCACCCACGTTAGTCATTAAGAGAGACAGTTTAAGAAGCCCATGTCCAGCAGTGGACGTCTGTCGGATGATGATTATGTCTCGGTATTAGACAGACAGAAGAGCCTAAAGTCAATGGAGAGCTGTGGATAATTATTAAGTTTGTATCGCTTGAAATCATATCAACATCATATGACTCGTTGAAGCTTTGACTAAGACGAAAATTGGTGATAACTTATGGCCGCACAATTTTGTTTATTTTCGTCGAATAGAAATATTTTACTTTACTGTATCCAATTTCACAATAACAAAATAATTGTCAAATTTTCTTCAAAATAATGCATAGTTTTCCAAAGATAAGTAATAGTATATTTCATTTAATATTTATTCTTAACCAAAACGTTATTATGATATAATTTTTACAAACCTATGGAATTAGTTGCCAAGTATCTACTCAACCTTTACCTTCGCATATGAACTATTTATATAGAAATCTTTAGTACGCGTCTGCATCTGAGCAAATATAGATCGCAGCGAACTTTGTACTGTGGATCTTTATAATTGTTGTTGTTTGAACAAGTTTTAAATTAATCAACGGTCCAGGGTTCATTCTTCTTGATTCTAAAGTGCACGTCTGTGTGCATTGCTATCTTGCTGTGACGTGAATATTTATTTCTTGTGTATATTAATTTGTTTTAAAAAACACTCATGTTTAAGAGCAAATAAAAAAATGGAATGATAATAAAACGTATTTAGACAATTGATCATAATGTTTTTAAATTAGGAATTTTGGTTTGATTTTTAATTATATTTTGTGTAAAGTAACTTATGTTTATATAATGGAACAATAAAATTTTATTCAAAAACACTTAAATTTTCTATGAATTTATGCCTTCTAAAACTATGCTAAATAATTTGATGAAGTAAAAACATGACTTACCACGGAAGGTTTATCTGCCCATAGCTCGTAATCACTGAACACGTACTCAGTCAAACTTTCATTTCCAACTTTAATCTCACCCCACGGAGAGTTTAAAACTTTATTATCTAAATCAGGGGCTGTTTGGGTACCGAAATGTTTCGCATTAACGCGGTGATTCGAAACGAACCGCCATGTTTTGGATTTTTTTAAACTTTGCCTGTACGACGTTATGTCTGATAAATATCGTGATAAACAGCCGCGCAGGAGTTTGATGTGAGACATGTTTGCCGGACTGTATTTCTATTAAACGACGATACACAAATAACAAGCGGCGCGCTCGGTGTTTTGGCGCGATCTACTCAAATCGTCACAGGACAGAGTTCGCTTATGATATCAAGTGTGTATATATATGCTTTTTTTTAATATTTACACATCCATAAACAGCCCAAGTTTAACAAGTGGTGCTCATAAACGAACTTATCATTACCTTATCGGTGAAGTAACCAAGTAGACCTTTTCAATTAATATTTTTAGATTATGTATTTTACATTTGATTGTATAGACAAAGGTACTCGGCAAAACAAGATATTCACTAAAGTACATCGCAATAACAGTTCAAAAACTATTTTTAACGTGCAATCAATACTGTGTGTTACGAGACCGCTTCCGAAAACGAAGACAGACGATAGTGCAAATGACACCTTTGATGATGGGACGGAAGAAATATCGATCCTGATAAAAAAAATCATATTTTTAAAAGGTTTTATTAGCATTATTTACACTCCATCATGTTAGTACAGCTAAATGAAACGATACGATAGTTTCATAAAAAATACATTACTTAAAAATTTAATTATGAAAAATTTGGTATGACACATCTTACCCGTCTAAATGCCGCGTGGCCTTTTGAAATAAAGTTCAAATTGAAACCAAATACATCTCGTAGCGTAAATAATAAAGCCGCGCTCGATACTGTTACGAAGCATGGCTCACTCCATCCTCTTGCTGTGGTGGCCATGCCGAATTTGCGGAGAGCCTCTACCGAGAGCAAAGACGTGTCTGTGTTCTGGGTCAGAGCTCACGCGGGGGTTCCTGGTGCCGTACGTGCTGATGAATTACCCAAGCTAACTGCTCTTGACAGCAGAAGGAAGCCAGATCTTTTTTGCTTCGAGATGCCTCAGTTACGAGATGGAGCGCCCGATACAGCAAGGGCGGCACCGCGTCCATCACTAAGTTATTTTCCCAAACATAGCAGAAGCATATCAGTTAATAAGTAAGGTCCGGCAAACTGGACAGTTAACCCAGATATACGCTGGCCATGGCGGATTCTCCCAATACTTGAACTATTTCAAGTGTCGGGAGACCCCGTCGTGCAAATGCGATGACTTCGTGGAGAAAACAGTGCCTCATTTGCTGACGGAGTGTCCTATGCATAGATGCTTAAGGTATGACTTTGAGCAGGAGACAGGCTTAGGAATAGATACAGCCAGTCTACCGGAGATGATAAAATATAAATAAGAAGTTCATAAATTATTGTATAAAAATATGTAAAATAGTAAATAATAGAAATAAAGACAAATAAATGTTACATATCTACACAATAATATTGTGTATATTAGATAGTTAGATAGCATAAGTATAGATAATGTAAAAAAATTAATAATTACATAAATTAGTAGTGAATATTTTGTAAGTAAATATTGTAAATAATAGGATAAGGGAAAGCCTTGAATAATAATATCAGGGAAAATTAGAAATAAAAAATAAAGCATATTATATATAGCAATACCTAGGGATAAGATTAAGAATGTAAAAAAAATTAAATGATCACACTAATATTATATTAATAAAAGTGACTTATGTTACTTAATCAAAACATAGCATTGAAATAAGATTACTATCCCCCAGTTTTAGTCCTTTCTGGGCTACAAGGTGCAGGATTGTCTTGATTTTCAGACTGTGAATTATTGGCATTATCGTTGTCACCGGCGTTTTCGCCTTCATTGTCAGATTGATCTGTAAATAAATAAATAAATAACTTCTTACAGAAATATGGAGCAGACTCATATACATTAATCATATATAGATATTCAATACATTATTATTTAATATGTAATGAAATAAATTAAATACATTATAATTTAACTACCTCCATGGTACAGTGACAAAGCTTGTCTTGTCAATCTTGTAACAAAGAGAGTCTTTGGTTCAATTTGAGTTTATTTTATGGTAGGATCCTTTGAATCATCCTGGCTAGCTACCAACCTTAAATTATGAATCTGTTGTCATAAGAGGATTACTATGGTCCATTTTTCAACATATAAGAACCAGAGTGGCTAGTGTAGTTACTGGAATAACAAGTCTCAACATCTTATATCTCAAGTGTTGAATGCAATGTTGGTGCTGTGTATATTGTCCTATCCAGTTCCATATTGTTATTGGCAGTTGTATGATTTACCATCAGGTGAATATCCCCCTCATCTTTTCACTTAATTAACAATAAAAAGAGTATTTTGGATAAACCAGCCTCTAAAACTTCATTGTCTCTTAACCCAGTTGGAAATTAAAGTCAAATGTTAGCCCATTATAGATTTTAAAAAAAGCACTTATAATAAAAACTAAACTACACTTGCAACAATTACACTTACCCTTTTTTTCTGTTGGCAAATCTTCAGTTCGATTAGCTACTTGGAAATGATATTCCAGTTCATCAAAATCAAATACCTGGTCAGTTGGTAATAAACATGGCAAATATGCTGGAAATGTTGGTTTACATGCAATTACTGAAAAAAACATTAAATTATTTTAATATCTCATGATTAGTTTCATTTAGGAATACCAAAATTATTAATATCTCACTGGATCTAAGGCAAAATTGTGAGCAAATTTGTTTGCATATCCATTTTAGCAACTTTAATAAAATAAACCTGACATAGTTTAGTAGTGAGATAGCAGATTAAATGTATAGGAAGTATTGACGAGGTGAAGTCATTCCCCACTGAGCTTGATGAGCTACTGATGATGGAAAGTAAAATATTCCAACAAAACTGATTTTATGAAAATGTAATCTCACTTAACCAACACTTGGTTAGTTTGTTTAGTAAATGGCTTCAACTCACCCTTTATGAAAAAGACCCCAATTCCTAACCCTGGTAATATTAAGTAAGATGTTTATTTGTTAATTTTAACATTCCACTTCACACTATGAAGACTATTAAAAATAAAGTGTGAACTTACATGGGTAAACCTGGTTATCATCAGTGTTAAATAAGTTATGAGTTTCACTTGTTTTTGCTAAAAATTTTGTTAATGCTCTTTCTATATCTCTTTTTTGTGTTGCAGCTTTTTCTCTTATAGCCTCGTATTCTGTTACAGGCTGCTTGTGTGTCTTTAAAATAAATCATATAATCATTTGTTAGATCAATAAAAATTATAATAATAAAAAATATATATTACTTAATTCATTTACCAAAATCTTCATATAAAACTGATAATTAACTGACAAGTCAAAGTATTACTTTTCTTATTTTTGTAGTAAAGACAAATAGAATGTTTAACATTGTTAGTTATGATAAACAATGCATGATTACAATGCTTACAATGCACTTTTCAATTTGAAACAAATCTCACATCTCCAGTAATTTCTCTTGCTACCCCACCCCTTCTGCCCTTCAAACCAGAATAGTAATATTTGCACAGTAGTTTGTTTGTCACAAAGTAGAATTTGTGATAGTACCTGCCTAGATAGTCTAGTAATCTGTTGTTAAGACTTAACATTATTTTAAGTGTACATATTTTTTCCATTTATAAAGATTGACTTACTGGAGTTCTTATGTAGGCATGTGGATCGGGAAGTAAAGGTAAATGATATGGTATATGAGGTGCGGGTTTTGCCTTTGACCCTGCGGACAACATTGCTGGTGTTCTTGGGGCAGGAGCTTGTAGTGGTTGTTGAATTACATGCCTATTTGGACGTGTTGCATACTGTTCTATATTTTGTATGCTTATACCTAAACAAAACAATTTTATCATTTAAATAATTGATATGGTTTTGTAATTAAAATAATTATGAAGAAAAGCAAAGAATAGATTGATCTTGTATTTTGATGTGATGAATAGAGACATGGAAAATGTGGATCACTCAACATTTTCCGTAATTTAATTTTTAATTTTGAACAATACTTGTATTCATTTTAATTTTTAATACAAACCCATATTAATAAATGCCATAACTATGTCTCCCAAGACTGGTTCAACTCTTCCAGATAATTCACAAAAACCTCTTGCTGAATTTCCAACTTCTGTCAAAACTGGGGTAAAAAGAAGCCATTATTTATAAACTAACTTCAATACTTAATTTTATGGAAATTACAAATAACATAAGCTATAAGTAAAATCATAGATTTTTATAAACAATACATAACTTTTACAAACAATATAAGTGTATAAGTAAATTAAAACATTATAATAAGTGAGAAAATACAAAACCAACAGCATTGTAATATTTCAGTCATAGTTTCCAAACTCATTTTATCAGCAGCATCAAACCCAGTTTCTAGGAGTATTGTCGAAACTGTTATATTTAATATTCGTCTTCGAGCATCACAATAACTTTCTACTTTTTCCGTGTTTTCGGACATATTTAATTGGTAAGAACAATTAAGTAAATTATATATTATGAGTAATGCATCAATGAGATCTCAACAGAACAATTAGTTAAGTATTAACTATTTTATTATTGCGACTTTGCAGAAACGTCATATGAGAAATGACGTCGAAGACATGTTAATAAACATACTAAAACTAGTTGCCATAAATAAAAAATAAGTGTCTATTAAATGTATATTTTAATAATGGCAAAGCTATAAAATTACAGTACTTTTAGTTATGTTTAGTTTTGGTTTTTATTTTATAGTAAAAGCTGTTCCTATTAAGTAAACCTTTAAAAAATTACATTAAATATTTTTCAATTATTACGATACATTAGAAATAGGTGAATAAAAAAAACACAAAGTAGAATGTTATAACGTTCTGTTCTATTGAGCTGTCTTTTTAGAAATGACGCGTTGGAATGTCATTTCTGTTCTGTTCTGAAGTTCTTAAAAAGTTGTCTTTGGGTCGCTCGTTGTCATTTCAGTAATTTCTCAAAAATTATTCTCTTCTTGAAACGAGTGTTATTGTTAAAGTATAAAAGAAAACTAAGTGTACAACGTTATATGTAAATTACTATTTTCGTTTAATTTATGGCCGTACTGAATTAAAACGTAACATAAAGCCCAACAACTTTCACCAAATATATAAACTGTCCAAAACAACATTAAAAAAGAATCTCCTATTTAATTTTATTGCGAAAGAGATTTTAAAACGAGAATTTATCATCAATATGGTTAGAGTTTATGCACTTGGAGTTCTCTATAAAGGTGTTAACAGCGCCACAGTGTTGAAGGCTGCGTATGATTTGCAGAGTTTTAGTTTTTTTCAACGTTCATCAGTACAAGAGTTTATGGTATTCGTTAGTAAAACCATTGTAGAGAGAACACAACAGGCAACAAGACAATCAGTTAAAGAGGGTGAGTACATGTTGCAAGTTTATGTACGAGCGGATAACCTTGCTGGTATTTTAATATCTGATCACGAGTATCCAAATAGAGTAGCTCATACATTGATAACAAAAATTCTTGATGAGTTTACTGCTAAGATTCCAGCTAGTTTATGGGCCACAGCTAATGAAAGTACTATTGATTTTCCTGTTTTACCACAGTACTTGACTAAATACCAGAATCCAAGAGAAGCTGATGCATTGACTAAGATACAGAATGATCTTGATGAAACAAAAATCATACTTCATGACACAATAAAGGCTGTTTTAGAGAGAGGAGAGAAACTGGATGACCTGGTTGCTAAATCTGATAGTTTAACAATGCATAGTAAGGCATTTTATAAGACTGCTCGTAAAACTAACAGTTGCTGCAATTTCTGAGGCATTTAATATTTATATTTGTAAAATTACTGTTATTGTTATTTTTTGTGGACTTGTGAGACAGTGTTACAACTTTGTTCACTATTGAAAGAAGAATGAAATTTAATTTCTGGATTAACATATTTAATAGAGCATTACATATAGATTGATTATGTGGGATTTTAAAATGAATTGTTTGGTATCCAAGCAAACAGTTTCATTGGATAACCAACATTATTCCAAATAATTAATAAGGCTACCCCTGTAATCCTGTGACACAAATATCAATACAAGAAACAACTCAATAACAGTTCATTTGTTATTTTGTAATAATTAAGTATTTAATTAAAAGGACATCACTTTTAATTACAATTCTTAAAATAAAATTATGTCATCATCTATTTATTATATGTAAAAATAGAGTGTTTTGTATGTTATGTTTAAAAAATAAATAGTAATGTTGTACCTATATATAGTGCTGTTGTACCTATATATAGTGCTGTGTATCCTCTATATGTTCCATAATTATTTTCAAGAATATTTATGATCTTTTAACAGACACTAAATTCCAATAATAATTGTGTATTCAATATATTGTTAATAAATATTATGATTATAAGCTTTGGCCTTAAAATGGTAGTTTTAGTAATAACCATGTATGTCACATTTCTTAATTATGTAATTGTGATGTTTCTGCTTATATTATTTGTATTGAAGTTCAAGATATGTATGATTGTGTAAAGGGTCTTCAATAATGCTTAGATGCAGTTGTTGAGTCTTCATAATGTATATGATAAATTTTAATACTGCTAGTCATTTGACCAACTCATTCGCATAACAAAAACCAGGCTCGCTACAATGTCTCAGTAGTCAATGAGATTTAGAATAATCATAATGAAATAATGAAATCTAATTAAAAGAAACTGTAGTATATGAAATAAAATTGTTTAATGCATTACCTTAGTGGCTAGTCTGGGAAAACCTTTTTTTTTATCTCATTCCCTATTTTTATTCTTACAATATCAATGTGCGCCTGGAATTGAATATTTATTTATAAAATATGTATTTAATGATAATTATTTCAAGATAATTCTTACACACTATGAGACAATATCCTTCAATATATAAGAACCATCTCATTAATCAACTAGTGCATGTAGTGTTTGCAAATTGCACAAAGATATATATTTAATATTATGATACTCTTATTTCATAACTTTGATAATATATTGAGTGTGCCATGTATGTCATTCACAAAGATTGTTATTGGCAGTTTGCACTACAGTTTTTTTTATACAGCTAAGTTGGCAAACATACATGTGATATTCTTGATGTTAAGTGTTCACCACTGCAAGTAACTTCAGAGGTATTACTGGCATGTTGTCAACGGGACCTTTAGTATATTTTGTAATGGTGTGATATAGAACAACATTCATATAACAAAACTACTTAACACATTCAATTTCATTTCTCCTATGAAATTTTTAATATATAATGTACCATTTCTAAGGTTTAGCACCCCAAAGGTCAAATTATTCCATTATTATTAAAGCTAGTAGTATGTGTTCTAGGAGAGATTAATAAAAACATGTCGAATGTCAAATAGGTGGCATTCACGGCGCCGTGTAGTTGGCCCCCGATATAAAGCTGTTTATACAGCGGTAAACGGGATAAGCAATAAAAGTTAAAGGGAATTTTTCAATGTTAATCATGTGGTGAACTACTAATAATAAAAGTACAGTAATTTATTGGTTAAGCTAAGTGAAGACAAGAAATGCTTTTTTCGTTTTTAAGCAAGACAAAAGCATAGTAAATATTTCAATCTACATCTGGACAGAGAAACTAGTTTCAGACCTGGTCATCTACACTTCAAAATATAACCTATTATTTATAAATATATGTAAAAGAAATTTTCTGTTCCATTATTGTAAAATATAATATTATATATGTGGTACATCTTAAGAGTTTTGACCCTGTGGTATTATTTGTAGGTTTGGAGATGTGCTATTGTTGTAAAACATATATTATATAGATAAGTAACGCGTCAACTTTTAGATGTTGACAACAATTCAGAAAAAGATTAAATAAATATTTAACCCGTTGATGTTTGAGTAATCTTCAATTTATATAACCCTTAGTGTTTAAGCGTCCACAAGCGGTTAAAAAATATTACCGCATGTTATATGAATAAAAAGTCAAATATACTTTAGTGTTCGTTTAATAAGTATAAGGAAGTTGATAATTAAAATTAATTTCAGTATTATTTTTAATGTTTTTAAAATTATGTTTGGACCTAGATTTGCTGCAAATTTTTAGTCTTACACTGTCCCCGTGACACAAGAGTTGAATGGTTGCCTGTAACACGTAGGTTTACGGTTCTATTCCGGGACCGTGTTGTAGTTTGGCTGGTGATAGGGTTCTTTCGAAGCCACCTAGTTAGAAACCCTTATAGTTATTGTATTCTGCCGCCATAAAAGTATTACTGTGTTCCGTTGTCGAGCAATTTTTCTTCATCCACGGTCACGTTGACATTACATACCATTTGGAATTGAGGTTAAGTGGTTCTCTTCTAAAAATAACTAAATCACCTACTTGTAAAGCTCTTTTTTCCTCATTACATTTACATCGTGGCAACAGCTCAGGTAAACATTCCATAGTCCATCGTGTTCAAAATTTATCGACCAAGCCTTGTATAATACGCCACTGTTTTCTTAGGTCGATGTTAGAATCGCTATAAATTCCTAATGTAGGCAAGTTGGTAGACGTGCCTAACAAAAAAAACGTTTAGGTGTCAGACTCATCACTTCCGGTTCTATGGACACATGGGAAAGTGGCCGGCTGTTAACTATGTTCTCCACTTCTGCTAATAATGTGGAAAGCACCTCTTGACGTGGGGCGCGTTCCTTTAGGATAATTTGCGGAGAATATTTTCAGTACTTATTAGGCGTACCCAGGCCTCACCCCAATAAGAAGACCAGAAGGAGGAATAAATGTCCATTCCGTTTGGTAAACCAAAGCCTTGTCTTGCAGAAGGACCTTATCTATGTCTTCGGATCTTGTCAACTCATTATTTGCGCTTCTAAGATTTGTGTCATTATTTGAAAAAATGCGCTTTGCCCATCCTCCATAACAGCCAATTTTACGTTCTCACTGTTGTGGCACAGACCTACCCTCCATATGAAGGCGATGGGCCATGGTCACCACGCGGACCCAATGCGGATTGGTGACTTCACACACGCCATAGAATAAATTCTAATTCATGTGCAGGTTTCCTCACGATGATGTGCACCGTTTGTATTTCGCTGTTGTAACTAAAATTCACAAATGTACATAACTTAAATATTAAAGTCATCCGGTACATGCCGAGATTCGAATCCGCGACCTTCAGAATGTAAGCCGCACGCTGTACCCATTGGGCCAGCGAGCTACTTGGTCATCCTCCGCAATGCCATAATTAAAGAATTCGTAGACATAGAGTTCACTAGTTCAAACAGTGAAAAGAACGCCGTATCTCTTCTTGTCTGCGACCTATAGTAATACGTTTCAGCTGTGAACCACACTCGACGAGTAATAAAATGTCCGCGGGTCAAACGTTTTGAGGTCCGTATAAAAACGAAGGTGTATGAAACCATTCTTTAGTTCGCTGTCACATACTTCTCTAGTTGCGACATCCGCAATATTTAGCTTGGTAGGAATTTATCTCCATTCTTTTTCATCGATATCCTCCTAGTCGTCGCTATGATGTAAATTAACGTGTTTATTGGCTTATGAGGCCAAATGTGCAGTTATCCGTCCGTGGACACACCAACCAAGAGGAGTTAGAATAGCGCAAGGTTCATTTGCCTCACCTAAAATAACTAAAAATGTTTGAATTTACTGCAATCGACAGAAGACAAATAAAGATTATCTACATTACAAACATTTAAATTAAAAACAACACCATCAATATTAGAAAGCTTCAAGTCTATAACATCTGCTTGTCATATTACTTCACTGGAATCGAACGCGCATCGTGTGCCTAAGGCCTGCGCGCGCGTCCAGTCCGCCGCTTATCAACGATACTGTCGAGCCGCCGTCCAACAGCGCGTTCGTACGTATAACGCCGTTCGGACCGTGCAGATCAATAGGCACGACTTTTAGGAAAGATTTGCAGGTCACGTTGACGTTTGTGACCGCCTCAGGAGGTGCCACTGTCTCCTTTACTTCCAACTGAATATTACCATCGGTATTTGAAGTCTGAATGTTGTTTGTTAGATAGTGTACTAGACAATGCTGTGCGGCCCCGCAGCCGTCCACGACGCAGGCGAGCACCGTGCAGGTGCTCCTGTGATGGCGCATCACCAGGTACTCGTAGCATAAGCCAGCACGTTTTACGTACCACCATCTATCCTTACGAAGTGCACGTTTAAATTATTTGCACACAGTTAACTGATGCGGTAATTTCTTACAATATTGACACTTTTTGTTCACTGCTTAGTAACAAACACCGTATGATGCGTCTGCTCAACGTTTCTAAATTTGCCGTTACTGTAAGTACCGCCTATTCAGTGCGCAGAAGTGATCGATATCTTTATTGCCTCGTCATTGAGAAACTCTGATAGAATTTCCAGTTTCAGCTTTAGCCTACCCGTGCTCATGGCATAACTGAAATATGCCGACTTGGGAATAAGCACGGTAGGCAATTTATTCAATATTATTAATGACATATTTGTGTCCTGCAAGTACGCATGTTGGTTGAGGGCTGGTACCGCAGCGACGTAATTTTTAATTTTCACTGAAAACGGCACTATATCTTTGTGGCAATCAGGCGGTATCGAATGAAGTTTCTTAATGGTTTTTATCATATTAGTGATTTATAGTAATTTTAGAGTAGCCATCACTACGTCCGGTGACTTGGCGGTAATCAAAAGAGCCGCCACCATCTCTTTTGCTGATCCATGAAGACATCTCCACAGACGCTACATGTTCTTCATGGGAGAATAATTGCACACTTGGGCCGATTATCTTCATACGTCAATTTGAATTGGATCCATTCCAACCGGTCACCACTAAATGTTGACAAATAATGTGTTGACATGTGTCGATATTGGTTGTAATGAATTTTGTGCCAATTTGAAGTAGCTAAGTCCTTAAGTGCGCTGACCATGCACTGCACCACTGTCCTTATCAGCAGCTGCGTTGTCCGGGGCCGGCGCACGAGTTCTGGTCGCTAAGTCATCAACATACGCAGGCTCCTTATGTCGCTGACTTCGATCTAGACGCGTTTCAACTTTGATGTTGGTTGCACTTGACCTTAACGAGCGTGACCTATAGTCTAATTCATGTAAGTCTGCCTTGAACCTTCTGGTTTACCTTTAACTGCGCGAAAATTAACCTACGGGCGCAAATGTCGTCGTCGTCATTATCCTTATCGTCATCATTATCTTCGATTAGAACTATTTTCAGTAAAAATTTAATTCAGTATATGATCTAGTTTCAGGTAGCCAAAGTTAAATGTGGTTTAATTGTAGCATATAATAAAATTACACGGGAATAGAAGAATACATTTATTTACTACATTTTAAATGTCTCATTTGATGAAATCTTGTCCATAAATAAAACAAATGTTGAAATAAAAATACATATATTACTTTTACATCAATATTAAATTACAGCCAACGTAACTATGTAGGTTACAATAATAAAAATATACCTATATAATTTTCATTAAAACAAATAAATAATAAAAACAAGGTGTTTTTTTTCTTATTAGTATTACACCTAATTCTAAAAATCATTGACTATAAGAAGGTTGCCACTGCAGAATACCAGGTAACATCTTTAAAACAATCCATCTACAAGCAAGGGGGAGCTCACTTATAGTAATTGTAATTATTATGGAATTTACTCATTAATTCTACAATTAATTAATAATGAGTATAATGGCGGAAGAATCTGGTCATGATTAAGGTGTTGCCCCAAAATATTAGATAGTCGATATCGATTTTTAAAAACATTTATGCATTTTATCATTATTACATGATTTAGGTTTTAACGCAGTAAATTAAAAAAACCTTGTAATTATTTCTTTATATAATCACACACACATTCCCCCGCCATTAGTTTAACCTAAATCGAAGGAGATTGGTATTACGTCTTCAAAGTACGTCAAAATTTTGCAGCAAATTTTTTTGGCGTTAAGCAATGAAACAAAAAAAAAACTTAAGCTTTGGAATAGACACCCAGTGAGACTTTGACCGACAAATGACAAATAAATTTATGATTTTTTTGTATGTTTTCATCCCATTAATTTATTTTTCACAAACCAATCACTGCTATAAACGGAAGAACAAATTTTCCTTTGGACCTTTAACTGATAAAAAAGTGACACGTTATGGTCCGTTTATTGGTCTCTTTGAGTTTTCATTTATTTGTCTAACGATGTAATTTCATACAATATTTACATTACATGATTACTATTATTATACAAAATACACAGTTAATAATCCTGTGATATTTAAAAAAAAATGTAATAATTTCGGAGTAATAATTGATTTTTGTATAATTTAATCTTGATTAGGAAATAATCTCACTGGAAAGATAACAAATTTAAGAAAGCAATACTAACTTAAAAAAAAAGTATATTTACAACGAAAACATTAAAATACTAATGAAAGTAAGTTTGCGGATTCCTAAAAAGAAGGCGTAAAATAAATATATGCAACACACTCGCGTCTAAATGCCCTTCACAAGAAATTTCACGCAAGTAATATAACATTAATAATAATTATTTTGCACTAATTCAAATATATTGACACAAATGCACAAATTTTCCAATTATTTATTTACTATTCTACTCAATTTCGAGTAAAATTTGCAAAATACTTAACTACATTAAGGGTCGCAAAGAATCTGTATGACCACATTTGTATGAAGGACAATTGTAGTTTTTCAAAACTTGATGGGTTGGGTTCCGACCCGCCTCTAAAGCACGATGGAACAAAGGTGAACTATCGGTGGTCTATGTTAGTTTCTGGACAACACCAACACTTAACCATTAAGTTTAATACATTGTTTATTGATGTAAATCTAAAAACAAAAAGTATGTAACCAATGTATCTGACGAAAGCGGAGAAAAAACCACAGATTATTTCGAGATACATCCGTAAAAGACGGAAACCGCAACTCGAGAAAATTGAGCGATCCTTAATGTGTTGAAGTATTAGAAAAAAAATTTTTTTTTAATTGTTTCAAAGGAGTCGATGTTAGAATTTGAAACGTTTGGATATCTGAATGTTTAGAGGTTTATCTAGTTTGGTTATTAAACTTTCCATTAAAACAAGGGTTTTTATGATTACATCTATGCTTCTAATATTACTATTTAAAATATGTTACAATGTTCCCATTTGTTATTTTCAATTTAATGTAAATGTATTGACGTATAATGTAAAAGGATAAAATTTGAGGATATGAGTTAACTTGATGCAACTTTATGCGGAAATAATAAAATAATGTTAACTTAAACAGCTGAGAACCGTATCTGTAAAATCAGTCTTTTTATGAAAAATTATACTTTATAGATTTAATGATCAAATCAAACTTCGCAGGGCCGATATGTAAAAAAAAAACAAATCAATTCCTTCAAAGGCAGCGTAAAAAGGTTTCTCATTAAAAAGTTTAAAATGTTAATACGTACAAATATAACAAAGGTGTAAATCTTTTGGAGTTTATGTATTTTTTAATTGCTACTGTTAGCCAAGGTCACTGCAGTCATGAATGTCATCGATTAGGTTTTAGTGTGTGTACTGGTTCGTCATATACATATGTACTGACTGGTTCTTACATCAATATTTTAAATATAATACAAAACAAAAGAAAGTGCTAAAATATTCGAAAGAATACAGATTAAATCACCGCATTCGCTTAAAACTTAAAGAAAAAAAAATAATTTATTACGGATTCTATAGTAACAGAGGAAAGTGGTTGTATTCAAATAAATGCTTTACAGTGTCCATGCAGCCAAATAACTACAAGGGTCAGTCATTCAGAATAATCCCTCAGCACACAGGATTCAAAATTTCTCGCATCACGAATAATGGTCGAAGGTATCTGCTGCCGGAGACTGTCTTGGTAGGTAAAATCGCCATTTCCCCGTCGAACAGTAGTGTGCAAACATTACTCTCGTTCGGTTTGAAGGGCGCTGTAGCTAGTTTAATTACACCAGTAATGAGATTTTACATTATGTGTCTCAAAGCGACGAGCACAATGTGGTGCAGTATTTATCATCTTAGCTAGCGTCAGATTGTTATGGGCGAGCGTATCACCATCAGGTGACCTATTCTTCTGATCACTTCGTCGAAAAAAAAAAATAATTAAGACTTACTCCGAACCTGAACAGAAATGTATGCTTTTCATACCACATCCGTCCACATCATACCATCACGATACTTACGACTACTTACACTTTATAAAAGGCATCCGTTTTGACGAAAATCATTTACTGATAATTAGTTATCAGAAAATCCGGCAAATTAAATTCACGACAAAGGCAACACAAATACCAAATAGGCTGTTTCTTATATAAAAAAAAAACGATCATTACACGTAGTACCACAAATACCAAAAACTACACATGTATTTGTACTAATCTGGGAAGTGGGGATGGTGACGACACTAGAATAATTAAGTCCAAACATTAAAGCGGACCAAACGACACAGTTGAGGAACTATCAAATTTTTACCACAGCACACGTTACCACCAACAAATGTGTACGGTGATTGGCTTTATTGGTCACATTTCAGTGGTGACCGAGCCGCGAGCGCTCCGAGAGAGACCAGCAACCAGGTGTGCATCGCTGGCATATCTCATTTGTTGGGGACGTGTATTTTCTTCGATCGGAAGTCGTATATCTTGCGGCAAAACAGAACTAGTTCCGGTGAAACGGATGGTGGTAATTTGGTGTCGTTAGGAGCCAACCCTGGCGTTACTTCGCTGGCCGGCATCGGTGGCACGATGGAGGGTGTAATCGTGACGCCTTCCTCCGTTGCTTTTAGTCGTTTCCTGTACCTGCAATTGTATATTTAGATTAGAGATTGTTTTCATCTAATATTAACACAGCAACAAACATTGCCAAGAGTGTAACGTCGAAGAAAAAATATTTAGTAGCATACAAATCAAATATGTTTAGTTAACAGAAAAACTGCCTCCGTAGTGCAGTAACAAACCGCCTGCTTTGTAACACGGACTTCGCTGGTTCGATCCCGGTGTGACGTGTTGTGAAGCTTGGCAAGTAGGGAAGTTTTTATGGATCTCATAATGTAAATCTGCTCTGATGACAGACGGCACTTGCAGAGCGGTGCATCACATGCACGCAACATTAGGATCATATTAAATTTAGAAATAGTATAGTTACAAAAAAAAAAAATACTTAAAATACTCTAATAGTACATTGTTAGTTGGATGATAGCAATGCTATAACAGCAGATTTATAATAAGGGGATAGTATTTAGTTTACACCATCATAAATGAATAAAACAATCGCCTCTACATTGATAGATTATCGAGTAAAAGAAGAAAGAGATTCAGTACATACCGACAGTACTCGTTGAAGGTGAGCACGTAGCACTTATCCTCTATGCAGGCCACGGAGTTGGCGTCGCGGTGGCGCGAGGCGAACACCTCGTCGGGTGCGTCGCCCGCTTGCCGTCCGCGCTCCGTGTGCTCCGGCCGGTAGTACCACACTAGCGATACCATCATCTCGCCTGGAGAAAGTCACAGGTTATAACCAAGGGAAAAGAACTGTGGAAATAGTCTTATTTATTTGTATTTACTTCCCGCCCCTTGCCGTCTGTAGATCATGGCATAGTCTGTGCAGCATAGTTGTCGGTAGTTAGTCTTCTGGTTTGCATTTTTTTATTTAACTATAGGAGAAGAGAGCTCCTGTTGACATGATGGTAAGTGATGCGGCCGTCCGCGAAGATGCATCATGCAACATATTGTGCTCGTCGTCTAGCGCCAACCTTTAATCTCATTACTAAAAATCTCAGTTCCCCTTTACAGAATTGCACAGTGCTATTGTAACTTCTTGCTCACTACGGTATTATACAAATGAATTCATTTTTATTGGATCAGGCATAACGTCCTACTAAGTCCTGTAAGTTCCGTAGTGTTGTTATGTTTTAAGGTCGACTTAGTAATAGCTTCCAATAAGTGTACCTTTCTTCCAAATAATATGAGTAGATGTAGCTGTCAGTACACAAAGTAAGATTTACTCATAAAGAATAGTGGGACTGACCGTCGTCCGGGTTCTCCCAGAGGCTGGCGACGCGCGCAACGAAAGGCTGCGCACGCGCAAGAGAGGCACGCAAGAGCACGCAGTCGCCGCGCGCCACGCGGTCCCCGCTCGCGTGCCACATACGCGCCCAGCAGCGCGCCGTGCGGTCCAGCCGCGAATCATTCTATACCAAAATAGCGGAAATCCGTAAAAATGTGTAGCAAAACATATATTTATTATCTAAACTAATAGCTATAACTAACACTTACACTGCGAGTGGAAAAGAAAACTTTATATATATTTCATAAAAAATTATTTAAAAAACAAATAAATAAAGAAAAATACTAACTCTCGACAGGTGTAAATTCTACATCAATACAAAAAAAAAACCTTCATTGGTCATTTAATTAACTTATTTGCTATTTGCCATCCGATCAACTTAACAATTAATTGAGTTGGTTATTTTAATGTTGCTTACAATACTTGAATATCTTTATTGTGTTACACTCCAATATTAGTGAGTGATGGTATAACTGAATTTTTCTAAACATCTGTGACAGTTATTGCAACATTCATACAACTTTCTATGTAACTCATATTAATCATAAATAATAAAAATAAAACTATGTCAGTATGATGTTTTAGTTAGAAGATACGTTTAAAATAAGAACGGATATTATGAACTTTCTTTAAATGGAGTTTACTGCCGTAAAACCAGTGCAGAATAGTCCTAATATTTTCTTTTTGTGGGTGTCTTAATAGGTGAATAAGAGAAAAATGTAGGAGAACTGTTAGTAGTCTATAGTTTAATGTGTGAAATATTGCAGCCAACCTGCACTTTTCAATAGCATTCTCAGGGATGATGATCTTGGGCCGACTGGATATGAATCGGGAATAGGACAAGAAGATGATGATGTAAAATTTTAAAACAATACTTACGTTGAGGTAGACTTTGGATACGTAATGTTCGCCGTCCCAGTTCCAGCCGTTACTCCACCGAGGTGGCGGCCGGGGCTGCAGTGTGGGCGGTGTCAGTGGTGCTGGCGCACGCCTTGTCCTCCGAACACCGCTACGACGACGTCGTGTCCTTCGGCCTCCAACTCCGTTTACGCTACCCGTATTACAACTTTCCACGATTTCTAATTTAGATACTTCTCCTACTGAGCTCGGTGTTGGAGAAGCACAGGCATCTTCAACAACTAACGTTGCTTCATCTGTTTTTAACGCAGTCTTTTTTGTTACAAGTATTTTAGCTAACTTATCCACACTCTTTGCTTTTGATTCCTTGTCTATTGCTAGTTTACAACGTTTTCCAGTTTTTTCTTTCAATTTCTCTATAGTCTTTTCTTCCGTTAACTCGGTATTAGTTTCCTTTAACGTTGACTCCTCAGCTATTTTAGCCTGTTTTTTTGAAACAAGCAGTTTGACAACTTTTTCAACATTTTTGCTTTTAAGTTCACCGTTAACTTTGTCTACTGCTGTTCTTTGTATACTTAAGAGTGGTTTGTCTTCTATGTTCTCTGTAATCTCGAGAATTTTTACTCCATCTTCTTGATTTTTTAACTTACTGAGTTTACTATGAGATTCATCAACGCCATTGGTTGTATCAGACTGGTAAGTTGATTCCGTTAGTGTTAATCCTGATTTTACTTTATTTGCTTTACATGGTTTCAAAGTTTTATTACCATCAGAATTCGGTCTATTAGCACTGATGCTATCTTTTTCACATTCATCATCAATAGTTTTTGTATCACATTTTTCAATGTTAACCACTTTATCTGATTTTAAGTCTTTGTTAGGTACCATTCTACTAGTATGCTCCTCCTTTAAGTCTGTGTCATCAGTGGGCGCTTTTAACACTGATTTCAAGTTGTGCGTGATTTTCGAATCTATATTGCAGGAGTTCTTGTACGCTAACTTCTTCTCTATAAGTTGGCTTACGGCTGCTATTGTTTTAGGTCGTACCCCGTTTACTGCTGTATTATTATCCACAACATTATTGTTAATATTTAGAGTTTTCTTTGAACCATTTTGAGTAATATTTTCGTTTGGAGCTAAAAATAGCTCCGCTGGATTGATTTCTGTATCAGATGAATATCCTTTACCGTCAATGCTATTTTTTCTAATTAAGTTATCAAGTAGAAGTGCACTTTTTGTTTTGGGCTTTTTTACACACGGTTCTTCAGTCACGCATGAAATATTTTTAAGGCGCTGGTCTTCATCGATGGATTCAGTGAGCGCTTTTTTAACTTTTTGCCCATTTAAAGAATTTTCTAATTTCCTCTTAAGTGTTTTTTTATCCGCGGGCGGTGATCTAGGTGTCCTTTTAGTACTTGGCGTTGTCTTCTTTTTGGTTTCCTTCGTTATAGTTTCTGTCCTCACAACATCGGCTTGATCCCCTGAAACTTTTCTTCTTTTTTGCAGTTTGACGTGTTCTCCAATTCCATTGGTTTTACAACTTTCATCAAGTTGTATATCTCTGATATCGATTTCAAGCTTTGGTTTGGAGTATCTCCGTTTTACTGTTTTATTGGTATCCGTTATATCAGGCAATTCTGAGAGTGCTGTCGCACTATTATGTTCTCTTAAGGCTAACGTATCGGCCTTACGAGGTGTTGTATACTTCGGGCCTTCGTTCTCTTTTTTAACATCAACCAGTGGGGTTGATCTTTCATCTGAAGACGATAAGTCGATTGGTACGCAAATAGGCGGTGAGATCGCTAGCACATCATCGTCAGCATCACTATGTTGTGCTGGTTGTTGAGGTGTAGATAGAAGAAGGCTGGTGTCATCTCCTGCTAAGGTTCTCCTTGCCATTGCTTTTCCCAGTCTTGCTCTTCTTGGAGCAATTGGTGGAGGTTGAGGAGCACAAGCTCCGGCCGATCCCCTAGCTGGTGAAGGTGGACCAACAGCTTCTGTGGGACCCGGTATATCTCCAGCAAGGCGTAAATTTTCGCGAACATCATAAAGTTCTCGTTTAGGGGATGCACCACCAATAGCGGGTAGCGCGCAAGGATGTGGAGCGTCGGCTGCAGCGGGTGGTTCTGGTTCTAACGGCGGATCCTAAAAGATTAAAATATAAATCTTTAATAAATGTGAAGAGCTTTCATCAACATCTTTGTAAGAATGGTGTAGCGAATTTTTTAAAATTTTTCAGCATTAGTCGTTTTGCTGGCACTAGTGTTTACATTTAGAAACACTAAACGTATCCTTTGGCACTAAAACATAACATGGAATATATACACACAAAGGCAGTCCGACTGCTTAAAATTTTTAAGAAAAACTTTATAGAGATTAGTGTGCTTACCTTGCCGCTGCCGTGTGTGTCGGCGGCAGAGTCTAACGCGCAGGCCCGCACCTTCGAACGGAAGGCGCCCCCGGGCGGCGCGAGTGCGTGGACGTCGGCGGGGCCGCCACCAGCTGGGGCTTTACCAGTAGCGGGCCCAATAAGGACGTTTTTTGGACACGCGTTTAAGGGGCACGGGCATCCGCGGTATTCTGAAACACACGTAACCTCAGTAAATCTCAGGTTTAACATTACATCAATACAAAAAAATAATTAAAACGGTTATAGTGAACGTACTGATTCGCAGAACTAGCGTTATATTTAGTAAGGTAGGTACTTACCGACGTATGGTATTCTTTGTGGTGAGTGTTGATAACATGGTGGGGTACCGTAGTATTGTGGCGGCGGATACGGTTCGCTTCCCACGCCCACCATCTTGTAAAAAATTTAATGAAACTTATTTATAAAGAGTAATTTATTGTCTAAAGAGGAAATTTATTACAATAAAAATAAACAAGTTAATTGAAAGGATAAACAAATAAAATGATTTTATACTATATTGTATAAAGTCAGGCCTCAGGTTAGATATTCGCGTTATCGCTTTTATTTCTGCTGCCATATAGTAATATTACAATGTTCCAGTATGAACGGCAGTGAAACGACGAGCCCAATGGAACGTATAATTTTATGTGTGAAGGAGATGAGCAAAAGTGGAGCATTTTGTGGAGCACCTATTACCACCATACTGTTTTATAAAAAAATTTAATAATAAAATCTTTGCGAGCACCATAAAGATAAACTTACTATGAACTGATTTGTCTGTTTAGTGTTGTAAATATTTTTATATCTCACCTGCGCATCGGGCTGTGGCGGCGGGATGTGATAAGGTCCGGGAGGTCTGTAATACCGTCCGTAACATAGTTCCGCTGGATAATAAGGCGGGCCGTACTGTTGCAGCACCTGTGCAAATGTAATAAATATTAACAATGATGTTACTTCCCCCGTGTGGAAGATGGGTTAGAATATCCCCAATACCAATCCATCCGCGGTGTGAGAAAGATATAGCCACTGTTGTTGAGAGCTTTATCAACATACTCCTCTCGCTAACCCGCGTGGTAACTGTGGCGAGTGTGGAAATTAACCTCGATCGGGGAGGTCTACGTTCAACATTGGATGTCAATAGGCTGAAATGATTACGACAATGTATCCGGAAATGAAATCCGAACATAATTGTTATATCACATTTAATAGTTTGTTATATCTCCTACTTTAGGTGATTGTGTTTCTTTTCTTTTCCACAATATCCTAAACAGTTGATCTAAATTTGACATTGAATATCAACAAACGAACCTATAGACGATGAAAAATGCTTACTCAGAATACTATGGTCCTCTTGTGCACCACAGCGGGAACATACGAACACCTTGTTTTTATAGTAATTAAATTAAACTTTTGTTACTTGTAACACCGATGTCTGGTAATAATTTTATTTTGATGTTTTGTGGTATTGCCCAAATATAAAAAATATGTTTAAAATGCTTACCGATGGATGTGGGGTGTGATAATGTGGTGGCGGATGATATCTGCCGAGAGCTCTGTCAGCTTCTGCACTGGTTTCTTTGATCAAAGGTCCCGCGGGCTGGTAATATCCTGCAACAAAGATAAAAAAACTAGTAAATATATATTATTTTGTAATTTTTATATATCACGACTATAAAATTAGCATCTGTCCGTCTAAATAATTAAGACAAACTAAGAAAATCAATATCATCGCAGGAAATAAGACAGGAGTTAAAATTGCGCAATATGTATTAAAAATGATTTTTGTTCTGAGTAAAATAAAATACACCTCTCAATCCTATAAACACTGTTCAATAACAAAGTTAGTAAATAAACTTCATGAAGACTGTTGCTTAATTCGATTTGAGTTCAGTGGGCGCGGTTGAGTTAAATTAGTATCAATTACAAACTTGTTTTAAGACTGATTCCTTTACAATAATCTTAATGAAAACTAAGGTAATCTTCTAACTACGCTTTATAGGATAATCTCTTCGTGGGCTTAATGATTATCAATTAAAAAGAGAGCGTGGATGATAAGTGTGATTCAAATGACTTTACCGGGATTGGCATGGCTCCAGGCTTTTTTCCGGCGCTTGTTGGGACCAGTTGCCTCACAAATTGGCGAACATTTCATTCTGTCGGCATATGCATAAGTGGACGCTTGGCGCCAGTCGTTACGTACGAGTGCAGCGGTTGCGCACGCAATGTACTTGCAACTTTGCCACATACAAATGCCCGCAAATTCAAAACTAACTAAATGTTTTGAGGATATTCAATTGCTTGTAAAATGGTAAAATAAATTTTTGCTATTTTAAATCAAGAATCATTAATCCGATTCTAAAGTGAGCAAGCATCTTCGAAAAAAGGTAATCGCTTTCGTTTTCACTTGAAATTATTGACTCTAAATATAGTATGAAATAAATCAAATGTAACATATATTTAACTAGCTGTCCCTCGCCCGTTTTTCTGGATGTAACACCCTGGAAGTCCTTTTGGGGGTAACATTTTGTAAAATCCGTTCTTAACGGTCCTGTACTCAGTAAAAGTTAAAAGGAATATTCCTATTAATTTTCAAGTCCCTAGACCTTATGGTTCCAGAGATATCATAATGAATCTTTACATAGATGGAAATTTGTTATATATAGATAGATAACAAATATACTATTATTACATACATAATTTATGACATCAGGAAATTATTACTGTATACAAAACGTAAATAATTTTAATGTCGTTAGTGTAGTTCTTGTCAACATTTAGAATACACGACATAATTCGCTAATCAGTATCGTTCTGTAATATTTCTTGTATGATGATACATACATCATACATATCTGTATGATATATACTCATAATAGGTAAAATATTTCCGTTAAATATGCCAGGAACGACAGGATTTAACTTTGTAGATAAGTATTATTCTTGTGTTAATAAAAATGTTTTTTTATTACATACTAAAAAACAATGTACGCACTAGTCTTACGTTTACAGAATATCATTTATTACAAAAAAAAAACTGAGGATTGAAATCAATTAACGTAGTGCATAATTTTTATGCAGATTGTAGTATAATTACTATCAGTATTCATCGAAACCGTATAATTTTAGTACTTTTCTCACTTTCGTGTTGAAACCAGCAAAGTAAGAAATACTAATCTAATGCAACGAAAATCAAACGGCTGAAATGTAAAAAAAAAACTGTTGTTTTTAAACTGATTCACCGACGTGACCGCGCAGATAGTGCTCCAACCACTTCCGATTGCGCAAACACTTTATAGGACTTTCAAACAATGGTACCGTTTCCCCGCCTCGCTGGGCCCTTTCATCGCCAACGAATATCGATTATTATTTAGACCTCACAGATGCTTGCAGGCGGTAACTTTTTTAAGAGCACTAAATAATGCAATGACGAGGTATATAGACTACAGAATATGAGAGTCAGGGATATCCGCAATAGAAAGTCGAGGGTTATCGATGTTATACAGGCTAACATAAAACAGACAATGCATCAAGAATAATGGGAAAAGAATATTATCATTACTATTGAGAGAGATTAGTGATATAGTGATTTATATAACGTATACGAAAACAATTATGTAGTGTAACTATAATAACTTATTAAATTAAGTATGAAAATTATATTTAACAAGGTTTTAAAATTCATACGCAATGATTTACGATTCAGTACAGTAAAATATAATGATGTGAACAGGACTTCCGGGTGTTAATTACCGGATGTTGTTACTCGTGCAGGATAACTTGAAGGGTAGCATGTCTCCTTAGAACTTAGCATTCTTTAATATTACTCCGATTTTGAACATCGATATAAGATATATTTTAAATAAGGAACCTGAATAAAGTCATCCGCTATTTCTCAATTTCTAAATGTATCTAGGTAAAGATTCTTTTTCCAACTTTGATTAAATTGATTGGTGTTAAGCCTTTTACTTACAACAAAAGGCTTTTGTAATATTGTAAATGCCCTGTAATCATTTCGCTCCTGGTTTTTAAGAAATTTTAGTTTCTTTGTTAATCTTTTTTAATAAGGTTAAAAGATGTTATAAGATTTCTTTTTCGTCTACCTAATTGTGACGGTTTAAAACGGGCTCTTCAAATTACACAATATCACAGAATAATCTATGTATTATTAACAGAGTAAGCTGTGACAGTGTGACGTCATCAAGTGCGTCAGTTCCAAGTCTTTCCGCATGGCGCTAGTGTGCTATTACACCGTTAACGCCTACGCAAGTCCCATCGCGTGGGTGAAGAGGCGTCTTTAAATTGGACAATATATTTCTATGAAAGAGTAGCATAATACAATAATTACATTTATTTCAACAGATTATGTGAGGAGGAGACAGCGCAAGGATGGGATGGCCGATTAGGCGGGCTGAGCATTGAATGGCAGCAGGAGCAATTCTAGATAGACCAATGAACTGATGAAGATCAGTTAGTTTTCCGGCTTTCGACTGAAATGAGCATTATATTAATGTACTGATTTTTCATCTTCATGATGTATTAAATTTTTTGTATTGTTACCTAAATTTTATATACAATTCTGATAAATTTTTCACATTGAATTTTCGTTTCTTGCCAAACATTGAAATCACAATCACCGCACTTGCTGTATGTTTTAAATTAACGAAATAATACTGGATAAACTATCCGTTTAAATTTTCCTAAGTAATGTTATCGTACTTTCGGTTAACATATTAGAACTTGATCATTCTTTACAATTGCTTCAATACCGTTTGCGACAAAAATGATTTAACCGCGGCAATTATATCAACCAAATATAGCTTTACAATTTAAGCTAAGGGACATTGGACACATTCTTTGTAAAAGATTCACCAAGATCCAATGCTTTGTTATGAGTAATTATAAATAAATAATATTAGATGTCCCATTATTTCTATCAAAAACCACCATGTGTACTAAAATTGTCACGTCGCGTATCATTAACCAACATTAGACATCACTCACGGCTCTCCTCACACTGACACATACGTCATTGAAATAAGGACTATGCAAAGGACAAGCTAAAGTCGTTTCTAAATTTAGAAACTAGAATTGAAGATATAAATAGATTAGATAATGAAACGATAGTAAGGTAACTGAACGGTTATATAAACAAAATAATATTTGATAAGTCAAGTAAATTTAAAAAAAATTAGAGGAAAAGCACTGGCGTGTGTAACTTGTAAAAATAAACAATATAAAATTAGGCTTACAGCAACCCTTGGGAACTATTATGCTCTCTTAGGTGACAATTACCATATTTTTAAGTGATACCGTGACACAGAAGTCTTTGCAAAACACAAAAGCTCTCGGAATTCAAGAGATAGTTTGCGCCAATAATTTAGAGTAAACAACCCAATGATTTACACAGTTAAAGTATTAAACGAAACCTTCTGAGAATTTTTAGCATTAATATATTTATTTGATTACCCTGTCTAATTTAAATAACAAAACTGGGGTTATATGAATAAATTAGACGCTAACACTTACGCCCCGTACCGACCGCGATCAATCCCTTATGATAAGGCTAATGTTTAAAAGGCACGGTGATTACCTTTCCATTAGGACCAGTGTCAATTTATTTGTCAATAGTCAATGGTGTCCAAGATACGGTTAACAAATATTCATCTATGTATATACATCAAACTGTTTTTTTTATTACTCTTATAGTGAGCAAAAACATTCGTAAAAAATTTGTTCCTACGAACATTCCATTATGCTATTTTATTTTATACTAACCGCTTTTATTAAACATATCTAAATTAATACAAACTGTATGAGAATATATTAAAGTAACGATGAAAAGAAAAAAAATAATTTATCTAAAAAAACCCATGGTAATGTTTAATGCAAATTTTATGGAAAGATAACACTAGTATTATGATGAAATTGCGCAGAAATTAAAATGTGTACAATAGACTACAACATTTTCTAAGGTATTTCATAGATAACAGTTCCCGATAACACAATAATTACATGTTTTTATAATTATGTGTAAATTTTCGCGTGTATATATTTTACACATCAGCTGTCTGCGATGCGCAGTTATAAAGATAGTAATCATAACTATAATTGCACTCATAATAATCCGCTGTAAATGGATTATATTACGTACGTGGATTATTAGAGCAGTGTTTAAAAGGTCTCGCCGATCTGATGTCTACCAACGTGTAGAAGATTGGAAGCTACGCTGCCGAAATATGCCGTATGGTTCGCCCGAGGCCCACAGACTATACAGAGACTAGGGCTCCATGGACCTGCGTTGGATATAGGCCAGTGGGATATATGCATAAGGTATAGTGTTGAATCCATTTGCAATGCCATTGGTAGTACTGGCGGAGTCACGAAGAAAGAAGTGTATCGTAATTGTTTTTGCTGCTTTCCGAGTTTTTTATGGCCGGATAATGGTTAGGGGCGAAAACCAAGATCAAATCCACTGCAGCGGATTGGTAAAGCATGATCTCTTCGCACCCATGACCCTTCGTCTAGAAGTCTTTGTCCGGGCGAGAAGAGCCGGAATAGTTTTGTACACGAATAAATAGGTTTTTTTTTCATACCAGACATGAAAGTAAAAAATATCATGACACACTCATCAAGTGTAATAAAACGTTCCAAAGCAAGAATCTACTATAAAAAAAAATACAAATACAGGGATAATTTTAAAGAAGTTCTTTTCATTATTTACAAAGCAGACATAAGTAACTTTAAAAACACATATCTGTACTTAACGTATATTACCGCAGAGATTAAAATTTTAAACTTTTCATTTTCCAAAGAATACGAACATCTTAAAGAGGAACTTTACAGGTTCATCATAAAAGAGCCAACTATGAGCGAAGCGCATGAGCAATATCTTAAAGGACGATCTTTTTCTTTGGATACTTAGGTGCAGTTTTCAAAGAAATGAGAAGCAGGTGTGTTTGAACTGACAACCATCCATCTAGAATCTAAGGAAAAGACTTGTTTTATGCTTCGAAGGCATATGTGCGTAGTTTATAAACGTCATAGGTTCATGTTGGATGTTAGTGTTAAATCAAGGTTTTGCTTATATACAAAGTTGTCACTTTGAATACATATTTCAGTGAAGTGAATACAGAATTCTCTAAACTACATTCTGTGTTAAATTATCTTTAAATATTTTTTTTTTATATGTAGGTTATGATTATTATGTTTAGATAATGTGCCAAGTTCTCTGTAAAATTGTGGTATGTTACAAAACAAATTATTAGTAATACCAATATATTCTTCTCGTGGGAAATATTAAACATTTAAATATATATATATATATATATAATAACATCAATCATCACTCGATAGAAGTCCACAGCTGGACGTAGGCCTCCCCCAAAGATTGCCACATCGATTGGTCCTGTACTGCCCGCATCCAGCGGCTTTCTGCGACCTTCACGTTTTAAGGGTTCATGTGGGGAGATTTGGGCCGTTTTCCACTATGATAGGCCAATGCTGGTTGGTGGAAGCCAGTCTCGTTTGTTGATTAGTAGGGTGCACCACGAGCAGGTGAGGTTGGCTTGGATTCTGTGAGTTGTTGTGCGGGACCTCTTACACCCGTTATATATAATAACATAATAAAATTTAAATGTTACAACAGGTCTTGTGCAAATAGTTGATATTGCCAGTTAAGAAAAGTAAGGAAATGCTTTCTATTCAGTTTTTACTTTATCAATAGATGTATAAAAATATTATAAAGGTTTTAGTAAGTAGAGTAAAATTTGATTTATGCGGGTATATAAATAATGTATAATCGCGATAATGGCCTTAAAGGATACGGTTCAAATAAGACGTGCTGCGACATTAACACACTTGTTTATTGTAAGTACTGTTGTTACAAGGAACAAGTGTTTCTTTATATAAAAATGTAATTTTTTTTATGTAGCCTGATAGCGTTGTGTGATAAAAGTAGATAGTGTTATACAGTAAGGTTTTTATTACGGAAATTATAATTTTCTAACTAATTAGCACAGTTTATGTTTATTAGCAATAGTTGATGACTTTATTGTAAGATAAAGTATAACCGGTGTTGGGTCTGAATAACATCAACATTTTTATTTGATGTATTGATAATGGTAGTGATACTCCACGTAGTACAAATATTATTTTAAATTGTATGATTTATTCCTATAGATGAATAGTTATATTAAAAATTAATTGGCGCAGTGGTTAAGAGTCCTCCGGATAGAATCTTGCGCCACATGTGGAGGTTAATCGGTGTATAGGGTTTTTTTAAGTCCGCGTTGCTAAATACCACCCTTATATTGTAAATATGCCCCCATTACATCATTGTTGAGTTCCGGCTGTCAATATATAAGAGAAAGCGGTTTCTAGAGGACACGCTACACCATCTATGGCCTTATTGTTATTTAACACCGTGTGAAATTGAGGTTAAGTTAGCCGATTGCTGATGAAATATAATTTTTTTTTAGTAATTGTATGATCTCTAAGTTGGTAAAGGAGTAACAAGATCTCAATTTACGTCTCTGTACGTGGCCTAAAAGAATCGAGCAGTTTGCCTTGAGTCGACTTGCAGCTGCTACGCTCGATAAGGGGGACTATTTTTGAAACGGCTTTTTGCTCTCATTTATTTATCTACCGGTTTCATTGTGTACTTACAAGATCGATCGCCGAGATGTTTCTTGCAATCTATTTCAGATATTTACATAAATATTTTCTACATAAACTTTCCTTAATAATACCGGTAATTAGTTTAAAAAATATTAAGCTTTTTTGTACCATTACTTCTTAATCGGATGATCGAACTATATGTACGTAATATATCTAAATCTAAATGTTAGCGTACTTTTTATCTTAAAAAGTTTAGAGTATTTTTTATTTTAAAAAAAGTGTTAAAACTACTGCGTACACAGGAATAATTAATAGTAATGAGATCTATTACTCCCTTTTACAAATACACAATATCATTTTTTATAATTGTTACATCATTCTTCAATTTCATTTTGCATACATTACATAAAGCTTATTTAGTATCTCGCTAGTACTTGTTGTATTTTAATTATTAATGTATACAAATAGGAAAATAACAGTGCATATAACCTAGCTCGTGTGTAATTTGAATATATACCCTGAATTAATAAAAATAGACTGGTTTTCGAATTTTTAGTAAATAATAAAACTGCGAACCAGTTAAAAGATTTAATTGTACACGACGATGTGTATTTAAGTTTTGCAAAAGATTATGTTTTAGTGTTTTTCGAAGTATATAACTAAAATAGCTATCATGCCAAAGTGAATGTAGCTTAGTAAAGTATAATTTGTTTTAAACTATGGTAAGTTTTTATAATTTCGTATCTAATTAGGCGGCAATCAAAAACCGCCGGAAACAATCTCCGTTGTGAATAAATGCGCAATTAAATATATTTATGGCTCATGGCTCAGTAGACACCTGAGCGCGGCCGGCCCCACAATAAAGCAGATGCCGACGCGCAGATAACGCGTAAGATATCATTCACGGCTCTCGTTTCGTTTGATGCGACACAAGTAAAACTCTCTAAACTTAACCGCGACACGTTAAAACAGTTATTAAATAATAAAAAAGATGAAACATGTAAAAAATAGAATAACAAGTTTAAAAAGATATAAATCTAACGGGAGAACAGATAATATCGTATTTCATACTATCATCGTATAGGGAATGTTGTGGCGTTTGTTTAATAGTTGTTTTTTCGAGTCGATTATATTCCAAATCTGTCATGTTCCGGCCACTGCTATAATACGGATGAACCCGCTTCACCTTCCACGGTCGCATTGTCAATTAACATCTAGTAAAATTGAGGTTAAATGTTATCACATTTAAATGATGAAAATAAAATAAACATGAATTCTGGTCATTGTTTGGAAAATGCTGCCTTAAACTATCCCATACTTTGAGGAATAGTACAAATGTTAATATTAAAAGTAATATTTACAACAGGTCTGGAACAGAAAAGATAAGTACTGGAAATAGATCTCACCTCTAACCACAGTAGAAACTACTTCTGTCGTCAAACAGTAGTATGTAGTAATCCTCTTGTTCACCACGTATAATAATACTATCCAACTCTTTACCTCTTCCCCCTATTCAATACTTTGTCATTTTTATCTATCTATTATTTAAACTTAATTTAGCCTCTCAATTCTGTATCAGCGGGCCCCGCATCCTATGATGGTGCAAAAGGGTTAAGAAGAATAATACCACAATAATTAACAAATTATGTATCAAAGCGACGAGGACAATGTGGTGCTGTGTTCATCTTCCTAAGACACATTTTTGGAAGATCGTATCATATTTTCATAGAAAAAGAAAAAAATGATGATATAATGAATTAAGTAAATAAAATTTTAAAAAAGTAAACTTACATACAATGTACTATATACCCATATGTGTCACAATTCGTAAGTAAAACTTTAACATTATCTTCGGCGGAATGTCTATGCCTTTGCCTTGTAACACGGATGTCGTAACAATTGTAAAAATTTGCGCTACCGCTTACTATCAGAAGGTTCCGGTTCGTATCGTTGCTTCGAATAAAAACAAAAACTCATCAATTCGCTTTTGTGATTCAGCGCTTACAAAGCCGCAATGTGGTGCTAACGGAATGCAAATATGGATAAAAACAAATCCGAGTATAATATACCGCGTAATCGCCGAACAAACACGGCGGCGTGCTGCGGCGGCGTGCGGCCGCGGACCGGTTAAGGGTAACCGTTCAATTAGCGACACCGAGCGTGCAATTAGGTGCGCCACACACTGAGCCGCAAAAAGCCGCCATAGCCGCGCCGCTCCGACGTGTAGCGCACAGACGGATAATCTCTGCAGACACGGATTGCAGCCGTACTGTCTCATTACATTAAATTAAATGCTTCTCATCTAACACTTTATAAAAATGGCGCCCCTAATATTTAGTAGTCTCAGCTCTAGGAGACCGTCTATACTTGCCTCGTCCTCATCATCATCAGCCGATAGACGTCCACTGCTGGATATAGGCATCCCCTACAGATTTCCACATCGATCGGGTAGGGATTCACATAGAGTTTTGGGCTATTTCCCACAATTTTGGCCCAATGCGGTTTGGTGGGAGCCAGAGGCTCGTTTGTTGATTAGCAGGGTGCACCATGAGCAGGTGAGATTGGTTTGGATCCCGTAAATTTTATACAGGAACCCTTACACCCTTTGACTCGGCACTACGTAAACTAAAACTGGAACAATACAGAGATCATTAGCATGACCCCTGCGCAAGAACAAGCAAGATTGTGCAGTGTTTCACATTTGTGCCGCAAAAATCTCAGAGCGCCTCCTAAAGCACTGAAAAGGGTTACTGAAGGGATTCTAATTCTAACCCGAAACAGAGATTTTTAAAATATTCCTCTACCCCTTACAAAAATGTCTATGCACCTATATTTAACGTTGCGTTACCAACAAGTCGGATACTTGCAGGTAGGCAGGAACGAGTGCGGTAAGCCTATTATTAATATCGAATCTCTGGTCGATTTTAGGAGATTGAAAGATAAGCTAAGAAACTCAGTAACAGCCTGGTCAATCCAATCACTTTTCCTTTCATACCTGTAATCTCGGGCTAATAACAGTACGTTTAGGGTAATTTCTGCGTGTAGTAGAAGACGACTAACAGAATCTTCCGAGTTCGCGGGCTTTGGGCGTGGGCATTCTTCTTATTCGATACGTAAACCAGAGCGGGATGAAAAATTCGAAGTGTTCTCGGATTTTTCGTAGCCTTCCTTGTTACGTGCTTACCCGAAGCAGAGAGATGCATCAGTGCGGTCCGAATAAGGTCCTAGCGGCTCTTGCAATGGTGAGCATATTATTTCGGGCAGGAGTATTACTTACTTTCAAGGGACGGGAAGCTCTTCTTCTCGCTTCATGGAATAAAAAAATATTATATAACGAGAACGATCAGAATAATAAACATTAAAAACTATGGCAAGGTATTAAAGTCAGAGGCTTGAATGTTCTTTTTTCGCTTTAGCATTTCAATAAAATAGTTAGTGGCTTTGTTAGACTTGTCTTAAACATGAACATTTGATTTATAGAAATTAATTTACACAGTGAAGTAAGATGTTTACATGATGGTAACTGATAATTTTGCCCAAAAAATGTAGCGCTAGATAAGATGACATACACTAACATTATGCTTGACGTTTTGAGACACGATATTTTATTGCGTAACCCTAACAATTTAAACTAAATGTGTAAATATTTTTTAAACTATAACTTATTGACTTAAAATCAAGCTATTAAGCTTTGTTTAAAAATAAACTAAAATCCAACAAAATTATGTATGTTATAAACTAATCTAAAAGTGCCAAGGTGAATTTGCCTTAACACATTCTCAAGAACTTGAGAAGTTACTTTAGTAGTTGGAAACAGTCTGATCAAGGAAGCAGCATGCAACATTATTTTCATATTATCCACACTTCGGAGCTAAGGAACTTCGGAACAACTTAGAATCTAGTCCGGTATTTGAAGTGAGTGTATTACCTTCGCTTCGTAAATCACAGAGTGAGATCAAGTCATGGTAGATGCTGTCGGATGCTAAATTGAGCAATGTTAGAAATATTTCTTTAAGTATAACATGTAATTAATCTTAGAAGAATTCATTGAATTAATAATGTAAACAGACTATTCGTAAAGCGAATATAGATTTTCTGATATGAAAAACAATATTTAAGTACTTAATGGGTTTATAGTAGCCTACATACAAAAAACGGAAACTCTGTATCCATTAACTGGATCTTCGTAAAACCATGCGAGGACTACTATTGTTTTAAATATCAGACCCTAAATAAGAATTTTTGTTGTCTAATGATCAAAAATACGAAAGAAAAGAAAAATGAGGTCGTTTATTTAATTTGGTTAAAAGATTCGCAGGTTGGGTGATAAAGAACTGATACGCAACTGTATATACAATTCGTTCAACACGTTACAGAAAAGCCGTGTAAATCGACGAACATGCCGACTTGCAACCGGCGTTTTAGAGGAAATGAGGTAAAGGAATGAAGGTAATTTTTCGAGAGTAAATTTGTAACGGTAGCGCTCGGTAGCTTTACGATGGACCACCGAGGTTGAAGATAACGCGACCGCTATTACGAACTTCTCTTTTATACGTGTCTTAGTTAATAATTCATTTGTGTTATAAAATGTTCGTGCACAATAAAACTTTATCAATAATGTTATATTGTATACATGAAAGTAAAAAAATTAAATAGGTTTTTATTTACAACCTATTCACTATCCTAATATATTCTACTATTACAATCTAAATAGTGTTTTATCTCGTGTCGAAATAGTGTATAAATAGTAATTCAAGTGTTGTAATTGTTCGACATACAAGTATGGAGCTTTAAAATATTCTTCTATTCATTAGTAAACGACCGATGATATAGAAATTTATTCATGATATCACCATTCATAAAGTTGAAATATGTTCTAGCGTCATATAACTTACAACCTTAATTTGTATAAAGAGGCCATGTATCGTTTCAAAAACACTGCGAGGCAGACGTATGGCAATGGCCCGTTAAAAACCGACAAGCGCCATTTGAAATTCAAATTCCTGATACGATTCTGTATGAGCGGAGCTGCGTCAGAGTTCTTTTAAATTATCTATTGTTTTGCCGTAAAAATAATTGATATAGCCAATTGTGGTTGCAGTAGGCACTGAGGTAATGACTTAGTATCGTATATTGAAGACGTGTTCATGGGATAAGTACAGACTGTGTCTCGAGCTCTACTCTGAGATGAGGCTCTAATAAGTGGTAGTCGTAGGGATTGCAGAAGTGTTAGACTATGCTGCAGTTTGACTAATGGTTGAGAGGTTGATGGTTAAGATTTTACTTACTACTTCCTCTAGCTAACCCTCCGATGCCTCCCGACAGACGGTTAACATTGCGTCAAGCGTCTCTTGCGTGTTGCCAGCTTATAATTGAAAAAAGCAATGATACCGGTATAAAATGCAATATATTGCATTTTTTTTTGATAACGCTAACAGACTATGCGAAAGCATTCCCATATTTTGGATCAAGGGTTTAGAGTTGGACACCGTGGGGTTTTAACTGGTAAGTCTGGCAAAACTCTTTTGCTACCGCATTGGAAGAGTTTTTATTTAAGATGTTCCATGTATAATAGACAGATGAATCCCAGACAGAAATGTAACAAGAACGGAATATAAACATTCTAAATATTTTTATTTATTTCTTTGATTGTACTGTTGATTCTTGAGGTGTCATGATATCCATTGTGGCTGTGGTATTAGTGGCTCTGTCCATATTTTTTGCACTTTGCCGAAACTATACTCTGTATTTGAGACTTGTTGTCTTTCAACCTTTATAAACCACGGAAAGGCAATAATTAATTGCTAAAATGTTTCAATGAACATTATTTAATTCTAATAATTTATACTGATAGTACGAGAAAGGTGCGTTATTGTTTCATGACATAAAAGTACACTCTAACGGCTACAGATCAAACCCAAATATTTTTGGTGAAAACTATTTTCATAGTAACTTTATTTAACTATAGAGCTTCACTTATAAGTTGGGTTCTCTTGAGTGGTTCTATCCCTGTTAGGAAAGTGTTAACTGGTTCGTGGTTCGGATACAACTGCATTGTTTACTAACAGCATGTTGCTAAGCAACAAATATTGATGTAAATGTTGTTGTATATAACTTTGATAAATAAATATTTTCACCCGCTTAGAATGTGCGTGAGAAAACGAAAATATGTTCTTTCTAATGTATATTAACCTTTCTTAATTTATTTGTATAAAAATAATAATATGTCTTCATTCCAGTACAGAATTTGAGTCGTGTATTTGGTAACTTACGTTTGCATTATATATATATGTAAAATATTTGGCATGATTAAGGAGAAAATTATTCATAGTTTGACATAATTATGAATATATTTTTATATTATCTAAAGTGTTAAAAGGATGTTATTACTGTGAAATGCTTCTTAGTAAGAAACATACTACACTTAATAATAAATATAAAAACTCATTTATTCAATGCGAAGGAGCATAAACTTTAAGTTAAATTTAGAGATACTAGGAAATGTTATTCCATGACCCAAATATTGTTTGGAAGAGTACATCGTAACCGACAACAGAGGCAATTTGTCGTCGCGAATATATTTTTAGACTACTTACTTAAATTTACAATTTGCGTTGTAGGGGATAAGCCCATCTAGGTATTTAGATTTTTATTTAGTTCAACGTAAAAATGTGGATAGTTTACTGAAGTGAAACTAAAAGGAAATTTTATGTATTACAAATTTTACTAATAGTAATTATATATGAATTTATTTAGTTTCGTTATCTGCGAATGTCGTATAACGGTAAAGTTGTCTACGCAAAAACAGTTGTTACGGCTATTGTGATAAAGTATTTTGATTTACTGATAAACTTACATGAAGCTAATTCATTAAACAACAACTTACTTGTGCAAATTGATTTATTGTTTTAATGCAGTGAGAATTAAGGATTATTATCATCAGCCTATAAACGTCCACCGCATAGGTCTTCCCCAAAGATCTCCACGCCGATCGGTCCTGCGCTGCACACTGCGGCTTCCCGCACCTTTTATCAAATCGGTCCGTCTTATAGGGGGCCTGGCAGCATTATGTCTACCGGAAAATTAGGGATTTAAATGGTAATTATTTATTGAATGAAGTGGATACTGTGATTTTTATAGAGTAAATATTACTTTTTTTTTTATTCAAAAATCTTTGCAGACTGCGCATTAGGAAGCGCCGTGTGAACGACCGCAGAGATGTGACGCAACCAGAATTACAAATCCGTAGGCAACAAACGTCTGCGAAATGAGTCGTGGAAATAACGAGCGAAAAAAACACGAGTTTTTTTTTTAAAAGTTCTTTACTTCTACAATGTTTATGCTTAGTATTTACAATGGACTCACATTTAACAATAAATTTATATTATGTTAAAAGACAATGAGACTGCGGATGGTGAATCGTGCTCGCCCAGAATTCTCTAGGGTCGTCTCAAATGTAAGATAGTGGAAAAGGGAATATCGCTGTTTTATAATTTTGTTTTATTTTCAATGAGGCAACCTGATGGTAAGTCCCTTCCAACGGGTTCTCGCCTTGTCGTGGCGGAGGGGCTTAGTAACCGTGGTCCGGTACACGGTGAAGCCAAGTGGAACCCACCCGGCCGGCCCGCGGCGAAGGGCTGGCCGAAGCGGCCGCTCCAGGTTGGAGCACCGGTTGGGATATCTGGAGCTCACCGGAGCGGCCGGGGGCCGCAGGGGCGGCTGTGTGCTGCCCTAGCGGCCGGCTGCATGGGCGGTTTCATACCGCCCTTCGCAGCCGAGGTGGGGTCGCGGGGGGAGTACCCTCTGCGGCCAACCGGTGTCGCACCGGCGATGCGGCGGCGGCGGGGCCGCGGGGGAAGAGGAGTACCGGTATTGAGATGCGCCGTTCTCCCTATCCTCCGCGGCCGTTGACAGGTAGCGGCGGGCCTGACATGTCTCCGCCGCGGGGAGCCGGGAGAGGTTTTCTCCAGTGGCTCCCATGGCCTCTGGGCGACAGGTTCGGGGGAACCGGTCGCCCGCACACGCATGAGGTCGAGGAGGGGCCGCGCTGCATGTTCCGGCGCGCCCTGGAAAGGGAGGGTTTATCCCTCCCTCCCGAGGTGGGGCTGCGCAAGCGGCCAGCGCCGGCAGGGTCGCGGTTGAGTGCATGCGTTCCCGTGACCCTGCCATCATGGCGATGAGGCAGAACATCGTGGGGGTTTTAGCCGGTGCAAGTCCGACATAACTCGTCCTTGCCCCTGCGAGGACGACTATGCGTAGGCATTTCCCCCACGTAAAAAAAAACTTCACTAGGTACCGCAGACTTCAAGCAGAAAAAAAGTAATATTCGCAGGAACAGGAGTTGCGGTGGTATCTATCTAGTCGGTTTCTGGCAACAGAGGCTTGCTACCAGTTCAGTAGTTCACACAGTTACCTTCAGATTTACAATATGAGGATGATAGCTGAGCGGATTTTTAAAAACCCTAGCACCAACTAAAGTTCTCTACATATTGCTCCAGAATCGAATCAGCTCTCCAATACACCACGGAAGTGGTTAAAATAATATATAGTTAACCTTAAAATGCTATCGATTGGTAATGACACAAACTATTACCATTACAGAGTTATTAAATAAAAGTTGTGTTTATTTTTTTGCTTGTGCCATGAAGTCAAAGATCGTGTTCACGAGGTCATCGTCCTATGTTGGTTAGACACGATGAATGTTCCGTTTTTTTTTTGTCGCTCTAGCGTACATTACCCCCAGTGCTTACCTATATTATTTTGGATTGATAGTCTGAAATTTCATGTTCTTTCACTAGGCCGGTCTGCGCACATTCTTAGCGCTCGAGACATGATTATAAATAACTCTTTTCACGTTGATCCAAGATAATACTGTATGATATTATATCGCAACACACAAGTTAATCTAATAATAATTAATTAAATCTAATTAATCTATCGGCGATCAACATATCGATTAAATTAACCGTGTCGATATAACAATATTTTTTCAGCTGCGGTTTCTGTACCGTACATAGTTTTTCATCATCGTTGAAGACGGTTGTATTAAAATTATTTTGCTTAAAAATTAGGATCTAATGATCTATGACTGGGTAAACCTTTGCTGTATGTATAGTAACATTTTAGTCTCCTCGCCGATACGCTCGTCTATAACAACGTGGCGTTAGGGCAGGTTAGCGATAGGATGATATTGATAGCATTCACATTTATGCACATCACCTTGAGGCATAAGAGGTTGTCTCATTACCCCCAGGCAATTACACTAGCTACTGCGCTTTTCAAACCGAAACACTATAATATTCGCACACTGCTGTTTGACGACAGAAACAAGACCTGCGGTTGTATGTACCAAGACAGTCTCCGGCAACAGAGACTTACCACTAATCTGTTATATAGTGCCTCTCATGGTTGTATAATTTTTGTTTTATTAATAATGTCAGACTAACTATTACTCACGAATCGTTTCTATTTAATATATTTATCTAGAATTGCTTGAATGGTCGGTGGGTGTGATAACATATATAGCAATGAAAGCAATTCTAACGATCATGTCTTAGAATATATTATACCAAAAATAGTTCGCTTAAATGTGTGTAGGATGACAGAAATGCCGCCTACTGTTACTCTTCAAGGAGGTTCTTAACCTTGAAGCGTTTGCAAAAAAATTATGATAAAATCTTTTTAATAATTTCAACACACAAGATATCTGTCTTTTAAAGTATACAAACAAATTAATGTTAAAAAGTAAAGACTTTTAATAACAATAAATCATTGATGTTAAATAGAAAAAATTAATGTATATTTAGTTTAATAGAACTGTTAAATTTATTTAACGGGCATGAATAACTTTTGATTACAATCATTGTTAATATTATAAACAATATACTGAATAAAACAGTGTATGAGAAATGTAGTGGTAGTTAAATTAACAACAGTAAAATTAAATTGATACATCGTGATATAGAAAACTATCGCTGGGGGCCACTGGATTCAAACAGCGCCAGACCGTGCTTTGTGGGTCACATTACGAGGGACCTATGTCTAGTAGTGGACGTCCATTGGTTGAAACAATGATGATGATATAAAACTATCATCTAAAATATGGCGGCTAGAAGTGATTAAATATGGTGAGACATATTTCCTGTTTTTTATGGCAAAAAGTTGTATTGTATGTGTTGGTCTTTACTTTTGTTTTAAATTATATAATCATAAAACAACAAAAAAAAATTATGACTAATTTTTAATTTATCTTAATTCATAATGACACTAAACAGCTACATAAGATTAAATAAGCGTATATAAAAGTTAACCGTGAAACACTATGTTACTACGTTTAAAATAAACTCGCATATAAATGAATGAAGTACAAATCGCGTAGTCGGCTCACCCTTGCGACCTTGACGCTTACGAGGGTTGCTCCCTTCCCCCCTTAATCAAGTTTAAGTTTATACGGTGTTAAATTTTGGGTTGCCACTTGTCCAATGTTACGGGAATTGATCAAGATTAATATCAAATGTTGGATGAGCGGATTGACGACTACTTGTGGTATAAAAATAAATATAACCCCTTGCCGATGATATTGTTTTAATAACTTTATCTTTGCTCTTTAAGTGTTATAATGCCCTTAATAATTATAATATTATTTAATTTACGCAACATTTTAAGTTATAAATGTTACAATAGAAAATTTTAATTATTAACAAGAAAACAAGTACATGTGAAAGAGAAACCATATTGTTAAAAAATATGAATGACATTTATTCAATAAAAAATCTTGAACACTGTCTTTGATATTTCAACATTTAAATATTTATTAAAAAAAAAAATTTAAATGAGACTACCGATAGTAAACATGGTCAGGCGTAAACTTCTATGAGATTAGGCGTTATGTTAAGCTATTATCTGAATAAAGTTTTTTATCATTTATTAAAAATAAAAAAAAACTGAAAATTTAACAACAAAATATAGTGTTTTAATCTATATACGAATTGAATTATTAAAATAAATTGTTATTATATTATAATTTTGTCTATAAAAAGGCAAAAAATATCACTAACAATGAATCCATCATATATAAGGCCGCTACTTATTATTATTATAGTTATGTTATGAAATGTACGTATATATTTAAAATAGAAATAAAACTTTTCGCATAACTATTTGTATAAATGTGAAGAAAATCTAAATAAAGCTTTGAAGGGACATCTATTTAGCAAACATATTTCACAGAAGAGAAGCAACAGGTAAATAAAAGTAAACCTATAAAAATCCAAGTGTCTTCTAATAAAGAAGTGATTTAAACTCCACGAACAGCTTGAATGAAATCCGCTGTGAAAAAGGTATAAAAGATTTGTGAAGAAAATATTAACATTGCTGGGGTGCATGGGGCGCTGCGAACCCCACCGATTTCGCTACGAGCTGGATTTTTAAGAAGCGGCGACTGGAACTTTGGAATTGAAAACTGTAAATAGATTCTTTTTAGGTTACATATTTTATTATAACACTAAGAGCTTGTAACGTCACAGAGCCTTTGTTTATATATAACTTCACGCTATGTTTATTTTACAATATTTGTACAGTGTGTGGACTAAGTCTCATAGAGATTAGTAAATGGATTTTTAAGAGATTACTTCTGTATTCGTGAAAAGCGTTAAAACATCCAATACTTCTTTGCTGTCTTAAAACAGATCAACTTATCTGCGCGAGGTTTTCTTTTTATTCGAAGAAGCGACGACTTCAGCAAGTCGTTCACCTGATGGTATATTATATGTTTGCTTATAATAATGGCGCTAGGTATGATGCCGTATACAGAACACGTATCGGTGCTTCGAGACCTTAGTAATTTTAAAAGCTACAACGTCATTCAAACAGGAACATAGTAATATTTGTCACACTAGTATTTGGTAATAGAAGAAGTATCAGCGTTTGTACTCACCTGGACGGTTTCGAGCAACAGAGATAAAATGTAGAAAGAAAGAAGATATAATCTCTGTGATCTGTTAAATAACAGCAAGTCTGCAAGATGTAATTTATATATTACTCATATATATATGTTTAAGTGATTGTATATTTTCCGGAATTGAGGGATAGTTGTTGGAAAGATTAACTTTTTTTGGGATTATTTCAGTATGATATGATAATAAAACGCTTGTTTAATTATTTTTTAATTAACAAACAAGTGTATTAAAAATAATATTTATTATGTTTACAACTAAAGTTCAATCTTTTCAATTAATGATTTATTTTATCGCGATTCTTTCTACTTAACATCAACGATTTAGTTCAAGGTGTGCTACATAGACTAGGTGATTTAAGCAATATATTAAGTTTCTCATTGAAGTTGTGACAACGTTATATATTACTCGTGCTATGTATAGCAGAGCTAATCTAAGTACTATATGATATAGAGCGGCGTTTACGGGTAGATGAACACAAGTGCCGTTCATTTTAAGTGATTGGTGCGCGTTGTATAACCAAATGTTAGTTAAAGTAGGAAAACATGATATATGTTTTTTTTTTCCAAACCCAAATTTCGCAATGTAGCTCTACTGGTTTAATGGAATTAATGTAACGTTCAATCAGTCTGATTTTTTCTGTTTTACATGTATATTTTTCACATATGTATATTTATCTATTAAATATCTGTCATCTGTGACAATCTTTGCCGAATGTTCATCTGATGTATATTGTATGTATCACCCATGCTCACCTCACCCAGGTTTGACTGCGAATAAATGTTACATAGGCATTAAACCAGCTCCATGTAACTTAGTTTTAATGATTGCAATAAAGTGAATAATTAATCAGAATAAACTAACGTAGATCAGCCACTTGATTAATACATTGATATGTTTAATATACGTCTATCGGCTGATGATGATGATGATTATGAATATATGTTTAACAGGAAAACAGGTATAATAGAAGCTCTAGACATATATCATGCGGTTTTGGATTGCGAGCATCAGTTATAAGCACGGTCATCGCTCCACATAGTTTTGTGTGTCAGACGAGCGGCGACGTTGTCAAAATTAAATCCGATTGGTCCGCACCAAACGTTCGTCTCTGACACACAAAACTTTACACAAGCGAAGGTTGCTTTCATACCAATAATTATTCTTAAGCGATGATATACAATTTTCATCCTTAAGTATTGTTCTGATTGTAGGTCTCTGTGGCTGGAGACGGTCTACGTAGGCACCACTGCAGCTCCTATTTCTGCCGCAAAACTGTAGCTAGTGAAATTACTGAGGTAACGGGATTTAACGTTGTATGTCTCAAGGCGACGGGCACAATATGGTGCTGTGTATATCATTCTAACTAGCTTCTAATTGTTATGGACAAACGTATCATTTGCTTTCAGGTGAATTGTCTTGCTCGTCTCATCGCCTTGTTGAATATTAAAAGGAGTTTGGCCTCATACCCTCGAATCACAGCGTTCTCGTATAGAGTTGATTTGTTCCGGAAACATTAAAGTTGTGGAATGAGCTGCTTGCTGAGGTTTTCCCTATGAGCCACAATATGTAGTCCTCCAATAAGGTGTTACTGGCATTTTAGATTGCGATGACCACACATCATCAGGCGGTCGCAGGTTCGCCAGAGATAGTTTTTTTTTTTATATATGATTAATAAAAATAATGAAGCGATTTATTATTAAAATAATTTCGAGTCCTTTACGTATTTTCTCCTGGTTTTTTGAATAGATATGTCTATCACTGAGAGAGGCATAAAATATCTATTTTCTTATATTGGTAAACAAATTGCCAGTTATTATCACATCTACAGGTGTAAATACCATAGAAACTTTAATAAATCTTTAATAGTCTTCTGAGATATTATCGGAAAATCAATTTACCTTATGTACAATCACAAAATTAATCGGCAAAATAATCTTTCTGGGATTTGCTTGACGTTTGCCTTACAATAAATGATATATATTTACTATCATATCACCATATCAAAGTGTAGCTAGATAAGAAGACATACATTGTATATTAGATAGATTGCTAAGTTTTGTTATCCCAGTAGTTTCACTAGTTACAACTTTCCTGAAAACAGGAACACAGTAACGTTTGCACAACTCTATTAGGCGGTAGGTATAGGGGCAGCGGTGGTGTAAACAGTTTCCGGCATCAGAGGTCTGCCACCATACATAATCATGATCTATATACATTTTATTAAGCTTAACTGATAAATGAATAATAAATAAAAAATGGTTTTAGGCTATTGCATAATAGCCGATCGCCCTTTTAATGCTTCTAAAAGGGTCCAACCCCTGCTCGTCGAAATAAACTTAATTGTCCATATTAGTCATCCAACTACGGATAGATGCGTCATGAACGTAACGCGGTTTGGAGTGAACCTTGCGTGTTTTAATCAATTGATTAAAGTACTAGTCCGGGTTTTTTTTTTTTTTGTAAAATTTGCGCCGAACGAAATTCTGAATGTACCCATCAATCAGATATATGAAATGTATGTAATATGAAAGTTGATTATCAATATATTTATATTATTAATTGTTCACTGTTTATGATCTACTTATAATCACGATACTAAAAATTTAAATATTGTTGTTACAGTAATTTTTATACTTACGTGTGTGTATTGAGCCATAAGAATCCAATTATTGTAATCGTGCGCTTCATTCTTTTAAATAAGACAAAGACATATAGGAAGAAATTACTACATCGCTTTTATGGAAAAAAATTTAAAATTTTATGATGCTTTTTTTATATTCGACTAAGCGGCGAGAAAATTTTCAGCTGCTGGTATCTGATAAGCCTATCCATTACAATGTGGCGCTATTTAGGATGATATACATTGCTCCACATTGTACGCATCTCTTTGAGTTATAATATGTTAAGTCTCGTTACCCCAGTAATTCCACTAGTTACAACACCCTTCAAACCAAAACATAGTTTGTACACTGCTGTTTGGAGAAAGAAATAAAACCTGCAATATATATACCTAGTCTCTGAGAACTTAAACGTATACTTACCACTAGTAAAAATACTTTAATTTGTTTATAAATAAATAGGAAACGTAAAAAATATCATTTCTGCTTAACGGAGGTTTATCTCCAACGGTCCTTGGCCTCAATAGGCTGACACTTCACCGCCTTTGAGTTTATGAGTAGTGTGCTAGACAGAGGGCGGTCATTGAAGCGTCTGGAGGCAGGATGTAGGACGGACGTCGGGGGCGCCTCGGGGACTCATCTCGCGAAAGGCGGTCGCTATTAAGAATTCTTACGTAAAACGTACTCAATTTTTTATAGGTGCAAGAAAGCATTTTCTTTCTTTTATCGAGAACTTTTTCAGAAATACTCTATTAAACTGGCAGTTCTAGTACATATGACATATCGATAGGTAGCTTGGTCACCGAAGCAGAAATAGCTTAACGTTATTATCATATCATCTGCACCGATAGACGTCCACTGTTGAACAACTGTTTCTAATAATATATTCCACAAACCCCGGTTATGCGCTGTTTTAATCCAATAGATCCCAGCGATGTCTTTATTGTCCTCTGTCCACTTAGACGCCACCCCAGCCATTAAGTCCTCAACGTCCAACATTGGATTGTTCACTGCTGAACTTGAGTCACCGGTGCAGCGATGGTGAGGTAACCGATATGTTCTAAGCGATAGTTTTTATGCGTCATCTGCTAAACGGGACTTGTCTATGAGTGATGAATTGTAATTATGGCTATCTATATATATATGAAAAAAGGTCTCGAGATTCAGCAGTGGAAATATCAAATGAGCTGCTTATGCCAATGAAAAACTCGAAGAATGGACAGCGACTATAATTGTTTAAATTCACGCCAAGTAATGTACTTAGTACGTTTATAAATTTATGACCTATATGTTTTAGCAAATGTTATGACTTTTATCTTTACAAAGAGACAGCGAATCTATTTTTAAGAGCATTTTCATAATTAAATATTTAATTACGTTTTCTTCCCTTTGTGTACAATTAACAATTACATGCCATGTAATTATAAGATAATATAACGTAAAAAAAATTATCTGATTAATCAAGACAATTACGACGATGGTTAAATGAAAAGATTTTTTTATTATTATGTAAAGCAATGCGACTAGCACGACATTCACTTGAAGGTAAGCATTCATGTGTCATCACTACATAACGCTAGTTAGAATGACATACACTGCGCCACATTATGCTGATCGACTTAAGGCATAAGATATAAAGTGTTGTTACCTATGTAATATAACTAGCTACAACATCCTTCAAACGGGAGTACAGTACTGTTTGGCGGCAGAAATAGGAGCTGTGGTGGCACCTACCAGACGGATAAACGATCTTTCGTTTAAGAATCTCCTACTTTTGTAAAATTTCAATTTCGTGTGTGATAGAGTCTGTATAAGAGATGAATCTTATATAATGTTAATTGTTTGCACTATCTACGCGACGCCACGTTTTGATATGCATAAATGGTAATACTACCTTGTCTATAGAGATAGGCCTATTAGCTTTCGATATTTTTTATTATATTTATGTACTGGCTGTTCGATACCTTAATGAAATAATATTAGAAGTCCTTAATTTCTTAGCTAGGTTTCCACTAGTGTTACAGAAGTCAGTGTCCTCTCCCAGGATTTACCATTAAATAGGTATAAAGTGTGAAAACGTGGAAAGACATTTTTTTTACTATATAGCTATAATATGAAAAGAGAAATAATATGGTTAAAGATTATAGGAATAATACTGTGAGCTGTATAAAAAAGCATTGGAGATTCCAAACTCGCATTGAAGTGCCAAATCTCTGACGGGACACGAATTTAAATCATCGTTGAGTTATTGATAGTTGGACGTTCCTCGTATTTTATTTGACGGTTGGTTTGACATACCCACAGCAAGGTTGTTTGAAAATCTATACGTTAGTTTAAAACTTGTGAACTCCGTTCTGTAAATTTGAAAAACATGATGGAAATGGAATTTTTATTATTATTTGATAGACGCCTATAGCTGGGCATAGTCTTTCACAAAAAATCTCAACACCAGTTAGTCTTATGCAGTTCGCACTTTTCCTGTAACCTTCGCCACCTTGTGGAGGGCCTTCTTGCATTATGTCGGTTGGATCGCAGCCGTTACTTTAGGACCTTACTCCATCGTTGGTCGTCAATGCTTCAAGCAATGTGCTATGCCCGTCGACAATTAAGTCTAGCAATCTTTGTAAGTCACTGATGTTAATTCTTTTTTTATTCAATTAAGCCATAAGACGACCGGGAAGATCACCTGATGGTAAGTGACGCGCTTGCGCATAACAACATGGAGTTGATTAGGATATACACTACACTAGATTGAGCTCGCCGCCTGAGATTAGAGTCTCGTTATCTCGGTAATTACACTAGCTTTACTACAAATCCATAGTTTTTCTACGAATCTCTTCCTTTCTGATTCTATGGTACAGAGAAATAATTATAGCAATAAATAAATGTTAATATCGTAATAAATTATGAATTAATTAATGTTTTATAATATGAATTGTTCGTTTATAAATGTATGTATGTACCAGCCTACGTACGTACAATGCATGCACATCTGTAACAAAGCTGCTTAGGACGTGCGATGCAGAATAAGCTTATAATATCTGATCATATTAATGCAAACCAATGAATGTTCATTCTATAGTCTTGTTTGTATATGCGTTTAGTCTCGAATAAAGATCTCGCCGGACATCTATAAATGACTTATGCTCGCAAAAAGAGTAGACAAACGTTTAAATATGTTACGCGCCATTTCATAATTCCTGAGACATGCGAAGTATTATTAAACAGGTTGATTTGCTCTTATTGAAGTTAATAATTTCATATTAAAACAATAATCAATATCATAACAACTACACATGTATATACAATATATATAATTCGTTATAACTACAATGACTACTTCTTTGGATAATTTGAAAGTACTATCGTCAACGCCATTTAAAAGCAAATGAATCTTTATACTTCATATTATACTTTAAACTATTTTTCTTAGATATATGTGCATATCCCAGTTAAATCATTACAAATTACAAAAATCACTGTTATTAATATTTGATTAAATCTACGCTTAATATTATAAGAATTAAACAGTAACGCCCAAAAAATAGGTTTGACTATTGATGATATATTCCAATTTACGTATATGAGACAGAGAGTGAACATATTTTCAAAAATATTGATTTATGATACATTCATTTAACGTCATATTTCATAAGATAGTGAAATATTTAAGCTGTCTAGGCGGCTACCACCAAAATAGAATCCTACGACATATATTAAGATGTTGGATTTCAATAGATAAATCACTATCATTATTGTAAAGGAACTGAATAAAATATCATAAAACAAAAATATCTAATAATTTCAAAATTAGATCATTACTTGTTAAAGGCTTATAATAGACATCCTAATAGATGTTTTTTAGCTTCGTGTTATATAAAAAAAATTGTATACTGAACTGACCCGAACGACTCGGATTATATTTTTGGTAAATTTTATTATTAAATAAAGCATTTAATATCCGACCAAAGGAGGAGGTATTGAAAGTATTGCATCTGGCATAGCCTCTGCAATAGCCGGAATGTGATTGTCCTAATATAATAAACTATATTTGAAACAAAAACTATGTAGTTTTTTGAACACTTTCAGCTCTTCTATAGCTCTGACTTAGACGTTAGTTATGACGTTCTAATCGTATCACCCTTAAAATGTGTATCTGCCTTAAGGTAATAATCGATTCCAGGATGTTGTGGAGTTAGATTGTTGGTATCCTTGCATTATAAATCTACCGCCATAACAGCGTTATTACGTGTTCTGGCTAATTATATAAGAGAGATTGACTATTCTGGATAAACATGCTGTCCATGGACTCGTCGTCACTTTAATACCAGACGAAATTTGGACCTAGCTCATAGTAGATAAAGTTTTTTTATGTCTTGTTACTACTGCCAAGTGTTATGAACAGGAGCGATTTACTGAAGACTCGAAAGCTTTCCTACCCACATTGTGGAAGACGTCATTTCGACGAAGTTTTTTTTTTACATCAAAAAGGTTAGTGCTTGATCACGATACCTTCTGGTGTTAATGGTGGTGATGTGGTATATGGTGGTAAAGCACAGTAACCTAGTAACAACTGTAGGATGCATGAGCGATGGATGCTTGGAACGAAACGTAAGATCGAGACAACATGCATGACCGTAAGCGAGAGGGATATACTAGGACGATAGAAAAGATACGTGTAGCAATGATGAATGTGATTATGGCTTTCTCTGTTATAAAATAAAAAAAAAACAGTGTTTTTTTACAAAACGATCCCTTTTATTTCCACACCCTCAGTACCACCCACACAGCCTATACACTCTATTTTTGAAGACACCGTCGAATTTGGACAGGAACACTGAAGTAGGAAAATTGTTTAACTCTTGCTGTTCTTATGAAGAACGAGAAGCTAAATATCAATTAGTCTTTTAATTTGTGGAAAGTAAGGTGGGGGAGGCGCTGGGACCACGCATGCCCACAATAAAACGTCTAAGTGTCTGAGTATTCTTGACGCGCGTTTACAACCCAGTGGGGACGGTTAACACGTTGTAAACGCGCCCCTTTTGATTTATAAGTTTCTTATTATTCGTTATCGACTTTGTCAGCGATTAAATTATGTTAATGCGTAGAAACGCTTGTACTATAGAACACATAATAAATTACACATTTAATAGTGGTGGGTCTCTGTTGCCAGAGACAGCAGATACCATCGAAGCTCCTATTTCAGTAGTTTGCAAACATAACTGTGTCCCGGTTTGAACAGCGTTGCAGCTAGTGAAATTACTGGGGTAACGGAACTTAACATATCATCATTATTTTCTAAAGACAACAAGTACAGTGTAGTACTATATACATTATCTTAAATAGCGTTAAATTATAGACAGATGTGTTAATTAACTTTGGGTGAACTTCAGGCTCGTCTCGTCGCTTCATCGAACGAAAAAAATAAACAACTCTTGTAATGTTCTCCCCACCCACTGGTGGGACATTTTCACAAAGAATTAGTAAAAACTACTTATTTATCCCGCCGATTAATTGGGCTGTAAAACGCCGAATTGGTTTTTGGCAACATAAAACTTTATCTTAGTTTCCAAATAAGTTTAATGGTTAAATATATAACGTCTACATATTATTTTATTTATTTATTCCTTATATATCACATAGATGGACACATATGTACAAAAATTTTAAAAGTGAAATTTAATATATAGTACACAGGCGAACTTGAACCCTAAAATCAGTTATCTTCTACCAACATAAAATAAAAACAATAATAATGTATGTATGTATACAATGAAGCAGTAATAATAATTAAAAAAAAATTTTAACGCAAATATGCAATATATTTATAGTTTTATTTATACACAACATATGAAATATTGAAATAGAAGACATATATGGTTTTGTCTCTTATCTTTATTTCTAACTTAACAAAAATTTTGTGTGTTATATACTTCATTTAAAATAATTAAATGAAGTATATAAGTTAAACAAATAAGAGGGGTGTGCGTAATATAATAAACACTCATACTAAATGACCTTTAGCGGTGTGATGTTTTAAATGTGCACATGGAGGCAGAACTAATAAGCTCTTCTAACAATTCACTTTTAATTAACCGTCAATTAATTTGTTTTAACTAATGGTTATGCCCCAAAAGCTGTCGAGCGTTTACTTTGTCTATAAAAGCTACTTTATACGTTATTTTGTTACTTTAAAGTTAACCGAATACTATATTTTATTATATATTTTTTTTTCAATGAAACTGTGAAAGTTTAGTTTGTAATTTGGTCAAATACGGTATACCTCTCTAGGGTTTCAATCTTAACTGAACTTGAGGTTTTAATAAAAACATTAAGAAACCAGTACTTGCCAATAGCAGCTTTAGTGGATATGTGATATGTACTGCGAAGGGGCCAGTAGAGTGGATAAATAGCCTTGACTCTCTCTTTGAGAAAATTACCCCTTAGTCTCAACAGTAGGAGCATATCGGTGATAGGTCTGTTGCCGGAAACCGTTGATGCAACCATAGTTTCTATTTCAGCTGGCTAACAGTAGTGTGTAAACTTTACTGTGTTCGGGTATGATGGCGTTGTAGTTAGTGAATTTACTGATGTAACGGGACCTAAAATCTCTCAAGGCGACCAGCATAAGGGTGCTGTGTACATAATCTTAACTGGCGCCGGGTTGTTACGGGCGGGAGTATCACTTACCAATAGTGGTGAAAGTCGCGCTCGTCTCTTCGATTCATAGAATAAAAATAACATAACAGGTATGTTTATTTCTTTATTTTTTCAATAACTAACAAGATTAAATACACCTATACAGTCCGAATTTCTTCTATCAATTCTTTTACATTTTTCCGGACGTTGTATTGCCACGTCAACAGTATTAGTTCTATATAAAACAGGTGTTAATAGAAATAATAATTTCGAAATAACACTTGCGAGCACTACTTAAACATGCAATAATAATACGATATTTAAATAAGTTATTTATAATAGCAATTACAATCTAATAACTAGTTTTATAATGTGAGATAAACGTCGATGCTTTTATTATAATAACTAATACGCAATCATAGCACGTTAGAAGTACCGCTAAGTAAAAGACTTATTATGATAAAATAACATAAATAGTACTTGGATAAAGTAACTTAATTTTATGACTTATAACGGAGTGCAGCTGGTTTATCTCTTGATTATGTACTGATTTGATTAATCTTGCGTTAGAAGTTCTGGTCGATCTTTATAATATTCGTTTGCCTTACAACGTACATTTTATTATAAAAAATTTAAACATTTCTATTTTGTTTGTGTCTTTATACATCTTTAAGGATTAATCTCTAATGTCAGTTGAAAATTGACTAAATAATGATCTTGGTGAACAATTATTTCAGATCACTTAGATTAAAGTGGATAAATTAGTATATATTTTATTACCATGAGGAGGGACAATAGTTTGACACGAGTAAAACTGTCGTCCTCCTCAGGGTAAGCTCCAGCTATCATGGTGTACACCCGATACTGCTGGATAGCCCTTTTTTTAGTACTCAGGACGATATATGAGAATATACCGTTAGTGGTGGGTTCTGTTCCGAACTGTGGGTCGCCGAACAGTGAGAAAATATCAGTAAGTACAAATCACCACACAATCCCCCAGATCTTTGCGGAGATTTTTCCTCGATAAAAAAAATATATTTCATTATTCATATTAACTGCTTGTTATATTATTTAAAGGCCACGACGGATATGAAATATTAATACGATTATACATAAATAATAATTATGAACAAACATTTTAAAATATTTAGGAGCTGTGTGAATTCTTGTGGCAAGTAACTACAAAACAGTTTTAATTATTCTACACATACAGCATACAAATTGGGTTAAATGTCATATTATTTAGTTAATATGAAATGTAATATATTTAAAGAAACTTTAAGGAAAATTTAAAATAAAAACAAATACGAAGCGTTAAGTATAACTAAAGGATGTTCAGATAAACAATAGGGTAAAAAAGAAAGTAAAGCATTAAAGATGAAATAATAACGTTACTGATTACATGTTTATTTATAAAGTTAAAGTTTGTTAGTAAATAAATGTCACTATGAGACTTACGCCTAAATAATTTCTTCGGTGTTATATCCATCGGGTACGTTAGAAGTGATCGCGGTGTATGCAACAGGCGGACCTCAACCGGTGCAGTAGGAGGAGGCCGGAGTACAGAGTGACTATCATCGCGCAATTACTGCGCATATCGTTATATCGCGCCAATGATAAATGCGAGGCCGAAACTGATTTTTGCGAGGTCTCCGCGCGACCTTCGCAAAAATTAGTGTGTTTTGCATAATGCACTACGTATTTACATTATCTTGTCGCGCGGATATATCGATAATGCTGCTTGATGATAACTTCTTGAAGATAACGCGCGAGACCATAAGGAAGCGACGGAATTATGGAGGTACAACCTTGTGGCAGACGCTTCCTTAGCGTTTACTATTAGTGTTCTAGTTAATCAGTCGTGTGCCGCATTTTTGCTTCATGCTGCAGTGAATTGCTATTTTTTTTTTAGTACTCGAAGCGACGATACGAGCTGGACGGTTTACTGATGATATGCACTGTGCCAGATTGTACTCCGCGCCTTGAGACATATGTTAAGTTTCGTTATTCCAGTGATTTGAGTACTTGTAACGACTTCTATCCGAAGCACAGTAATATTTGCAGTACTGTTTGGCGCCAGAACTAGGTGCTGCGTTGGTACCATTTTTTGTAAGAAAAAATCTTCGAAAGACACCCTGTTTCTGGGGAGAAGGCAGTGTTATTTGAGATCGTTCTCCAGTTAAACCTGCTTGGTGGTCTCCAGCAGCGCATTTGTAGAGGCCCGGGGCCTCTTATAGAACGCACCGGTCTCTCAAGTGCGGTGAGGTAGCTAGAGGATTTCTGGCAACAGAGACCACCACTACCACCAAATCAACACTGCTGCTTTGTCAGTTAGACTCCACATTCGGATTAATTATTTGACGATAATTTTTCTACTACTATTATTGCTATGACATGATACATCAAACATAAGTGTTGATTATTCATGAGACGAAACAAACGACCTTCATTTAATTTTTCCGGTATTAAAACTACGCTGAATGTTACAATATATATTTCAAGCTATAAGAAAATACGTCCATACTAACCTCGAACATAAAATAATTTTACTTTTATTCTTAATATTATAAGTTAAAAAATAGCTATGTAACATTAACATTAGTACTTGCTTATATATTTACAGAGAAATATAACATGTGCAATGTACAAGAATAATTAATTTAAGTGAACAAAAGAACTATATATTTTAAAGAAATATATAAATTAAAAATAGTAGTTGAATTTAAATATTTGAATTAGTGGTTTAATTTTTTTAATCTATAGTTTATCACTTGACCTTAGCTTTAAAATGTGTTAAATGATAAAAACGCGTCAGTGATGGTAGAAATGTGAATATTCAGGCTTTCATATACTGATGACAGTTGGAACACAGAAATGCTGTTATGATTGCCGACAAAAAGGAATTCGGTAGCTTACAAAGTAGGTTCAAAAGTCTACCATCCAATTTTTACCACGTGTGGCCTTAGAATCGAACTAGCGACTTCCGTGTTAGGCAAGTGTTAAGCCGGAACGCCACGGAAACAGTTGAAGGCTGATTACTAACACATTAAAATTACTAATCAATCCCGTTATACAAATTTGTTTAAAAAATTTGTTAAAAAAACTATACAAATATTAACTTATTTTTATACTTTAATAAGTTAATGATATTTGTTGTATTGATATTTTTATTTTTCTTACATATTGTTTTAACATTAAACTTGATACATATTTTGGTTATTTTTGTACATTTTTACAAAGCGGTCTGAAATCGATTTTCTTTTTTGTTTGATGTTTAAATGAAACGAAACCGACAATTGTACACTTGTCTGTCATTTCTACTTTTAGTGATAAAATGTTTTTTCAAATGTATTAACATTTAAACTAACTGTTTGGAAACGTGCGTTCAGAACACTGTGAAATATATTTTTCCTTCAAATATTTCGTAACTTTAGATGGTTCCAATTACACATGATTCTAATACATTTCTCATGGTGGCTGGTGGAGCTTAATTAGTGGTTTTGAGTTTTCGTATTTCCTCAACTGAAGATTTAACGAGGTTTAAACTTCCGTAGAAACTGTCGTGCTTCCCGTAATGTCGCTAAATTTGGCGATAATATAAGAAAGCTATTTTATCATCGGATTATATTACGGTGAGAAATTAACTAAAATACTATAAACCGTGTCGCGAACCTATTTATAGATATTGAATTATTTCTCAAGTACTTAAGATTTTTTTTTTAAATAAATTCTACCTGTTGCAAAAAAGATTTTTCAAGGCTCTTTATATGGATATGGCGTTGTATCAACACAACTTTGTAAAATGACACAATCTGTACAAACAGCACGATAATTTAACATAAAATAACAGGTGTTATCGCTTTAACAAACACACAGCCAGCGTTGGTAACGTATAAGCTCAACAACACTAATAATTTCCACAGTCTATCGAGAGCCGCTGCGATCTCGATACAGTTTTGCGATACATGTACTACATTTGCATAATTACAAATGGCATACCATTTAACTAATTAGGCTATCAATTGAATTTAAAAATCAAAAAATTTAGTGCGCAGTTTTTTTTTGACAAAAGTAAGGTATTTGAAACAGGTAATTACATCGAAGGAAAGCGATTATCATTCAATAATCTCGCTAACCGCTAACCTCCGTTCGTCGAAGAGGTTCTTTCAGAAGAAGAGTCTCATTAATGTTTATTTATTGTATTACCTGTATTTAGAAACTACCTACAGGCTTTTGTTATGAGCTTATCATTTTGTAAAGTTGATTTAACTGTTTGACTATTAACAACAATCAAAAATAAATAACGCAATGAAATGAATAAAATATAATGTTTTTCATCTACACGTAGTGATGCTATTTTTAAAATATAATCAAAAATTCATCGTAATCATGTTAATTATAGACTAGTAGTGTTTGTAACTGGATATATAATAAATATGTCAGCACCGAGCTCGTCTATCGCATACTGTTCTAAGTGCCAGATTTGATTCAGTATAATTACGTCAAACACAGCAGACAATGTCGGAAGGCGATCCGTCCACTGTCGCTTCGTTAGGGTTATTTATGCCGCCATGCGGGCGGCAACAATATCACGTATTAATTATTTGACGGTACAATACTAGTACGTTCTTGGATCTTCACTCTATCGCAGTACGGGACTAGCCTACTTTCCCGTGGGAACTTTCGAGAATAATACGCGCTGCTTGTCTATTTATATTTAGTCTGGACTGCCTGATACGTGAAAGAGAACTCGTTAATGCATTCTTACCGCACGGATTTTAAATATCTAACGCAACAAAGTTACCCTCTACTACACGACAGTATAAAGTTTTAGTCACCGTTACAATCTTTACTACACGTTAAGCTTGTGTCGTTAAGTGTCATTTAAAGTATTAAGTAACTACTGTTTACGTGGAAGAAAATTTCCTAGCGCATAATAAAATTACTTAACGAATGTTAAATGCCAATAGCAGTCGGCTAAAAACGTTACGTTAGTGACCTAACGGTAAATAGCCCCAGCGATATAGGGCTCTTCCGAACAAGTTCGGAGCTGACGGCTGACGAAATTTAATAGCCGTCGAGATTCGAAGCGGAGCAATTAGCAAACGGGATTATTGGGTACATAGGCGTTATTGCAATCGATTCAGGGTTGGAGAAACGGATGCTTTACGGACGCTTATTGTACACATTGAAAGGCTTTGATCATAATCACTACTGAACGTACTTATCAATTCATCTATTAATTTTTAAAATGATATTGTCTTCGTGTCCTTAAATTTTCTGATATTTCATTTAGTTTTAGTTCTTCATATAACAATGTCTATAATGTATTTCTATTTACATAAACATGAACACGATGTGAAGTTATCTATGTGTACGCTTGTATGGTAACACAGTAGTAATATATCGTAATTTCGTTATAAATTATTCGCTGTATAAGGAAGTACCTTTCGAGTGAAATAAAACGCTGTTTACAAGCTGCAGTAAAATACATTGTTGCGAAGCAACCGCGTTGAGGTAACGGTAGTTTTATTATGAGATCTTATTGAACTGCTCTGTTTAAATGATCGCCGTTTAAACTCTTGTAATATCTCGACGGCGGCTAAAGTTTCACTTATTACTTTACCTTAAAAAATTCAACGGGTAGTTTTATGCCACGAAAGTGTAAATATTTTTTTTAATATTTTTAAAATGTTTTTCATGACATTTCTAAAAGACCGTGGACCCGGGTCCATGAGCCCAGTACCAGATGAGCTGTAAGAGTCAGAATGACTACCAAGCGCTAAAGACAGATGACGTTTTTAAATTCAAATATTTTCATTTATTTCGAGACTTCATGTAACATAAATTAGACAATACTTTAGAACCGGAATTACAAGTGTTGTTATATATGTAAATATGTTCGGCGTTAAACAATAAAATAATATAAAGCTCTTTTGTTTAGTTTAAACTTGTTGGCAGTGCATAATTTATATATTACAATTGAAATATACGACTTGTAAAGAATTATTAAAAAATATCTGAAGAAATACTTTAGTAAAACAATCAAACTTATAAAGGACACAACATCGACCTTATCTTAATTTTTTAATCGTTATTATTGAAATCAATAATAATGATTTATACAGAACTTGGCACATTCTCCGTGATTTTATAACGTATTGCAATGTTAAAAATATTGAATTTTGTTATATTTCTCTAATATATCTTTCAATTTGAAAAACGATCGATACCGTTAAAAAAATAGGAAACAAATTTAAGTTTTGATGGGGTGAATTGTTTTTCGGCAGTGTGTGTTAACGTGGGATATAATAGATGCGGGCCGGGAGATTCGACCCGGTGACCCACTCCCGTGCCCACTTGATTACTGCGGCTGTTTCAATTGGACGAACGCACAAAACACGGTTAATGTTTAATGCTATTATGACCATAAACTTACAATACAGCGATGCCGCGTTTAATTCCGGTTCTGTAAATGTATGCAGCGCGGCGCACGGCACGAGTTGGCAGTCAGTCAAAACTTATCGACCGTGGATTTATTACAGGTAAATATTCTATGAAACCGCTTTGAGCGTTTTCATTTGTATTATTAACGAAAATAATGCAAAACGTTATTAATATTCATTTAACTTCAACTTAAAATATTAACAGTAAAAAAGAGAAGATTTAAACAGGTTTTTTCCAGACTAGTGCACTTTACCACCAAAGACTAAATCACCGCTTACTATCAGGTGGGATCTTAGCTGAGCGCATAGCTATAAATTAAAATGAAAGAAACTTAAATTCTACTTAGACATTACTATTGTAACGGCGAAGATTTTATTGCGTCATTGGCTGCAATGTTCAACAAAGGTTTTTGAACAAATTATAGGGACTAGTTTTACTTTTTATGATTACTATTAACTATTCAAGAGGTTTTGCAATCACGTTATATAATTATAATACTTAAATCTATGTCTTAACATTCACTATAGAACTGAGAACTGAAATGTAACTTGAAAAGTTACAGTTCTATAGTTAAATAAAAGAACCTGTAAAACAATATAATAATATATATTGTACATTATGTGTTAAATAGAAACAATTTAATTTTTGAATTTTTTTTTGTTCTAAGTACTTGTTAGGTACAAGATTCACCTGGATAAATATAATTGTATCGCGCTATAGTATTTCATGACATTTTCAACGAAACGGTCTGTTGAACACTTAACTTGTCGCTAAAACATTTTCTAACAGAGATAAAATTACTCCTGAAACAGATTACGTTACTCTATACAGACTTACCGTAAGGAGATACATGAGGTGTGGCGTCACACAAACTGCACGTCGCAGTTGGCTTACCTGAAAGAAAAAATTAAAAAGTACATTAAGAATTACATATATGCATATTGTAGGCAATAGAACTTTATTTTAATATTAAAAATGTTAACATATATGGTGAAATAATTAACTTTTTATAACAACGCTATAAAACTTATTTGCGTTGGTTCCAACTAACTATTATATCGGTACATGAATGCAGGAAATAAAAGTTCATAGATTCACAATTTTGATTAGGAGTGAAGCGTATTTATCATAACATATATAAATCACAAGTATTCGAAGATAACAGTCGTTCTTGCGATGTCATTATATCTGTTAAAAAATATCATTTATAATTCACCTTACTCAGGTTATTCAACCACTATGAACAATCAACATTTTCAGTATTCGATAACAGCCGGTCACTATCATAGCTTGAAATAACAGAACAGCCAATAAAAAATTAAACAACTTTTCTTGTCTTTTTCTTTTGTAAAATATTGTCATAAGCTAAAATGAGACACACCTAGTATTTATTTAAAATAAATCAAAATTATAGTAAGTGGTTTCATAAAAAGAAATCCTCTTTGAAAAACAAATTCTTAATTAGATCGTGTTATCTGTTATTTGATTGATTAATCTATCTCGCTCTCATCCATCGATAGACATAGATAGACTGTTGTTAAAACGAGCACTACGTGCTATTACAACCCGAAAAATAAAAATTGTAATCTTACAAGATAATTATCCTCCAAACGTCACTCCTTAATTAGTTCGCGTTAATTGTTATTTTGTTGATTAATTTATCTCACTCACACCCATTGTATATACTGTTGCTAAAACGAGATGCACCTAGTATTATAACCCGAAAAATACAATTGTAAAAAAATAACACTTGTTATTTAATAACAGAAATTGGTACCAGTTATTATTGAGTAACAGTAACAGTAATAACAGATATTACGTTTGTCCTTTAATAACCTAGGTCTAATTTTGATTTATGCTCAATTTATAAATGTACCCAATTTTATTAATTGCAATCGAAATGTTTTTTTATTAAGCTTTCATACAAAGAAGGGATGACAGGAGCAGGATATTTGCCTAGTGTCTATTATAATATTGCAACCGCATTGAGCTCGTCTACATTATAAATAGGATGGTAATACTTATAACCTTAGTCAATCTCATAATTTACAGCGCCTTTCAAACCGCCACACAGTAATGTTCTAACAATATTATTTTATAGTCGAAATAGATTCTGCAGTGTTATCCAGCTAAACAGTAAAAGTGACCTACAGCTATTTTAAATGTTAGTATTTAACCTAAACTAAAATTTAATAATTAGATTCAGGAAAAATCTTCTGCTTTTCTTTTCAAGTAATGGTATTTAAAACAAATTCACTCCTTAATATCATCAAACCATTTTTATAGTTATCTTCCAATTTTCCACAACTTTAACCCTATCTAGAATCCACTGTGGGAATTCATTCTGGGATCCTTTTTGCATATATTGGAAAAATGTAACGTTTCGCTGCGATTGATAAATAACCAAAACAGCGTAAATGTAAATGATTTTCAACAAAGCTGGGGTAAGGGTAAAAATGATGAATGTAATCAATAAGGAAAGGGGCATTTACAGCGACCTTTGATTTTAATTAATTAATAATGCGGTAGGAGTGATTGCGCGGTACGATATCAATACAATGAATAATGCCGGACACGAGCGTGCCTTCGCTACTTTTTATGTCTTATGATATATAACAGGACCCTAATTTACTGACAACATATTTACTACTTCATCATAGACAGGGGCACGAGTTTCAGAGGCAAATAAGAACTGCTTATCCTATCTCCCTAAACTTATCCAAATAAAATGCTTTCAAGTCACTCGGAAGTTATTAAATTGTGCTGAATTGAAATTGGCAAGTTTACTTTTATGTATCGATAAGCACAGAGATTTCGAGTATGGTATACATACATATATATTAGGTCCTTACATATGAAATAAGCGTTTTGTCGTACTGACCACTTTGATCTGAAATATCTCCTCTTTGGTTAAGAATTCCAAATTCAAATTTATAAATTCATTTACCTGGTACATTTGCGTTTTGAAAACAGTCATTTGTTCATTTGTTTATTTTTCATTATTTTTTTCTTTCGCGTCGCTTATTACCGCACAATGGAAAACATGAAATATCGGTATATTTACGAGTACGAGTTCTACCGTGGCACCAGTGCTGCAGAAACAGCTCGAAGGATTAATGATCTGTACGGTGCTGGTGTCGCAAAAGAAAGCACGGTACGTTTTTGGTTTCAACATCCTCGTTCTGGAAATTTCGACCTTCAGAACCAACCCCGTCGACGGCCGGAGACCAAAATGGAAAATGAAAAAATAAACCCTATTGTGGAAGCTGATCCATCACAAAGCACTTCAGAGATAGCTGCAGCCTTCGGGGTAAGTGACAACACTGTATTAATTCACTTAAAGCAAATCGGGAAAGTAAAACAACTTGAACGATGAGTACCTCATGAATTGAGTGAATCGAACTTGTAAACACGCGTCGACTGCTGTGTTACTTTGCTCAACCGACACAATAATGAAGGGATTTTAAACCGAATCATTACTTGTGATAACAAGTGGATACTATATGATAATCGGAAGCGCTCGTCGCAATGGCTGCACCCTGGAGATCTAGCCAAATCCTGCCCTAAACGAAAATTGACTCGGAAAAAGTTACTTGTGAGTGTCTGGTGACCTAGCGCCGGTGTCGTTCACTACAGCTTTCTAAAATCTGGCCAAACAATTACGGCAGATATCCATTGTCAGCAACTGTAAACCATAAAGGAAGAACTAGCCTGCTTGTCCTTTCTGTGTGTTGGTGTCTTTTCTAGCACCAAGAGATTCAAGTCTAAAAATCGCAATGTCTGCCAAATGCGGGTTGAACTATATGTGTCCGAAAGCTTTTATTTTTAGGGCATATCGTTTTACTCACGATGTTATTCTATTCTAGAAGTACAAACTCAGTGGATTATGATCTCACCTTTTGAAGTAAACTCTGTTACTGGTTCAATAATAGTAATTTTTTTGTTATCCATGGTATTCACCATATTGGAAATGTTACTACCTGAAAGTAGTCACGTAGTTTTTGCAGAAGGAATATAGTGGGGCTTTTATCCGTTATCCACAACCGTTACAACCAGTTGCTGCATCTATGCCGAAGACTTGAACACAAAGGGAATGACTCGCAACAATAGAATGACAGGCATCAATTGTTGTCTAAAATTTCGCACAGCGTCACGTTGCCCGCTGGTTAGGAGTTTATTTCTAGGTTGTAATTAATATAGATTATAATGAATTTTTTATCGATTTTCAAAAATTTAAGAATGGTAGCTAAAAAAAAAATTGGTTTTTAGCTATTTATTTTAAATTGGATGCAAACGGTAGTTTTTGGGGTAAATACGAGTGTTAATGTTGTGGTTACTATTGACGTCTAGTTCATGACAAACGAAGTTTCTCCAAGCCCTCAAGCGCATTTAAAGGTCAATTGTTCGAAACGTTTACAAGTCGACAGTTTCTATCTCTAGAATACTCATATTTTCGTGGTAACAACTCACTTTTACTGAAGTGGGTTAATAGAACAATGACAGCGATAAGCAGAAAACACATTTTTTATTGATAAATTAAATTTTTTGTTATAATAATACTTAATAATTAATGCTACAGTTATTCATAAACAGAATTGTCGTGGATATAATAATTGATTGAATCAATAAAAAATTGTTATAAAAACGAGTTCTATGACCCCATCAGTCTTTTTGTTTATATTATTTATTATTTCTTTTAAAGATAATTGTAAGAAAATGTTAAAAAGTTGGATATGAATAAGGTTAAATTGTTATTTTTATAACGAGAAATATTAAAATTAATAACAATAGACACATTATCGATAATCGTTTGCCTCTAACGAGTTAGATGTTGAGTTAAATCCAGAAGATCCTTTTACTGTCCAAATTGTTATACTGGGGTATAACAATTAAAACGTAAATCTCTATGAAGGTATAAAAGCAAAATATTAATACAGTGCCACCCCATTCCAGTGTTGCCCGTTTAGTTCACAAAGGGGGGAAGAAAAGCCCGCGCTCGACTGATTATTGTTTTACTTTACTTTTTACTGCGCTTCGGTTGGCCGGAGGCGTCCTTAGCGAAGGGTTATTTCAGTTACGACGGGATAACTAATTAACGCTTACTAGGGTTCCGTCGCCGCTCCCCATCTATTTCTGACGTGTTAACATTTATATGGCGGTTACTTTGGTGCCCCAAATAATTCAACATGAAGAGCGACTCAAAATTTTCGCAATAATTTGTTTCAAATATAAACATAATACATTACACTTCGAAATAGACCATTTAAAATGCCTAGGCCATAATACACGCAAATAAATAAAAAGTGGGCCTAAACTATATGAAATTAATTCGCTCGGGGTAAATTAGTTCCCGGTAATAGTATTACGTAGATTAATTGAAAACTTCTTGTCATCACGCGGTGTGTGCAACTGGCTCGTCAATGACTACCTATTACCATAAGCGCTTCAACTTGCAAGTTATTGGATGCTATATGAAAATAATAACTTTGTATTTTTAACTATCTCAACAATAACTGCTCCTGCTTTGGAGTTTCATTGGTGGTACGGTTTTTTCAAACCCGCCTGGGTTAACCAATCATAGGTCTCTGCTGCCGGAGAGAAACTGAGTAAATATCAACGCAGCTCCTATTTTCGCCGCAAAATAGTAGTGTGCAAACATGACCGTGTTCTGGTTTAAAAGGAGTTGTAACTAACGAAATTACTAGATAGTTAAAACAACATGTGTCTTAAAGGGAACAAGCATAATGTGGTGCTGTGGATATCATCCTAACTAGCGCCACGTTTTGAGCAAGCATTTCAATTACTATCAAATGAACGTCTCGCTCATTTCGAAACAGATAAAAAAAAACTATTTTTTACCCTTACAATAATTTTAAGCCATAACAGCAGTTCACCTTCTAGTCTCTTTTTCATATATACTACGTGAAATTAAGGTTAATAGTTAAAAAAAATTCCTTCCAACTTAAAGCGTTGTTGTTGGATGTCAGTTCACGAAATAGAAACGTTGCCTAGGGGCTGGTATTTATCGCTTTAATGAAATAGACCTTTCGAGATTTTGTATATAAAATTTGCTTTATATTCTACAAACAGAAATAATTATAAGCTTTCCCTGCCTCCCTGTAGCGGCCTTCGGTAGTAAAATAACCGGGTCACAAATTCACTAGACGCCTTATAAATTCTTAGTTGGGCGAAACTTTGTTGTGACTTAACTTATTAGTACGTGAGAAGAAAATTAAACAAGAATATTATTAAAATCGTTTAAAATTCATGACAAAAAATTGTTTAACATAATGTATTTTTCAAAGACATAAACGTAGACTATTTATGGGTATTGTTAATATCATTAAAAACCGCTTGACTCTTTATAATATTAAAACATACTTTTAACAATGTGACAATGCTTAATTAGAAAATCTAAGTATTTTTTTAATGTATCGAAATAAACTTACTATGGTCAGTGTTCTATTATTACATTTAAAGATTATAGGCTGAAAGATGAAATTTGGGCTAAATTACTAAAACTACGTTAGTTTATAATTTCTATGTGATTAATATTTTCACCGGTTTCGTTGTTTCAATAACTTTCTTACTGCAAAACGGTTAACGTAAATAATGAAGTTATCGCAATGAGCTAACTAAATAGTATTAAAAGATAACACTTTGATCGAGTGGACGTTAAAAGAGGTTAATGTTTTGTACTGAAAATTTTATAAAATTTTTCATTGATTTCATAATTTCTTTCAAATTATTACATGTACTATCTTTTTTTCATTATATTGAGTCAACTATTTACTTTCTACAACTAGTTTTCAATGCATAATTACTTATAATAAAAATTTTATTTAACAAAATGAAATTTGTCCGATTTCATTTTGTTTACTTAATTATTTATGTCATCATAGTCATCACGGAGTACCTACCGCCATGTAACTGTTTAGTCTGATTTACGTACACTGAGCTCACTGTGTCTTCAAGTGTTGTAGTGGTGTGCTTGGTATTTGATTTAATTTTATTACCGGGATCCCGAGTCGGTTTGTAAATCACTGTTGTATTGAAATATTCTCAGACTGTTTATAGACAACATAATGAATACTACGTGAATGAATCTTTTATATTTACGTGAAGTGAAATCCGTTCGGATAGGAGCCAAAATGCCGTGACATTTAAAATGTAATTAGGTGTGCATATGGCTGACATTCCGCGAGACCGTTTCGACCTTTAGCCACTTGCTTTAGCATGATTGTGACTGATGGATAGTAGTTATGTTAGTTATATGCTTTAAGTTTTACTTCTCCACGTTTTGTCTTTCAACATTTCATAGAAGAAAATTAAATGACACTTAATTCTATTTTTTATAAAACATACAAATGTATATCTTCATTAGTCGATAGATGTCCACTGCTAGACATAGGTCTCCCCTAAAGATCTCCACATCGATCGGTCCTGTCTCGCTCGTATCCAGTAGCTTCCCGCGACCTTCGTTTGTAGGGGATTTGGGACCGTTTCCTAGCACTCCGGACCAATGCGGGTTGATGGGAGCCAGAGCTTCGTTTGTTGAATAGCACAGTGCAACACGAGCAGGTGAAGTTGGCTTGTGTCCCGCGAGTTATTTTGCGGTATCCCTTGCACCATGAAAGTAAATAAGCAACTTTATTTAATTTTGTATAAAATTAATGCTAGAGATGTTAGAGCTTATTAATAATTATTACCAAACTTTATTTGAACAGTATACACACGTTGCATATTGGTTGTATGTAGTAAGTAGAATTTAGTATAAAGAAAAACAAAAAAGGAGTTTTGGTATGAGTATTGAGAAAATCTCCATAGACAATTACAAAAATAATTTATTTCTCTGACGAGCGCAAATATATGAAAGTAATATATAAGAAATAAAAAATATATATGAAAGTGTTACAGCTTTTAAGTCAATACGCAGCATCTGATTGTGGTGGTTACTTTGATGCTAAGATGTTGTCTCGTTACCCCAGTAATTTCACTAAATACAAAGTTCTCTCAACGGGAACATAATAATGTTTTGCACAGTACTTTGTGGTGGAAGAAGTATCACCTACGGTGGTACCCACCTACACGATTTCCGATAATAGAGATCTAACACCAGTAAGAAAAAAAAAGTAAAATACAGCCTCTGTGTTTTCCCTTAAAAATTTAGTTTCATTTGTAGTAGTTAGTACTTAGTAGACTTTGTAAAATTACTGGGGTATCGAGATTTTGCATTTTATATGTCAAGACGTAGAGCACGAAGATATTATGTATATCATCCTTACTAGCCAGATTATTTTGACGTGATTTATCATTTATCCGAGATGGTGAATATTTCACTCGTCCTGTCACTTCGTAAAATAAATAAAAAAAAATTGTTCAGTGTTTTTTTAATTTTGAATGAATTTTTTAAACGCCGTAAAAAATATTTAAATGTGGTGTATGTGTTAATAACGCAGTACGAAAATACAACAGAATAATTAAAGAACAGTTGTATATTTTAAAAGCGCATAAAGTGAGACCACGAGTGCAACATGCGTTCAGAGCTCCTACGTAACATGGCACTAGCAGTTATGCGGTGTGGTTTTCTATTGTTTGAAGTTTTATTATTATGTTTAAAAAAAAACCACTTTAGTCGGGTTTTAACGGATAACAGTAAACATGTTATAATAATGAATTAAATGTAATTACTGTTGCGGTGGTCGACAGGGTTGAAAATAATGGTTTTGTCTCGTAAAGTAAATGAAAATATAATTTAGTCGGACGATAAAACAGTAAACACTATTAATATTTAATTTGTATTATTAAGATTTTTACGCTAATAAAATATTTATAACACAATATATATTCCTAAAACGACTTTTAGCCTTCCCACTTAGCCTTCGCTGTAGTTAGGAAATTGTTTTCGACGAAATTCTAATTCTTCTAGTATGTCTACCAACAGCTACTATATGTATAAATAAGTACGAAGAAAAATCATATATACAGGTATTTTAAACAAAATAAATTTAAGTACATTGTTAATGAAAATAAAGGACAAGATATCACAGAACTAACTTTTTTATTGCAAAAGTGCTAACTTTAATTTTATAGAATGTAAAGTAAAACCAGGGTGTAGGTGGTAAACACAATACATCTACACAATATTGTTATAGAGGTAGGATTTTTATAACATCATGGGTTAGAGGAATACCCTATAAGAGACCTATGTATACATAATAGTGGTGAGTTTCTGTATATATAGTAGGAAGATACCACCGCAGCTCCTATTACAACCGCCGAACAGTACTGTTCCGATTTGAAAGGCGCTATAGCTAGTGAAATTACTAGGGTTGTGAAATTTAACATCTTGTCTTAAAGCGATGAGTATAATACAGTGCTGTTTATATTATACTAACTAGAGCTAAATTGGGTAGGTGTTTCATTTACGAGCCCATCGAAAGTCTCGTTATTATCAACACTTCGTCAAAAAATAATGTTTAGCAATAGAAGACAATTGTGAAATAATGATGAGATTGGTAACTATCAAGCGTGTTCTAAAAAACTCTACCACCATACTAATTCCACCAAACGTAGCTACGTAATAAAAACAGGGATATCCGTGTTACAAGGTGAAATTAGCTATTGCATTTCAGATTCAGATAAACAAAAAAAAATATCTAGAATTAACAAAGCTCAATTATAATACTTGTAAATAATATATTTATAATTTGATGTTTTTCACATTGTGTTGTATCAATTTCATCAGAGAGAAGAGTCTTTTAGTGGCTATAAATGGACATAGAAACAGAGGCGAAGTTGAGAGCGAAGTTGGATTCGCTCACGGATCTGCACGAGGTCGAAAACGACATGCCGGACTGGTGTTTACGATATCTATCGCTCAGTTGTCCGTAGCTGGGTGCGAATTGTCGTACAGTAAATACCACTCCAATTCTCCAACGACAACATTCTTATAGAAAACTGATCGGAAACCTAAACTGTAAAAACCTAACTTTGACAAAAAACTAACCGATTCATGTATTTAACGTAATAAACACTTTGAATGTTATGTTTTTATTACTGAGATAAACCATACTAACCGTTAAAAAAACTAATAATTTTTTTATTTATTCCATAAGGAAACAAGGTGAGCAATTAATCTAATAGAAAAAATTCTACTTGAAGCTAAGTAATGCCCATAACAAAATAGTGCTAGTTAGAATCATAAACACAACAGCACATTGTTTTTGCTTTGCGATACAAAACGTCAAGTCTCGTTAATCTATTCATTGTTCAGTTGTATTATAAACATGGTTTTCATTTTAAAATTTAAGGAGTCAAAGCGTCTAAGTTACATTACATAATGAAATTTTTCCGAGTGCTGTGCGATGTTCTTCAATTCTGGGGAACTTTTATTTAGGTTAAAATGACTAATTATCTGACCGAACTCGGATTTACGAGTACAGAGCATTATTAGACTAGCACATCGTTCGCCTGATATAATTGAATTATACTCATAAGAATTGTTGCCGGTGTAATTTAAAGTCCTGTGATATTCTTTACATCTCGGTAAGAGTTGAGTAAAAAGCCTTGACATATACGAAGAAACCCAAAAAAATAACTTCTCGTTGTTAATTTTTAACGTTATTAGCTATTTTAAAATCGGAAGACCCAAATCCGTGGTGTTAGGTGAACCAGGCCTGTTATGATGAAGGGATGCTTACTCTACAAGCTCGATACTCACCGACGCCGTAGCAATCGTGAAGCGTATACAATGGATAATCACCTAGTTTGAACAGGTACGCGGAGAGTAGAACTGCATCATGCCTTTGGTCCACTTGCCCAGGATGATGAGCGGTCGGCCTCATTAGTGAACTGATCGAAAAGTCCGTGCTCCCTTGCCCCGGTGCCATCCACCCGCTCGCGCTGCACAATTTGCATTCTTCTTTCATTGTCTCCGTGTAAATATAAATACTATATATCCGTTTTTTTTTGTACTCGGTGTGTACTGGGCACTGATAAATCACATATAAAAATATCCAACTTGCTCGCACATCACAGAATATATCACAGCAATGTTCAGCGACGTCCCTTATTTCTCTTCACGCAATCACATCACTATTTCACAGAGCATGTAAATAATTGTTTACCCAAAGAGTTAACTCAATGTAAAGAGAACGAACTTAAAATCGTCTATGGTCTCTTTTAAATGTACTCGCGATGTAACCTTGAAATAAATTCAAATTTAATAGTCTGTAGGTGCAAACTAAAGATAAATAAGTAACGCTAAATATTAAACGCGAACCCTTTCCATTGGTTTTAAAATTCAAATGAGCGTATACCGTATGTCACTTAGCATATTCTGCTCTATTTGACCTTTTAAATCATTGAAATGTCACAAAGTGAGCCGAATCCATATTTCAGTTTTGCAACCCATTACGTCATGGCGCTACACCGGCTGCTACAATGCGATTAAACATTTCCATGAAGCTGTCAAAATTCGTTCGTATTTCTAAGTGTGTTTACAGTCGATTGTGTATTATGTAAACGAGCTAGTTATATACCAGTTTGGTGTCAGAACGAAGCTGCATTGCGGACTTACCGGGTCAAAAAGGTGCATTGCTGTCGCGAGTTCAGTTTCATGCAAACGATGCGCTAGCTCATTGCCTAATTGCGTTTAGCAACCTCGTATGCAAACGTAAAATTTACTACTTTACATTTTTATAACGGAAGTCCTCGACGTTTTAATATATGGCTACAGTCGTTCAATATTAAAAAAAGTATTTCTAATTTATTTTTACTTTAACAATTTGTATATAGAAATAAAACAAATAGGAGCATTGAATACACGGAAATGTAATAAATAATACAGGCGTGCTTAACACAAATTGATATTTCTACCAGCTACCTTCATCGACGGAATAAGCTTATAGGGGATAGAAGTGAAAGAAAAAAAATCTTTCATGTAAATAAATATATACACATACCTACAATATTACAATATATATAAAAAATAAATACGTAAATTATAATATTTTAATAGATAAATAAACAGCTATTATAATACAAAGATAACGATAAGAAGTGCTTCCTAACGCCTAAAATTGTGCATGGATAGATTTACGTACTCATGCACAGGGACATGTATAAACACGTATATGTTATATATATTATCGCTTTATGTTCGATAAAAGTTTTTGCCGCGTTAGTTTCGTCGGAGCCGTAGATGTGGAGAGTATAACGTCGCAATATGCAGGCGGCCTTGAATTGGCACATAAACAAGCGTCACGTGTGCCAGTGGAAACTCATGCCCGATCATGCAACGCGTCCGTTTTTCCACCCACCTTCCATATCTAATCGTTTATAATTTTTTTTTCAACCATGTTACTTAACATCGGAAATATATTTAGATTATTTTTTTTTTTTAATTTACGAAGCGGCGACGAGTGTAACGTTTACTTGATGGTATGTGATACGCCGTAACCTCACCGTATAGGTTCGATATAATACACAGCATTACATCGCGCTTGTTGACTCGAGACATAAAAACGTTATTAAAATATATATATATTTTTTAAATATGGACGTTAAAAGAGAAATTTATTCTATACCTAGTTGTTCATTGGTTTATTTAGTTTTTTAGGACTTACGCGCAAAATATGCTTTGTTTTATTCTACGAAGCGACGAGATTAGCTAAACGTTCACATGTTGGTCACACACTCTTCACCATAATATAGAGCTCTATAGGATAGCACATGGCACCACATTGCATTCGTCGCCTTCAGATATGTTAAGACCAGCTACTCCAGTAATTTCATTAGCTACTACGCTCTTCAAACCGGAACACAGTAATGTTTGCACACGTCTGGCGGCAGAAATAGGAGCTGCGGTGACAACTACCTAAACTGTCTCCGGCAACAGAGACACCTACAACCAGTACGTTAATGCTTTTTAAACTTTATTAATAGCAGCAGCTACTTAGATCGATTCCAAAACGAATGAAATAATACATTTTAGGTACATGTTCGGACTATCAATGTTTGTATACGTTTCATTGAGAGTTATATATTCTTTAAAAACCGTTGGGCTATGCGAACGGCAGTATAAAAAATCTTCGAGAATCTTCGGTAACACTTCCCGAAATTGAAAAAAAGGGCATTAATAATAGGTGTAACAGCACGTGCGATCGCGGGGTAGGCAGCTGCTATGACAGCTGGTGTGGACGGAAGACCTTCCTCCCCTTCGCCCCGTCACCTCTCCCCCACCCCGCACGGTACTACCTGCCCCACAACTTAACTCACGACCGAAGCTAATTCAAGTTCTTTTTTAACGTACATCAGTATTCAACAAGCGTAACATAAATATCGGCCCCTAATTAATCAGATCCTTACTTAATTATACGAATTAAGGGACGTTAGAATGCAATAAATGATGATTAAATTCGGACCCTTGGGATCTAAATGTCTCTTTAGTTTCCGTCAGATATTTACTCAACAAAACTTATGTAAACGCTCAATAAAAAGCAACAGATGAAAACTTATAGTTTTTAATTTTTTTTCCTTAATTACTGTAACATAAAAATGTCATTGGTAGTAAAATTACTACATTATTAACAATATATAAGTTTTTTTTTTATGTAAGAATCATTATGTTCAGTGAATTCCTAATAAAGAAAACGAGTTTATATTTCGTGTGGTTGTTTATATAACGGCAAGCAAAAAAAAAATTACAACTGGCTATTAAAGATATAATAAATATAATGAGGCAATGTTTATAAATAATTAGCGGACACCAAGTGCAAATATAGTCGTTGTAAAAATTAACTGAAAATTGTAAAAATTGCGTACACATTGTTTACTATCAATTAGAATAAATTTTAAGGTTTTCTTTTGTAAAGTATTGGAATGTTTAAACAAATCTCATTCGAGTTATTTCAAATAGAACCTTAGCCGATATTTTAGTACTGTTTAAAATTAAAGCAAAAAAAAACTATGGTGGAGTATAACTTCACATAATTTAAATTACATTTAGTATAATTTTGTGCGTTATTGCCAATATCAATCCCAAAAAGGTTATGTTGATATGTGTATCTATCAAAATCAAATAGCACCTCAGTTCAATGCGATTGGCACACTGTCCTGGCGTTAGCCCAATTTGTTTTCGCTACGGCCTAGACTAACATCGGCCGGGCCCAACATTATTGTGATTTATTATTATTTACTAACGGCAAACGTCCTTCAAAATTTAAAAAATCGGCTACTGAATAATATTAGTATTTAAAAATCAATTTTTAAAAATTATTTGGAGCTAGTGAAATCACTTCAGCGAGAGTTCTCTTATCAGGAATGTAAATTGTCATTATCGATTGCCATATCGGCGGCAAAGCGATAGCTTAACTCGATACTTTCATTTTACTTATTGCGTATTACTTTTATTCCCTAATCTTATATCGTTATAGCTAAAATTGTTATTAAAGTAATAAGTGTTTCTTATACTTCATTACGTTATAATGTAATTACTTATTACGTAATTATTATGTATACCAATAACCCAAATATTTACTACTGGTTACAACATTAAATATAAGATATTAATATTAAATTTAAAACGTGCATATTTATTACAAGTGTACACAATATTTACTTTAGTTATTGGGTTTAATCAGTTTAATAAAATGGCAAATAATTGTTCAATTCCATAGTTTAAACTTTTAAGATAATATGATTTTATAAATATTTTCATCTTTTGAAGTAAGGCCGATTGTTATGAAAGGAATCACTTTGTCAAAAACATTCTATGTTGTTTTATTTTAGTTAATTGCACTACATAATAAACTATAAAATGATTAACAATTTAAGATTAACCAATCAACAACGTGGGTAGACAAAGATATTACTGTAGACATATATGACAGTGTAATATGAAAGCACACTTCAGTTTCATAAGTTTGTTTATATAAGCAGAGCTTACGTAAATGCCATTTAGTCGCGGTGCAATAACGAACCAATAAAATACAGCTGTTAGAGCAGATTTTGATGTGTTTACAGACAAAAAGAGACTAATAGAAAATTAATAAAGAAGTAACAAAGGAAGTAAGACGAACGGATAAATCGAAAATGAACAATGTGATCCAAGTCGACCCACATACAACAGACGTGGAGTAGAAAGGAGCTTTGAAAGAAATCTTCATATTGGGCGGCTAACGCACTAACACAGTTACAAATTATTAAAAGCGATGGTCACGAGAAGATAATTTATTTGTGTCAACTCCTGACAATAGATATTTATTAAGAACGGCTACAACCGTCTATCTGCGAAAACTTTAAACTTTTAGCGGTATATAAACTTCTTCCGTTAAAAAAGATCATAGATGTTTTAATCAAATTACGAAAAACTCATATAGGAATGACGTTAGATAGATTTTTGGTTAGAACTCTACGCGAGCGGTACTTGGAAGTTTTTATTACATTTAAAGTAAACATTATAACTATAAAAGTTTAGATTCACTTCGATAGATAAGAATTGAAATTGTACAAATGAATTCTGATAATATACCTAAGAAGTTTAGTTTACGCGATTAGCTGGGTAATTGATATCATATTATGGCGTGGATTGCAATGTGAAATTATTTGCGATAGAAGTATCGTTGAAGAGGGCCGGAGGGCAGGGGAAAGTATGCCTTTCACTTTGCCTGTCTAACTCTACACTGTATTAAACAGCTTAGTCCTACTTACACAAGAAAAAATATCCAATAACATAATATTTGTATTTTTATCACATTAAATTCGGAATTTTGCACACATTTTAATTTTCAGGAATATTAATTAGTATTGTATCTTCGCTCTACTATATGCTTAAACTGAAAGCGCAGTTAAACTAACCATGGTCACCTATGAAACTAATTTATAGCTCTTTTTTCTTAAAGAAAACTGTTCGTGTTTAATCTATTTTCTTGATTATTTTTTAATTTCTGTTCTATCAGCGAATTTGAGGTACAGTAAATAAATAATAAAAAAACTCAATAAAAAAATAAACGACACTGGAAATTCTTTAGCAGTAACAATTAGGTTAAGGATTTAAATTTATATTCAATATAAATAAATGACACCTTATTATATGTTCTGACATTTTATTTTAATGCAATGTAAATTTAAAATTTAAATTTGATTAATTATTTATGAATGGTTTCATTGATTGAGGAAAAAAGACAAAGTATTCTGTGATATTGTCATAGACAGAGAGACTACCTTGGAAAATTATTTAGTATTCTTTAATATGTACATAGGTTTAGTTCCTTTCCAATTCGCATTGCTCAATAGTTGTTAATTAGTAACAACAGTTACAAACGGAGCAGAATACGAAATTGCCGCCCGTCTGAACTATTGCCGAGTAAAAGGATATTATTTTATATCATTTGATATTTGACTGAAGTAGGTAGTAAATAATATAAATTTATTACTTTTTTACATTTCTCTCATTGTGTATCTGGACAATTTTATCTTAAATTAGTGCCACAAATAAAACAAGTTTGAAAAATTATAACCAACCCGTTATATGATATAAAATCATACATCTAAATGTTTTATGTATGTGACAATATTTCTACGGCTTTCTACGTAAAGTAATAAAGATTTAGTGAATTTTATAGACTTGCACCTGTGCAAAAAGTTAAATATATTGAGCTAAAATGTAGCTGTAAATGATTAATTTTACGTGAACAAGCTGCTTGGTTTGTTTGCGGATAACTGCGAAACTGCCGAGACACTCGTCCGCTCAGATTCAGTACATAGATTAGCCGTGTGCCGTCCAAATGAATACTTAATAGGTTGTTGACATTCCGTCAAAATGGTAATGCGACACCCGCGTTCTGTCTCCATGTACGCAGACGCACCGCTTATTTGATAAGCCCGAAAGTAATACAAACGTTAATACACCTACGTGCCGGTTATCCTAGATAATATCAGTTTTAGCAGCTTAGCTAAACAAACGGAACTAGTTCCACATAATACGAGAACGTTCGCCTATACGGCCAGATCAACGAGCGCCTCTGACACCGTACCGGTATATACAGTGAGATCTAGTATTTATTTACATGTATATAGGGAGTTTTATAGACAGTCGAAACGCACACTTAACACTTTGGCACTACACGACACTAGTTTTCAAACGACGAAATGAGTTTGAATCGCAAACGGAAGCACTGCACCGGTTAGTGCGTCGTGTTTACTGTTGGCGCCGCGCTTTTTTTAATAGGTGCGCGAGACAAGCGTCCGCCAGCGTGGTTGACAGTCAACTGGCGTGTTGTAAGGAAAGCTGCGTGGTGGCGCGGCGCGGACGCGGTGGGGTGGGGCGGAGCGGGGCGGGGCGGGCGCGCTGCGCGGTCGCGGTGACGGAGGGGCGTGAGGGCGTGGGGGCGCGGGGGGCGCGGCACACCTGCGACGGGAGCGGTTCGACGCGAAGCTTCCCGCTGAACTACGCAATAAACGCTCGATAAACTTTCTCATTAGGCGCGCCTAACCGTGCGACCGTAAGCTCGTTCCTCTGCTTGGTCTCAACAGCAATGCAATGCGACATGCAAGCGAGCGAGCGACTGATTCACACTTGTTCGCAGCGAGCAGAGCTTTCGCCGTGCCTCGTTTTTCATACTAACCGTGCGCCGGCGCAACGTTTTGCATGTTAACGCAAGCGCAATTAGAATTTTTGTATCAGCTTTGTATTAAATGTCACACATTTTGATGAGAAATTAATAACAAAAAAATATAAAATACTGTTATTTTGAAATTTTATAACAATATAAAGATATCGCTTTACACCTATTAGTTATTTTAAGGCCGGTGAAAACGATTCCTGCTAAGAAAACATGTTTATATATATTTTTTTGTATTAACATTCCTTTTGTCCTTTACGGGTAAGTACAAGATTCTTATGAAATACCAATAAAAACGCTGTTCTTAGAAAACATTGGTTCTTTATAAAATCAAGAACAAAAAATATGCATATACAGGTGACAGAAAAAGTAGGTAGTCTACCTTATAACACTAATCAAGTTTTCTTCCAACAGACCTGTGATTAAAAGAAATAAATGAAACTAAAATGAAGATAAGTGATTACAATAAAAGGAATACAATTTAATAAACTTCTATATAATATTTTGGAAATTGGAAATATGTTGCACTTTTTGTTAAACAATAAATGGCTACGAGCGTACTGATTAATCAAATTAATTAATATTTTTTTTTGTATTAATGGCAAAAAAAGTAATATCAAAGTGAGTACTTGTTCACGGAATATATTCTCATTTAGAGTAACCAAGCTTTATTTGGAAAGAATGATATCAGGAACAATATATAAAATATTGTAATAAGCTTAATGATACAACAATCAATATATAAATGTATTATTCTCTGTCTACCTCGTCCTGGTTAATGCGTCAGTCGTAAGAGATGCGCTGGACAAGAAACAGAGGAAGCTCATGTTCCGCTCCAGACAACAACTGAACACGATCCTCATACATGAGGGAACCGACCGTAGTGAGAGAGAGATCTAGTCCTGAACCAAACAACACTTTATCGGATTTTAATGTGGTGGTGTATAACAACAGAGAATGACCATCTTTCAACAATCTAGAAGTACAAAGGTACAGAATTACATGAATAATGTAAATATCGTAAAATGTAAAAACTTATGTAAAACTGGTAACGAAATAAAGTTAAAACTGTTGAATAACAATTTTCTGTCAATATCAAGGAAACATTTGTCAACAAATTTAACAGATTGAATATATGTAATTTATAGGATAGGAAGCAATTTTAACGAGATTTTAGTTTTATTAGATTTAGTAATATTTTTTCGTTTATTATTACAAGTAGAGCTACTTTAGTTGAATTACGTATGAGTAATAAACCGTGCGTCCTTGCATTTGTCGCCACGTGTTATCAAACACGCGCACTAAAATATTTGGTTTATTATCTACGGGTATCAACTAAGTTTCTTTCCTTTTTTGTTGGGTATTTTATAATTTTGATAAAAAAATTTAAGGTAATGTCGTATTAATTCCATTTGTATCCGGCTCCGTCATTTTATATCATTGGACACAGAGTAGTCAGAATTAAAAAAAATCAACTTTAATAATTTCATTGGGAATAATGTTCACAACTGAATATATATTTATTTGTATACCAGTTATCGTATTTAACTCTAATGTCCTCAATGCCAAGGAGAATATCCTGGCTATAGAATCTATACCAGCAAACCCGCTTGCCGCTACCCGTTTGCTTTTCAGACTCTTTTCAAAGGGGGGTTTATTGGTGGTATAGGTCTTTGCTGTCGGAGACCGTCTACCACTACAATTTCTAATTCTGAGGTGGTGCCATCGTAGCTCTTATTTCTACCTACTAGTGTGCAAATATTATAGTGTTTCTATTTGAAAGGCGTTGTAGCTAGTGAAATTACGGGGGTAAGCGAGAATTAACATCACATGTTTCAAGGTTACGAGCATAATGGGGTGGTATGTATATCATTCTAACCAGCGCCTCGTTATTATGGGCAAGCCTAACATATATCATCAGTGAATGGGTCGATCGTCGCATCAAAATTGTTGAAAGGAGATGGCCGCATACAGTGGGCCTTGTGAAAAGGCTTCATGTCGCACAGAGAGTAATGAAAAGAACTCGGGGATGCTCGGGGTTTCCTTGCGTGATCGGATCAGAAATGAGGAGATCCGCAGGAGAACTAAGGCCATCGACATAGTCCTAACAATTGCTAGCCTTAAATGGCAATGGGCAGGACACATCGCTCGAAGGACTGACAGCCGATGGGGCACCAAGGTCCTCGAATGGCGACCGCGTACCGTAAGACGCAGTATTGGCAGGCCCCCCACCAGGTGGTCCGACGATCTGGTGAAGGTTGCGGGAAGCAACTGGATGCGGGCAGCACAAGATCGATCGATGTGGCTATCTTCGGGGGAGGCCTATGTCCAGCAGTGGACCTCTGTCGACTGATAATGATGATGATGAAAGGAGATGCACTTTAAAATTAAGATCTATCTATTTAATTTATCTTCTAAAATTAACGTAATGACGTGAATTAAAAATTGTTTTGAATGGTTGTTGAACATTTGATAGCTTAATTATTGTTAGTTTGTATCATACGACTTACAAAACGACCGCTAAGTATAACCTACACACACTTTAACCAAGTAACTGTTTTAAAACTCAGTCAATAAGTTCGACAGCAGATACAATTGTAAGACGTACTTCTTAACTTGAAATTTGACTTAAAAACGATTGGGTAGACGTGGCAGTTGGTTTAGTTCACTTTAACATTCTTAGATAACTTACATGTTTTATAAATATTTTTTAGAAGAATTTTAACTCTTTTGTTAAGATGTTTAAAAATAAAACGTAAGATATCACTTTACATATACTTGAACACATCCTTTAAATTTCCATGTTTTTGGGTTTTATTAAATATACGAGAAGATAGATCAATGTTCATAATAACTTTACACATATTTTAGTCTGGATTGTACATGATTTTTTTTGTTATATTTTATAATGAATTAAGCTGCTGGGTGTGAGCGGAGGATCGAACAGTGTGGATGGATAGGCTGATGATGATAAAATCGCGTGTTAGCCTTTAGTTTGGAAATGCTAGAAATAAATAAAAGAAAAGTTTTAATTCCTTTTCTTTTCATTCTTTTGCCGTACATGGTTCAGGAAGCAGATTTATGGCTAAATTCAACATGCCTAAAATTTACAATTTAAATATTTAAAAACACTTTTTATAACTATAAGTAGGTTTTAAAAAAAGGACAACTGATAAGTTATTTAAATGTGTAAGACGAACAGAAGTGGAACAGGATTAGACATTACATTATATAAAAGTTGAAAATGATGAAGCTGACAAGACGTTGCCATGTGACAACGGCTTGGTTTACGTTGTTAACCACATGGTTAGAGCAGGATTAAACGACATAGAGATCCTTTCATTATGTCAACGTTATGTAGTAGTCAACTTCCGACTGGCAATAATCATCATTGTCGAATATTGAAAGGTCTAGTTAATAAATGTAAGACGGAACTGTGTATTCTGCTAACTGTTAAGTTACGTATAAATCGTAGGTTTGTCGACAGTACGACGACAGGAGTCACTTTGCAGTTAAACCAAACGACAGTCAAACGCCGCTAGCGAGATGTCGTGTAATGCCCGCGGATGTTTTCATTATCAAGCTCTACCCGCGCGGCCCGACCACGACCACGGGTAACCTTCGCCAGTTCAATCTATTTAGAATTTAAATGGTTCCCTTATTACACATTTAAACTATACGAACCACTTATAAATTTAAATTATGTAAAATCTGATTCATTAGTGATTAATTTTCACGAGTTAACAAAGGTTTCATGCAGACCGAGAAAATTTACAGTTTCAATGGATAACTAAATCAATGTTTTATCTAGGAAATCTATGTAAAAAATTCAGTGGTCAGTAATCTAACTTTTAACTACCTTCGTGACACAGCGGTTAACTTCTCGTAAAATGTCTCTGGTTTGATTTCAGAACCACTTTTTGAAGTTTGTTTAGAGGTGGATTATTCGTATTCTCCTGATCACTTACTACATTGTTATAAATTTGCCGATATAAAAGCATTTCGACGTTTAGAATATCAACATATTAGACACAAAGTACTCTAGGCGAGCATTCTTCACCATCCATGGCCTCATTGCCATTTATCACCGTGATCAAATGTTACTTATTCTAAAAAAAATCATTATTATCAGTGTAATTCACAATAACAATATATTTTACCGTCACAGCCTAGAAGCTAAGTGAACTCTATAATTTGATGTCTATTTAGATGGATCATTCATTAATATTTTCTCTTCTCATTTGGAAAATCGACAGTACGAAACTAAGTCGAGCGAAACTAAGTTTTTGTTATTTTTTTTTTTAAAGAAAAAGAGAATGTAAAAACACAATGTTCCAGTCAGCTGCTCTCGCGCATACTGTCTACGTCGTTACACCTACATAAATCGGCCTGATATATAACCATCCTTTACTATCAAATAAGTTTCCCCTTAGGGTAGAAGAGAAGACAGTAGTGAGACGATGTTTACAAGATAACGGCAGTATTCTTAAAATCCGCGCATTATTCAAGCTTACAACATATTTTGGCAGCGAGCGTAAGTAGCAAAGAATTGATCTTTAATAATAACTACGTAACAAACATTAAAAAACAATAATAAAACGTTTTAAATTATTGAAAAGTTTTAATAGTAAGAAGTAATTGTGGAGAATTAGTTTCAATCAATCTATGCCATTTATTTAAATTAAAATGTTTGTTTGTCGTATCAAAATAATAGTTTTTAAACACAGTATTTACATGGTATTATAACCTAATAATAATAATAATAAAATTTCGTCTCTGTGTTTGTTATGCGTAATTTTCGAAACGGATTGACCGATTTTTTGAGGAATTTCCACAGTTCGCCGATGTTGTAAGTGCTAACTTAGACTTTTTATAAAAATAATTACTTTTAACAATATTATTATGAAAAAATAAAGTACGCTGATATTTATATTTATGGGCGGTTTTTATGGTTTCATAAGGCACATGTTCATGTGCCTTACGGAAATACTGTTCATAATTATACTAGTTGTTCCCCGCCAACTTTGCCGTAATATAAAATTGAACTTGAAATTTGTCTGAAATATTCTTTGAGTACACCGCAACTGCAACTGACTTTCTAAAGCAACCGTTTCTATAACAACCGCATAAAAAGGAAATGAAAATGTTTATAAAAAGTTTATTAGAAATAAAATGATTAAGGATTTATGAAATTCTTAAAATAAATAGCCTACAAACATCTACAAATCAATCCGCGTCGGATGGTCATGTCTCATGATGATACGTTCACTAGCTTTCACGTGATAGGAGAACAAACAAAACCCATTTTCATTACCCTTTATATATATAGATATACTTAAAATTTTGTTAAGCACGTAGTTGAGTATGAGTAGAAGTATTTAATCCCTTGTCTTTCTAGTGTGGTAATGAGTTAATATCTTTTTGTTGAGGTGAGCTGAATCATATATCATCTGGTTTGAAGTGGTATTTACACCGAGACAGTCAGACCGTTTGTCAATATATCGTAATTGTTGTGACATAATGACTTTGTGCTCGGTTTGCTGGACGTTGCATCATTTCATTTTGATAAAAAACGGGTTAGTTAAGTTATACAGATCATTCAATAGCAATTTCTAATTTTTTTTTATCAACAATGAGCTAACACTTGATCTTATTTTACATGGTATAAATGACAGTGGAGTGTAAGGGGTCCCGCACAACAATTCACGGGATCAAACAGGAACAAACGAGTCTTTGGCTCCCACCGACCCGTATTGGGCCAGCGTGGTGGGAAATGGTCCAAATCTCCCCATATGAACAACTACAATCGACGGCCATTGGTGCCCAGCGGTACTGGAGACCATGTTGACTGTGAAGGTCGCGGAAAGCTGTTGGATTCGAACAGCGCAGAACCGATCGATGTGGACACCTTTGGGTAAGATTTTTGTCTTATTGTGAACGTCTACCGGCTGATGATGATGATGAAATGACAGTAAAGCTTTGTATGGTGAGGTGTGCTCAACTAGAATAGTCTGGTTCTCTTATTTTGAGAGTCGGGACATTGCAATAATGTTATACAGACATATTTATAATATTAAGGTAGTAGCTAGTCAGACGAGTTCGAGAAAACCAATATCTTTAACCAAATTTCACGACGCGTGGCTTCGTGAACGAACCAGAAAAGTTTGTGGTACAAGGCAAGCGCTAAGCTACTTCGCCACGGAGACAGTAAAAAAAAAATATGAAAGTTCAAGTGTAAAAAAGCATGAATAAAAAGTCTGAGTAACTACCACATAACATTTAAATTTTAAGGCGTTCATATCTAAGAAATGCCGACCAACAGAACTGGTTCTTAATTATGTGGCAAATGTAATTATAGTGCAATTTAATTTATGATCACGTCGAGGTTGGGAGCGTAGAGTAGCAAGGGTCCTTAATGACTTAATAAATATCTCCGTTCCTAGGCAATCCACGTTACTGCAGCCTCATTTTTTCTTCGCTATATACAACAGTAGTAACATTTTCAGTTGCTTTAACGTATCAATAATAAGCTTATTATTTTTAAAAAAATAACTTGGTAAATAAGTTTTATATTTAAAATATCTGTACATGTTTTGGTTTTAAGGAAAAGTGGAAGGAGGTTTAAATGAAGTATAAATGAATAAATTGTAGATTTACTATTTGTTTTATAAGAGTTTTTGTAAGTAGTCTTTGTTACTTATTTATAAATATTAATTGTTTCAGCCGAATATATCTCTCATATGTCAAAAATATTGAAATATTAGGTTGGGGAAAAAGTTTCTTCGCATTTTTTAAGAAAATTCAAAACATATTTTAATATAGTTCATTTATATTTAAGTAAAGTATGTACGTACCATTTTGTTTGATAACTTTTTGCCATCTTGTAGGTAGGGACATGATTCCATTGCTATAGAAATTCTGGGACTTCTGATCAATATACCGCGACAAATGATTTTGGCAGTCCTCTCGTGATGTTAACCTGAAGCTGCCTAAAGAATTCTGAAGAGTCCGAAACAGGTGGAAATTTTTAGGTGCAAGGTTAGGACTATACGGCGGATGCATTAACACCTTCCAGCTAAATTCTCTTAATTTTTGCTGAATGGCTAAAGATGTGTGAGGTCTAGCGTTATCATGATGAAAAACCACACCCCTTCTGATGATTAATTCCGGCCGCTTTTTCTCAACTTCTTGCTTTAAACTCGTCAGTTGTTCGCAGTAGAGTTCAGAATCGATGGTCCTGCCTGATAGTAACAGCTCATAATGAATAATGCCCTTCCAATCCCACCACACACACAGCATCACCTTGTTGCGAGTTAACACGGGTTTCGCCTTCTGTGAAGCCTGACAGGTCTTTGACCACGACCTTTTTCGCATGTTTTTGTTGTACGTGATCCACTTTTCATCACCAGTTATCAGCTTCTTCAAAAATGGTTCGGTTTCATTACGTCGTAATAAAGAATCACAAACGAGTACACGGTTAATTATTAAGTTTCTTTCAGTGAGGGCGTGAGGTACCCAAATATCGAGTTTTTTTTGTACTCAATTCTTTTCAAATGCGCCAAAACTCTATGGTCAATTCCCAGGTCTTCAGCTACGTCGTAACTACTGATATGCCGATCTTGCTCCACTTTTTCAAAAATGGCATCCATTTTATCCGTAATAGGGCGACCAGAGCGACGAACATCTTCGACATCAAAATTTCCGAATTGAAAACGCTAAAACCAAATTTGTGCTACTCTCACAGACACTGCACTAGCTCCATAAACATTGCAAATTTTTTTCGCGGCTCGCGTTGCATTTTTACCTTTTTTGTAGTAAAATTTTATAATGTATCAAATTGCTTCATTACATTCACTCATCTTGACAGTACAAATATAACAAATGAAAATCACACATTTTCCTAATTTGAATTTGGAATTATGTTCTTTAAAATTTAAACTTCCAATGATACCAAAACCAGCCAGATACAAATAGTATAGCTAAAGAGATTTTATTACAAGTTCATACATACTATAATGCGAAGACTATTTCCCCAACCTAATATTATCTACACAACAATTTATCATATCTACTTAGAAGTACAGATATGAAATTTATCTTTTGGAAAATGATGGGTTCTTGATATTTATTTTTTCCATTTTTTTCAATTTTTTTTTCGAGAAAAAAAGTAATAAAAACACATTAAAAAAATTTTATATGAATATAACAATTGATATTATATCCTTGTCCTACGAAATTGCAGTCACATATAGTTTGTATGATTTATTCATTACTTTTTATATATTGGAATTAAGATAAAAAAAAAATCATGTTTCTAATTGCGTCGAAAGGATTTGTCGAGTTGTAAATATATAATCAGGGTGTGTAAAGTTATCTGTAATATGTCACAAGCTGCGATAGTGAAAGGACGATTTCACTCTGTGGAGTAACACGCCGCTCCTTATCTCGCTGTTTATTGTTAGCTGATAACGCGTTTAATGTCGAGCGGTTAAGGTCAGCTGTTATCACACTAAACCATTACGACATTCGTTTAGTGGACAGCATTGTTCCAAACCTATCCTGTAATTCAAGGACAACTGTTATTGATAACAACATTTATTTTTATTCCTTTATTTTGGGACGTATTCCGATATTCTGTTGGAGGTACAGTTTTCCGGGTACCAATAACCATCATAATAGAAATCCGCCGACATAACAATACTTCTATGTTTCGGATGTCAAAATGGAAAGCCGGAGTATTTTGGGCGGGCTTCCCCATCCACGACCTTATTGTCAGTTAATACCTTATGAAATCGAAGTCAAGTGTAAGTAGACTATCAATTTAAGAACCCATTGTAGATAAGATAAAAAGATTTAAACCTATTCCATGATGTAAAATCTTACTTCAGGAATGAAACAATAATGATAAAAGAAAATATGAATCACTTTTAGTGGCAGCAATTGGATTTTTCTTTTAATTAATGATAATTCTAAGAAATTGCAAAAGATTAGACAACAATAATATTTTTTGACAATTATTATCAACGTTAGAGATGGTAAACACTGTACACAATTTCACTTGTCATCTTAAGATATACGAGTAAGATATTAAGTTCATTTAGTAATTCCACTAACTACAACTCCCTTTAAACGGGAACACAGTAACGTTTACATAAGTGGCAGAAAAAGGATCTGCGCTGGAACATATGCGGATGATCCCCGGCAACAGAGACTTTTCACTAATATTGTTGTAATGCTATACAAATTTGTTTTATGCTAACTTTCCTCAAGAATGCAAGGGGGAAATGGGATAACGGAAAGAGGAAGTATCACGATGTATCAAGGCCCGTAGAGCGGCGCGAGCAATTATGCGTCGCATTACGTCGCGTCCGGTTGACGCTTTGTGCGCTTGTTAGTATAAGTATCCGCGGCATGCGACGTGGATCTAAGCACTGCGCATTTTATAACCTCATAAATAAGAATAAGGTTAATCAGACTGCTTATCTGTTTGCGAATCACCAACTAAAGTGAAGCGGATCGTGTTCAATACGTTTGCTTTTGTATGTATATTATTACATTTCATTATCAGCCGGAACACGCCCACTGCTGAGCGTAGACCTCTCTCAAGAATCTTAACACCGATCGGTTCTGCGCTGTACATTATTAACATTAATATAAAAAATAACCTGTTATTACTTTGGTATTCGTAACAGTTATAATGGTTAACAATCCAGCTGTGAATAAAAATATTTAAAAAAACGCATACTGTGTTCGTTTATTATGTACCAATAAAGGAAAGCTCTTTATAGAATTGTTCATTACCAGAGTATTTTCTAAAAAACTCACTGATAAAGCTTTTCCACTTGTTTTTAACATAAGGTAAAACTTGATTTGAATAATTACTTCAAATTTAACTGTCGAAAAAAATATTTATAGTTTATGAATTTCTTTTGGGTCAGGCCGATCATTTACCACTAAATTAACGGCTACCTCGTGTCGTTTTGTTATAAAAGAAACTGATACACATCGGTAACGACCCAAAGTAAAACGGTTGCTGCAAGATAATGAATGGCGTGATCCGCTTTAGAATCAAAATCGAATAAAAGTATGAGAAGGCCGGGAATATCAAAGCGGGAGAAATGATATAAACAGAATTATCTGGTCGTGGAAACGACTAATACCCTGCAGCAAGTTGGGTTGCTTTAAATCGGCAAATGCGGAAGCCAGAAAAGTAGGGTCGCCATGTATAACAGTCAGTTTAGTTAACAGTCAGGTCAGTTTCTGGAAGATTATTATAAAAGTAAAAATTTACGTCATTTCCTAATAAGAATACTTCGAAATTGTAATGAATAAATGTAATAACTATTTATGTCATTATGGGATAGATTTAATGTTATTATATATATATATATATTTATTATTGACTATTATTGTATAGACGGACAGACGGTCAACATGGTGCTGGAAGCATATCAGTAGGCCAGGACCGACAATCTTTAAAAAAGGGCTATGTTTACGTCCCGAGTGTGTGAACAAAGTGGTTCAGCTCCTCATTATTCATGAGAACAGCAAAGGAATGGAACAAGTTGCCGGTGTCGGCGTTACCGTCCAAATACGACGTGAATGTCTTCAATCAAAAATGCCTAGCAGTGAAATGATGATGTGATAAAAAATTATCATCATAAATATATATACTTTTATAACAATATAGTTCCAAAATTATATGTAATTATAATAGTGATTTGCATTATGTGTTAACTTATAACACCTGTTCAAATTTTCCTTGTATTATATCATATATTTAACAAGTGGTGTATTGCGTGTGACTTGGCGATATGCATAAAAAATATTCAAACATAGAAATGATAACGATGAAATGGTAAAAGTGTATAATAACTTTGTCAACTGAAATTAATATAATAGTGTGTCACCAAAGCCATAGTCAATGTAGTATAAACACCTCTGCCCCGAGGCGTCTATATCTCTGCCTGTACAAATGGTCTTACACAGTGCGTTGCAAGAACCAGTTTAACGGTCAGGAGCACGGTCCGTTAGTGCTGAATACTGAATCGTTTTTCGTTGTCCCAGCTCTCGGAGATTTTCGAATCGGTCACAAAAAAAACAATGTAACGGGTATTTATCAGCGATTTATTTAATGATCCTTTATTATTTTTAATGTCCAATCATTTAAAATCATACAGTTAAATTATGTTCAATCTTAAATAACTACTGCGTTCAATGACTGCGGTGGTTAATTGGCATGTGAATTCTTAGCATGTTAAGTATTTATATAATAATTTAAAAATGATACTTAGAATAATGAAATTATGTACAATAAGGATTAAACGATTTTTATAGTTTATATGATCTTAAACAACGATGTCTTAATCTACTAGTACAGTTTTTTAATTTGGCGAAGCGACGAGACGAGTAGGACCGTCACTAGGCGGTACGACTATGAACACCCACAACCATATACATTCAATTATATTTTGCCCGTCACCTTAAGTCTCATTACCCCAGTAATTACAGTAGCTACGCGCTCTGCAATCTGATACATAGTAATGTATACAAAGTTTAGAAAAACTACAAGGGTGTTCAATGTTACCCTATAGAACTATTCCGTTATAGAAGTATCGTGTAATAGTAATAACTGTGTTGTCTATGTCAGGTGACACTAACACGAGTTCTCGTTTGCCGATGCGATTTATGTATATGGAATAATGAGGACCAAGTAAGTAAACGAAAACCATCTGTGAAAATAAATCGATAAAACGCTGTTACAATTTGCACACTACAGTTTACAACGTAAGCATATTTAAAATAATACGAAGATTTGGACGTTCGTTTCAGGTTTAGAGCCATTTTGATATTTTTAATGTGAATTAATTATAATTCTCCGAGGTTTTATTAAATATCAGACGAATATTATTGTCTAAATTTCAATAAATAAGAATTAAACTTAGTATGGAAAAGTTTTACTTGTGTCTTCCTATCAAATGGTACGGTAGTTGTTTTAAATGTTTTTGGACATATAAAAAAATAAGGCTTTTGTAAACAGGAGATCTGTGTACTGATGGCCACAAAGCTTTCAGCGCATTTGAAAATTGACGCTAAAAAGAGTAGACGGGTACGTACGCAGACAGACATCAAAACATTGTAACATACGGAGACACCAAAAAACTTTTAGCAATAGCAGTCGGCGGTTTGAAGTGCTCTTAACAGACGAGGGAAAATGATAACTTTGCGTTATTTTTTATAACACCGTGATTATACGTCGTCTACAAGGTTCTGTACATTTTTTTTCTCTTTGATATAAAATATTATTTATCTTATATAATTTTACACGTACATAAAGAAATAGATATTGAACTTTAGCGTTTGAGAGGGTGGAGTAGTCTTCTATACTAGTAATCCTTTGTGAAATTATTATGAATAATAAACCAGGATGAGTATTCATTATTTCGTATAAATATTCTCCATGGAGTCGTAGAATACTTCTGAGTACTGCGTTTATAAGTAATCTACAATTAATAACAGTAAGAATTTATATATTACTCCAATTTTACACAGCTGCAGTTAAGTTTGAGAGAATGAGATTGACTTTCAACCATTTCAGTGAAATGGACCTGACTTGATCTTTTATATATAAAGCTTTTAGATATTAGTACGTAGTCAAATACGTCAATAGATGTTTATTTGTAATTATAAATATGGCCTGGGTAGACTAGGGAGAGTGAATTGATATGTCTGGTGAGTCATAGCAATAGTCCTCGTCTAACAAAGAGGGATCTGTTTTTATTCCTCATTGTGGACCACAAAGAGGTCCAACAATCGAGCATTCACTCTCCGTCGGAGGCATAGGGTTGCGTTTGTAAAAATGTTGGTACTTTACGCGATAGCAAAAACAAATTTGAATGAGAAATAATATATACTGTAGTTTGTACTGCACACAGAGACAATTAAGTCATTTATGTAATAAACATAACAGTGTAAAAACAGACATATATAAATTTTAAAATATATATTTATGATAATCATCAAGAGTTGCCTTCGTCAAACTGGAATTTGGCAGTCAGAATAAAAAACGATTAAATAAATAGTTATAATACTAATCTTGAAAAAATTACTAGTGATAGATTTTTTTGTTGAAAATCATCCAGGTAGGTGCGACCGGAAGAATCCATTTCTGCCGCTGAGCAGTAGTGTGCAAACATTACTGTGATCGAATCTAAAAGGTGATGTTGATTGTAAAATTACTGGGGTGAGAAGGCTTTCTTATAGGTCCAGGCGACTAACACAATGCCGTGCAACCTATATCAAACTAGCGTCATATTTGTTATAGGCGAGTGATCACTGTGTATGTACCATGTTGTATTCTGCTCGTCTGATCGCTTTGTCAAAAAAAAATTATAAATAATGATATATTTTACACAAGCACGCACAGGCATGGCAACCCTATGAGTCCTCTACATTTCTATAGGATGCGAGCAGTGGCGGGGCGTCACGTCGACGGCGTGATAAAGCTCCAGTAGATTTCCGAATGCTCTTTCAAACTGCACTGCAGCTCAAGATAGAATTTTCACAAGATATTAACACCAGTTCACTTGATTTTATATCTAAAATATATACGAACAAAACATATTTCTTTTGCAATTATTAATGATAACAAAGGTATTTTTTTATACAATTAAGCGATGAGACGAGGGGGACGTTCTCCTGATGGTAAGTGATACGCCTGCCCATGACAACGTGGCGCTAGTGAGGATGATATATACTATAACACATTGCGCTCGTCGCCTGAGACATAAGATGTTGTGTCTCGTTACACCAGTAATTACATTGGTTACAAAGCCCTTTAAACCGGAATACAGTAATGTTTGCACACTACCGTTTGGCGGCAGAAATAGGCATTGCGATGGTACCCACCTAGACCATCTTTGGCAACAGAGACCTACTAAGTATTAAAGAAGACAAATAGAACTATTAATTTGTAAGTCTCTGTTGTCGTAGACCGTCTGTCAAAATAGGTCCGTCTGTCGCCAAGCAATTGTGTGCAAACATTATCGTGTTCGGGTTTAAAGGGTGCTGAAACTAATGTAATTACTGGGGTAAAGATTCAACTACTTAGTTTCAAGTGATGAACGCAATGTGGAGCAGTATATCCATCCTAACTAGCGCCACGGCGTTATGGGCAGGCGTATCACTTACCATCACTTGAACTTCCCGCTTGTCGCGTCGCCTAATTGTATATAAATAAAAACATGTATAAAACGTTTCATAAAATCAGTCTAAAATCTTAATAACCATTTTCTAGTAAACCTTTTTTAAACTTTTTGATTTCTAACGAAAATTTGTGTGTTAATTTTTTTAATTTAATTTAATTTAATAGATAATATAATTTAATACATAATGTGTAACATTTTGATGATGATATAATAAAAAATTCTAAGAGAAAAACTGTTAAATAATGATACTGGCAAGGAAGAAGCAATTTAGTATTAATAATCAAACTGCACAATTTATCGAATTTAGTGACGGCAACAAATAACTGTGTAATAGGGGTGTAAGGGGTCAGCCCTGTAGTCTCGGGCTAGTAAAAATAAGACTAAGGTAAGCTCTGCCTGTCGTAGAAGGCGACTAAAAGGGTCTGAGAATTTCGCAGGCCTTGAGGGTGGGGGCCCTTATCGCTCAACATGCGAATCTGTGTGGGACAGCCTAGCAGGGTTAAGCGCCTCTACAGAGACGTGTTCAAAGAAAGTGTAGAGAGGCACCGGTGCGTTCTTTAAGATATCCCGGAGCCTCTCCGAATGCACTGATGCAGAGTACCGAGGGGGTTTTAGTGAGTAAAATCTCACATAACCCTGACTTCCCCCAGAAGTAGGATATCTTTCAAAGATTTCCCCCCGAAACAAAAAAAAAAGGCGTCAGGGGCCCCGCACAGCTCATGGGACCCGAGCTAACCTCACCTGCTCGTAGTGTACCCTGTTAATCAACAAACGAGGCTATGGCTCCCACCGACTCGCACTGGGTCAGCGTGGTGAGAAATGACCCAGATCTCTCCATATGAACCCCTACAAACGAAGGTCGCGGGAAGCCGCCGGAGGCGGGCAGCGCAGGACTGATCGATGTGGAGATCTTTTATGAAAAACTTATGTTCAACATGGGACGTCTATATGCTGATGATGATGATGAACAAATAACGAACATGAAATTATTTTAATCAAATTATTACATAAATATATAATTAAGGATTAATAATTACTTAATCTTTCTTTTGAAAGTTACTTCGGTTACGTAGTAAGTAGTTTTCATTAAATTATAACACAAAACCGTAATTGACTTAGGCATTGGTCCCATAGAGTTGTACACAGATATGTATTGGAGGAGTTAAGCACAAGCTTACAAACTTAAGCCGGTACCCTCGTTTGCCTTTCCGTGTAAACGAATACATTTGCGACATAGTCTAAGCACCGAAATTCAGTTTGCTGTTTTTAAGTAAAGAAAAAATATTTTCGCTTGACTTATGTAAACATTTCAATGAGAAGCTATTCATTACTATGTTGACTATAAATAATTTAGAAGTTTTGGCTTAAATGAAAATTTATATTAAATTTGCTAACATGAAAAATATGGGATTAATCAGTAAAATAATTAAAAGTGTAACAATAAATATTTATCGGAGACTTAGAAGAACACATGTCTGACATCGAACTTGACTTTCACAGCCCAAATTCCTTTTAGAATAAAAAAGTTAATTTTGGGAAACCATCACCGCCGATACGACTGAGCTGAATCGGGGGATGAAGTATACAGCTTCGAGACAAACACATGAGGATGGTGAAATAGTCCGGATTGATCTGAGTCTGCTGATCAATCCGGACTATTGTCATCCGAACCTTTTATATATTAATACACGAGTTTAAAGGATGGGTCTACTTGTGGACTACAGGAATCTATTTAGGACCCTGAATTTAAAGTGAGGCGTCCTTGGGCATACCGGAAAAGGATATGGTATAGATATAGAAAGTATGGTGGTATGGTATAGAAAGTATATAACAACTGAATTTTTTTGTACCATATTGGTAAATAGGCTTGCGGTCTGCCTAACGTTGAGAGGTCATCGCAGCCTGCAACCACCATTAACACCAGAGGTATCACTGGGAGTGTTGCCAACCCTGCAGAAACCATTTCACGCCCTTTTTGAAGAAGTTTATACTCGTATTGTAGCTTCTAGGGAAAACCTCGTCAGGTAACTCGTTCCACAATTTGAGCGTTCTCGATGAAAAACATCTCTGGAACCGGACCGTACGTGGCCACTGCTGTTCAAGGGTGTAAGGATGAATCCCCTGCCAATGGCGAGCAGTGCGAAGATGGAATGTGGCCGTGGGCATCATATCAAACAGTCAAACATATTTACTATCAATTTATTGTGACTGTAGTTTTAAAATACATTTAATTGAAAATATTGCTATTAATAGAAAATCATGAACACTTTTATAAAAAAAAATACATAAAAAAGTTGAATTAATAATGTTGCAGTTGATTTTCCTGGCATTCCCGTGAAGAGTACTTAGACCAAATGAATCACCGTACCATTTGCAAGTGAAATGAATCATTGAAAATTTCACGTGGGTGTTCGTTAACAGATATAATGAATTTATTGATTACACATATAATATATATATCGAATGGAAATTACTTACATTATATACTTATATTTACATAGATAATCGGGACATTACTACTATATAACTAGATTACATTTTTTACTGGTGGTATGTCTCTATTGCCGAAGACCGTCTAGGTAGATCCCATTACAGCTTCTATTTTTGTCACCAAACAGTAAAGTGCAAACATTACAATGTTACGGTTTCAAAATTACTGGGGAATGTAACTTAACATCTTATGTCTCAAAGCGACAAGCGCAATATAGTGCTGTATATAACATCCTAACTAGCGTCATATTGTTATGGTCGGGCAAATTACTATTAGATGAACGTCTAAAAACGTATAAAAAATTATAATTAAATGTTTATTGTCCAGAGGAAAAGCATACTTTAGTACTAATTATTAAATTTGTAATAAATAAAAAAAACAGTATGTTTTTCATTTAAAAATAATGGTTATCCAAGTCAACATAATACTGACAATATGAGTCGCACCCATTAAACAATTAACAAAATAGCAAACATATAATAGTAGAATATTGTAAAACTTCCGGCATTCAATAATCCAGTTTTTGTAAACAATCCCGGGAAAGTTTTCCATTCGTACGGAGATTAATCAAAATGGCCGGACGTTAATTGAGTGACCGTTAAGCCGCGTTGACTTTAATAGCTCGCAAGTGAAATTAACACGTTGGCATTTATTTAAGTACTTTAGTTCCCCTAAGAGAATTAAATAACCTTCATTTTTTGTCTGTATGCTATTCCATTCTTGGTTTGGAGTGGTAGATAATTTCAATACCATTATGTTGTTTCAATAGAGCTCTACATAAATGCAGCAAACACGAAGCGCTGGCGTGATTAGTTGGCGAGAGCGGGGAAGGGCGATATGGAGAAGGAGAGAGGTCTTATCTCCTCTATATTTCCTGTCATCATGAGCCGATAGACGTCCACTGCTGGACATAGGCCTCCCACAAAGACCCCCACATAGACCCCCACATCGATCGGGTAGAGATTCATATGAGGGAGGGATTTGGGCCATTTCTCACCTCGCTAGCTCAATGCAGGTTGGTGGGAGTCAAAGCCTTGTTTATTGATTAGCAGGGTGCAACACGAGCAAGTGACGTTGGCTTGCATCCCGTGAATATTTGTGCGAGAAACTTACCCCATTTTCTCCTATAAAAAAATATATATATATATATATATATATAAACTTGTTACACAGTAGTAACATGCTGTAGACGTTGTTTTTAATAGTATTTCACAAAAGATATTATCCGCAAACTCAGGTTTTAAGCGTTCGAGCTTAAAACAATAATTGCCTACTGTGAACATTATTCACATTATGAATATTGTTATTTAAATTAAAACCTTCAAATATAGACCGTTGAGCGGATAATTCGTTGGGGCATCAAAACATCATCCACTTGCGAACACGCCAACGCGTGATCATAAGTACAGAATAAATGAATACAGATATAGTGAACTTTAGTAGAAAACAAATTAAACTGTCATTGACATACTAAAAAAAAAAGTTTCAAGGTATTTCTTTTAAAGCTATGGTTGGATGTAACGTTATAGACCGTTTTAATATTATACGATTGTAAATTATTCACTTTTTATAGGATGTAAGCAATGGATCAAAATAAAAATACCTTTATTTTTGACTCGATGAAGTGACCATGACATGACCTTAGAATTTACCACATTGCGCTCTTCGGTTTGGGCGGTATGGTTATTTATAATTACATTACCTCTGTGACTACACTACATGGATACAATGTCCACCAAACCGATCCCTAACTTGTGGCGATGTGATGGTAGTTACTACATAAAGTCTCAAGCAAGGGGGATCTACGACTAGTAAATGACTGCAATATCACATTCAAAATTAATAACACATTTATACTGTGTTATCAGTCATATGTAATTATGTATGAATACTTGATACGTAATAATTTAGTTATAAACAACTTTGTTATGGTCAATTGGGACATTTGGTAAGCAATAAACTCAAATTAAGAACACTTTTGTATATTAATACGGACTATCACTTGACTACGATCCCACCTGATGGTAAGGGGTTACCTAATCTTTGTGGTAGAGCGCGTTTGCCTAGATGTAAACTATTCACTCTTCTCATAATAAAAAACTCTACTATCACATTTAACTTTAATCATTTATTTGTAACTAAAATAAATCTTTATATTGTGAAGGGAAATAATTAAGTTGGTAATAAATTTAAAATGCTATGAAGAATGTCTTAAAGTATAATTAAGAGTAATAAAAGGGCGACTTGTTACTTAATATTATGCACTGCTAGATTTCATGTAATATAATACGCCCGCAGAATAACTCCGCAAATCGCCTAAAGACCCGTCGTTCACAAAAAAACGTTCAGATTTCTTAATACACGTTTCAGGAGCCCGATGGAATGCTTACAACGACCCTGTGAATTGGACATAAATTTTCCGATAGCTTACCTTCGTAACTTCACCCCGAAAAGTGGCATAAAACAAATAAATTTTAAAGATGTCTTTCATTCAGCTTGCAACTCAATTAACTGCTAATAGTATTGAGTCTATTTTATAAATCGAGTACAAAATGTATCATCGTAATCATCGTCAGCTGATAGACGTTCATGGCTGGATATCGGCCTCTCCCAAAAATCTCCACATCGGTCGGTCCTGCGCTGCCCGCATCCAGCGGCTTCCCGCAATCGTCGTTTGTAGGGGTTCATATGTGTGGTAATTTGGGCCATTTCCCACCACGCTGGCTCAATGCGAGTTGGTGGGAGCCAGAGCCTCATTTATTGATTAGTAGGTTGCACCACGAACAGGTGAAGTTGGCTTGGGTCCGGTGAGTTGTTGTGTGGGACCCCTTACCCACTCCACCCTTTTAATTATATGCTTTTAAAAATTTTAATGCCATCAGTACAAAATAAAATGGATAGAAGATTCAAGTAATAATAAATTTAAAATATGAAAAAAATATGTATAGGAAAATACGATAAAGTCGAATGAAATATTTATAATATATATTTTTTTAAATGATTGATCGAATATATACTTTTACTATTAAACAAAACTGTACTATAGTAGAAAGAAGGTTATACAAGTAGGTTCCCAACCTCTTGGCTACAATATACTCATAACTTTTATATAGATTTCAGATTTAGATGATTCTTTGTTGTTGCAAAGCGTAAAAGGATAAGAAAATAGGAAAGATTTTGGACTTGTTAATAAGTTTTGGTATCTTCGTGTTTTTTTCGATTTCGGTATATTCTTAGGCAAAAACTTCATTACTTTAAAGGGAATGCCCATATTAATAACTGTAATAACAGTGAGCACTTGTTTGGAACACGGGGGTCCATAAATCTGATGGATACTAGTTATAGGTTCTTTGTTTACTGGTGGTGGCTCTACGCTTTAACGGTAATGTTTCTACACTACTGTTTGGCGACAGTCGGAGATATCTAGACGGTTTCCAACAACAGAGACCTACAAACTAGTAGTATTACCAGACGAACTACTTGCCTTTTTTAATACTTAGAGGTAGGTCTCTACTGCCAGAGACTGTTTAGGTAGGTACCACTGTAGCTTCTACTTAAGCCCTCCAAACAGTACTATATAAAGATCACTATGTTCCGGTTTGAAGGGTACTAGAGATTTTATATCTCAAGGAGACGGGCACAATGTGTTTCAGTGGATATTATCCTAACATCCTAACTAGCGCAGAGATATTATAAATATAAGAGTATCATTTAGTATCAGATGAACGCTCCGCTCGTGTCCTCGCTTCGTCGAATAAAAAAAAATCTATTTCACGACTTTTTTGATGGTGAGAGGTTTTCGTGAACCTGCCTGGTTAGCCACCGCAATCATTTTGTCAGCCTGCCGGTATAACAGCATTGCTTCGTCACAGTTGTCAACATATGAGTGTATTTTGGGTGAACACACTTTACCATCTATGGCTTCATTGTCATCTAAACCGTATTAGTTAATTTTAATTGAGGTTAGTTGTTAGCTCATTCTAGATAAAAAAAAAAGGGCACTTCATAGTAAATGGCGTGGCGTGATTTGTTCAAAAAACGTTTAAAAACATTCTTGCTTGTACCACTTGTCCCGAAATAGCAACATTTTTATTTCAACGTACCCTTCAATTGTTGTTTCCGAGCAGCCGCTTGAGACGTCGTTTGATGTTTCAAAGTCGTATTTCACTTTGTCTAGAATGACGAAGTGACGAGTGAGAGACTGATAATTATGGAAGCAGATCTCAATTTGGTAAAGCTCAAGTTCAGTTTTGGGAGTAAGTAAGGATATTAAGTTAATAGTTATTAATGTCAGTTTAAAACGTCCAATTTAACGGGCATCATTAATCACTAACTCATAACTTCTAATACAAGTAGAAGAAAATTTAAATCGGAAATAATACTTGTTTTTAAGTGAACTTAGTAGATAACTTAATAATCTTTCATCTGATTAGATTTTTCGCAATAATAACTAAAATCCAGATTGAAGAAACTTAATAAAAATTAGATCAAAACCGTATTTTAGATTTACAGGTTTCAGAATTTGTGAGAGATTGTAGGTAACATTAATAACAAAATTTGAAAACCCGTACTACATAAATAAAAAAGTTCTATGTAAAATTTAATACGGGTCAATCGATTTACTTTCTATATAAAATACATCACAATAAGTCTACTTTTTAACAGTAATAAATAATCCGACTAACCGTTTTAAAGCAGCAATTAAACCTATACAATCCCTCTTTTTTGATCAGCGGTCATACAAGTTATTTAGATTATAATTTATTGCAGGGGGTACATATTATATTCTATTATTCTACAACGCAACGAGAAGAAAAATGATGGTAAGTATATATAAGTATATATATAACGCCTACCCATAACAAAGTGGTGCTAGTAAGGATGATATACACTGTACCCGCGTAGTGCCCATCGCCTTGAAACATAAGATGTTCAGTCTAGTAACCCTGGTGATTTCACTAGCTACAACGGTCTTCATACCAGAACACAGTTTGCACACTACTGTTTGACGTGAGAAATAGGATCTGCGGTGGTATTCTCCAACCAATAAAATATTTACGAAAGGATTGCTGAAAGCTAGAATTGTACTGTGATTTGGCTGAACAAAAGAAGTGAGTATGGCAAAGATAAATTGTTTCTTGATAGCGGTAATCTATGCGTGCTAAAAACACCCATATTATTTGCCCATGAGGAAAATTACAATGACGTTGTTACACTTTAAAAACGGTGATGTGAACCACAGCCAGGCAGGCAATAAGCGCGTTGCAATTCGATATGGACACTGAGCGATTATCGCTTCCCAGAATGTCCAATGACTCACTGATGCACTTAGGTGGAAGCCTTTTGTATATATTTACACCGTTAAAGATTATGTTGTTCCACTGTTGAAAGTCCTAACAAATGTTTGAAGAAAACAAATTGTACCTGTTTACACAAAAATTTGTTCAACTAAATATTTCATCATGTCGTGACTTCATTCTGTTTTTATTTTACGAAGCAATGAGACAACGAGACATTCACCTGATGAGATAATAAGCCTGCCCATCGGAACGTGGCGCTTGTTGGGATGATATATACTGCACCAATTTGTGTTCGTTACCTTGGGACAGAAGACGTTAATTCTCGTTAGCTTAGTAATATCACCAGCTACAACGCCTTTCGTATCGGAACGGTTTGGCGGTAGAAATAGGCGCTACCTAGACGGTCTCTGGCAACACTGACCTACCACCAGTAAACTTTACCTTCATTGGCTTCTTTCTTCATTGTGTTTTATATGACATTCTATGGGTAAAATAAATATCTGTTAAAATTGTAGTGTTGTATTATAAATAATTTCAGGTTCAAACAATGTTCAATATTACCTTTTTAGAATATGATTAAACTTTTGCGGCTCTTGCTAAAGTTAACGTACCTGCAACAAAAGTAAACACCGGTTCAAATATAAGGATAATCTTTATGTTCATTTAATTTGACTAAAATTTCTATTCCATACAAATTCGTGTAAGTGACTGATTTGAGAGTAAACATTTTATTTTCAGATTTCAAGTCGTCAAGAAGTCAAAATCATTACAGGAAATACTAAATATAAAAAGCACTTACACCTATTTAAGCGAAAAATATGTTTTTTGTTAAAAGTTTATTTTCTATAAATATATGGAAGTCATGTACCAATGACTAATAGTTAAAATTTGCCAAATAAAGTCTTTCTTCACTTCCTGTTAACGTTTTTAAATTATTCACCAATAACTTAGTGTGTTGTTGAGTTCTATATACTGGTTAAGTCTGACCATAAATTTATTTTCCTTTTTAAAATTCTGCTTTGCTATTAGTACAATAAAGTTATAAACTAACAATTCAAGTTTCCAAGTAATATGAAAGGATTTATCGAAATGTTAGCTACATCCATTAAGCAACCGTTAACTCGTGTCGACTTTAACGGTCAGCTACTGAATTAACGCTGCAGTTAATTTTATACTACCTGTGACTTTTTAAATAACCGCATTATGTTCTGCAACTGTAAATTAAACCACAAAAGAGCTTTATTTTGAATTAATACATTTTTATCACGATCATTTGAAGAAGTTATTAAATTTGTTAAGCTAATTCATGTCAATTTACCATTTTTACTTAACGAGAGTTTTTACTTATTATATTACTTTTAAAATCTAAACAATTCTTTAACAAACACGAGAAATCTTAATGAAGTCTGCAAATGTACTGTGTTGGGAAATTGGGAAATTGGGAAAATCGAATATGTAAAATAAATACATGCACTAGCATCCTTCTCTTTTATATTTTCAATGACACATTATTAAAAAAATCTCATAAAACTCATGAGATTAGACCCCATGACACAGACATTCATACTGTGGGATCTATAGCACCCCCTAATCTAGTATACTGTTTGTAAACGTTTTAGAATTAAAATGAATAGATTATTATTATCATGCAAATTATTAGTATTTTGTATTTAATTTATTATTATATTATTTTTAATTATTAATAACAGTACTCATATTAAATTTTAACCTAAAATCGATAAGAAACAATGACTATAATGAGCCCGACAAAAGCGAACATGAAGGTGACAGTTCTGTCACTGATAATAAAGAGAAAGGAGTTATCCTTTCTTTTTATTATCAGTGAAAGCAAGATTAACAACGGCAATAAATAAAACCAACGGGAAATAGAACAAAAAGCGTCCATTCCATTCATTATACAATCCAAAAGACAACATTGCGGGCGCACTTAAACGATCATTGGCCGATTGGAAATGCCCGGCTTTCGTGGGCAATCTCCGGGAATCCCATCGGAATGCTCTCAAAAGCTTGCTGTCGCGTTTAACCAGCCGGCCGGGGTAGCATCGATCCTTACAGGTAGCTTCAACTTCCATAAAGATAGGATAATTTGAAAACAGTCCGCTATCTTTCATAAAACGTGCCGTCTATTTGTAACGGAGGCCGTTCGAAAGTGCAACCGATTTGCTTAGTTACAGATAAAGCTATTCTTGTGAATTCCACGAATGTGTTTATGTGTTTATACAAATGTCTCTGTGTTTTACGAGTCATGCCATTTGATTCGATAAAATAATTTTTCAGTGTTTCTTCGATCTTTTGAACTCATTACATCCTACAAACCCGTGCACATATAGAAATGATAACATTTTTATCAATACATCTTTTCAGCATGATAAATATTCCGAACTACGTAATTCATTCGATTTACTGGGCTTTTATAATCAGGTCATTATTAAAAGACAGTTTTTTTTTAAATTAAAGGTTTATACGATTAATTGTTAGTATTAGCAAGAGCTTGTATGAAACATTACATGATGAGGACGTTTATAAAACGTTTTTTATATGTTCCACATACATAACAAGACCGTGCTTTGTGGAACACATTACAAGAGACCTATGTCCAACAGTGGACGTCCATCGGTTGAAATGATGATGATGATACATAACGCTGAGAAGATTACGACTGTTTCATTATATGATAAATATTTTATAAATATTACATATATATACTTTTTTTTAATGGATGAATTTTTTTGTTTTTAAATACAGTATATACGATGTTTTACATGATAGACTTTTGTACATTCAACTATTTCAAGAATTAAAATTATCTCATTACCATTTAAATTAATATTCAATATCGTAAAGCGAAACAAGTATTTAAATCAGTCTATGCAAATACCAAATCATTTGGATAACATGGAGTAAACCTTGGATGTATGGTTATATATATATTTGTTCCTGATTTTGATAATACTATAAATAATCTCTATATATTTAAATAGCAAAATAATTTTACATCGTAATAATTGACGACTCTGATTTATGTCCACCTGTGGACGTCCATCGGTTGATATAAGTATGATATTTTACGTTAAATTTAACATTGTTGTAACACGTTATCATTAAAAAGTAACCAGTTACTTAAATGCGTATAGTATAAGTGACAACTTGAGTTATGGGAAGAGTAGCACATACGTTTATACAGCAAATTAAGCTTCGGAATGCATTAACAAATTATATATATATTTTTTTCAATGCAATGCATACATACTCATATTTTTTTCTATTATATTGTTATCTTATATTTCATAAAGAGTTTCTCTAGTTCGCGATTTTAAAAAGTTTAATGTTTGTGATTGTTAATGAGTGTATGTTCTCTGTAACTATTATATACAATTGATTTCGGTTTTTTATACGAATCGGTTTAAGTGTGATGTTTGTATCTTTGGCCCTTTGATTTGTTAAGTAAGGTTATTTAGATTACGCGCAACAGAATAAGGGTAAACCACTCTTTGTGTGTTATTCAAATAAATGTTATACATTCACCATGACAACATCAATTGTGTCCCGGCTGTTAGTAAATGAGAACCACGATCGACAACTTTTATCATTTAACACCATGTGAAATTGAGATCAAGAGTTAACTCATTGTAGGTCAAGGTCAAAATTACAAAAAAAGCAGAGGAACGGTATAAAATTTTTAGATTGGAAATATTTAGTATTTTATTTTTGTTCAATAATTTGTGTCGAATATCTGATAGTATGATATGAATAAGATATAAATAATTAATAAGGAAACCTAGGTTACTCTTCGCGTCTGGTTTGTATTTTTCTCACGTTTATCATATACAGATAACGATAAACGCTGTCCGTTTTTATATATATATATATATATATATATATATATATATATATATAGTACGAGTATTATTGACCTAAACCGGTATTGGCTATCACTTAACGATAAGCGATCAACGTCGTGCACCTCGCGAGTAGTTTAATAAGTAAAATTTGTAGTTAAACATATTTTTTAAACATAAATGAACAGTTTTATTATGAGCTACGGGCACGAATACGAATTTCTTGTTTCTTTCTGCCTGCTTGTGTCTTCTAAGTCTCCAAATATGAAAAACCCTAACATTTAAACGTATGACAGGTATTTAGAAAAGTATTTCTAATGTATAGCTGGTATGAATTCATTTATCCTAGGAAAAGAGAAAATAAGCACAAAAATTAAGAAAACTTTTGAGTCATGTTTAATGTTTCCAAATATTTATAAATTAATTAAAACGTAAATCTTCTTTTAATATATTAAACGAGGTTTTCAAATGTGCTATCACATATGTTAAGTATAATAAAACTAAAAATTATTTTTACTTTACACGAGTTTGAAGGCCACAGGGATTACTCTGTTAAATGGCCAATAGAAAAAATTTCCTGTTATTACCATTATTAAATGCCATTAGAAACATAATATTTTGATTATAATAATATGAAGACTTGCTTCGAATTCTTTGTGTCATTTTTCTTCTGTTTTATTTCTAGTTTCGTTAATTATTGCATCATCATAAGGTGTACTCTTCCAACCGAACTTTAGCTATAAGATTTGGAAAACTATACGAGTTTTCGGCTCTTCTTTTCGACTGATATTATTTAAGCCCGGTTCAATCCTGAATATTACTTATCTCTTTTATTTACTTATGTATTTACAGCAGGTAGACATTAACAACCCACCAACCCGTACTGGGTCAGCGTGGTGGGTTACGGCCCAATTCCCCTCAATGAACTCCAACAACGATGTGGAGATATTTGGGGGAGGCCTACGGCCAGCAGTGCAAGCCTGTCGGCTAGTAATGATGATGATGACGAGACATTAACATAAATTATAATAGAGAAATTATGCGTTATATATACCATTATCGAAACATAATATAGATAAAATTTTATGATAATTTTTCGTATCATAATAATAATATTTACATGCGCATTTTATTATGATGTAATTAGATAGTGATTAAAAATATTTAAGTAATAGAAAAATTATTATTGTAAAGACAGTTTATACACAATACAAATCTTAAATAATTAACAGTATTTTTTTTGTACAGATATACTCCATTTTCTATATGCCCAAGTAACAGTACTGAAAATGTACAAGGTATTAATAAAGGTAATTATTAAGACATTCACACCTACACGCTAGTGTTAAATTGAAAACTTATGTTGGACTTTATTTAGCCCTCTACTATATATATATATATATATATATATATATATATATATATCTCCTCTGTATATGTGCTCTTTTGTCTCCTCCTCTTCTGTATATGTGTGCTTAGAAATACTTTTTCCCTTTAAAGGGAAAGGGAAATTTAAAAAAGGATACTTAAGTATTGCATTAAATAATGATAAAATTTATTGCCATTATTTAATATACATATATTTTATATGTGTATGCGGACAACAGATGTATCATGCCACTGGCACTGCCTGCGCGAGAATAAATTAAACGCTATACAGATAGTCATTGATAATTGCTTTTGCGTTCCTTTGTTCTAACTGGTAAGGCCGTGTCAACTTGAGGATATTATATTAAAAATTATATATTTGCATGAAAATCACTGTACAGATACACCACCACTAGCATATGAGGTAATTATAAAAAAAAAACTGTTATTAAATCGTTACATCGAAATTAATTATCGATACACCAAATTACAAACATAAACAAGGTTAAGTCGTACAGTAAAGTTTGCCTTTAAAGATAACTTTCACATAATGATTATACAAATGTAAAAGGTTTAGAAAGTATACAAAGAATAATTTCCTGTTAGATAATACTATGAATAAATACAAAATGAAACTAAAAGTTTGTAAATGTAGATTTTATAAATAATACTAACTATATCGGTTTGCGATAGACCGTTTCATACTGTTTCACTTTCATATTACTTAAAGCGTTTTAAATGCTTTAAGTAGTATAGAAGTTTTCAATCGAAATGTATAATGAATATAAGGGCCTTAATAAATGTAATACTTAAATTATTGTAATAAGCGGTTAATAGATCTATTAACGCAATATTTCATCAGATGTCGGAATGAGTATTGAGTGAACGAGTGGCAGTAGGATCGCTGCTATTTTTGGATATGTAAGAAACAATGCAAACACGAATGTACTTATTTGAAATGAATCGGCGGCCGACGTCGACAGTGCGTCACTGTGACCGTGAACGTTTGGTAGAACATTCAATGCTCCAGTGGAAATAGAAATCGATTTAGTTAAGTTCAGGTCACGTTAAACCGTTTCTTGCTCGAATATATACACCTTTTTTTTATTTAAATAGATAACCGCTTCACATATTGTTAGTAATAAATACACAGCGTAATTTTACTTTATCTCCGGGCTTTCCAGAGAGTCGAGGATATATATGTACCACGATAAGTATGGGTTTGTATTTATCTCAAATCCATTACAGATATTGTTGTCAGGTGTTGATATCCTCACGATGTTTTTCTTTAACGCTTCATACTCTATTTCAATGGGTATCGAACCCGCGAATTCTCAAGTAACAGCGCGTATGGTTGCACTAAACTAAGCCATCAACGCACCATATATTATTATTATTTTCTCGTTTTTTTGTAAAATACGTTAAAAAAAAGGTTATTCACAACAATGGTAGAGGTTTTTTTCGTATGGTAATGACATCCGGCCGGCCTTTTCGTAAATAACAGCTGCAACTTGTATCCTGTGCCGGTCGCATTATACAAAGAACACTGTAAAAACCGCGCGGTTAAAATTATTATACATATATGTATAAATACATATTGTTAACTTAAAATTACGTTTGTTGATTTTAAGGTATATAAATAAAATATTATTCTCCTTATTATTATTTATAGTAACTATTTATAATATTAATTGGGTGTATTGTGAAATAACATAAACTGTCAAGATTTAATTACAAACTTAAATATTAGATATAATTTGGTTCTAATTTTTGGAATTTCAATATTTACTTATTATAAGTATTTAATTCTCAAAGTTACTGCGAAAACCATATAATTATTATTTTCTGTTAAGATTGTCCGTAAATGAGTATAACATAAGTAGAATTTTAAAATAACCCATGCGCAGTGGCTAAGCGTTTATTCTATGATAATTCTGGAGTTCCCTAGCGTGATTCCGGAACTTGATGTGGAGTTTTGTTTGTGGTAGAGTTGTTTTTTTTTTGATACTTGACTGGTTATCTCCTTACCTTATATTGTAAACCTGTCATCGCAACAGCATTGCTGTATGTCGGCTATCAACACATGTAAGCCAGAGCAATCTAGTACGCTCCACACCACGGTCTTATTGTCAGTTAACACCATGTTAAATTAAAGTCAAGTAATAATATATTGTAGATAAAAAAAATGTATTGCAAGTAAGTAACTTACTGGAGATTTAAAGTACAACGTATCGTCGTAGATAATGGATGATGTTGCTAATACAAAAATTATTTAATGATATTTAATTAACATTCCCGCACGGTGTAAGGGTTCCCGCAGAACAACTCACGGGATCTAAGCCAACGTCACCTGCTCGTGATGCACCCTGCTAATGAACAAACGAGGCTCCGGTTCCCACCAACCTGCATTGGGCTAGCGTGGTGGAAAATGACACATATTCCATATATGAATGAATCCATACCTAATCATGTGGGAATCTTTGGAGGAATCCTATGTCAAGCAGTGGACATCTGTTGGTTGATGATGATGATGATGTTGATGAATTAATTGTTATATTAAATTAATAAGAATCATATAAAAGCATTAAGAGCAAGTAATATTATTAATTTCATAGGTTAAATATTCACGTAACGCCAATGAAGTAACTACGAAATTAACCTACTTTTTATTATCTATGTGCGCAGACGTGCGCTTAATCTATCGACCATAAAAATCCTCTTACATCACCTCCGGTGAGCACAGTCATCTGTGTGGACTACTGTCTCAAGGACTATTTAAAATTACTGAGATTGCCCGCTCGTAAATCTTATCATCGTTTCTTATAGAATATTCACTGCATACCGCAAATACTAAAAGTTTTAAAGGACGGTTTTTTTTTTCGGTGATACGATATAAATGTTCTAACGTTATACGTTTTTAGCTATTACGCATCTGTTAGAATATTTATATCGTATAATTAACCTAATAAATCTAATGAACGTTTGTAAGTAATTGTGCAACAAGGATTTAGATGTACAAAAATGAAATGATCTTGACTAGAAAAAAAGGTTTTTTTTTTTCACATAAAGTTTTTGGTTATCTGACAAAGAAACGAGACAAGTGAGACGCTCATCTGATGGTAAGTGATATCTACCCATAAAAACCTATCGCTAGTTAGAATGATACTACAAAGTAATTACCGCTTTGAAACATAGGATGTTAAGTTTTGTTACCCGTAATTTCTAAATGTAAATGTCTAATAAAAGCCTACAATTTTCGCTAAGTCAACAATAAGTTTTGAAATTGTATAGGGTGTTTAAAGCGTAGGACTGATTGTTGTGGAGATCTTTGACAGAGCAGACTCATATGACAAGCCGACGATTTTAAACGGCTGATGATAATCGTCCTCTTAACGTATTGATACTATGATTATTAAAATATTTCTTTTCAAAAATAAGCTTGGAGTAATTATATTTTTAATAGTGTAATCGATGAAAATTTTTAAAGGTTTTAAACGTGTATTACGGTTATATATATAGTATAAGCTAAAAACAGGATGCGTGCCTTATCGCTGTCGGTGACTCCACGTCGCTACTGTTTGTCGTGTCAGAAGCTTCAGGTATATCGTTTGAATTTCATGCACGACCTTTAAAAATGACGGTTGTGTTATCTTTAATTCGACTGGTGGTAGCTCTGGGATGCCGGAGATCATCTAGCTACTTATCATCGAGGCGTTTTCTAAACAGTAGAGTTTTAAAATTAGTGTGAAGATCTAATGAAGTTACATTATACCTGTGACTCAGCGACAAGCACAATGTGAATATCATCGTAATTAGCAGCAGGCCAGGCGTTTAAATAAAATTTAAAAAATGGACAGTAACTTCTCAACAAAATAATTTTGAATTCTGTATTGGTCGCAAGCCCTTACTTACAATCCAATAAAGAAGCTTTATGCATAGTTGATGCCAAATCTCTATGACCCTAACGCAGACGAAAATATATAGAAAAACTTGAGGACGGAAAAAGTTATTTATGGGAATATGGTGATGACTTACGAACGACTGATGACTTATGAAATAATTAAAACTGTAGCTAAAAAAGATTAAGATGATATGAAAATTTCATTGCAATCCATAAACACTCTTGTATAATCTGATTATTTCCGGTCGCGCTGATAATCGATAGGAGGCTTATGTTCAGCGGTGGACAACAATAGACTGAAATGATAATGCTGAGATTATCACCCTGGTGGAAAACTCATAATGCTAATGAGAGTGCGATCATGGTAACATTGTATTAATTGAGGAGTACTAGGATAATAGACAACAATTTTAGAGGTGGTTTTACTGGTTTTAGATCTACGGTATCGGGTAACGTCTAGGTAGGTACCATAGCAGTGCTTACTTTTGCTGCCAAATAGTAGTTAATAAGCAAACATTATGTTCCGGTTTAAAACGCGTGGTAGCTAATGAAATTACTGAAGTAACCAAACTTAACATCTCAAAGCGACGAGCGCTATGTGGTAGTGTTGTGTATATCACCAAAACTAGAGCCACGTTGTTACAGGCAGGCGTATTACTTAAATCCGAGTGACCGTCCCCCGTGTCTTGTCGTTTCGTCTATAAAAAATCTCAACGAGGTTGAAAGAGAAAGTTTGTCAAACATCAAAACAAGCTTTATTTTGAAAGTTTCATAAACTATGTACGTTTATTCCTGCTAAGTTATAAAGTAGCTCGGATTCAATCCATTTGGAGTGATAAATACTACTTCAAGGTAGCGTTGTACTTCAGCAGCGCTACGGGAAACTGTGATAAAATTTTCAGTGCGCTTTGCATCAAAAGTCTTGTGTGAATAAATTCACTGCCGACTTTTTATTTTACAATCACGTTTCGTCAGTTACAATTGATTGGGGGTTTGTTTGTTTATTTTATATTTTCGAATCACTCCTGGTAAAAGGATATTTTAACCTATACCAATTATTATACCGCATGGTGCACGGTTTTTACAGTTAAGTTAGAAAATATTGATTGTTATGCGTGTTATAAATAATCATGAGACATAAATATATCTCTATAAATAAAAATATTTCTCCTTTTGTTAAATAGGTCGTAAAGATTAATTTAGATAAACCGACAAATAATCATCTGTGCTAGAAGTTAATGCGCTTTTAATATTGTATCATGTATAGATAGGTAACTAATTTTATTTTTGTTTGTTATTACTTGTTGATAAATTTTAAAAATGTAAAATCACGTAAATATTAAATTACTGAAAATAAAGCACATACTTTTAATTTCAAGCATTTTTAATTAACTTTCGATTGTTAAGTTCTGGTAAGAGGCCAATATCTCAGAATCTGATATTATTTATGACATTGTTTAACGGAAGTGATTGCAATCTGAAGCTTTCTCCGTCTTAAGCCTGCGGCTGTTGCGGCGTCGGACTTGTTACTAGCTTTTCGCACATTTGTAAATACTTACTGTTGAAAACAAATAGTAAAATATTTACTTTGTTAAACATGATTATAGCAATGAGCCGGGAAATGAATGCTAGATTTTACATTTATGTAAGCTATATTATTTTCTGCAGATTAAACAGCAACTCCAATCAAAAGTATAGTATCTTAGAATTAACGGCAAGACATCGATAAAAATGAAACTATTCCACAAAATGTAGTATGCACCAAACCATAAATCTATGACTTTGAAAATACTCTGTTACTGGTAAAATACGCAAGTATTAACCTGTAATGATGAATGTTATAAAGTTATGATAGTGTATTAAATAATCAGATATTATTGTAATTTTTTTAAATGATATAAAGTTTTAACTAATTTACACACTAATAATAGATAACTAAATAAACAAAACGCGTTAGGACAACGGCCTAATAATCAGCTCACAGAAAATTTTCTATAATTTTTTTTATCAAATGGTATGTTTTTTTTTTAAAAATATATATAATATATACTTGATTACGGTGAAAGTACAATCACATTAACTACTATTGTAATTTTTACAAGAACTGTTAAATTGCTATGCGTTTGAGTTATAGAGAAAAGTTTACCGATTCGCTATTTCGTTGCCCAGTATATTTATGCGGTCTATTTGTCTTAGAGTTAAACCCTTAACTGTTTCTAGAAATTTCGTATCTCGACTTTAAATTAGTTTCAAATGTGTTAAGGTTTTTTATAGAGGACATAAGTTCGTATTTAACTAGAGAAATTATAATATAAAGTTTTATATTCGACATCAAAAGATGTATCATGTATAAAAGGTATATGCTCACAGGAATAACTCTCCTGTGAGCTTCCTTACTTCTTTTTCAAGTATTATGACAGTTATAGAATACGTATTTTTTAAGAGTTTAATGCAAAGTTATATTTTTAAGTTCTTAATAAAATAACCACATTGGCATGAAAAGTCATCAATAACTTTTATATGAAACTAAAGCTTTTATTTCTCCTGCAAAAAAATGGTGTATAAACTTCAGCGTTTTTGGTGTTTGTGTAATCTAAAAGATATTAGCAAAAGCCTTGATATTACCATAATAATAAAACAGTCAGATATACAAGAAAATAATATAATGCTAATAAATTATTATGTTAACCTTAGAAATATGCCATAATAAACCAACCAAGAACATGGAAAAAGATGACCGGATGGAGTAGCGACAGGTCGCTATTGCGGTGTTACGTCAAACAGCCCATGGTCTGTATCTATTAAGACGTCCACAGATAAAGGATGATTGATCATCTCGTGATGTTATAAAGTATCCCTAAAAAGGTTAAGAGCATTATTATATCAGTCCCTTCACGTGAGTGTATATATCTCAGTGTACATGACGACTGATTTAGTTATATGGAAACTCAAACAATTTACTTGTTAGGGCTCAATCGAGTACTGTCTCTTCTAACGTCTTAAATAGGACGAGACAATCAGGGTGTTCCTTCTTGCTTTACTACAATGATCAACGTTGATCAAGTGGGATGTTAATTTTATTTAGACTGTTATCAAAGAGTGCTGTATCTTTTGAACCGCCAAAATTAAAAAAAAAAACCTGTATTAACAACCTATTGACATATTTGTTAATGTAATTGTCTCTTTCCTAAAAGAAGTTATTGACGTGGGTAAAAATTTTTGTATTTTGTTACTCTGTGCGTCGAACTTCAGTTTGAATAAGGTACTTCGTGATGATGATGACGTTCGTGTCCTATTATCACTGCGTTAGAGGTGATTATGTATAGCGCTGAAGTTATATGAACAATAACAGTTTGCTCATGTACACATAGACAAGTTATCATCATCATCAGCCAGTAAACGCTTATTGCTGGGCATAAAAGCCTTTCCCAAGGTTCTCCTATACGTCATGCGTAGTCCGCACCCGTCGGCAGAGATTTATAGAACTAAGAGACAATTAGCTATCTTAGTTCACAAAAAGAATATATAAAGAAACGTTAACAAATATTTTGTAACGGAATTGTTTATTGATTGTTGATTGTTTATTTACCTAAATAAAGTATTAACTAAGTTGATAATTGCTTATTTACGCTGTGTCGGGGGATGCTGCGTGTCGGGCCCGACCGAAGTTCTCTGTAAGGCTAATCTTAATTAAAATGACATAACTCGAACGCCTTTTGTGTAATTTTATTTAGGGTTGCGAGGCGATTAAATTGTTGTTCATCCTTTATTAGCAGCATTTTCTGCGGTTTTCCTACTTCGCATTCCTGCAACTATCAGTACAGCATTCTTATACATATATTAACTTGAGGGTAGTTCATTCGTCGCTTCATATTTTAAGATGAATTTGTTTTGTGGCGTCTAAAAATGTTTAGGATTTGTTCAGATTTCAATTGACAGTGCATCAATGAATAAAATATAATAATGCTTTGTTTAACAATATTTGTGATAGGACACAAAATTCTTAACGATTTTCGACTTGATAAAAAAGTTTGGTGTTTCTTTTATAGACTGTGCCTCTAAAATCAACATCCCATAAAAAGATTGAATTCGATTTTTATTATCTGGAGTTGATAAATTTAAGTTTAAATATTTGTAAAGCAATAGAAAACATGTATATATATGTACCGGGTTATGACAAAATATAAATGATAAGCTTATTCATACTTAGTATATAGAGTATATAGAGTATAATAGATACTTAATATATAGAGTAATTGACATGCGTATTTAGATTTAAATTTATAATGATAATCCATAATCAGTTACAATATTGCCTCGTTTTTGCAATGAGTTACTCCGCTCAAGATTTTTCCTCGACGTACCGACACTCCATTCTCGAGAAGGCGGAAACGCGAAATTGGCCAACCGAATGGCCACTAAGTTTATAAAGTTACCGAGAAGTTCTCATTTTAAAATGATGCTCGAGGTTTTAAGCTATATTAAGATTTAATATTTAATAAGTTTAAATAAATTAACCTGTTTACAGTTGAGATCTAATTACTGACTATTTTAATATTGATGACTGTCATAGTACTAGATATAGAAAGAGACATTTAAATTGTCGTACCAGCAGACAATTCGACAAAAAATGAGCTTTTCTTGTAACATCTGGTTCCAGTAATTGAGTTGACATATCTTCGTCCTAATATCTTGGTAGGAGAAACCACACGGGATTGACCAGACGAAAATATTGTTCTATTAAATTACAACTAGAAACTAAAATCTGCGTGATCATAATCAAGAGAGTGTGATGTTCAAGTTTTCGAAAATTAAAAGCAAATAAAAGGTTACATCCATTAGTTGAGGAATAGAAAGCTGCCAAACTTATGCATACAATGCTTCTTGATATCGTTCTATTGTTACGAAAAATCAGCGTGCTATCAACATCCGATGTAATACCGCAAGTATCCTCTCGCTGCCAAAGTGATGATATCATATCGTTTAATTTTATATTAAGAGAAGTCGACTTTCTAAATTATACACATTAATTACACCGAGATTTCCGGTACAAAATATTTATGTATAAGAAATAGTTTTAAACATATGATTTTTCTTTTTATTCTATGTATCATTAGAAGTGAGTATCGAGTATCTAATAATAATTCAGTTAATTCTTTCGTGAAAACGTTAGTTTTTAAGTTATCTACGTAGACCAGAGTATTATGTGATGTTTAAATGTATATATCGAAATACTTAAAACCATTTTTAAGTGTTTATGAATATGTTTTAGTTGATATCATACGATATACGATGAGTGCATGGATGCATATAATAAAGTCAAACGTTATAAAAGTATTTAAAATATTCTTATTATGAAAGTATTAAAGTATTTTTCAAGATAGAACGTACAAATATTTCAGCACTACATAGTTTTATTTGACAATCATAACAAAGATAAATACGCCTGTAATAACTTCTTTTGTTGTCATCGGTTAAAAAAAGCGCGATAAAAAATGGTTGTAGTGAATACTTGCATACCGTTATTACCCATAGATATAGATAAAAGATTCAGATGCAGTTATGTTTAATAACAAATATTTATTTAGTAAGAAATCCTATTCATTATTCATTCAATTATGTAAAATTGCTGAAAAATAAATGTTTGCCAAATAAAAAGTTCTCAAATTAACAAAGGAAACAATCTTGTGAGAATTATCTTAATTTAAGAGATTTTAGAGTTAAACGTACCGAACAGGAGCACAAAGCAAATAAAAAGCTTATTACAGTGGTATCTTAATTTTTAAACAAGAAAAATATCTATTGTTGGCTCTCGAAAACGACCACAGCGGGCCTCCACAGGTTTTAATTATACCGAGAAAGCTAAATTAAAAAGCATCCGGCCGTAACGATCGCTCTACTAAAGGGAGCTTTATTCCCTTGTGCTCGTTTTAACTAACGTTTGTTTGTTTGTTGCGATCATTTTTTTTTTATTTATCTACCGCTCGAGTCTGTTCATAAATGCAATAATTCAATAAGTATTTAATTAACTAATATTTTGTTAATGATCTGTAATGAAATATATTTAAATAACATAATAAGTTATGGTAGGTTTCTGTTGCCGGAGACCTTCTAAGTATGTACCACCCTATTTCTATAGTAAGTACGCAAACATTAATGTGTTCCGATTTAAAGGGCGCTGTAGCTAGTGAAATTACTATGGTAACGAAATTAAACATCTTATGTCTCAAGGCAACGATTACAATGTGGTGTAGTGTATCTCATCCTAACTGCTGAACGTCGCTCTCGACTTCACGCTTCGTTAAATATAAAAAAAAAGGTAATGACATGTCTAAACGTTTCGCAAGTTATTCACGGAAAAAAATATCTGTATACAGTAGCTAAATACTTATTAATGATCGTTTGATACATAACTAAGAGGTGCTTACAGAAAATTGATAAAATGTTTCTCTTACAGTGTCGAAGGCGGATTTAGTTACTGACAGCGCAACAGCGATATAATATGACTACCATTTAATTACTATGCAATTTATAAAATAATTACGACCTCAAAAATGTGTACTTCATTAAAACCGCAATAGACTATGTTCACTAATAGAGGAAATATAACCAAATACTTTCAGACATTTCCTTTTTCCTGACGGTTCATAAAAGCTGACAAATACTGTATTTGAGTTATGAACAAAAGTTCGAAGCGCTCGTCCCGGTGCCTCATAATATTTATGCGGTAATTTGTCTACGACCTTTAAACCTTATCCTTGAAAATTTTAATCAAATTTATTATATTTATAACACAGCGATTTTTGTTTATTGTACCTGCGGACCGATTGAGTTTTCTAAATACGATCACCAAATTTCAGTTTAAAGAGCGCACTTCAAGTGTCTTTAAGTAAATAAAGGAATTCGATATATAAATAAAATGGCTCTGAACAAAAAATTTATGAAGTGATGTTATTGAAAACGTCGAGCCATTGTATCACGACAGGGTACAATAGATAAGATAGCAGTTATCAGCAGCTAAACGGCGTACTCTGTCGCCCATCGTTAAACGATAGGAACGGATGTGTCACATACTCGTTTAACTTATTGGATTGTTCTTAAGTTAAAGATAAAGACATCTTTTAGTAGCTTAAAAAGCTTTATCAGCACATATTTTCGATACAGGTTTTTTTAAGGGGTGACTTAACTGTTAAATAATACCCCCCAGCGGGTTTCCGCCTTGTCGTGGCGGGGGCTTAGTAACCGTGGACCGACACATGGTGAAGCGAAGAGGAATTCACCCGGTCGGTCTGCGGCGAAGGGCCGGCCGAAGTGGCCGCTCCAGGTTCGAGCACCGGTTGGATAACTGGATCTCACCGAAGCGGCCGGGGGTTGCAAGGCGCGGTTTTATGCTGCTCTTTACGGTCAGGCTGCAGGGGCGGTTTCATACTGCCCCTTGCAGCCGTAGTGGAGTCCCGGAGGAAGTATCCTCTGCGACTAACCGGTGTCGCACCGGCAATGCGTCGGCGGTGGGGCCGCGGGGGAAGAGGAGTGTCGGTGTTGCGATGCGCCGTTTTCTCTATCCTCCGCGGCCGTTAACGGGTAGCGGGGGGCCCCAACATCGCCGCAGGGAGCCGGGAGAGGTTTTCTCCCGTAGGTCTCATGGCCTCTGGGCGACGGGTTCGGGGAAACCCGTCGCCCTCGCGACTGCAGGAGGCCGAGGAGGGGGCGCGCTGCATGTTCCGGCGCGCCCTGGAAAGGTAGGGTTCATCCCTCCCTCCCGAGGTCGAGCTGCGATAGCGGCCAGCGCCGGCAGAGTCGCGGTTGCGAGCGAAAGTGTTCCCGTGACTCTGCCATCAGGCGATGAGGCGGAACATCGTGGGAGTTTTAATCGGTGCATAGTCATTTCCCCCACGTAAAACAAAAAAAAACTGTTTAATAGTAAACAGATATACAGGTTTTCGTGACAAAATTATATTTTGCGTACCGTTAGAGTGATATGAAAAATCCTTACTGATCTTAATTAACAATGAAAAATAATTTAATGTTTACTGAATATATTCGCTGAATATATACTCAATGCGCGAAGTAGTAGAATACGTATAAAAAATTGAAATAAATTCTATTAATGTTAGTTGAAGTCGATTATTAAAAGTATCGAGAAAACGAAAAAGTTATTTTAGCGAACAAATTTCGGCAGAACTCCAACAAACTTTGATGTGACTCTCCGAGTCGGGCTTCGAACTTATCGAAGTGATTTGGCAAACTCGCGAACGAACTCTTTATACATGTTTTACGTGCATATATTAAGGTATCAGTGGCTAGTTTAGATGTGGATTATCACTCAAAAGATTTATAAACGTTTGCACTAAATTTTTATGATTCCCAAAAATATCAAACACGAGATGGATTATTGAGATTTTTTTTTAATTGGATAAATTTAAATACTTTTACTGGTGGTAGGTCTCTATTGCCGGAGACGTCTAGTGACGTCTGTGAATACGAAAGCTTTGATACACCATTGCATGGTAATTTCACTTATTATCTACAGCTGAGTAAATATATGTTGTTAACGCACCGACACATATCGTTATAAATATTACCAGCGACATATGGAGCAGAGGGTAGAGGTCTTAGTTTTACAATTAATTATTTTCTTTCCCGGCCAAGTGGTGAAATTTATCATTTTTATGCAGTTACAGTTAAAAAGTACTTAAGGTACAATCTGCTCTGTACTGTTCGGGAATAGATTATTTTAACAAACCAACGACTGTCATTAACTGTACGCTCTACTTACGTTTTCTATGCCCTTCTCTGTTACATGGACGAGTACATGGATTAAAGTGGGTTCTCATTTACCCAAAGAAATGTAATTGTTCTCAACTATTCTCTATTTTTCATAATTTATTTTCAGTTGTTATATGGTAGTCACAAATTTATCAAAATAACCATATTCAGTTTTCATAAAAACATTAATTCAATGAAACCAGTCAATGATATTAGTTAGCCTGTGTCTAAAAACTAAATATTACGTACAGCCGATACATAAGAAAAACACCATTTTTCTTTTCTTTTCATTATGTTACTTAGGCAATTAATTAAAATTTTTGCTATGTTGCTCGAATATTTTCTTAAAAATTCGCCACTGTAGAAATGATTACATATAACTGAAATTAAAATGTGCTATTATTAGAAGTTGTCCTTCGTTATACTCTATGTGAAAGTTAATCGTAACCATGCAATTAAATCAGATAACGGAATGAAAAACCTCAGAGATTTAACATCAATCTATACAGATTTCGTTTTCAAATAGAATAATTAGATTAAGATGTAAAAAGGCGCAAAAACAACGCGGGAACATTTACAACAGTGCCGGCTTACAAAAAGCCGTTCACCCGTAGTCGGGTCGAAGTGTAATGGTCCGGGGAAAGAGTGTCGTCCGTATTTTGTTGTATAGAGTTTACGCTTGCTCTCTCCAAATAAATTACTACCCAGATTGACCCAGAAAATTACCACCCCCGTCTAACTCCGTGACTTCTTACTGAAGTGTTTGGTGATATTCAATAACGTCCACGTGATACTATAACAAAGATTTCCTTATAGCAATACTTACTACTCAGGGAAACTAAGTATATCAAATATTACCTAAAAGTTTGTAGAATAGTAAACAAAAAAATAAGGATCAGTAATGATAGATAGAAAAACTAGTTGTGTATGTAACGATACCTAAAATGGAGTTCAATATATGGTACATAAAGGGAACAATGTGTTTATATAAGAAGTGAGGTAATAGAAATTAGAACTAATGGAAATTCGAACAAATGTGAATAGTGTTAATCAGCAATAAATACATTAAATAAGAAAAATAAAGCCCTGGATAATAAAAGAGAGGAGTCGAAAAAGAAACTTCAAGAAATTAGTACTTTTATTATAAGATCAACATGAAATAATACAAGCTGTTATTAAAAACACGAGCTAATGAACATTTAAACCACAAACGGTTTCACAGAGCGCAAAATGATAAAAAAAAATTGTGCCAAACTACTGAGAGCCATGACCGGACTGGCCTCAGACAACTCAGTGTCATTGTCGGCTATTCGTTAAAATCTACCTACGCAGAAGTAAACATTACAAAGCAGAATCTAAAACTATCTCACAGTAAAACTAAAACATAATAAACTCTATCTATGCCAACAATTATAGAGTTAAAAAATAGCTATAGACCATAAAAAAAAACACGATTTTACTAGCTTATTACTATTTAACAGTAATTATTGCAGTGTACTATTCAATTAACGCTTCTCAAATAAGGTATGATAGCATGTTTCAGTAAAAGTTCACTGGTAATTATCTCGGATGTTTGCAACAGTTCACGAACACAATTAACATAGTTAAATCGTCTACGAATTTACAATTCACTTTGAATACTGTCCGAGTCGCAAAATTTGCTACATGTAAAATTTTTTAGTTTAACTTTTAACCCGTTACATAGTTACTAATTAACTATAGTACATGTTGAATGAGAGTTACCTATAAAATAGAAGGAGAGAATATTAAAAAAAATTCGCTTAATAATAATTCCCGTAATTTGATTAAGATAGGGCACACTGAGTACTAAAAATAAAGAATAATTAAAAAAAAAAATATGTCTATTATATTATATCTGGGATATTAAACAAAACTTGTTCCGTCTATTGCTAGTATCTCTGTTGTATAAATTTTGCGATATATGGTTGTATGTAATTAATTTATCTATTAATAAATTTAAATGTCTTGTAAAACGAATCTTATGCAAATAAATGCATATTTTTGATTAGGCGATTATTTGTTGGACTTTTGGAACTGAACGGATCTCCTTATTTTTAGTACTTCATAGAGGAGGAAGAGTTGGTAAACTGATAAAAATTTAATAAGGAATCTTTGAGTTTTAGTTAAAGATTTATTCACAATATATAAGAGATGCAGGTAACTACACGATACATAGATGTATATATTTGTTCATAACCGATTGGTAACTGAGAGTTTAGTGAACGAATGAAATATATGAATAATGCATGAGGTTCGTCGTTCCCTTTGACAACGACACCGACTAATATTGTTACGACACTAGTGTAACGAATTCATAGTTTCCCGGTTTACAAACGTTACAAGATTAATATATCCAATCTTGCCTATTTAATAAACTAGCTTAGGTATAATATCATTGCCTCGATAAGACACAGGAAATTGTTTGTGTTATTCATAACGAGTCTACACCGTCGGATGTAGACATTACAAGGTTTTCAAACAGATCGTTAAAGTTCATTACCTGTTCAATGTTTTGTTTTGATTTACTAGCGAAATGTTTATATTGTAGTGTTAAGGTTTAAACTTATAAATAATATAATAACTGCATCGGTAGTGCATGTGATTTTCTATCTGTTATAGTTTGGATAGTAAAATTTAATTTATAGTACCCGTCTGATTAGTTACCATCCTCATATTATAAATCTGTCGCCACGACAGCATCGCTGTATCACGGCTATCGACATATGGGAACAAGAGTATTTTGGGCGAGCGAGTTTTTCCATCCACGCCCTTAATGTCATTCACCATCGGATGATATTGAGGACAAATATTAGCCCATTAGTGGATAAAAAAAATCTTCATATTATCGATAATATGCGAAAATATATTCCGGTCTTTTCCCCCATCAAAGATTTTGAAGAGCATTTATAAAACTTGCCAAACGTAATAGGTAAATATTTAGCTTACAGAGATGCTTACATTACAGTTCTGAAAGACATAAAACTCGGGCGCAAATAATGATATAAGGGGAACACGGCAGGTCTTTGCAGCGTTACGTCATTCAGACACACAGTCAAAACAAAACGTAATTCCCTTGAATACACTGTAAAAGCAGTCTAGTTTTTTTATTGAATCTAAAAATGTGTATAACATCGAGTCATACTCTCGAGACCACGGGTTTTACTTTCGAGATGATTTTTTTTTTGATGAATAGAGTTATCAATACATATAGAAGAATATCCAGATTCAATGACTCATCATATGATCTTCGAAACTATTAGACGTAAAGACTTAGAATTTGGTAGAGATATTGCTTCTGCCATTTAGAAGTCAGCTAAGAATGAATTTTACAAAATTCCTTTGATGGTGGGAGCACTCATTGTCCACTTAACGGGCCCGGGATGAACGATAAGTACGAGAAGGTCTAGTTCTTTTCGTAACACAAAGCGAGAGAGTCGAGGAGCGCTACAGCCCTCTTTGGGTACCTCAACCCTCTGACAAGTCGGTGCGGAGTTCCCCTGCTTGGGGAAAAGTTCGGAAGAAGTCCAAATTCTCACCACGGTTGCCTATTCAGCCTTATACACCGACGGCAGCCGCATCGACGACAAGGTGGGTGCGGCATTCTGTGTCATGCGGAACGCCGCAGAAGTAATGAATAAGAAGCTTAAGTTGGGTAAATTCTGCACTGTATACCAGGGAAAGCTGTTGGCTTTAGTGGAAGCAACAGGTGATACATGGCTAGCGAGCCGCTCCAGTCGTGTGCTGTGTTGAGCGACTCACGATCCGCTCTTGAAACGGTTGCAACTCCTGACACCCTCCATCCCTCAGCGTTAAGAGTGAAAGAGAACATTAAAAAGCAAGAGAGAAATGGATGTATGGAAGATTATATTGGGTGAGAGCACACACGGGAACGGAGGGTAACAAAAGAGCTGACCAGCTGGCCAAGGATGAGGCCCTCCAAGAGAAGACCGGCATATGAGTGGTGTCTTGTTTCGTTCGGTAAGCTGCAGCTAACGCTGAGAACGATTGACAAATGGAACAGACGGTATGTGGAAGGTACGACGGCTGCGACAACGCGGATCTTTTCCCGAACGTTGCATCGGCGTATCGATCACTCCGCCATGTGGAGTTGGACACGGTATTTGTCCAGATGTTCATGGGGCACGGAAGATTCTCGAAGTACCTTCAAAGGTTTAAACTTAAGGCGAGTCCCTCGTGCCTTTGTGACCCACCGGAAGACCAGACTGTGGTGCACGTGATCGTGAGCTATACCTTATACGGAAACACCGCGGCATTGGTCTAGTTCGGGGTCCCGGTCTGCCTGAGGCGGACGATCGGGACGTACCTTTCGAACCGGTTCGTGAGGTACCCGACGCGATATGAGTTGTGTTGGCACGGCGTGTCGTGCATCGTTCCGCAGGGTTCGGTCCTCGGGCCGCTCCTGTGTAACGTCGGTTACAACTCGGTGCTGTGCGGAGCCAACCTTGGAGGAGTCGACGTGACTTGTTACGCCGACGACACCCTGGTGACGGCTCGTGGACGCACCTTTAGGGAGGCGAGCGTGCTGGCGACTGCGGGCGTAGCTCAAGTCATCGCGGGCATTTGACGTTTGGGGTAGGAGGTGGCGCTGAGCAAGTGCAAGGCGTTATGCTTTCACGGTGCTCGGAACGCGCCTCCACCGGGGCCGAGCTGATAGTCGGTAGGACTTCCCTGAAGTACTTGGGACTCGTCTTCGATGTCCGGTGGAAGTTCGACGAACACTTTCGGCAGCTGGGCCCGAATCTCACTCGAGCGGCTGAGTCCCTGAACCGCCTTCTGCCCAATCTGGGGGGAACCGAGTGTCGGATGCCGGCGACTCTATACCGGAGTAGTACGTTATATGGCGTTATACGGAGCGCCCATATGGGCGGAACACCTATCGGCCCGCGGCCGGACTCTGCTGTGATCACCGCAGAGTGTCATGGCCATACGGGTCGTACGCCATTATCGTACCGTTTCTTTCGAGACGGCGTGCGTCCTCGCCAGGACGCCGCCGTGGGAACTCGATGCTGAGTCGCTGGCGCGTGTTTACTGGCGGCGGAAGAGCGCCCTCGAGCGGGGCGAGCATCCGTCGCCGGACGAGGAGGCGAAGTGGCGTCGAGAGGTGCGACAGGAGGTGCTTCGGCGATGGGAGCGGCGACTCCGAGGCCTGACGTACGGTCGCCTCACCGTGGAGGTCGTCCGGCCGGTCCTTGCGGACTGGCTGGATAGAGACTGCGGTGTCCTCAGTTTCCGCCTGGTGCAGATACTTACGGGGCACGGTTGTTTCAAGAGATATCTGCACTTGCGTAATTGTAGTGGTACGTAGTGGACGAGGCGTGCGACGAGTGTGGACACCCGGTGGACACACCGTCGCACACCCTGGCCGATTGCCTGCGATTCGGGGAGGATAGGGCCGCGCTCATAACGGCGATAGGGCCTCAAGCTGCCGGCAATGGTGCGTGCCATGGTCGAAAACGAGGCGTCATGGGATGCGGTATGCCGATTTTGCGACTCCGTCCTGACGCAGAAACGGGAGACCGAACGTCTCAGGGAACGGGCGTCGAGGTGGCAGGACGCGGTCGCAGCGCGTTGACAGCTTACCGCCAAAGGACGGGGCCGAACGCACGACCGCCGATTGCCTCCTTAGGCAGAGGAACCTGGCGTTGCGACCGACATGGGCCGTCGGGCCAGCGCCCCCCTTGGAGAGGGTTCCTGGGTGTATCTGGCGGCGCGTCTCGTATTTTGACGCGTCGCCACGTGGGGATTTCCTGTCGGGAGGGGTGCTTCACATTCCTCCCCAGGCGGGCCCGTCTGATCAGGGCGCCGATCGAGGGTTGCAGAAGAACTGCTCGATTTTATCCCGTGACCCTCGCGCATATTTTCGGAAGTGATTGGAATAACGTGTGAAGCTTTTTAGTCGATTGGAATCCGACACTACCCCGTTACCGGCCCTTCTGGTTTCGGAGTGCGCGACCATTAGCATTTTGTTACACACGTTAATAAAAAAAATCCTTATACGGAAAGGAGTGCTATGAATGTGAGACCGTGTCGGAGAAAACGATAAGCGCAGTTAGTATCGCCTCCCTGATGGGTGATGCCAAAAGTCGGCTCACATTCCTAATAATCTGCAGGATAATAATAAGGAGAACAATAGAAAGTAATAAAACAAGCATAAATGGAGATAGGATAAGACAAAAAGAAGGAAATAAATTGCAAAATAGCATTAAGAAGTAAAGAAATCTAAAAGAAAATGTAAAACAGAAATTTTAAGAACAGAAAGTAGAAGTAAACAAAATTGTAAAACAAAATGTGATAGAAATAAGAAAACATGTCAGAGATATGAAATTGTACAAAGTGAATAAAAAGCCGGGTATGTTTTCCTTAATTAAGAGAAAGGTAAGAAAGAAGGATATAGGATGGAGTCATAGGAGAAATGAAGTTTGTAAGAGGAAAGGTATAAAGGAAAAAGGAAAGGAAGATGGAGTGAGAAATAGGTGAAGAGACTAGAAAATAAATAAAAAAGAGGAAAATAAAATGACTTGATAGGGCCCCAGTCTCACACAACTGAGGGAACGCGTTAAAAATAAAACACCTCTAAGATGCGCTTTAGGCGTAATACTGAGAGTCATCGGCGCGTTCCGTAGAATATCTGTGGGTCCTCCCGCAATGCACTGAAGATGACCAACGAGGGCGTTTCAATGGGTAAATATCCCATATAATGTTGCCTTCTTCCCTGAAAGCAGGCTATTTTTTTAGCATATTTTCCCCCAATAAAAAAGAAGGTAGAGTATACCTGTGTTAGCTGGTTAGGTAACCTTTTTATCTATTATCAAAACAGTTTACAATGATGTTGAAGGTTTTTAAATAAACTGTGGACAATTTAAAATGGCCTAAATCCCCCTATATGAACTCCTACGAACGCCGCTAGTATCTGGCGATGTGGGCAGCGCAGGACCGAACGATGTGGATTATTTGGGGGATGCCTATGTCCAGCAGTGGACGTGTATCGGCTGATGATAATGATATTGAATTTAAAAATCATGTCAGTATTAAAGTGCGCCGTTATTACGCACGGATGGGTAGAACATTAACTTTGTAACCCTTTGTGGTGGGGTCGTGTTGCCGTAGAGTGACGACAGATTTCATTATCGTATATGAACCATGTTTAGTTGAGTAAATTTTACCATAATCGTTGACAATATCTTAAGGTCTTATTTTGGTAGGATAATTATCCTTTTTTATGTAATCTTGTGTTAGAGTAAATAAATAACTATTTTGTGAAATATAATAGAAATTGGAAAGAATCTAAAAAAGCTTAGTTTGGAATTAAAATACAAAGATCGTAAATCCTCAATAACGTAAACATTTCTTCAGTATAGTTATTAATTTACGGATGGTAGATCTGCTACTGGCAGCCCTGTAGTCTCGGGCTAGTAAGAATGGAACTAAGGTAAACCCTACCTGTCATAGAAGGTGACTAAAAGGGTCTGGGAGTGTAGAGTTTCGCGGGCCTTGAGAGTGGGGGCCCTTATTGCTCAACAAGCGAACCTGCGTGGGACAGCGTATTATTCAGCGATGGTGCTTAGGAGGATTAGGCTCCTCCTCAGAGACGTGTAACAGTATGTGTAGAGGGGCATTGGTCCATTCTTTAAGAGATCTTTAAGATCGATCAAGATCGATAAGATCTTTAAGAGAGCCTCTGCGAATTCACTGATGAAGATTATTTAAAAAAAAAGATCTGCTGCTGGAGACTATCTAGTTAGGTACCACTGTAGCCGTGTAGTCTCGGGCTAGTAAGAATATGACTAAGATAAGCCCTGCCTGTCGTAGAACGCGAATAAAAGGGCCTAGGAGTTTCGCGGGTCTTCAGTGAGGGGGAGGGGGGGCTTATCGCTCAACAAGCGAACCTGCGTGATTGGCTCAGCAATGGTGGCTTCCTCGGAGATATTTTAATACAGTGTAGAAAGTACCGGCGCGTTCTTTAAGAGATCCCGGGCTTCTCCGAATACACTAATGCAGCCCACCGAGAGAGTTTTAGTGAGTAAGAATCTTACATAATCCTGACTTTCTCCCAGAAGCAAGGTATCTTTCTAAGATTTCCCGCTTCGAAACAAAAAAAAAGTAGGTACTGCAGCTCCATCTCTACCGACAAATAGTAATGTGCAATCATTACTGTGTTACAGTTTGAACGGTATTTTTTTTATTCAACTTAGCAACGAGACGAGCGAGACATATTGTTTGTGATGTAGCTAGTGAAATAACTGGCATAACGACACAACATCTTATACCTCAAGGCGACGACCCCAATGAGGTGTGTATGTCGTCAACTTACCATCAGGTGAAAGTATCGCTTGTTATGTCGCTTTGTAAAACATAAAAATAGTTTTTAATATATTAATAATCAGCGTATTTAATTATTAAGTTCTTATAACAATGACTGAATGTAGCCACCAAATATTTGCTTGATTGTTCTGCCTAATGCATTTGTGATTTTTTTCTGTTGTTTTATGTTTATACCGAATATATACAAGGCGTGTGTAGTGTGTTATGTACTCCTTTAATTGGTTCAAAAATCAGAATATGTATAAACTTTATATCAGAAATGTTTATGTGGGTACTGTTGGAGTATTAAATGTTTGAATCAATAAATACGCAAGTGATCTGAGTTATATAACGCGCCACATTGTTATCGATGACTATATCACTTATAATCGAGTGAAAGTCTTATTCACCTCTTGGTATTATCGATTAAAAAAAACAACGACTAAAGTTTCGTGGAAAGCTATACTGATACAAATAACCTTATAGAGGTGACGGTAAAGTGAAGTGGGCGGCTGTGGGCGGTATGACGTACACCGCCACCGCCCACCGGCCCACTGCAATGGGTATTCCTTTATTTTTTTTTTAATTCCCACCCACGTACATATAAAGGTTTTATAGTCATTTTATTAACATTGGCATTAGCTTATCGACCGTTTCACACTTTGTATCAAATAATTCGTGATTATATCAATGTAACAGTATTTTTAAAGTGGAGCTTTAATGTTAATGATGGCTATGAAGTGTTTAGTTCAAGGTTTGTTTCATTATTCAAAAATCCAATGGTATCATTTACATAAATAACTGCACATTTTAGTTAATAGCAATCAATTTAAGTTACGAATAATACACAAATTAATTGATGTTGTATTAAATCGGTGGTGTCTCTTTGCCGGAAACCGTCTAGATAGGTACCACCGCACTTTCTATTTTCGCCGTCGAACAATTGCGGTTTTAAGGCTATTATATGAACAGTATGAATATGAATATGTGAGTAGTAATGAAACTATATTGTCTTAAGGAGACAAGCACAATGTGTTGCAGTGTATATCATTTTAACTAGAGCCACGTCGTTATGGGGAGGCGTATCATTTACCATCACATGGACGTATCGTCGCTCATCTCGTCGCTTTGTAAAGTAAAAGAAAATATATTATGTTTTTGTATTATAAAGATGAAGCAACCTTACCTAAAACATGGCCACTTTAATATTTCTTTTAAAAGTTCAACTTGGACAAAGAGGAAAACATAATTTAGACTTACAAAGATAAATAAAGGTTTATGCGGCAAAAGTCAAATGTTTTAGGCTTCCACTAAACATATGAATATTGTTTGTTTATCCTTGAATCCATTCGCAACCTATTAACCCGATTTAGATGCGGTTTTCGGCGCGAAGACGTGTGAACCTCAATTTTATTATTCTACAAAATATTAGTACATATAAGCGGACAATTTTAGATGCAGTTGAGCGTAACAAGTAGATTCTTAATAAATTATTAATATTTTTTTTATTTATCGAAGCGACGATACAAGCGCAACGTTCATCCGAAGGTAAGCGATACACCTGCCCATAAGGTAGGACTACTCAGGAAGATATACGCTGCAATGTATCGGGCTCGTCGCATTGAGACTTAAGAAGTTAAGTCGCGATGCTTTAATAATTTCATTAACTACAATACCTTTCGAACTGGAACATAATGACGTTCCGATTCTACAGCTTGACAACAGAAATACATGCTGCGGTGGTACCTGTCTTAACATCCTCTGGTAAGAGTCATAACGTTAGTAAGATTAGAGAAGAGTGCTTGCGTTACAATGGGAAAATTGTATATGATATTACACATACAAGGCATTTATCAGCTATTTGAGGCTCATCATTATTTTTAAGGTATCTTAATCCGCAAAAGTTTATCATTTGGATGGAAGAATCTGAAAGTTTGAAATGCTGATAATCCACTAGTAGGTGCCATTGCATTATTTCTATTACTAAAGTAAGTTGAAGAAGTTTGGCGTTCAAACATTACTAGTCTAAAGGGTAATGGAAGTATCATTTCATCTTTGTGAAAGTTATCATGTAAGTCATAATAAATCAATAACTTTAGAAATAAGTTTTAAGACTCGTTGATTAGTCTTATCACATTTTACAATTTATCACTGACTATTATTATTACGTATGTTGTAGAAGTATGGACAATCAAAAAATTTATTGTAGTTTAGTATTTGTGTCAGTTGTAATAATCACTATAAGAGTTATGATCTGTTGCATGATATGAAAACCAATTTTGGCTAAAATTGCTTACTTAGAATTCACATTTGTCATTTTCGTGTTAATTTAGTCCACTTCGATTATGTTCCGGTTGTTCGGGGTAAGTAATTGGATTTCATGTAGAAATTTACTCACTAATTTACTGCACACTAAGAAACGAAGTGTACATCAAAGTTGATAAAATATGGACTTTTAAAACTTCTACTATAACAAAAAATGTTTATTTCGACATGCATATATTGAAAGAATTTTTATAACCCACGTTTGTACTCACCATAGAAAGTCGATAAAGTCTGTGAAGTTAATTTATTTATTTGTAATCATTAGACTATAATTGTTAAATCAATCTAAAAGAAAGATACATACTAAATTCTTATCAAACGACAGTAGATATTTTTTTATTAGTATCTCTATGTTTTAATTATTGTGTTAATTAAAGAATTTTGTTTTAGAACAATATTTATAGCATTCATGTTGGAGTAGTAATTAAAAATTAAGATGCATAAGTTTTATTGATGAGATTTTTTTTAAGATTGAAACGCTTTGCTTCTACCATCGTTGTATAATGAACCGGTTGGGGGCGATAACGACTAAAGCGGTACAAGATGCGGTGCCCGGAGCTCATCATTGCGCCTATAAACGGCATTGGTAGGCGCGCTAATAGTTCTACTTATAAGCCACACGTTGGCTTTGCTCTTACCGGCTATGAATAACCATTGTGACCATACGGTTAGACGTCTCAGTTTTTACATTGGCCTATAACTTTAATAAGCAGTTCCATGTATGTCTACTTAGGACCTCCAAGAACGGATTCAATTTGGTGTTATAAAATAAAAATAATCTTACTGTGAAAGTAACGTGGTAGTAATGTTTTTTTTTTAAAAAAATTTAGTAACTTTCAAGATAATAATAAATGTGGAAATGTTAGAAAGTTAACGTTATGAGATTTATTGACAGTAAAATACGGATACGATGATCCCAATAGATCCTATATTATTTTAACCAAACTTTGATTAATTTAAAACATTTAAAAAATAAACTGATAACGGATATGTCATTGAATATTGGGTGAACAATAAGTCTAAGTAAGTTTCTTTTTGGGACGATCTATTTATAGTGGGAATATGGATTGCGAAGCCGGGTAACTTTTTGTATGCTTGCCTGTTAATGCTCCCCGCAGACGGATCTTAAGCCGTTCGTCGGCAGCAACAATAGTGCAGGATGTGCGCTGGGTGCCGTAAAGCGATTTGCACTTTTGTGTTGTCCGACGGCGAATAACCTGACGAAGTCTTTCCGCGTGTCCATTCCTCTGACCATTTTAAAACTCTACATAGGTATAGATGTAAATAAAAGATAGCCTTAGTGTACATAGCACGAATACCGTGACGGACAGAGTTGGTGGCGCGTCCTTTTTATCCTTTGTTTTTTGTCATCATTGCGCGCGTCTTGTGTACCTTTACGATGGTTTATACGTGAAATTCAATGAAGAACCGGTTCTTACGTTTCTATTTCGAATAGTTGTACAAATAATGACATAGCAATACGATAAATAAGAGTCCGTAACAAAATGGAATTTTTATAGACATCTCTTGATATAAAATTACCTTATAATTTGACGTTATATGTAGGTAGTATTTAAAAATAAATTTCGTTTGGCTATATTGCACATTTGTTTAACTAAATAATGGTAGAAATAAAAATTTTGGCATTGTAATAATAAAAAGACAAAATTCTAAAAGAAATGTCTAATGGTACAAACTTTTTGTAATGAGAGCGACTTCGAAGTTCGAGAACATTTTTTAAGAACTACTTAAAGCTCTGACATATTTCTTAACAACATTAAAGGATGATTCGTAGTTATTCATATTTGGAAACAAACGGTAGTAATGATATTTAATATTAACATAACATTTTTTAAAAAAAGTACAGTTGGCTACTATGCTGTGTCCTCAAAAACTGTATTAAATTTATTGCTTTTCCACGAACAAGTTCAACTCAAGTACCTTTGAAACTTTCAATCATCGAAATCCCCAAAACGATTGAACTAGCTTTTAAGGTAGTTTCTTATTTGTTTCGAATATTACTCCATCTTGTGTTCATAGTTTTCGGTCAACAAAAAAAAAATATTCAGTTCCTTTTTTTATATAACTTTACATTAATTTAGGTCTGTTAAGAAACGTGACTGTACTGTGATTTTATTAATTTTAACTTAAGATGTAAAATTCGTTATCAGAAGTTCAATTGAATAACTCAATTTGCGTTGGCTTGATGTGATTTCGTTGCCGACTTTTGTATAGAGGTCATCGCAACCTGTCTGACCTCCGCCGCTCTTTGTTGGTCACCTGTCAACGATCTATACCCATTTACACATGCTTATAACGCCAATTGAATTTAAAGTTTGATTTATATTAATTTCGACTAAATCTTTTGTCTGCTTATAACTCAAACATAAAAAAGAGATTTTATTCTTAAATTAAAATAATTAAAAATATTTATACTTTTCTTAGTTGGCTATTTATTTTAATGATTAATTTACTGTCATTTAAACTTCTAATTTAATTTTAACCTATGTATACTTGATTTCTATAATAGTTTTAGTATGTTATACTTCAAGTTTATCAGTTTATGCGGTGTTAAATATATATATAAAAACTTGTACTACAAACAATAATTTTTTCACAGAGCTATTGTATAAAGATTCTCAATAATTTTGAATTTTTAAGTAGATCTCTGTACGTAAGGTATTATAGCGAAAATTAAAGGTTTATATCTTTATATATCATGTTTAGTATCAAAATGCTATAGTAACTTAAAGTTTAATAATAGTAGTTTGTAATTAAAGATAAGTCAAAAGATTAATTTCTCTATAGACAATAACCGAATTAAGTTCTAGGCCGTTTAAATAAAAAAAAAAACGTAATCGTACAATGATTTGAAGCGATGTAACTTATTGCGCGGCGGATCTTGTTACATACAAAGCGATTATATAGTGAGCCGGCACTTGTTACTATAGGATTTGATTATATAAATGCCTTTGTTATTTGCTGAGGCATCTATAGATACTGGAGTAAGGCATCTACGTTGTAAACATCACCGTTCGAGCGGGAACGCAACAAGTCGCGATGTCGGTTTGACTCCTCCACGACCTTTCTCAGCCTTTTACGACCTTTCGACGCGCATCCACATTCATTCGGCATACTACGCAATAATATAATATCACGTAGACGGAATACAATAATAACGTTACGTATATCAATAAAAGCACATGTCACAAAACTGCATAAATCCATTCATTTTCCACTATTAATTGCATTTAATTCGTCACATGAGCATTTTATATGCAGGCAGATACAGATTCAGTTTGCCGGCGCGTTAAGGTAGCGCTTGTTAATACCTTGTTGTTCCGCGTACGCTCGTTGTTCCGTGTACGCTTCGTGTTCCGTGCACAGTTGATATTCCATCGTCAGCAGCGGTGGCAAGTCGGCGATCATCGTGTAGAAATAGTTTTGATGGCGAATGCGTTGGGCGCGTGGTGACGCCGCCTAGTGCGCAGTGGGGACTGGCGCGCAGTAGGCGAGAAAGGGATGCGGCACATTGACGCATGCGCTAACAAAACGCGGGAAGTATTTTCTAGAAGCGGTTTTCCTGTATTAAAAAAATAAAACTCAGTGACGCCACTTCAAGATGGTATAAGTTATTACAGTCATTATTGTAATATAACTAATTTGAATATAAAAATCTACAAATTTTATGAAAAAATAGAAGTTAAAGCATCTCTTCTAAACACGTTAATAAGAAATGAGCAATCCTTTTCTACTTTTATTTTTAAGTATTTTTTTATCTATAATAGGATAATACGACCTTGCTTACGCCTGGTGCGAAGTTACAATGATACGGTGCATTGTCTAAGTGTTCGCCCAGAATTCCTAACACAGAATACACTGATTCTCATCTTCGCTAAAATATAGCAAGTCAGTTAAAGCAGCAGATTTAAAATCCAACGGCGGTGGCTGTTAGTCAATAAATTTGAAATACTCTACCACTAATCAAATTCTGCAACTTGCAGCCTTAGAAATAAACCAGCTACCTCCGTGTTATAAGAATTTTTAAATGTTGAGTTACTTGAGGTCCGCTTTGAATATTTCTCTTCGAGTACAATACATTTTAAATATGCTCTTCGTTATCCGACGAACCTTGTATTGAAAGAGTTTACAAACAAACAGAATCGCAAAGAAAACATGCACAGACTCGATAGAAATTTCCGGATCAAACAATATTTGTTCCGTACGAAGATGGAATTCTTAACGCAATGAAGACGAGGGCAACCTCCAGAGGTAAATATGTCTTATGTTGAGCATAACATTACATGAAAAATAAGCGGCGTAGAAGAATTAGTACCACAATCTTTTTAAGCTGTGCCAACTTATAGTAAGTCGACTTAGAACGTTTCATCATCATCAACTGATAAATGTCTACTACTGGACACAGGTATCTGTCAAAGATCTCCACATCGATCGATCCTGTGCTGCTAGTATCCTGTGGTTTCTCGCGACATTACAGTCAGCATGACCTCTGGTACCGTCGGACACTAGGCGCCGTTGTTTGTAGGGGTTCATATAGGGGGATTTGGGCCATTTCCCACCACGATGGCTCAATGCGGGTTGAGACTTGGAACGCTTAGATAAAGTGAAAGTTTGTGTGACGACATTTTACCATTTTTAAATATATTAATATAATAAATCGGAAAAGGTGTGACGAGCGCATAAAATATAACTGGAAGCTGACTAGTGTACATATACAATTAAAGATTTCTTTATTCATATAAAATAACAGTAAACAACATTTATGAATTATTTTTGGTCCTTTTAAACTTGCTGCGAGGTAGATCATATATATATATCATATATATATATCATATATATATATCATTTATATATATCATATATATATATATAATCTGGGTTTGCGTGATGTAGACAATTATCTGCTTGGGCCCAAAGGCGCGTAAATAGACATTCTACCTCTTTTTTTGGTGTCGACGGAAAGTCTTCTAAAATACTCTTCTTCCGAGAAAGTTTTTTTTTTAATCGTTTCCCTGCGTGAGTGGGGTTACGACCTTTTTTATGTACCACGAGAAATTTATTCTCTTAACAACTCATACTCTTATCTTTCATGCTTAGTTCTTCTAACACGCTTCGTTTCCTTTAGCATACGTCCAATTTCCTTGTTTTATACTTCTCGCAGAGTGAAGGCTGTCGCTTTTTTGAAATTTCTCCTTATAGAATCTCAGCTTCTGGGGACGTTAGGGTTATGCGGGATTTTTAATCAGGTGGTTTCCTCCAGTGCGTTATGAAGGGCCCTAACATCTCCTGTAGTATGCAACGGTGCCCCTTCACACTTTGGCTTAGCCACATCTGAAGGAAGAGCCCAACTCTCCTTAGCACCACCGTCGAGGTATGGCGAGTACGGAAACGCCGTATTACCCGTCCCACACTGGATCGCTTCTTAACCGATAAGAGCCTCCACCCACAAGGCCCGCGAAACCCGTAAACACTTTTAGACGCTTTCAACGACTGGCAAGGCTTACCTTAGTCCTATTCTTAGCAGCCCATGGTTACAGAGCTGATTATCTAGATATAACTAGAGTATATTTTAGTTTCATGAACCGATCAAAATAATAATCTCTCAAGTGACTCAAAGAGCTATGCTGAATTAAAATTGGAAAGTTTATTTTTAAATATAAATAAACACAGGGTTTTCAGGTTCAGTATGCATCATACCCGACGCCAAAAACTATGCCCCTATGTTTGTATCGCCGCTGTTTTACCTAAAGAACGGGCACTAAATGTATTAAAAATTATTGTTAAAACATTATCTTAAACATTATCTAATTATTATAAATACCTTGACTGTGAATTTACGTAGAGTGAAGAAATTTGATATTATGAGTAAATTTAATAGGCAATATTGTAGATCGAATCTTTTTTCTCTCCGAGCGATTATGGAAAAGTCTTGTTGATTTTGTGTTTAAAGCAACACAATTAATAAGCGAGTGTATATAAATATTAATCTCATTTTGGAAAATCCATCATGACGAATGAGTCCTTAATCATCTCAATTAAAATTAATTTACTTAGTTCATTTAATTATATCATCATCAGAGGATAAATGTTTACTGTTAGAAATAAGCCCAAAGAATTAATCAGAATCAACAAAGGCGATCATATTGCAGTGTTCCGTTATCCGATCATTTCCAATGTCAATGATCGTTAGGTGGTGACACTAATTAGACAGTGATGGTTGTTCATATCTCATAAAACGTGTGACGTGAGTGAGTAATTGATTAAAATTGCACGTGCTCAAGGCTGCCCTCGATTCAACTGATACGACACAACTAGGATATCGGGTCAAGGATGAGATGTCCCCGAGGCTTCTAAAACGTTATACCGTTAGACAGATTTCGGAATTAGGGTGTTAATTATCGTTGTAACAGGTTTATAGTCGAAATTAAACTGTGATCAATTTATAGGAAACGCAAATTGAATCGGTTTTGTAATAAATATCAAACAAGTCAATTTACCAATTAATATAGTCTTAAATTTGTGGATTCCATGTAAATAATTTACCAGTTATGTTATGGTAAATGTAAGTCATATATATGGTTTTTATTATACTAATATTTATTGGTTTTAGTATTTATTTCAAGAATACTTCTCTGTAGCGTTTATCTTTTAATGAAGTTGAAAATTTTATTAAGAAAAAGCTCCAGTATAACAAAAAACGTAATGTTTTCAATTTGAACTTTACATGGTTTGTATCACAACATTGACTCCGAATCAGAAGTTATTTTCCAATATTTACCATAATGATCCGTAAAATTATCCCACTAAATTTTCTAGCCTCTGTTAAATAACACTGAAAGTTTAATTCAATTAGTTAAAAGCATATTATTTAAAACATTTCGCTCAGCGGAAGGAAGTTCCTGTCTCCTAATGTATCGAGCCGACGAAGGATGGATACTACAATTAGCTATTTATGGTTACGACAATTTAAACATAAGAGAAACAGATAGTCTTTTCACATTTTGATTTTTATTTATACGCAGCAATTTTAACTATACATAGAATATGAAGCTCAAACATTTCCTTCGGTTGAATTTGCTTAAATATTTTTTTCATAGACTGACTTTAAATATTAGAAAAAATAAGATTACAACATGATTCTGAGAAGCATTAATGGAGCTAATTATAAAAACGAACTGCTTCATGGAGTATAACAATACTTAGAAACTCAGTAAAGCTCTTTCAATAATGCTCTCAATAAATTAGAGCCGAGTACTACTTGATGAAACATAACAGCTATTAGAAGTAGAATCGTGGGTTCACGGAGGCGACACGACGAGTCTTCGCATTGGTGTATGTTTTTACGGGATACGTGAAGCCTTAAGCGGACGCAATACGACCGATAACATCTTGAGCATAAAGTAGAATTAAGCGAGGGCTGTTTTTCTTAACAATTCCCGCGATGATGTCTTGAAGTTAGAATGTCGCTTTGCATGACCGAGATCGCTGATATTGCCCTAATATAAGCGTAGTGGAACTTTTACGAGGTACTCAAGGAGACGTCTCGAAAGATAATTGGCATCAACGTATGATAAAATCGGTGAGCCCTTATTTAAGGCTCGCTTTGTGGTGTTATCCATTGTGCTGTTCTAGCGATGTTTTAAGTGGGATTAATCTGACTTATCTTGATTCAGGTAACGTCTCAATAATTATTCAAAATTCTCTTTTTTATTCGAAAAAATGGAAGACTAGCGAAATGTTAGTCTGATGGTAAGTGATGTGCCTGTCCATAACAATGTGGTGCTGGCTAGCAAGCCAGCACCACATTGTTATACATCCTTGTTATACACAACAGGACATGTGATCATCGCCTTGAGACATAAGATGTTGTCTCCTTACTCCAGTTTTAGTCGTTGTTTATGGTACTAATTTATCTGGTGTACAACCGGTTGGTTGACAACCATCTGACAGAGTTTCCAATAAATGATAAACTATAATTTTATTAAAATAAAACTTGTGTGTGTACATGAATAAGAGGAGAACTTACTGTAAAGAAGGGCAAAACAATTTGTTTGTTTATAAAACAAACAGTTTGATCAGTAAATAGATATAAAATTCAATTAGTAATATAACCCACAATAATAATTTCTAATGTACTACTCCAAGCACATTAGATTAATCAATTGACTGAGAGCACACTTTAATGTTTATTAACCGGCTTCACTAAAATAATTTATTAACGTTTTCCCTACAACACGATTGAGATGTTTAGTAATAGCCAATTAACTAATAGCATGAAGACTGTAATAATAATAAATACTAGTTTTTCTTCGCCCGCTTAGCTGAACCTAACACCCCCGCAACTCCCTTGAGGGAAGGAATATTGTAAAATCCATTCTTACCTGACCTTTAAATGGCAAAAGCAATATCTTTACCAAATTTTGAGTCTGTATGTCTAAGATTTTCGGAGATCTGGGGATGAGTAAATAAATCTCTAAATATTTATTTATTTAGGATCATCAACCGAAATTACAATAAATACCTCACATATATATATTGCTTCATCGAGTACTTACCGCAAACTTATAACGTAATGATTAGAACCTTACCTGTAAAACAAAAAGGAAAAGTTATAGACATATATAAATACAAACTATGAAATAGTACATGTACAATAGATTTATAGCAGAGGGCTATATAACTGTTGGATTGTGCAATGGACACCCCAGTTGTGGAAATATTTGGTTTGGGTGGAATAGCGAAACCCGCCCGTTCCGTTTTCCAACGCGCAACGCTTAATTGGAAAGTGCCTGTATTTTTCGACAAGGATTTGTTTGATTTAGTTGTTTCAATCGCTGTACAGGACAATGTTTGGGTGGAAACCACGACGATATTGGCAGTGAATTCATTCGAAATCAATCTTGTGTCCGCGAAACGTGAAATGATAGAATATTTACTACCGTTTCCAAATCATTGGTTATAAGAAAGGAATTTTTTAAACATGAAGGATTAAGAATTAGTTTTCAATCATTAACATTTCGAGAACTCCCGTTCGAGAAAAATAGAGCCGGAATTGATTTAGGGATAACGAACGATTAGCTCCTGTGCGACGAAACTATTTAAAAGTCGTGACTTGTAGTCTCACGTTAATACGAAGAAGATCCCAGGCGGCTAGTAAATGGCGTATAGAATACAAAGAACGTTTTGTGTTAATAGTTATTTACTCAATGAAGTAATTAATTTCAATTAAAACATTTTAAAGTTCATTTAGCGCAGTTTAATAATTGGAAATGATTTGGTATCGCGCTGTAATGGAGCGTGTAAAGCGAATGCGTGAGACAGCAGCGCTCCATTACAAAATCATTAATGAACAAACGAAATATGAAATGGCGAATAAAACGACAACTTTTGGACACTCGTCCACGGCCTGGATTTGTGGTTATCCTCAATTGAGCTTATCTGGTGCGATACACTCATCAGGTCCTAGTTAACTTCCATGACGCAGTGGCTAACCACTTGTACTCTGTAACATTGAGATCCCTTTGGGGATTGATTCGGGGTCCGCATAAGGCACTTGATTGGTGGAAAACTATTTTTCAAACCTTTTTAGAATTTAAGATTTTTTTTATACGACGAAGCGACGATAAGTGAAAATGTTTGCCTGATGGTAAGTAATTAGCTAGATGATATACACATGTGTTCGTACCACATTATGTGTACCTCGACACATGTCGATATACCACTTTGTGCTCATCGCCTTGTGCCATAAGATGATAAATTTCGTTACCATAGTAATGCACTGGACTAGCTACAACGTCCTATAAATCGAAAAACAGTGATGTTTGTAATCTACTATTTGGCGGTAGAAATAGGAGTTGCGGTGGGAACCTTATCAGTTTCCGGCAACAGTGATGTACCTACCACCAGTACAGAACAGTATCCTAACGTGGGTATAAATTAGCAATAACTTAAATGACTTATTATCGTGTTTGAATATAAACAACGTTCACTGTTTTTATTATTTAAGTGGACAAGATTAATAATTTGCCAAATGTCTAAGCTTACTGCAGCAACGACAAAGTGACTTAACGGTTACTTAATTAAATCAACAGCCGGAGCTGATTTTGCTTATTTCTATTGAAACCTTTCGATTTAATAATTAATAATTTTCGATATTCTTTGGAGAAAAAGTTACACAAACATTTTATTTATTGTTTGTGTATACTCAAAGTTCTTTAACAATGACATTAATATTAAAATTGATCAGTATTACAAACAGGAATTTTAAACTCGTATCTAATAAGAAGTGGTAATCTTCTAACGATTAAACTGCGTTACTTTTGAAATATCTAAGTCGAAATCTGTTGTTTGTGAACCATGGATGTAACATAACATACACACAGGTATTATAACCATAAACGTTTTTTGTTTTAGAGATTTAAACAATCTGTGTGAAATAAACGATATACTAAATCATCATTAATTTTAATTTACTACCAGTATTAAGTTGCTTTAGAAACTGCTAAGTACAGCGCCATTTATAAAACACATTGCCACTGCAAATATATTAATATATAAATAAAATTTATAATAATATAAAAATTAAAAAAAATTTTTTTTTTTTTCAATGAAGCGACGAGACGAGCAGGACATTCACTTGATGGTAAGTGACAAGCCTGCCCATAACAACATCGCGCTAGTTAGGATGTTATACACAGCAACAGATTGCACTCGTCGCCTTGAGATATTTAAAGCCTCATTACCCCAGTAATTCCATTAGCTACAATTATCTTCAATTCGGAACACAGTACTGTTTGCACACTACTATTTGGGGGAAATAAGAGCTGCACTGTTACCCTATCTAGACGGTTTCCGGCAACAAAGACCTACCATTCGTATAATAGAGCAATATTAAAAGCAATCCACTTATAGTATCCATTTTCAACAGCTTTCAACGACAGACTGCAATGAAAAGTTTCCTATTAACAAAAAACAAACGTTATTCAAATAATAATTTTTTTTTAACTTAACCAATAATTCAGCTTTATTAGCTAGTAATTTTTAATTCCAAAGAGTTTGTACCTCATTCTTACTATATACTCTAGTACACGTAAGGGCCTCGTAGAAGGTCATAAGCATATTTCTTCAATGTAACAAAACTTGGTATCTTTTGGAGTGACAAATCGTATTATACTTTAAAAACATGAATATTCGTACTACATAGGTTTCAAACTGTAAGCTTCTCTCGTAAAACCGGAGCTGTAAAATACACAGAATAAATGTGGTCGTTGAGTTGCCAAACAAGATTTCTCTAACGTTATAAAATCCTCTTTGACAGAGAAATAACTCCCACGTTACACTGCACTGCTGATTTATTATAACTAGCACTTATTTATATACGACTGTAGGACCTTGTAAATGCAACCGTCTTATACCTCCTTCACTTAAATATTATGGTAATGACAATATAGCAATTTTATTTCAAACTCTTTTTTTATATTATATAACTATAGAAACTAGTTATAAACTTTTAGCTTATTTGTGAGACCAAAAACTTAAAATATACTGGCGATGTTAATTATTCTAGTATTACTTTACGTGAAGACTTCGCACCTTGAGTTGTTAAATGGACATTTGCTAACTTGACACCTTATATACTTCTACCTGCTTTTAATTTTTGACTCCTCTACTAAAAGTTAGTTGATGTTCGCAAGAAAAAAAGAACTCTTATGGGGTTTCATTTATGTGAACGATAATGAACAAATACTTTACTAACGATAAGTACTTTAGTCTATACCAAAAATGTACTTCAGCTTGCAAGTGGCGAGCCCGATTGCTGTAATAGAATTTGAAATGAAGTGAAAATGAATGTTACGTTCAATTCAATTGCCACTGCATACACCGTGTGTTCACTGAACGTACATATTATTACAATAAACAGTTATTTAACACAGATAAAGTATTTTTTTTCATATAGTACAATATAAGAGATACTTAATATTTTTTCTGTTTTAATGGTATAATTCAAATTGTCCCTTCTGCATTCGTGGCGCATTGAATAACTTTAACCCCACGTCGACAACTTCCAGGTCTAATGTTCCCGTCCAAATATGACATAGCCGTCTTCACGAAATGAATTAATAAGTTGTTTTTAACTTAGTGCGCATTACCGACATAGAAAACATCACTATTTAGCACAAGGGTGGGGCATGGTCAATCATTACCTATTTTAAATAATAAAAAAAATACGGAAGTCCTCACGTTCACACGTTACAGAAGTTAGTTGGTGATATTTTTTTTTTGAACTCGCCTGTCTGGCTATAATACCCTCATTTTTTATTATATATTAATCTGCCGCCATAACAACGTTGCTATGTTCGCACGAGAGTATTCTATACAAGCATGCTCTACCATCTCCGGCCTCATTTTGTCTTAACATCATGTAAAACTGAAGTCCAATATTACATTATCTATAAAAAATAATTACAAGTATATATTATACTATAAAGTATTCATTCATCGAATTCAAACGTATGACAAGAGTACATAGGACTCTGTTGGTGGTAGGAGAGGAAACAGACCAATGTACATCGTACCATATATTAATACAGATTATGAAGAACTTCCTTAAGTATTAAGCATTATCTTGGCAAATTTTTCTATTACGAGAATGTTTATTCTTGTCCACGTGACATACAATTCGCCTATTTTAAAAACTGTGAATATAACAACGAAAGCAGAAATCAACTCGGCAAATAGAATATATAAACTAATTTGGCTGTAAAATTTCGCGTGTAAAACTTTTTGCTGGATTTACAACTTTTGCTTTACAAATAAAAAAGTAGCCATTTTATTCTTGAAAACATTTTACTTCAAATAAAATCACCAAAGGAGATGCTTAACAATAAAAAAAAGTAATTTCATATTTAAATGTAATGACCAAACATATATCGATAATTCTGGGCACAAAAAACGTTACCGTCAAAATAATATTTTTTACCGCAAATTCGTTTCCTGCCATACCTTTTTGGTTTTTAAAGGTTAATATAATGATATAGGGCAGCCTTTCTTAAAATTTTATTGGATTTATACATTATTCGCTAATATTCGCGCCTATTTCTGCCGCCAAACAGTATTGTGCAAATATTACTGTGTTCCGGTTTTAATAGCGCTGTAGCTAGTAAAATTAATCCAATCCGAAGGTGCCATCCTACCACCATCAGAATGTCTCATTAGTCTAGCAGCTTAGGTCGAATAAAATAAAAGTACTTCTACTTCGTTCAATTCTAATTGATTTGTTTTATTTAACTGAGTCCAATCCATTTCAGATATTTAAAATAATATACCGACCGAATGGTTCGAATGTAACCAAATAAATTGAAAAGTTAGTAGTTTGATGCCAAATGGGAAACGAAATTAAAATGCTCCAATTATGTCATGGACAGCAGTGGTATTTGTAAAATGATTTGTGAATGTCGGAAATTTAACATAAATGTATTTTTTTTTTGTTTGTTTTGATGCGACGAGGCGAGCGAGATATATACCTAATGGTAAGTGATGCGCCGACCCATAACAACGTGGCGCTAGTTAAGATGATATAAACAGGGCCACATCATATTCATCGCCTTGACACATGAGATGCGAAGTTTTGTTACCTCACTAATTTTACTACCTACAATGCCATTCAAACCGGAACAGATTTATGTTTGCCCAACTACTGTTTGGCGGCAGAAATAGAAGTTGCAGTGGTATTTACCTAGACGATCTTACCTATCATGAGTGAATTTGTTATTGCTGTGTGCTATAGTTTTATTAGGTTGTGATGGAATATCTAAAGGTTAAACTGTTTATATATACGCGCTGTGAGTTCATGAGAATAAAATAAAAAGAGAAATCTATTTCACGAATATCTAAGAAAATGTACTTTTCCCGCAACGAGCTCACTCGGTCGTTTTAACTGAGTTTACAGGAAAAGTATTCTGATACTCTGAATTTTACAGTAAACGTGAAGCAGCAGTTGCAAGGATTGATATATATGAGTTTTATTTTACAAGTAAGGAACTATTGAACTAATAATTATTAATATAATAAAATAACCTACAATGTTTTATTATGTTTATTGTGTATTTTCTAGAAAATATCTACAAGACTATACTAATTCGTTTTAATAAATTGTAGTGTATAAGATAATTATATATCTCCCATAATTTACTAACCACAGTACATATCAGGTATATATATAACATTATGAGATTATCATGGGTGGAGTGAGTCACGACCCTCAGACATGAGGAATACGATTTGAGGATGAGGATGAGTTTATCATAAAATCAATGAATCCATTTATATTTATTTATATATTTACTGGTGGTAAGTCTCTGTTAACAGAGTCCGTTTAGAAACCATAGCAGCTTCTATTTTCTTATCAAACAGTAGTATGCAAAAAACCAGTGTTCCGGTTTGAAGGACGTTATACCTACATTTATCTAAAACAAGCTGTTTTCTGCTCGCTTTGCTGGGCGTAACATCTCTACAACGCCATATTGGGGTAACATTACGCAAAATCCGTTCTACACCCGGTAAAAGCAATATTCTTACTAAATTTCAAGTCTCTAGGCCTTATGGTTCCATAGACATCCTGATGAATCTACATTAGTGGAATTGTTTATATATGTAAAAAATATTAGCGTAACGTGACTTAACACCTTACGTCCTAAGGCGATGAACACTGTGGGTTAGGAACAACGTGACACCTGTTAGGATGATATACAATCTTCCTAACATGCGCCACGTTGTTAGGCAGGTGTATAGCTTATCACGTGAACATGTGGTTCCGATCGTCGCTTCTTCGTATAAAAATAATAACTATAGCTGATATGACTATGTCACAGTATTAGACTAGATATTAGTAGAATAAAATGGCAAAGCTGCGGCCGCTTAACGGCTTCCAACACGGTTTTAATATTATAAGCTTAAATTATAATATATATATATATATATATACTAATAAATAAATTTAATTAAAACAAGTTTTATATGTTGGTATAAGTGTTTCTAAAGTCGGAACAAAATATCTGAAATTAATAATTTCCGATTCTCTGTTCTGACTTGAGTTTATTTCGATCGTTAATTTTTACTATAGATTTCTTGAAGAATCGTGTTCATATGTAGTAGTTCTAACTTTTACTACCGAAGTTACTTATTTTTAGTATTTTACACTTTAAGTTACTGTTAAATATCTACACGCTGTAATTTGAAAATTTCAAAGGAGTATACTCATAGCACAATATGTAAAGACGTAAGCAACGAAAACTTCAGAATTATTTATGAACGTGTGAATAATGTAAGCTCATAAGGGGTTGTTTGCAAATTAAGTAGAATCGCATGAGAGCTAACTCAGTTTATAATACGTATTTAAATCTTATAAGCACTATACACACGTAACCATTATCTTTAGTTAAGAACGGGGTAATGTGAATGTATACAAGAAAGAGATGAATCAAAGTTTTAATGCTTAATGAAGTATCAGAAGATAAACACTCGTCGAGTAAGATAAACTTACTGCACCGGATAAGACAACCATAATCAACTAAATATTCTCTTCTCTTCCCTACAAATATTTTAATCAGTGAGATAATAGACAGAGCTATTATTACCTGAGAGTAAATGATACGCCTGCTCATATCAATGTGGCGTCAATAAGGATGATTACATTGTATCACATTGTACTCGTCGCCTAAAGACACAGGAAGTTAAATTTCGATACCATAGTAATTTCATTAACTATAACGCCTTCCAAACAGGAACACAGTAATGTTTACATACTACTATTTGGCGGCAGAAGTAGGAGTTGTGGTGGTGTCTAGCTAAACGGTCTCCGGCAACAGAGCGACCCACGTTGTTTCGTATACGTTTATAATACGTAAACAAAAATTCGTTGTAATACGTAACATCACTTTTACTTTATACAAAACACTTAATTATCCAAGTAATTACCTTATAGCGTTAAAGTTACTGTATCAGTTAATAATTTAATTATGTTATAATATAAATTTCATTGCAATTGAAACCGATAATTATAAATTTGTTAGATATGATGAATTAATTTAAATAAGTGAAATACAATGTGAGACCTATGTCCAGCAGTGGACGTCCATTGGTTAACATGATGATTATGATGAATAAATGAAACACGAGTTGACCGGAGTATATAACAAATAATTGCGATGAAATGAATTACGAATTTCGGAATCTAATTATCCGTAGCTTCAAATATAAATATATAAATAAATATTTTGTATGTTGTAGAAAAAAATTAAATAAAAAAAATGTTTCTGAAATAATATTGTACATCTTTTTTTTTATTTTACTAAGCGGCGAGACGTACGCGACGTTCACCTAATGGTAAGCGAAACACCAGCCTATAACAATGTGGCATAAGTTAGAATGGTATACACTACACCACATAGCTCTGGTCACCTTAAGACATTAATGTTAAGTCCTTTTACCCCAGTAGCTTCGCTAGCTACAACGCCCATCCAACCGGAACAGTGTATTGTTTGCACACTACTGACTGGCGGTAGAAATCGGCACTGCGGTGATCTAGACGGTTTCCGGCAGCAGAGCCCTACCACTAATGAACGTACTACAAACATGTAATTGTGAACATATTACAAAACAATAAACAAAACAACAACAAAAGAATGTTTTGATTTGTCTCATTATGTTTACGTTTTCTATACTTAACAAATAAAAGGATTAGTAAGCAGAGGTAATAATGGGGCTGACCACAAAACTTAAGTTGAAATCGCGTGTTGGCAAGAGCAGTGCCGCAAGGACTTGGTGAAGATTTCAGGGAACCGATTGATGAATTCTATGTTCAGCAATCATGATGATTTTTAACCATCGTAGTACATACTGTTAAAGATGAGCTCTAGTTGAAAGAAAAAGTCACACGTCTAACAATATACGAACGTACTATTTAATAAAATTATCATTCAGAACAATTACTGTGATTATCTTATTAGTACATACATAAATGTAGTACTATTAGTAATCTATATCAGAGATTTCCACTTATACAGAGACTCTTCATGATATCTCTGGAACCATAAGACATGGAGACTTGAAATTTGGCAGAGTAATATAATTTTTGCCGAGTATAGGTTAGGTAAAGATTTTACGAAATTCTGCAAAGGAATTTGCGGGGGTATTACCGGGGACCAGCTAGTTCATTTATATTAATGTTTACACTATACAAAGTATATACTGTTTATAGTGTAAAATGTTATTCTTGATATAAACATAGACGTTAATTACTCCACGAGAACTATGTTGTACGATTTAAATAGTACATACAGTTGTTAGTATATTATCGCTACTGAGTAGAAATATGCTTGAACCTGTACTCCGCTTCGGAACATGTAATAGCTGGTGAAATTATTGGCATAAGGAAGCTTTAATGTCATATGTTGTAAGAGGTAAGAAATGAAAGGTATTAACTAGATTTTAATGTTATAGTTTTGTATTTTTAACTACTTCTTCATTTATGGTAATTCAAAAGGTGAAAGGCATTATTGTATATATATTTTTAATATTATCAGAATTTTGAAGCCAAGCTGAAGTATAATTGTACAATAAAAAAATTTTGCCTTATCTAAATGTATTTTTTACGCCATATCGTCTTTATTAATCTTTGGACTACGTGACTTATTTCATAATGTGGTGAAAAAAGCAGCATGTCAAATCTTATATTGTATAAAATATACTGTAATATTCCTTCATGGTCATAGAAATAATGTTGGTCAAAATGAGACGAGCAAAAATACTGGTAAGTATTGAAGATTTGAAAGATGATGAGAGGTGACAATCGCTCTTGGAACATGTCAAAGATAAATTAATGCGTCAGTATTGTTTCTTATCTGTGTGCTTTTTCTCACTGTGTCTTTAAGAGAACATCACCACTTAATGCCGCAGGTTTATATAGAAGGACTGAGCTATGTAAAAAAGAAAACCTGTTTAGGCACTACTATTACATTAATTGATCGATGTAGAAATAAGAAGACGAAATGATTTCTGTAAAGTTTTCAAGCGATCCTAATGTTTCATTTATGTTATATAAATGTACATAATAATATATTTCTTTAATTTCATCAGGAATTTCGTTCTTGTTACAGCTTTCAGTACAGACAGAAGTTAAGTCATAAAAATGTTAAAAGTATTATTTTCGTTGGTTAATGTTTTGCAATATAGAATTAATAGTATCTTTTTCATTACAGTATTTTGTACAATTTTTAAAAGGATAAGAATTTTCAGTTTTCTTTTTATGTTTATACTGATGACTTTTTTTTTTAATTTATTACAAAGGCTATCAATACTCGCATTGGAAAATCATCCGTTAAAAGGTAGACTCGAGACCGTTACTTATTAGTATCTAGAAGTGTCATTAAATCTTTTTAAAAATAATGTATATTCTTATTTAGAACTTGAGACAATATCAATGACTGGTGCGGTATTACATTACTGTGTAGCGGTTAGGACAGCGCTGTAGTTAATGTAATTACTGAGATAACGACTCTTAAAATCTTGTCTTAAGGCGACGAGCACAATGTTGTGCTGTGTATACCATTCTAACTAGCGCCACATTGTTATGGGCTGGCGTATCACTTACCATCAGGTGAACATCCCCTTATCCCCTCGCTTCGAAAAATTAAAAAAATGCTTTATAACAATTTAAATCAGAGATATCGGTACTAAGGAAAACATTAACAGACGTTTGGCATTCTAATATATTGTTATTATTTATTATTAAAGATATAAATAAACACAATAAAATCCGCAAAACTTAGGTTTTTTTTTAATAATACTTAAGATTATTTTAATTACACATCATTTCACGAAAATGCCCTTGAATTGACTATATACATATACATATATATATATATGTATGTATGTATATATATATAACTAGCTGTTTCCTGTCCGCTTTACTGGCCGTATTATAAAATTTGTACGAAATATTCTTTGAAAGCAACTGCAACCGTAAAAGGCTTTCTATAGCAACCATTACTATAGCAACCGCATAAGTAATACAAGATGAAAATGTTAATAAAAGTTAATTAGAAATGAAACGATGAAGCATCTAAGAAATTTCAAAAACAAATTACCTATAACCATCATTCCCCATCGAATGGTCATGTTTTCATTTAGATACGTTCACTAGTTTTCACGTGATTGGCAAACAAACAGAATCCATTTTCATTATATAAATAGATATATATAATATATCTATTAGATAGATTTTTAATACTATTGACTAATCTTATATCTTTTAACAAGTTTTAAAACGTGCAAGAAAACTTTCAAATATACTTTTATTAATATTAGCAATACCCTTGTAATAAACTTACCCTTTTTTTATTATTTGTCTGCAATGAAAGGCATAAAGGTCTCATTCAGTTTCTTTACTTTCGTGGATATTCCTCTTTCCTTACTTAATTGGACTTCATTATTTGTTTTCTCTTGTTTTCGTCTTATTTAACTGAAAAGCTAATGCTATTTTTTGCGTTTTTTATAAAATTGCGATTTAAGTAAATAAGTAATTCACTTACCGAAAAGAAAATACGTTATACTAAAAACTGAGATTTAATAAATAAAAAGGAAAGAAAAAGGATTGTCGATGTTCGCAAGTACATACCTAAGTATTAGTGACAATTAACTCATAAATTTACATGATTCTTGTAATTTTTTTAAGTTTTACCTATTGGTTATATAACAAAACTTTGTATTTAATTAAGCACAATAAATTATTAACAATTATAGTAATTTATTGTCTTAATATGGTATAATGTGGTAGGTCTCTGTTGCTGCACATCGTCTAGGTGGGGTACCACCGCAGCGCCATTTCTGCCGCCAAACAGTAGTGTGCAAACATTACTGTGTATAGATTTCAAGGGCGTTGTAGCTAGAGTTATACTGAGGTAACGAGACTCCACATCTTACGTCTTAGGCGACGAGCGCATTGTTATGCAGTGTCTGTTACCCTGACCAGCTCCACGATTTTATGGACAGGCATATCACTTACGATAAGGAGAATATTCCGCTCGTCTGGTCACTTAATTGAATAAAGAAAACTCCTAAGTCATAGCACTCTTCAAAATACTGTTTATTAAATGTTGTACTTCAAAGCATTTATACGATTTACGAGACTAAACATCTTACGTCCCCGGGGACGAAAACAAACGTCTGTTGTGTAAACATTCAAACAACTAGAACGCACTGTTATTGACAAAGATATCACTTATCATTAGTAATGTATATAAGCGCATACCCATTTTGATGCTTTATTGTATAATAAATAAGCTATATTTATTTTCGACAAAATATTTAGATATTTACTTCATTTTATTTTTTTATTAAGTCATCTTGAGTATATCACATAAGTACAATAAGTTAAAATAGCAGAGCGGCTTTACTAACGCAATAATAATGTTGTAGGAGAGCGCTGTTTATTTTCAGGTATTTGAGTCGACGGTCGAAGCTTACTATTTTCGTTCCGATTTCAACTGGAAAATGGTACTAAATTTGTGCGAGCTCAAATAATATTCTAGACAAAACAACGTTCGCTAAGTCTAAGTACTCCGCCGCCCTCGCTTCAGAACGCGGCGCCACAGCTACTCACACACCGCGTACACTAAGCACAACCGCGAACAGGGGCGGTCCTCACTGCCCAGAGATTCCGACGCAGGCGAAGGTAGTCGGGGAACGGGCCCGCGCCCGCCCTCGACGACCGAGTAGATTCGCCAGAAAACGAACAACCAGACACATATTGTAAAATTCCGTCGTCGGATAACTACACTCCACGTAGTACACATTTTTTTTTAAAACAGGCCGTGGATCCATGTCCACGAGCCCAGTGTCAGATATGCTGTAAAAGTAGCATGGCTTGCAGCGCTGACATCGTTCGAATCGAGTCTAAGTACTGATATCGACTTCGTTACGAAATAAAAACCTTAAATTTTTTTGCTATATTCATTATTTTTTTATTTATTCAAAAGCGACGAGACGGGTGGGACAAACATCTGATATTAAGCGATACACCTACCCATACCAACGTGGCACGTGACATTGCGCTCGTCGCCTATATACAAAAGATGTTGAGTCTCGTTACCCCAGTTACACCAGTTACAGTGCCCTTCAAACCACAACACAGTAATGTTTGCGTACTACTGTTTAGCTACAGAAATAGGTGCTGCGATGGCACCTACCTAGACTGTCTCCGGCATCATTACCATTATCATCTACTTAAACTGAAAACCTTTTTTAGGGTAGATGATAATGAACTAAATATGCAAACAAAAGTATAACGATAAGACAACGAATGTCTAATAACTGTTTATATGTATGAATACATATAAAATAACAAAAGAGTATGAAAAGCACTATTTGATAGTATTTTATTCCCCAAAAGAAGACAATATTAAAGATTTCGGAATAGGTACTAAAATAAAAAATTAAAGCAATGAATTACCTAATAGGATGATTTAAATGTAATATAAAATAACTTGTCCATAAAGTTTAAGTAGTAGATGTGCACATATAAATATATTTTCGTTGGTGATAAGGTTTTTATAGTTATTATTACTACCGACAATTAATTATGAATGAAAAGCAATAAATAGGAAATCAGAACCAAATGTTTGCTATCACATTCATAAGCCGCCCCTTTCTTGGCTATTTTTATTCATGCCGCGTACTTTACTCATAACGCTTTATTTTTAGATTGTACTCACACCAAGTATTGGTTTTTATATTAGCTACAAAAGTTGTAATTTATGAGAGCAATAAGTACTAAAATATATAAAGTTCACGTAACACAATGTAAGATCTTGGACTACATTCTGTAACATAGCTAGCAAAAATGTTATTATTCAACATACTCGTGATTTATTCTACAATGTGTTTCAACTATAATCCTTCAAATATCTCTATGATCATCATTGTCATTATCAGCCGATAGACGTCCACTGCTTGAAATATCTCTGTACTCCAAATAATTTTCAAATTTGTTAACTTGTGAAATTATCATATTTTTTATGTACAACAAGCAAAGGTTGACGAAAGATATTCGGGAAACCAAAGGAGTATTTCCTTAGTGATTACTAATAGCATAAGCTTCGATTGGAAACATTAATATAATTATGAACAGAAAATACTATCGGTACGCCTATTTTTGCAGTTAAACAGTAATTTGCTCCGGGATATTATTGTGCTCCAGTTGGAACAGAAGTTACTGAGGTATTTAACACATTGTTTCAAAACGACGAGCAAAATTTGGTGCCGTGTATATCATCTTAATAAGAGCCACATTATGATCGACCGTAACATCCGTCGCTTCTTCTTATAAAATAACATAATCGAAACTAAGAATAAGTATTAATTATAATGCTAGTAAAGTTGTAGCAGCGGGGTGGAGGGGGTTCCACACAACTCACGGGATCCAAGCCAACCTCACCTGCTCGTCGTCCACAATGCTAACAAACAGACGAGGCTTTCACCAACCCGCATTGCACTAGCGTGGTGGGAAATGGCCCAAATCCTCCATATGAACCTTTACAAACAACGGCCTCTATTGCCCGGCGGTACCGGAGGCCATGCAGATTGTAGCGCAAGACTGATGTAGATTTTTGGGACCTAGGCCTATCTCCAGCAGTGGACGTCTGATGATGATTATGAAAGTTCTAGTGTCACAAAATGCAAGAGATTATGTTATTAAAAATTGTCTAGTAGGTTTCGCAAAGGCGATGCGATTAAGAATATATCAAAGCTCCTCAGTGGTTGCCGTCTAAAATTAACAGTGGTTTGTACATTAAGTTCACTACAAGTACACGCGTAATACATTTAACTCGTGTTATCCGGTTAAGGCATTACTGTTAAATTTTGTGTACCACATTATGCACAATTTAAAACATGTAGTAAGTAGGTTTAGTTTATCGCGTGAGTTAGCAGTCCGAGCGCCGTTAAGAAACCGTCGAGCGGAAGTTAATGCACCTAATTCATATTCCGCCAGAGACCGAACAACTTCTCAACACATCGTACTTAGTGAAATAAGACGTTTAAGTTTTCTTCTAGCAAACAACTCTGTATTCTATATTTTTTCATATTCTATTTTAATGTTATAAAAACGATATTTCTTTTGAAGGATACAATTTTATATAAACGTTTATATCAGCACTACATGACCATAACATGTATGTGAGAAATAGATGTTACTTTCGTTAAAACGTTTACATATTTACTATAAAACTACGGCTGCTGACCCCATTTGTTCCATAAATACCAGAAGCTTATCGCCCGCTAACCCAAATAGTTTGCCTTGGCCGAAAATTTTGTGTAATGCTACGAATCAAAACGTGTGGAGTTAGATTATAGTTGTTTATGGGTCTTAATCCAAAATATAAATATAAGTGACTATAATATATGAACAAAATATCTAATTGGAAAGACATAAATATCTTCTTTTTTTTATTAAAGGAAGCGACGAGACGAGCGGAACGTTCACTTGATGGTAAATTATATGCCTGCCCATAACTACGTGGCGCTGTTAGAGAGGCAACTAGATACGATGGTATACACTGCACATTACTCACGTCGCTTTGAGACATAAGATTTTAAGGCTCATTATCTCTGTGATTAAACTAGCTACAGCACCCTTCAAAGCGGAACACTGTAACGTTTGTACACTGCTCTTTGTCGGCTGCAATAGGCGCTGCGGTGGTACTTCCTAAAAGGTCTCCTGCAATAGAGACACAAACAGTAAAAATAAAAAATATGTATATTTTTTTATTTATTTATCAACCAAGTTTATTTCCTACCGCATACAATTTTTCCTTTATCGAGCATAAGCGTCATCCAGCTTGAACCTTTGTAATATAAGATGTAATTTTCATATTCGATGATGTTGCATCTTTCTCCTTACTTTAGCTAAGCCTAGTAGGACTGTTTTTATTTATTATTATGCATGTAGGCTTTATAAGCTGTATACTCGTATAATGCCTCTTAGACTAAAGATATTATGATGTATTCGACTGTCTCTGATAATAATACATAAATTATAAATATTATCTAAAAATTTCTACACTGTGACGTCGCATTATTAAATTATGTTATGGTAGTGCTAAATGTGAGTAATATATGTTTAATAAAAATAACAGAGAATATCATTGGAGGGATCTAAAAACAATTCAAAACGCCTCAGGTTATGCGCGGTAAAAATAACTTATTCATTTAAAAGTGAAAATGTCAAAAAGTGTATCCATTACACAATAAATTAAAACGATTGAAATGCAAAGTGTTTCCCCTGCGTCATGGAAATTTCCGCTGAAATGAATTATGGAATGCAGGAATTGTTGAATATTTTCCAAACCTTTGAATAACTTTTTAACAGATGTTGAAACCTCAGCTCTTATTTTATGTAAAGCTTAACCAACGAATTAAGGTTAAAATTCTGAAACTGTCATTTGTAATTCTAACTCGTGTTGCTAATAAAGTGCGACGATAATTAAATGAAAAAGTTTTTTCTTCATGTGTCGTAAAAATAGTTTTTAAACGCTCTCAATTATGTTTTTCAGTTATAAATGTAATATAGTATTATTTAGAAATAACTGGTTTGCTCTATACATAGCAACATAAGGAACAATTACTATAAATATAGCAAGTAAGTGCTATATCTTAAGACAAGATGTAATGTAAATAGATGACCGTTTTCGCAGTATATCATAGATAATGGTTGTTTGTTACTGTGATGAGTCATACAGTAATCTAACACTGCGGAGCAATTGTTCGTTAGCGATATATCAATGGATATCGACATAGATCTTTATGAAACGTAAACTGTTTAAAAGGTAATGAAAAAAGGTTTATTTATTTATTTTGCATAGTACTAAAGTTAATTTTTATATATAATGAAGCGACGAAAAGACCGCAATCAGCTGAAGGTTTGTACAGCGCAACTATAGGCCATTAAAGCTTTTTCATAATTAATAAATGTATTCGGAAATGATGCTTTTAAAATAACGATTATGGTTATTATTACAAGAAAAACATTTACAAAGTTTAACAAAGTATTGCAGTATCTGTTAATTACTAATAAATCTTACTTCTGCAACTTCTAACAATCTTCGCTCAACTAACATTCGATTAACTTCAACTGCATTGTAAATTAAATTTAACCTATTGCGGTTAACTATAACTTTATTCGTTAACAATAATGAAATAATTAGGAATTCACATAATATTCAATTGTGTTTTTTTTTTATTCTACTAAACGACAAGAATAGCGATGCGTTCATCTGATTGTGACACACCATTTTATACCAACATACATACATACAGCACCACATTGTGTTCGTCGCCTTGAGATATAAAATGTTAAGTCTCGTTACCCCAGTATTTTACTAGCTACAACGTTCTTCAAAACAGAATACAGACATGTTGGCACACAAGTATCTAGCGGCAGAATTAAGAGTTGCAGTAGTACCTACCTACGAAGTCATCAGCAACACTGATTTTTCCCCAGTAAAATAATCTATTTAGAGGACTACTAGCTGTTCCCCGCCCGATTTGCTAGCCGTAATTTATTCAACTAGAAATTTGTATAAAATATTCTTTAAAAGCAACCACAACCGCAAATGACTTTCTATAGCAACTGCATAAATAATACAAAACAGAAATGTTTGTGAAAGTTAATTAGAAATAAAATGATAAAGGATCTATGAAATTCAAAATAACTTATAACAAACTACAAATCATTCCGCGCTGAATGGTTATGTTCCTATGTCGATACTTTCACTAGTTTTCGCGTGATTAGTGGACAAATAAAACCTATTTTCATTATATGTATATATAGATATAGAATATAGCTGCGAGATACATTTTATTCGCAAACAATTGATATTATCGGGAGGGAGAGAAATAACAGGTTTGTGAGTGGTGATAATAGATATGATTTCAGTTTATTCGAATCCTATGTAAACCGAGCTCCGGTCGCTGAGCAAGCACGCCCCGGTACAATAAAGTAAAACGGCAGTCGACAAGCGGCGCTTACTCGATATCAAATATTTACGAGACCGCAATCGAATGAATACGTCACAATACGTGCTGTTGTAAAACAAAATTTCATGAGAGAAATCTAAAGTAAAACCTACCCTAATTTTAAAGTCGACGAGTAAATACCACTGCTTTGACTCAATCTTATGACTTTAGAATTGAGATGAAGTAAAACTTATTAAATTATTATAAAAATTTATCAATGATATATTTTAGCCCTAATACGATGAATAATTCAAATTAAAACCAAACAAAATCATCTTTATATACCAATGTATCAGCATATAATACGTCAAAAGAGTTAATTGTAGTCATAAAAGTTATTAACCTGTTAACCGAGTGGGACATATAAATACGTCAAACGTAAACAATAGCAAGTATGGATAGGACATATAAATACGTCCTTGAAATATATGTTGCGCCCAGGAACGGGGACATACAGACACATCCTAGTAGTCGTAGTGAAAGATCTTGCGCCCGTTATATCTTTGTCAATTAAAAAGGGAATTCCGTGGTTAACAGCTTAAAGCTAAATAACTTGATGAATAAAAAAAAATTTACGGTTGGCAGGTCTCTGTTGCCAGAGACCTTCTAGGTAGGTAGGTAGGTGAAACAATAGTTTGCAACTTACTGTATAAATAATTACTGTATTCCGACTGAAGGGCGCTGTAGATAGTGATTTTTTTTAATACAATTAAGCGACGAGATAATGGCAATGTACGTACCTACATACGATGTATCCGGCAAGACACCAAGCTCCAGAAGAATTAAAATTAAAACTAAGTTGTTCACTTCAGTAAACGTAGCAAATTAAGAGAGAACTTTATAAAGTTCTCTTTAAATATTAATGTGTGACTTTTGAGTAGAGCCGGCGTAGAGAAACTCTCGAGTGGAGGTAACGCAGTTAATTCATAGTCCGCCGCAGACTAAACAACTTCTCGTCTTACATAGTCAAGTCTTTGTTTGTAATTTTTACAAAGGCAGAGAAGTCCGGACAATTCTTTGTATATTATGGTCCATTTAGCCCTATCATTACAAATAAAGATCAAAGCACTATGACCGGTGATTTAGAAGAACACTTATGACTTATAATGAACGTTATAAATATAACATTGATGTTATTCAAAACCTCATGAGCATTAATAATTGATTGTTGCATATATTTAAATAAAATTTTAAAGAAAATGTAAAATAGAAGATATATTTAACTTGATACGAAACATACTAAGAAGCTGAACATATTCCAGTACATCGTGAATAACATTTAATCGCGTTTGATTGTCAAGCTAATCGTCAAATGATTGCACGTTAAAGATTTTAAAATTCTTCTAACAACATTTATTATCTTCAAGTTGACTAAGATTTATTCAAACATCTCGGCAAAGGAATTAATTACTTAAGCGGGCGACCGCGGAACGGAAGAATTTTCTCGACTTTACTATTAAATCGGGCTCAGTCCAGCGCATCTCGGAAAGTATTTACTTAAATCGCTTGGCAATATTTATGCTACTTGTAACAAACCCAAGTGAATTTTAAAATTTATCCAGCTGTTATCTCCTATAAGGACATATATAACTATTATTCGATATATTGAAACCAAGTTAAAAACGAAATTTTGTAAACCGCGGAAATTTTTCCACCGCTGTATTCAATTATATTTTTACCGAAAAGCGTTATACTATTTAAAGTGTATATTACTTAGAAAGCAACCCTAACCTTGATTACGATCCTCAGACATGAGGGAAGAACCCTAAAAATCTGTTGCAGTTAAAGCGCTAATAGTCTGCTGCCAACAAAAGTATGTGAAAGTTTACTGAACACGAACAAAAATTGTAACTAATGTAACGAAGATAAAGTTAATAATGTTTTCAAATTAATAAAACTAATAACTTAATTTATACTTTAGAATTTTGTTACATATGAATAAAATTTAAATATCAAACAAATTAAGAGACAACGTTAAACTCGACACAAGATGATCTATTAACATTTCTATGTATTGGCGATGGTTAAAAGTATTAAGTATTAAAATAAGGGAAAGTATATTTGTGACAGTTTAACTATACAGTTTTACAGACAAAGGATGTTGCAAACATGATAGAGCTTTTCTCGTATTTTCGCATACACCCGGTAACAATTAAAACAGTTTTTAGTCAATTAAAAAGTTGTCGCGCGTGCAAAGCGAATACGAAATTACGTTGAAAGTTGTAAAACAGTCGCTTTTTGACACTAACATCATATTATATAAATGAACAAAACGATTTTGCGATTTTGTACAAATAAACCATTTGAAAATGAAAATGTGAAACCTAGAGATTTCACAATTCGAGTAAATATGTAGTAATTATAAAATGACTGCTGGCTAAACAAGTAAGTTGTTAAAGACCGACTAGAGTGGTTGCAAAACATTTTACGTGGTAAAATTACTAGGCGTATAGTTATTTCGACTTACATATTAAACGTCGTGCGCAATGTAATGTTATTTAAACAACTTAAGTTTTCTATTTACCAGTAATAGTTAATAGCAAAACGTACCTGGATCGTGATGTGCTGATGGAGACGGAGCGGAAAACGCACTAGAGCAGCCGGCACGGCGGGAGAGGCCACCCAATTCAGGTACTATAATAACAAAAAGTATAGATTAAGTATTTAAATCATTAAAGTCTAAGTCTTAACAGACCTAATCAAAATTACAGAACCCTCACATCTAATATATATACAAGATTTTTTTTAAAGTGTGGGTGTCAATGACGTTGTAGTAACTGTTTACAGTAATAGTGTATAGCAATGTAGTGATGTTTTAGTAACGTCCGGTCACTAAAACTTTACCGCAAGTGAAATTAAAGCTAAAAGTAAAACAATACATAAATTCATTTCCATTAAAGTACTACTCTACTAAGAGTTGAAGTTTACAGGAAACAAAATAATCGTATTATAACTGAAACAACAAATTGGCAAATAACAAGCTCATTTTCTCTTTATTAAATATATAAGTTACACATCAGAATTTACAGGCTGGTTGTGTTGTATAGCTACTTAGCAAGCAAGCTTAACTTGATTTGAGAAATCGCCGTTATGCAGAGGGTAAACATTATTACTTGAAGTGTATATGTGCCTTATTTAAATGATGTCTGCTCGAGACAAAGGGCTGATGAGAGGTTTGCTTCAAGATGCGCAAAATTTTCATTAATATAAAGAAGTGAGGCACTGAAAATTGTTTTAAATGATGATTTGTATAAAAATTAAGTGTTATCCATATACTATAATGTACTAACACTGAATATTTGTCATTTTTTTCTGTAGATCAGGCTTGTTCTGCTGGTCTTCAGAATGAATACATTTCTCTTGAAACTTGACAATTCAATGCTTTGTAGAACTCGAATATCACAAAAATTGTGTTAACCTAGTTTATCTGATATAATAAAGATACTTAAAAATCTTGCAGAACTTAGTCTTAAAAAACTTAATAGGTTTGGGTTTTAATAAATTATCTTAGTAAAAAAATGATTTTGTGTTCAAATTTAAAATAAATGTGAATAATGCTGAATATGTTTTAAAATTAAGTGAGGAGTATGTAAGGAGGAATTTTCAATTGTTTTTACACTAACTATATTTTAAAGGAAAAAGGTTTCCGGTGGAGAGCTACAATGGCATTTAATGGTATTCGTCTGTTATTACATGATCCTAAATTAGTCTAGTCAACTTTGTAAGAGTATTTTAAGAGAAACTTTGTAAACAGTCGTTTTTAGTTTAGTAAGAAAATAATAATTTTGTTAAAGTTGTTTCGACATTAAAAGAATATGTCGTGACCTCTGTAGACGATTAAGGTACAAAGTTTTCATAAAAAGGTTAGTGTAGTGGTAAAAGTGTCATGGCTATATTGCGAATGGTTTTCTATTGTTATGTTATACAAATATTACGCATTAAATTTCAACGCCATAACAAAGACTAAGCAATATCGATAACTAATATTTTTGGTCAGATATTATAATTGTGTAAAGAAAACTATGTTGTAACGTTTGCGTTTTAATTAACTGCTACTGGCACAGCTCTGTATAACATTATTATTTACTATGATTCGAAACGACAAAGAGCGGTACAATAAAACTTGTCGCAAACAATCCACGTCCAAACATGTTCAGTCGACTGCATTGTTTGCTTGAAAGTGAATAAGGTAACTTTCATGTAATTGAAAATATCTCATAGAATACATTTTTTTTTTACTCGAGTAAATTTAAAACTACAATTTTGACTATAAATATAAATATCAATAGGTAATGTTCATGACTAAATTCCACTAAACATCGTGTGTCATTTTGAGTTAAAATGGTGATAGGTCTCTGTTATAAGACACCGTCTAGGTAGGTACCACCACAGCGCCTTTTTAGCCTAACAGTAGTATGGAAACAGTACTTTATTTCGGTTCGAAAGGCGCTGTAGTTAGTGTAATTACTGGGGTAACGGGACTCAACATCTTATGTCACAGGCGACGAGCGCAATGTCGAGCAGTATATCATCCTAACTAGCACTACGTTCTTATGGGCAGGCGTATGAACGTCCGTCTCATCTCGTCGCTTAATTGAATAAAAAAAAATTATGCAAAGTAAACTATTGTAACTTTTAACGTGTTTTCCAACATCGGCATATAATATAACTTAAGCTCGCTTACATTTGAAACATATGAGTGCTGTCATACATTTATCCCTTGAGCAAACAAAACAAAAAGCAGAGCCGGAGAGTCGCTTAGCGTCAGGCTTTCATGATTAACTCAAACAACTTCAGTGTTCGCCGCGTTTTCATTTTCCCGTTATTCTGCCTCTTTGTATCTACTTGTTTGTGCGAAGGAGCGGCGCCGGTGTTTTTTCTTAGCGAGATAACAAATAGGTTACGCTGGTTAGACGCTAATGAACGCGTATTACTGAAATGGGATTCCGCTAAGCCGGCTGAATTTAAATCCAATCCTGTATTAACGCGGCCCGGAAAATCACTTTGCTTGGAATTTTACTTAAACTTTGCTTCGAATTTCATTCGAGTTTTCGTTCCATACGCTAACTTGAAACTTTATAAGATTAGAAGTATTATTAAATGTTAATCTTGACAAAATAAAAATAACCTTACATATGAGAGCGTTACAAATTTTACATGGAACAAGGTAGTCAAAGTTTTTAATGAAGAACTGAAAAAAACCGAATACTGCCTGACTTTATCTATTTTTTTCACTTCTTATACGACTAAAGTACATATTTTGACATTATTAGCTAGTGGTACTCAAACTAAACTACACTTTTATCTTGGGCAACCGTAGTAGACTGTAACTTGCAAAGCACTGCCAATTTATAAAGTGGAGCAGTAATAACAAACTTATAAATAACACTTTGAACCATAATCATCTCTCTTGTTGACTAATCAGTAGATTTTTTTATGTAATTAAGCGACGAGACGAATAGGACGTTCACCTGACGGTTAGTGATACGCCTACCCATAAAATCGTGGCGTTAATTAAAATAATATGCACAGCACCACATTGCGCTCGTCGCCCGAGACATAAGATGTTGAGTCTCGTTACCCAGGTAATTAGACTAGTTACCGCACCGTTCAAAACGGAACACAGTATTGTTTGCATACTACTGTTTGGCGGCAGAAATAGGCGCTGCGGTGGTACCCACCTAGACGGTCTCCGGCAACAGACACCTACCACCAGTACAGAGACCTACCCCAATAATATAATACTTATTGGTCTTAAATTTCAATATTATTAATGATGAAAAAAACAAACTAGTCTTAGCTTTCAGGTCATCTTAACGTATCTTTATATCTTATATGAAATGCACACCGTTAAGTATTAGGTTTTAATAGTTAAAAAAACTAAAAAAGTATATTGATTCCGTGAAAATAGTTAAATTAAATATCGAATGGTTTCGATAGTGCTGATCTAGAGTCTGGCCGTTGGACGGCTGCTTAGATAAGTGGGCGGTCTTTAATATCTGCGGAATAGGGGGAGTTGGAACGCTGCCATCCCCGGTTACAACCGTCATAACGTCCGATTGATAAGAAATGGCGGAAAATTAATCACAGTTACAAATCTGTTATACTACAAATTTATAAATTAGCTGCTAATCGACAACAAAGATAGGGTTTCTCAATTCAGTGCTTGTCTCACGGTAAGTGACATGACCATAACAACGTAGTGCTACACCACATTGCGCTCGTTGCCTTGAGACATAAGTTGTTAAATTTGATTACCTCAGTTTACACTGATCGATGCACCAAATCAGAATATAGTAATGTTTGTGCACTACTTTTTGGCGGCAGAAGCAGGAGCTGCGGTGGTACCTTTTTTCCGTGCGGAAATCCTGCGTAGGATACTCTTCTATTGTGGGGCCAACAATAGGGTTACACCGGACTCCTACAGACTAAAACCCCACGGTGTACCTCTCAACGCTATTAGCTGAAACCACGGGAACGCTTTCGCATACGACCGTGGCTTCGACAGCGAGAGCCCTTGATGAGACCTAGTCTTGGGGTGGAATTGGAACTCTCTACCCCATTTATCAGCAATAGGCGGAATTACCGCGCGACCCACGTCGAAGCCTAACATACTTGGTAACGGATAACCCCCGATTCCGCCACCATGACCTCAGATATGGGGGTTGGACGGCGTGTAACAATCTTATACTACGCCCAGGTATCTGAGTACGAATTGAGAAATTGGTGTTTTTCTCTCACTCTCTCTACAATCTCTCGTTTCGACATTACTTTCTCGCAGAAGACCACGCCAGCGTCTCGCGACGTCTTAATATTGATCATGGCTTTAATAAAATCAAGCAGTGTGAGGTTATCTCGCATAAGAGCGACGAGGCCTTGACGCCGAATACCCCATGCTGAGCAAAGCTTCAGAGTATGTTGCGCAGTATCCTCGTTGCATTCATAATGATAGCACTCAATATGCTGTATTCTACTCGCGATTTAATCATATTATTTATTATATTTTTAAGTAAATGAAACCAATATTAAAAATACATTCGTGTGCACACACGCACAAACGCGTGCGTGCGCGCGTACAGACACATTTATGTACACCGAATTCAAACAGCGCAAGACCATGCTTAGTGGAACACATTACAAGAGAATGTGTAGCAGTGAACGTCGATTGATCACAATGATGATGACGATTAAATATAATTTGCAATAAAGAAATCAATCTAAATAAAAAAAAATTACACTGCTAAGATGAATTTCAGATTTAGCAAGACATGTATAATACAACAGTGATGATTTTAAAAAGAAGAGTTCACTTATTCACTGTAAACTCGAATGATGGTATTTACATAGAACTGGGTCAACTTTGCATTATATTAAAAGCGAACACCTTTGTAAGTTCTGGTTGACATCTGTGCTATTGGCATCTCGCCAACCATGTCAAGTATACAATGTTTTAGGATCATTTAAATATACTATAACCTCTAGATAGTAGTTAATCTACACAAGATAAAGTACAAAGGAAAACATTTATTTTATTAGGGTATAATAACTACCTGGAAAACGTGCACCTGTTAGGCAACGTAAGAAATGGTTTGGCGACATAAAGGAATGGACCGGGTTTAAATACCATCAGTTAAAAAGAATAGCTGAAGATCGAATGGGTTTTCTCAATCTGATCGCCAAACTTTTGTTTGAAGAGGGCACCTACTGATGATGATGATGATGATAACTACACTGGTGTTAATCTCTGTTGGTGGATATCGTCTAGGTAGGTCGACCCCCCTCCCCTCAACAGGGGTAACGCTGCTCTATGGCGGATCCCGGGACCAGATCCGCCGCAGGGATTCATGAAACTTTTCTCTCTTGGTTCCCATGAACTCTGGGTGACGATAAGAGGCCGAGAAGAGGGCGCGTTGTATGTTCTGGCGCGACCTTAAAGAAGCGGAAAGAGAGAGGCTCTCCTACCAATATAGAGGTGCACTCGGTGCTGAGGGGTACGGGGAGTCGCCGAGGTGTGCGAAAGCGTTCGTGTGGCACCGCCGTAAATCAACGACGGTGGAACATCGTGGGGGATTTAGTCGATGCAAATCTGACGGAACCTCTCTTTGCCCCCGCGAGGGCGAAAGCATTTTCCCTACATAAAACAGCAAAAAAGGTAGGTACCATCGCAGCTCCTATTCCTGTCGCAAAACAGTAATGTGCAAATATTAGTAGTGTTCCGTATTGAACGGGGTTGTAGCTAGTGAAATTAGTGTGGTAACAAAACATCTTGTTTCAGACCGACGAGCGCAATTTGGTGCTGTGTATAACATCCCAACGCTACGTTGTTATGGCCGGCCGTGTCACATCATCAGTAATATAGATCGCAAAAACAACTCGTTCCTGGGAGAGTCAACCTCTAGAAAAGGCCGACCGTGAAAGTTTTATTCCTGTCGATTTCGACGTAATGTTTTCTTTCAGCGAAAGCTCAAGCTTCCCGAGGAATGAACTCACTCATCTTCATGCTCTGTGATGCCAAGTTCAATCTCTTAAAACTGAAGTAACTACTCCTTACAGTATAAACACCGACACGAAACTTCTTTATGTATTTAGTATTCACTATAGCGACAAACCGAAGTTATATTTTCCTTTGACAATTTAACGTTCGTATTATTACTCTTAAATATTACACACAAATAATACAAGAAAATGAAACAACGTATTAACAAAATTATTGCTTACCTGGATGTGGATGTGGGTGCGTGTGTTCCGCTGGAGGTTGCATTGATGATAATGCAGACAAAGGAGTGTACCGAGATCCGTCCTCACGAGTGCATCCCTCCTGTATAGTAAGAAAATAATAATTACATAGTTTTTTGTACAATTTTTTTTCATCTCCAAAAGTAACGAACTACATGTTTAATATACACTACAATTTAAGATGATTATTCTTATTAACTTTTTGTAATTAATGTTAAATTGTGGTAGTGTGTAAACATTACTTTGTTTCGGTTTGTGAAGTGTAGCAGTAGTGTCGTTACTGGGGTATCAAGACTCCAAGTCTGGTGTCTCAAGCGACTAGGGGAAAGTCGTGCAGTATATAACATCTAACTAGCACGTTGTTATAGCGAACGTATCAATGACCATCAGGTGAAAGTCCTTCTCGTCTCATCGATTCGTAGAATAAAAAAAAATGGTAATACATAATTTCAACAATTTTTATATGTCTAGGAAGGCATAACCTTGTTATTCACGATTATTCATCGATTTATAAAGTTTAATGCTTTATATATTACAAACAGAGAATAAGAATTGCAATAACAAAATTAATTTTGGGCGAATCGTATTTCTACGCTCAAATTTCACTGGTTATTGAATAAACATTGGGTTCACTTTTCCTCGTAACCGTTCCCGCGATCGGAGGTAACGTGAGGATGAAGGCCCGAGGCGTGTTTACACCAAATTGACTTTATTACCGCACATTAATGAGGTTTGAAAAGCCTGAGGCGAAATTTTCTAATTCAAAAAGTTAATCCCGTAATTGATATAGCATACCTATTTACTATTGGATTTTAAATTAAAAAAGCTAAAATAATCGTATTTCCCTAATATATAATGATATAACCGAACCATTAGTAAGGCTTGCCAGACTGAGGCCCTAGTCTGTGAGAAAATAAGGGCTCTAGGCTTGTACCCCATTACCTGGGCCTATCACTCGGCGAGTCACGCTCACTGTTCCTTAATCGAGAAGTTACCTTCAAAGCTAAATGACGGTACGGTTATACTTATGTATTTTGTCATCCTGCGTTAGCATACTTATTTAGAGTATTATTTAAGATCTTATTAAGTGATCAAACTATAGATCATCATAGTCAAACAGGTTCGGCATGGACTAGAGCCATCAGGCTGTAGTCCTGAGTCCGTCGATTTCGGCAGTAATTCTCAATTCTAGTTAAATTATTAAATTTAGGAACTGTATGATATTACCTTTTCACAGTTTGCTGTCGCCGTTGTCTGTGTATGACTTGTAGATGAAATACGGTACTGCATACCAGACACGGTGCAGAAACCTTCGTGATGATGAGTCGAATACACTCCCGTTATTGTAACGTCTGTATCTTGATTAACAATAACTTCAACTTTCTGTTTCCTATCTGTTATTGCATTGTCTTCGTTATCTTTCTTAATGTCTTCGTTTTTTACTTCAGATTTTACTCCGACGCTAGCTGTGATTTTTGATTTATGCGTAAACGATTCGTCACTGCAAGAATCCGACGTTGTGTCTTCTTTGCTGGACTTCGGAGATCGTTTTTCATAACTAGCTGCCAAAATAGCTGTAGCATTCAAACTAGCCATTCGTTTTTGTACCACCATGTCTTTTAGATCCATTACAACTTCATTTCTATTACGTTTTTTCTTAACAGGGACACCAGCTGTTTTTTTCAATTTTGGTGGAGGTTTTTCAGAATCAGATTTCGCAGCAGAAACTTTGAAAGTTGTTTTCTTTCTTTCTGCTATGTTAGTATTTGTTTTAATTTCAAGTTCACTATCTTCGCTAGAAGATGTAGATGATTTAGGATCCCAATATTTTCCTGCACTTCTTATTCCTGGAACTCCCCGTAATGTCCTTTGCGGCATGTTATCATCAGAACTTTCAGAACTTTCTTCCTTTTTGTCTCTTTTGACTTCATATTCCGACTCAGATGTACTGTCATGTTGTTCTGTTTCTTTAACCTTAGTTTCTTTCTTTTTAATTGATGTTGTTTTTGACGTACTAGGTATCGCTTGACGATCTACAGTTTTCATTAAACCTAGTTCCATGTGAGTTCTGCTTTCATTTTCATACAAACAATGCACTTTAGCAATAGCATTTAAGGAAGCCATTCTATGTTTTTTGGGTCCTGCCCACATAGACAATAATTTTAATCGCCTTTTGCTTGGCTTTTCATTACATAATAAAGCAAAATTGTCTTTCAGGTCAATTAATGAATCTTTAGACAATTCTTTTAATTCTTTTGATGTAGGTTTTTTTTGACTATCTGTAATTCGTTTAAATTTTCTATTTTTAGTCTTTTTTGCTTTAGGAATATCAGATCCAGATGATTCCTTTGATTCATTATCATCATTAGATTCACTTACGCTTTCTTCAGATGAGGTATAATGCAAAGATTTTTTGTTTATCAAAAATTTTGAGCTATTTATATCCTCATCGGACAAAGAACTTTTCTGTTGTTTTTTAGGTACGGGTTCTTTCGATGTATTGGATTTTACTGAACAAGGTGTCGTGATTTCGCTTATAGGCGATTCAGATTCATCTAAGAATTTAATTGGGCTGAACGGTTTCCCAGTTATGCTTGATTTACGAGCAACCATTTTATAAGATTTGCTTACAATAGGAGGCGGTTTATCTTCCATCCCTCTAACATTACTACTAGCATTCGAATCTAATTCAGTATTTTGTTCACCAGAGAGCTTTTGATCGAAACTAACGTCTTCTGAACGTTTGTTTGCTTTAAGTTGCTTAACTACTTCCTCAATAGGTCTATGAGGAGAATATTTCTTTCTCTCCGTATCAGTTTTCTTATCAACAACGGTGCCTTTAACTCGAGCTATAGGTCTTACTCTTCCAATACTTTTGTTAATAGGATTACGAAAATCAGATAAAATACTTTTTGGTGAATCTACTTTATCTGTAAAGGTGTATACATCAATCTCAGCTCCTTGTGATACTAGATGATTAGAAGTGTTTTTTTCTTTATTATTGTCATCATGTTTGGTTTCACATTTCATGGTTAAAAATCTTTCAGAGACGCTTAAATTTCCTTTGGAATATTTACAACATTTAACGTCAATGTCAACCGTTCTAGGAGATCGACTTGATGTAAAAAATTTCAGAGGTCGTTCATTTTCAGTTTTGGGTGTTTCTGAATGAACCACTGATTTATTAGATGAACTATTGTTTAATGTTGAGTTGTCACTTGCTGCTTTACCCTCAGCACTACTTTGTATTTTTAAAGAATCTCTTTTATCATTTGTTGTACTAGGGATTTGTTCTTTAACATTAGAAGGATCACATTTTTCTTGTTTATCAGCTTTTTTATCGTCATCAGTTATCTTTCCCTTAGTTTCAATAATGCTAACATTTGCAATTTTCTTTTTTGGACTCTGCCCTTTTTTGTTAGAAATTTTTGCTTTAAATGAGTTGGAAGGTTTTTTGGCAGTTTCTAAATTAATTTTGTACCTTGTATCGTCATGATTATTTCCAACTTTATCAGAGTTCACAGTTGGTTTAATTACTTTAGGTGTTCTTAAACGTTTTTTGGTTATTACTGTGCACGTGTTTACTTTGACAGAAGTATTTTTAGCCGTGTCTTTCTTTTCCTTTGTATCTTTCTTAACTTTTTTTGTTGGTGAACTACTTCTTGGTTGACAAGCTTTAGATGTTTCAGCTTTTGCCGTCTCCGATGGTAGATCGTTTTTTTCTTCGATAGAAGTTGAATCACTTTTTGAACCAGATGCCTCATCTTTTGGCTTATTTTTTTTAGATCCTTTTAAAAGAGCTTTTGGTAGATTTTTTGTCTTTTTCGGTGAAACAAGTTTCTTCTTGGTGGATTTAGAAGCTGAATTCCCTTTAAAAGCAGTTTTACCTAGAGTCCCTTTCTTAGGTAAAGATTTCGAAGCTTGTGACCGCATTGTCTACTGTGGTCATGTAAATTTTACCGTCATTGATGGATTGACGACACGGCTCACATTCTGAAACAAAAAAAAATGATTTAATTAAATTTATCATCATTATTACCCCTTGGTTAACCACTGCTGGATATAAGCCTTCCCAATATTTTATCCAGACGCGGTCCTCAGCTTTTCGCATCCACCCACTTTCAAAGCGGTCGGAAATGAAATTGTTAATAAGAAAATATTTAACAAGGTTTTTTAAATTATAAATGTTTAATACTTAGTAGTTTTACCAAGTCAAATGGACAGAACATCATTAAAACCGGTACTGTAATTGAAAATATATTAGAAAAGAACAGAGTTTTTTATTCATAGGGTTAAATATTTCATTATACCTCTTGACGGCTATACTTTTAGAGTATTTATTTGTATTGTACTCAAAGTAGAGTAAAAGCGAATAATAAATCTAGCGAGTGTAAAATGACATGGAAAGGCTTTTTCAGATGAATTGAATTTCCGTTCAGTCTGTCCTATGTCGTGTTAAAAAAAATATGACAGTATAACAATTTATATGGATATCTTCATGAAATATGAAAACAATTCCATGAGTGATAGCGAAGAAACGAAGAAGTTCGCCAGCCCGTGCGGACGGGACGGCTCACAATAAAATAAAGGTTTCTACAAACAAAGGAGTCCTTGCACACTCCGCAGCCGCTTTTATTAGATTAACTTGACAAAAGCCGGTCGGGTCGGCTCATCGCTTAATTATTACCGCTCCGTGGAAATCATTCTTCTTCTTTATCTATTGCTACCTGATACTAGCTAGTTGTCACTAGTGACATTGTTAAGTACTTGTACTTTCAAAGTTCATTTTAATACGCATTACATTTTATTATCTTTATAATTTTACATAATATTTCAGAACATAAAATATATCTTTAACCAGAAAAATCATACGTACCCACTGCTACTAATTATTTTTCAATAATATATTTGCTAATATTGCTTTAAAGTTTATCTTACTGTTTTTCTAATTAAACTGTAAAGACGCGTACTGCTCTTGTAGATTAATTTTATTTATATTTATTACGAGTACAAAAAAAAGTTTTAATTTTTTCTACGAATTCCTAATGTTCGTAATCATTTGCTATTCAATAAAAGTACTCCGCCCACATACTACGTTTACTCCGAATAGAAATTGTTTAACTGCTTTTTGAAATAAATACTGGGTAAATATTCACATAAATTGAGTAGACTTAATATTACAAACAGACAGTACAGTTTTATTTGTTTTTACTTATAGATTATCAAAGGAAAAGGGGCTCCGATAAAACTACTTATGTATACGTAGCTCTAGCGGAGCTTGACGCGAGAAAGATGGTATTTCCTAGTTCAATACAAAACCGAAGCCAAATTATTCATAACTCAGTTTACACGAAAATACAACAGAGGAGACTTTTATTAAGGTTTAATATAAAATTAGAGGAAATGAAATTATCTGTGTTAGTAAGAAAATAAAAGTAATCTTAATTTTTTTAATTCGTAAGATGAATTAGCTTTTCCGTTACCAGATTAATAATTACTCTCAATTACTGGTAGTCTGTTATACATCAAGAGTGAAAGCGCTCTACACATTCATAGTTTACTCGTAACAATACACCGACAATTTATAAAAAGCAGAAGTGTTAAAAGAACATAAAATATAAACGCTTTCAGCAGGTACTATTTTTAAAACTGGAAATATGCCGTAATACGATAAAAATAAAATGGAAAACGTTTTTGCTTTTATTATCATTATACTTTGCAGCTGAAATTCTCTTCAGGCTATCTGATTATTTAGCTATTCAATTGTATTTATCAGTCTGTGCGGAGTAGTAGCTAAGCGATAACATCAAAGTGTCTAGTTTGATTTCGTGGCTAAAGCTCGAGGAGTTGAGAGGTGGTATGATTTTATCGAATCTACCTGATTAGTTACCAATCTCATCACATTTAACCTGTAAATTGGCCGTCATAACATCTTTGCTTTATTCCTGCTGTCAACATATGAGAGAGCCAAAGTATTCTGAGCGAACACTAATTTAAACACAATTATCTTTCTATTATTAAAACGAAATTTATTTTATTTTACTTTTAATAAAACAGTGTAATTTATTAAAAATAATCTGATACATTCATATGATAACGGTGGTAGGTCTCTGTTGCCAGAGACCGTCTAGGTATTATACCACCGCAGCACCTACTTCTGCCGCCAAACAGTAGTGTGCAAACATTATTGTGTTCCAGTTTGAAGGGCGTTGCAACTAGTGTAATTACTGGGGCAACGAGACTCAACATCTTATGTCTCAGGCGACGAGCACAATGTGGTGCTGTGTAAATCGCACTAACCGGCGCCACGTTGTTACGCGCTAACGTATCACTTACCATCATGTGAACATCGCACTCGGCTCGTTGTTTGTTGAAAAAAGAATAATTGATATCAATATTTTTGGCTAGGTATTATGAACAGCATGCTCTCTAAGTTATACAAAATATCCATCAAATTCATCAAGTTCATTACATATCGGATGTAATTAAATGCATCAAAGAAATTAAAAGTAAATAATGTATCCAGCACCAGAAACGATGTATAAATATAAGAATGAAGTATGTGTTCATTTTGTTAATTTAAGTATTATTGTGATGTTTCGCCATTTTTATATTGCTAATGAAAAGGTTGTGTCGGAATTAATATATCGGCTGCTTATAAAATGTTGGTTTTATTACAAAGATACTGATCAAGTTTAATAATCATTTTACATTTTATAGAAAATTTAACTGAACTGTATATACAGAATATTTATGAAACTTAATGCAAACTTGTGTATTATATATAACAGCGTCTGCATTTGCAAGTATATTTCCGAATAAGAGTAAACATTTTCACAGAAGGGATGGAGCAGTGTCCAACTAGTGTATTACTAATTTCATGTTGCCCGCCACGAGACCCACTGGGTTTACTTGAGTATCATTTAACCTAAAATGAACGCTTCACTATAAAAGTATTTTTTTCTGTTTATATGGTTATAATAAAAAAAAATTAGTGATAACGGTATGTAAAATAATAACAAATTAAGTAAAAAATAAAACTACTAGAATATTTTAAGTTAGTAAACAGAAGAAACAAATTAAAAATGTACTTTTTTACCTGCTTTAATATCTTTCTAATGTTGCCGATTCCAAATTTCCGAATTGAAAGGTAATTATATGTTTTGTGAAATAAGTTTAAACACAGACAATCGGAGCAACTATAAAATTCTCAGCGTTTGCATCTCACTTCACACGTTACATGCACTCGCAGCGGGATGCTGCGGGATAAAGATTTATGAAGCCGGAATAAAGAAATCATATGTCAAAATTATACTCGGCGAACGTAACCGCCCTTTATTGCTTTTATATGTCCGCTGTTCATTTTCACTTCAAACGGATTGTCGTCTCGCTATTTTTCTTCCTTTTGTGGGACGAATAAGTGAGGATAACCCCAGTAGATGTGAATACAGACAGAAAGGGCGAACACGGTACATTGTATACGTCTATACAACACGACGCTGTCAGCTCAGTTAGGCGTGTTTCTGTGTGGAAAGTTCTTTTTTAAAGTTACTTTATATCTGCTTTGCTTTATTCTTTCTTTTCAAAATTACATTATAAAAATGCAAGAAATGTGCGTATTCTTTACTCAAGAAGATGTAAATGAACAAAAAAATACTTAATCTTTATTCAATCAAGGTAGATTAGTGATTTTTTTTCTACATTAGAAAAAGTTGTTATACAGAGGCAACGCAATACTTAATTACGTATAAATACACTCCTATCTGTGTTCATGAATGTCAGATAAAATTGCAATGGAAAAAATTTATATTTGCAATTTTAATTATTTCTAGACTACTTATTAATGCTGTAAGGTATAAACGAAAGTTATTAACGAATTTATCATGTTTTCAACTTTAGTTAAATTGCCGAATAAATTGTTCGCAATATTTATGTAACAAACTAATATAATATTAAGACGATTCAATCAAATATAAATAAATAAGATTATGTATTTTATGCTTAAATTGTTATACTTCTATTTGTCCATCAATAATAATTGTTAAATGAACGTTGGTTTTAGTTGGTTAGTAGAAGAAAACAATGAAATTGATTTCAGAGTATATAAACTACTGGAGAATAAGTACGACCTATAGATATTAATATGTACAGACTCGACCACTCTGGTGTATGAGTTTTTTAATATAAAGAATGAACGTAGAACTTGTATTAAAGCAATGCAATGATTTTACTTTATACCATGTATATCGTTAATAGATATTTATTCAAATCTTAACAAAAATTTTATTATAAAAGTAATCTTTTATAATTTCAACTATGCTTACCTCTATTCAGTGAATTCAATCACAACAATATCTTAAGCCGCGAGGCGCACCGTGTCTGTACAATTCTTTTGTGTATTCACTTCTTTCAATTTCGAAACTCTCATTACTTCTACCATGTAACTAACAAAGGAGTGCACACAAAATTCAACAGTCAACAGACTTGTCTTATTAAGTAATAAGAGTGTGTAACCTACACAGTAGTAGTTCTTAAGTTACTTAGAAGAACACCTACACACTCTTATAAAGGCTTAAATTTTAATTATAATAAAGACTTAAATTTAAAATAAAATTTAGCAAATATCTTATTATATTTCGACGCTTTATGTGATCACAGCAATATAATCTTTAACTTTTTAAAGTAAAAATGATTAATAACTATATTTATATTGTAAATATCAGCAACGTCCTCTTATCTTTATATATGTATAGGAGAGATCCTGATATTCTTTGACTCATCACGAGATCACGGAAACTGTTACAAGTATAGACTAAAAATTCAGTAGATATTATTTTTGCCGATTAGAAGTTAATTAACAATGGATTTTTCAAAATTCTTTCTTCAAAGGGAGTTGCGAGGGTGTTACGGCTAGTAAAGCGAGCGGGGAACTGCTAGTGTCAAAATAATTAACGAATAATCTAATAAAGATTTAACTTTTTAAACTTATTACAATAAAAAGATATTCAAAAATTCGATTTTAACGTGTTAATGTTTTAAAAAAGTGACTATTAAATTATTTTTTCCTATAATTTAATTTTAGTTGTTTAGTTAACCCCGCAGTTTGTATTCCATTTTATTATCAAGTGATTTTGGTATATGAAATTTCACAAAGCTGAAATTTGTCTCCTATTGTAATCATCAAGATTAAAACGAAATCTTTTCAGGTATTGAATTTTATAGTACATATAAGAATCAGTATACATTGACAACTGAATAGATAATAAATATGAAAGAAGGCTGCACTATAATCAACGTCCTCAACTGAGATTAAGAGATCATAATGAAGCGCTGTAGTCCACAAGTACGCGAAAGATCACGATGTTAAAATACTATTATAACATTTTAAACTTCTAGAGTAAATATTTTTGGGAAAAGAAAATATTTCTCTAGTTTTATCAATCAGCTTTCACATTTTTTGTATACAATGAAAATAAAATTAAGTTAAAGTAAAATATAAAATTTTTGGATTGGTTATTATCCAGTATAACAGCGTGCATCTATATATTAAAAATTTGAGATAAAAACATTTAATAAAAATTTTTTACACAATAATGTTGAAAACATTATACAGTAGAAAAGAATTAGGGATCGATACAAATAAGGTATTCCATTTCAAAGAACAGATGAATAGAAAATCGCTAAGTGGTAATCGAGGTTTAGTCGTTATTCAAAAAAATAAACCTAACAACTCTACTCTGCACTAGATTATATTATGCTTTTAAGATTTAAATATAAAAATAATTAATTCATGAGAAAATAATGGATTTTCTTGCAAGACTATTGTTTTAAATTAAGATAAGTTTTTTTCTCATATTCCCGAGTCACTTTATTGCTTGAAACTAAAATATTTCATGTTGGGTTGTAGCAAAATATTTATATATATATATACTTTAAATTATAGGTTTCAGTAAAAATTGTATTAATACAAACGTAGTAGTTATTGAATTATAGAAGTGTACATGCGCTTTAGTCTATTGTTATACCAAGATAAGAAAATATACAGGAAGTCATTAGTCTGTAAGATATATGCTGATACAAATAGAGGTATAAGTAAAACATAAATTATCATCACATATTATTCTTTTCACTCCTAAAATATTAAACATACTAATATATATTTTTTAATATTAAGAGAATTATTTCGATCTATGTTATGGATTTAACACGTTAAAAAATAGAATCGTTTGATTACTGCACAACGATACTTGTTGTCTGTTGGGGAAAAAGTTTGGTTATCGATATGCGTCCACAACGCTCTGAATTTTTTACGTACCACAAACAACGTCCCGAGTCCTGATTGCTTCCGGACAATGAACTGTGTGTGGTCAAACCGGAAGTCAAAGCCATAAATTAAAGCGAGCAGGCGAATTCGACGTCAAATATTAAGGTACAGAATGTTTAAATGACAACGTGAATATTTAATAAAACTAAATTTTATGTATTTAGTCTCGTTTATTATACTAGTTATTACCAGCTATTTCGAGTGTTCACGGGAGTAGGAGTTATTACCGAGTACCATCTCTGCTTCTATTTTTTTAAGTTCAATCAGATTTTATTAAATGCTTAATATTCGCGTACATGTTATGTACAAATATAACCAATACCTGTAAATGTATAGTTAAAGTAATATATTTATAGTTCAATTTTATTAAATACAAGGTTTAACGTCCATGTACAAATATCCCAGAAATATATTATTTCCAAATTTTTTGTTTTGGCTTTTTAAACACTCGATTTAAAGTATATTAAATCTAGTTTGTCTTTATCCAAATACATTTGATTGAAAGTGTTTTTCTTTTTTAAGAACTTGAGACTGCTATATTTAGAAGAAAACTATACAACGCATTAAGTATTGGCATTTTTCTAAATAACTACTGGAGATATTATTTTCATTTAATGTAATTTTCAAACTAAGAGACTGGAAATATTTTTTTTTGCCGAGAGTGTGAAAAATTTTGATTTTTATAAAATAATTACATTTGTCAATAGGTTTTATGTTACATACTTATTACTAATATCAATTATCTAATGTGAGGAGAGCGTTGACTCCAAAATACTCAAAATCTAACAAATTTATATGTTATTTCTACCAGACAAAGCTTAACTATACATGACCTGATAGAAACATTAAGTAACTTGTGACGTGTGTCATCCGGTCCGCTTTGCAGCGGACAATTGTGAAGTCATTTCCGCCCCTATTACTATCGTCCTAAACATAACGTTTATCTCATAGTTTGCAAGCGTGGTTTACTTTTCTATAAATAGTTTATAACACTTTATAAAGATAAGCAAATCTGATACTTTAGAATGATACTTTAGAATTTACTTCATCAAAATGTATTATCAGACTGTTATTGTAATAAGAAGTATTAGATTATTGTAAGGCGCCATAGACTTGATTATGTTATCAAAAATTCTTTTATTTTAACATAAAATCACTCTAGGATTTCAAGCGTCTGAAAACGAAGCCACCAATCCTATTCAATCGAGCATAAATCCTATTCAAGTATGTGCAATTCTGATCATGAGGCCTTAAAAATGGAGGTAACATTTGTCAAGAGTACAACGAAGAAAGAGGTATTGATGGGGCGTGCATACATCGGAAGCTATTCGCAAGCATTGTTGCACATACGTACACGGCACTCAATTGTGCCGTGGTGCCTTTCATCAAAAGAGACCTGTACTTCTTTACAAAGAACCATCAAAAAAGCGTTTTTAAATTAGAAAACTTTTTAGTTTTTCGTAAATTCCTTATAGAATACATTTTGTTCAATTTCCATCTAGAAGCTATTGAATAGTGCACTACTCATGCACTACAACATTACAATACCTTCTAGATGGACATTGTTAGTACATAATATATTCTGTTCTGTGAAATTCGTTCTTGAAATAAGCTATGCCAATGGTATTTATTAAAATTAGATTTGAATATAAAAATTTGAAAAAAAATATAGGAAAGTACTCCAAATTTTTGTAACAAATTCCACAAAAAGTATTTCAATTAACTAAAGTTTTTTAATCAATCCATTGCGTGTGATACATGTGAAGCACTTTTACCAGAAAATTGAAAACACGAAATAGCGTTAAGTAAAACAAATTTCTACGCTCGGTCGTAATCCAATAGAGGGATAAATTTACTCGGGCGTTTCAAGATTAGGACACAAAAGGCTGCGTTCAAGGAAACTTCGATTTCCGTCAATTGTTACAGTCCCTTGGAAAATTAAATCACTTGTAAGGTTCGACGAAACAGAATCATTTTTACGTCAGTCGATTCCGTTGAGCCAATATCCGTGCGAGTGTCTGTAAGCGATTTCCCCTTTGAGTACGGTTTGTTAAAATACCGTGTTCGGCGTGCTGAATATTTCATATCGACGGGAGTTTTATACCGGATCCGAATTGGCATATATCTCTCGTTTCAATTAACATAATCTGTTATCTGATTCTTGTTTTATTTAATATTACATACAGTAACTATATTCATAAAATTAAAACTTTTTTACGTATCGTATAATGAAGGTGTTTTTTGGAATATTTTATAGGAGACCCATGTCCAGCGGTGGACGTTCATCGGTTGGAATGATTAATGTATAATAAACATTGCACCACACTGTACTCGTCATCTTCAGACATAAGATGTTAAGTCCCGTTACCGCAGTAATTTCCCTGTCTACAACGCCCTTTAATCAAAAACACTATTAATGTTCGGACATTACTGTTTGGCGGTAGAAATAAAAGCTGTGGTCGTTCCTACCTAGACGGTCTCTAGCCACAGAGCCCTACTACCATCAGTGACAAAAGTGGTTACATAAGATAACGGAATTATAACGATACTGTATATATATAAAAGATAATGAAACGTTTCCCTATAATAATAAAGAAAAAAAAAACTAAAGTATGTTTATTTTTCTTTTATTATCAAACTTAATAACACTTATGCCAATGTGGGTGATAAACGAAACGAATACATTATCGTCACTTCGGCCACTTTGCGAGCTTCGACGGAAGCCAAAAGAGGTTTGCAAAGTTCCCCTTCTATATAAAGTCCGTAACTCTTGACGAGCCCGCACAAGATCCGCCATTATAAATTGCACGTTCGGCTGGCAAAATGTCAAAGTGATAGAACTATTACGTTGTCAGCTTTATGTGTATATGTAGGGCTGTCTTGCGGTATTTTAAGACGATTATTGTGTCGACGGTAACCGTCTCCAACAAATGTTACATGTTCATACTACTTACGTACGCTTAGTACATAGTTAACACAAATAGAGTAATTGTAATCATTTCTTATAATATCTAGAATAAGACATATTGAACAACACTAATAGTTAATGAATGTTATAAAAACAACAAAACTTAATTTCACTAAATAAGAACTATACTATACAAATAATAAATATTTTAAAAAGTAAATAATACGTTTTCACAAGAAAAAATAGAAACAATTATTAATGTGAAGGTCGTGAACGATCAATCTTTTCCACGACCATATTTTAGAAAGTGTATGTCATTAACATTAATTTACTGACGAATTTAAAACGTTTGGTAACCCTGGAAAACACTTCATCAACTCACGCTTCATGCCGGAGAGCCAGTTAGTCATTACACATCGCCGTCGGATCCCACGTATGACTTTCCAAACTTTCATATTTTGTTCCGCGAGATTATTCCTACTATTACTTCAGCTTTCATGGATCGTAAATCCTTTTAAAAGAACACCGAGTACTATCAAGCATGATTCGCGAGGCTATTAAAATTAACAAATATCCTAAATTCAATAGAGACGATGGATGGTTTGGTAACAATTAAATCAAGCACCAAGCATATCATTACAAGATTCCAAGACATAGTGAGCTCATTCTGCTTAGATATGAAAAAAAAAAACATCGTAAATACAGTGAACCTAAAAAAACTTGTGGGTGGTACTCGGGTACAACTATGACGACAAGATTTCTACGATCATCCCGTGACTATACTATAATGCACCCGAAACGGGGTAAATAAATAACCAAATATACGTTGTAACTTAAATTTTTTATAGTTTTTGCCCACATTATAATAATTTATATAACATTAGTTGACACGGATAGAAACATAGAGAAGAAACATTAAAAATTTACGTTAGTTTTATCGCCAATAATCTACTGTATATGCGATATCATACAATAGAGAGCATTGTCGTAAAATATACGTATTATTTACAAAGATAAAAAAACTAAATAACTTTGTCGTGCGATTTGAATTTTTCATAACTATAAATTCACACAGTAGTGGAGAAACTTAGTTTTTGCATATATAATAACATTTTAAATCAATTAACATAAATTTTTAACCAATGACTGGAAGGTTTGGAGGTATATATTTTTTGTCTGATCTATCTATAAACTAGTAAGAATAGTTGAGTTTAATGTTGAATTACTGTAAAATTTCTTTATACATTTTCTATTAACGGTATTTTTTTTATATTAAAATATTATATACATATATAATTTAACATCCGGAGTATAAAACAATACACGTGTGTATGAAATTAAATTATTTCCCCAGTGCTGCCGTAACTGCAAATTGTGTACCTCCAGCGCTAATCATTCTATTAATATTAATATGCAAACTATGGTTAACAGTTGTTATGATATGAAGGTATGATGGTTTTACAGAATATAGAAGTTATTACGTATACTGAATGAAAATGTTAAATGATATAATATTTACGTGTTTTACTTAGAAAAGGGCTATAACAGTTATTGAAATAATTTTGTCAAGTTAACAACTTGACACAAACCTTAATGTTTATTAATGCAAAATTTTATGAACTACATAACCAATATTCGTCAGTAACAAAGAACTTTAATGCAACAAACACAAGAATTCATTACCGGGATGTCGAAATTCATAATATTAGAATAACACTAATTAAATTTTATAATCTATGGAAAACATATTTCTAGGTAGTTTATTAAACGAAACCATTTTTTCTTTACTTTACATAGATTACTAAATACTCCAACACCAGAAAGCTAAAGATTATAATAACCGTGTCAACAAAATTAAAGTTAATATACTTACTACTTAGTTGTATGTAGTCCAAAGATAAAGAAGAGTTTAACATTCATCACGATTCCAATACCTTATACAGTTAAATACACCTTAAGGCAACACATAATAATGGTTAACTGTGTTTTAAAAAGCTGTTAACTATTAGGAAAACAAATAATAGTAATACATATGTTATAAATACAAAACGACGTAAGTAAAAGATTCCGTACCCAATTAGAGTTATATCTTGAACCGCCTTGGCATATCTTTAGCGTATTCATACGAAATAACAAGTTGAGATCCTTTATACAACACCGTACAAAATTTCAAGTCTTTTTTACCGCGGGAGAAATATTCTTAAAAGATACCTTACTTCTGGAGTCAAGAAAAGGTTATGTGGGGCTTTTACACACTAAAACCCCCTCGGTGGTCTCCCTCAGTGCATTAGGGGATCCGGGATCTCCTACGGAACGCACCGGTGCCCCCCTGCCCCCGGCTAAAACATTCCACGCAAGGACAAAGCCCTCCTTTGCACCCACGCTGTGCTACGGCAAATACAAGACCACCATGCATTTACCATCCTCCAAAGGCTCGCTTATTCAGCTCTGAGACCCCCATCCTCAAAAACCCACGAACCCGAGTACCCTTTTAGTCGCCTTGTACGACAAGCAAGAAATGCCCTAGTCCTATTCTTAATAGCCAGAAACTACAGGGGTGACAAAAGTTCAAGTAATAATATAGATTCAATGACCCGCACTCATGATAATGTTAATATTTCTAATGGGCATGCTCTTAGATGGTGTGTAGGAGATAAAAAACAAAACCAGTTTGCCGAGTAGTATGAAGTTAATCTTCGAATATTAAGTTTTTTATTCGGTTATAAGCAATGTTACGTCCTTCGTGGGCGACACCTCCCACTTGTCAACGTTACTGGAGATTATAGTAAGATGTTATTTATTCCTATAGTATTTTTTCCATTTCTCCCCGATTTTATTGTTCTTGGCGTTATTTTTTATCGTATAAATAACACGCCATTAATATATTTATTACTAATTTACTCTACATACCATCATTTCTTACATTGCTTCCATTTACTTTAACTTACATCTAAAAGGAAACAAATAAAAAATATAGCTTTTACTTATGTCATCTTGTATATCTTACTTATATAATATTTACTGGTTCATTATGCTACACATTACAAACTGCTCCTGCTCACAATCATGTCTTAACTTTCTATGAAATAGGTCATTCGTTCAATAAACGAGGAACCGTTTCCTCCGCGGCGTCATCACATGCTATTAGTTTTATAGTTAAGGTATTACTATCCGTCAATATTTATAGCGCGAAAAACAATAGTTATTGTTCTTTACTGTCCTAGTTAAAAAAAAAAAAAATTTTTAGCGACGATGTCAAAACTTTCACTGCGTAGTATGTGCTATGTGACACACGCTTGTCCATAACATTGTGGAGTTGTGTAGTAAGAATCTTTTCACATCATCATAAGATGTTAAGTTATCCTAATAATTTTACTAGTTACAACGCCGTTTAAACAGAAACAGTAATAGTTGCATACTGCCGTTCCGCGGTAGAAACAAGCGTTTCGGTGGTTCCTACCTAGACGTCCTCTGGCAACAGGAACCTACTTTAATTAGAGAAATTTTTTTTTACATAAAAAGGTTAAAACTAAGCTACCTATAAAAGTTTGCATAGCTGCATTTATGTTTTTGTTTTTATCCCTTAACATATAAAAAAACAATCGATGTTCTAAATGGTATACATCAAACTTGTTAACCCTGGGGGTTTATCTTGGCGCTGCACATTTTTCATATATGTACATACTCATACTAGCTGTTCCCCGCCCGTAATATGAAATTAGACTTGAAATTTATCTGAAATATTCCTTGAAAGCAATCGAAACCACAAATGATTTTCAATAGCAAACGTTACTATTATAACCGCTTAAATAATATGAAACGAAAATGACTATAAAAGTTAAATAGAAATAAAGTGATGAACGATATATTGAAAAAATAAATAGCAAATTTTTCGCAACGAATGGTCATGTTTCCATGTAGATACGTTCACAAAATTTTCACGCGATCCGCGAACAAAGCAAACCCATCTTCATCATATATTCACACATATTTACGTCCACGTGTCGCTTGCTCGCTAATCTGTTTACCTGTTAGTGAATCAATCGGAGTCAGGCCGCAAATTGGCTACATAATACCTGATCTCGAACAACGCTCTGAAGCGCAGTCAAATGTTGCGAGACCGATGTCAAACAATATTGGTTTCCCTTCAAAGCTACACTGATTTAGCATGGCGTTTACACGATTCACTTTAGGAATTACCTACTAGCGGAGCGAAAGGAATGTTATCTTCGTAAAAAAAATCATAATTTACACAATATCAGTTTTTCGTCGTCTGATCATAGGTGCTGTAAATATTACGAATACGAATACTCAAAAAACCCCGATGAAACCTTTAAATTTTAGTTTTATTAAATCTCTACCATTACTATACACACGTATCAAAAATGGAGTAATTTTTTAAATACAATAAATCGACGAGATAAGCAAGACGTTCACTTGATGATGAGATAGGCCGGGACATAACAATGCAGGGCTAGCTGGAATACACAGCGCCAAATTGTGCTCGTCGTTTTGAGGACATAAGATGTCAAGTCTCCTCATCCCAATAATTTCACTAGCTACAACGCCCTTCCAATAGATCAGAGTAACATTTCCACATTACTGATAGATGGGAGAAATGCGAGTTACAGCGGTACTTAATAAGATGGTCACCGGCAACAGAGTCCTACCAGTAAACAACATCACTTATAAGTATTAAACAATATCAATTATAATTATAGGAAATGTAATAAAAATATTCATTATCTAGGTAATTCTAGCTCGATTTAAACTGGTTTCATTTCGAGCTAGATAGATAGATAGATACTCAGCGCCAGTGGCCGCAACAATGCATGCATGATTAAAGAGGAAACTTAATTACATTAAGTGCTGCATTATGCTTTGATCTCGTGATATTAATCCGGAACTGAGGGACGAGTATAACGATGTACCGCCCACCCTTTCAAACACCACCCCTCACACCGCTTGTTATATTTGTAAAGTGTTTTATTACACAATGCTTACGAGTATAGCTGCTGCCCGTACAAATGGATCCTAATATTCAAGTTTTTTAATGTCAGTAATATAATATAGGGTTCTTACGTTAGGTTAGGTTAGGTTAGGTAGGGTTAGGTTCCCCTCCAACGGGTTCTCGCCTTGTCGTGGCGGAGGGGCTTAGTAACCGTGGGCCGACACACGGTGAAGGTAAGTGGAACCCACCCGACCGGCCCGCGGCGAAGGGCTGGGCGAAGCGGCCCCGCTCCAGGTTCGAGCACCGGTTGGATAACTAGAGCTCACTGGAGCGACCGGGGGCCGCAGGGGCGGCTTTATACTGCCCTAGCGGCCAGGCTGCAGGGGCGGTTTCATACCGCCCCTCGCAGCCGAGGTGGGGTCGCGGAGGGAGTACCCTCTGCGGCCAACCGGGGTCGCACCGGCAATACGGCGGCGGTGGGGCCGCGGGGAAAGAGGAGTGTCGTTATTGAGATGTGCCGTTCTCCCTATCCTCCACGGCCGTAGACAGGTAGCGGCGGGCCTAACATCTCTCCGCCGCGGGGAGCCGGGAGAGGTTTTCTCCAGTGGTTCCCATGGCCTCTAGGCGACGAGTTCGGGGGAATCCATCGCCCACGCGTCTGCAGGAGGCCGAGGACGGGGCGCGCTGCATGTTCCGCCGCGCCCTGGAAAGGGAGATTTCATCCCTCCCTTCCAAGGTGGGGCCGCGCAAGCGGCCAGCGCCGGTAGGGTCGCGGTCGAGTTCCCTCGCGTTCCCGTGACCCTGCCATCATGGCGATGAGATTGAACATCGTGGGGGTTTTAGTCTATGCAAGTCCGACATAACCTGTCCTTGCCCCCGCGAAGACCGGTATGCGTGTAGGCATTTCCCCCACGTTAAACAAAAAAAAAGTAGGGTTAGAGGTTAATATAAGCTATAAATTAATGGTTTGTGCTTACTCTCGATCCCATCTGGCGTTACGAGCAAGTAGTGCTGTGGTGGTAAAGAACACTAAACGTAGGAACAACCTATTCATTTTATAATATTTTCGAAGACATCATTATTATCATCAGCGGCTAGACGTCCACTGCTGGACATAGGCCTCCAGGCTCCCCCCACAGATCTCTACATCGATTGATCGTGTATTGCCCGCAAAACCGCTAGGCTTTAGGGGTAGTCGTTTGTAGAAGATCATTTTAGGGGGATTTCGGCGTTATCTCACCACACTGGCCCAATGCGGTTTGATGGAAGCCAGAGCCTCGTTTGTTGATTAGCAGGGTGTACCACGAGCACGTGAGGTTGGCTTGGATCCCTCGAGTTATGCGTGACCCCTTACACCGCCTTTTTTAAAAACACCTATGTTATATCATATTAATTGTGTATTGTATTACTGTAATCGTTTTGATAAATACTCACAATGTTTAATACAAAGTTGTCTAAATATTGAATTTTTCCCTTAGTTTAAAATATTAAAGTATTATATTATTTAGGTTTGCTCTGTACATTAGAAAACTGATTAGTCATTAATGGCATATTAATAGTGTCTACTGGTTACGATTTATATATTTAGTTCTACTTCTATAATTCTTGAACTATAATTGTAAATAACGAATTAAACTAATAAACATAACCAACGTAACATTTTGAAATCATCCGTTATCCATAATAGTTCACTTTTGTAGAATATCGTCTGCTTTACTTTTCATATCATTAATTATTCAGTTCTTCCATTAAACTTTGTTTTATTGAATGTATTAATATAAACTAGTGTATACAGAGTCATAGTAAGCTACTTATATGCTCGCTGTTCTCGCTCCGTAACGTGTCATATAAGTAATTAACTTGTAAACCGGCGACGTGCAGCAGTATTAGTTTACTTTGTTTGCTTCGGTTCGATATCAGTTTCTCAAATACAACGCTCAAGTTACTTATATGAAGTAATATAAATAAAATGTTTATAAATCTTCACTTAATAAATTAAAACGACTATAGATATATTTCGCCATTCTCAGCAGATAAACGCCCGCCGCTGGATAGATGCCTTTCCGAAACATCTTAACACCGATCCGTCGTAAACTACTCGCGTCCAGCGGTTTCTCGAGACCTTCACCAAATTGTCGATCCACCATGAGGTGGCTTCCTATCAATACTATACTGGCTACCGAGACGGGGCCAACCCCAAGAAAACCTTAATGCCTAGTTGGCCGTTAGTCTTTCAAGCAATGTTGCCTGGCCCATTGCCTCTTAAGTCTAGCAATGTTTGCAACTATGCTGGTAACCTCAATACTTTTACCGATTTCCGTATTGCCAATACGATCGCCTAAAGAGACTTCGAGCATCGCCCTTACACTTATTTTATTTTTAGTGTTAGTAATTTAAGTTTTTATCACAATATAAAAATATCAAAATCAAATCTATGTTTTTAGGTTTTTCATTGTTTTCTATTTATTCTCACAAGAATTGATTCTATCTTATTTTAGATATTTTCTTTTGTTAAATTTATTTTTTAGTTAATTTAATACAATAATAAATTAAAATAATCCCGATGGGTTGAAGTTTAATAAGAAAACGTAGAGATACCTTTAGACAATATTATCCCGAGACGATCAAAGGTGAAGCGTTTTCAAACAAGCGAAGCTCCCTCAACTTTATCGATAACACAGCAGACAAAGTTTTATTACAGCGCAAAGTCATATTGCATTACATAAGTAATTAAGCCGAAGAGAACACAGACTTTTTAAAAATTTAACAAGATAATATTAGCGATGCTTATTAACGCCACCTGCGCTTCCGCTCGTCTCCAATATTATTTTCAGTGATATTGTATTCGTACCTGCGTAAATAGAACACTTGCCACATTGTAACAAAACGTACAGGAGACTCGAGCAGCGCATCTGCACTTTCGCCCGACACATAACATACTACCCGTTGAAGCACGCACCGGTTGCTTTTATACTGTTTTAGCTTATTGATTATTTACCACTACCCACATTAGTTGTTGAATGTCACATCAGAACTGACCGTCAATTTTGTTCTGAAAGGAAACTCGACATTGCTTTATATAAACCATTTTTGATCCAATTAGCTTTACAGATTGCGCGATTGCCAACAATAAATCTATCATTATGAAACATTCCATTTTTAAAGTATCAAAGAAAATCCTTCTTCATAACCTATAAACTATATTATAATACTTACATATTATAAATAACAGCATGTCTATATTATGCAATCAGTGTTATCAAATAAATATTAACTAAGTCAATGTAAATATTCTTCGAAGGCGTTACATAAAAATAATATCTAAAAACTTACATATATATATACTCGGTGTTAGGAGACCGCTTCCGAAAACGAAGACAGACGCTAGTTCTAAACATACCTTTGATGATGGGACAGAAAAAAAGTCGATCCTGATTAAAAAATCATATTTTTAAAACGTTTTATTACATTATTTACGCTCCATCATGTTAGTACAGCAAAATGAAACGATAGTTTCATAACAAATACATTGCTTTAATAAAAAAAAAACAGCAATGAAACACAAAATCAAAAACAGCTGATGCTCGGATCAACGAGCGCACGGGCGTAGCGGGAACTCGAGATGTATTTGGTTTCAATTTGAACCTTATTTCATAGGGCCGTGGAGCATTTAGATTGCGCACCCGTGCGCTCGTTGATCCGAGCATCAGTTGTTTTTGATTTTGTATTTCATTGCTGGTTTTTTTTTAGTAAAGCAATGTATTTTTTACGAAACTATCTTTTCATTTAGCTGTACCAACATGATGGAGCGTAAATAATGTCAATGAAACGTTTTAAAAATAGGATTTTTTTTTAATTAGGATTGATTTTTTTCCGTTCCATCATCAAAAGTGTCATTAGTACTATCGTCTGTCTTTGTTTCCGGAAGCGGTCTCCTAACACCCGGTATATATCTATTGTAATGATACGTAACGACTTCACTAAGCTCTGCGCAAAGATAGACAGTAACGATTACTTCAGTATAAAAGATAGTTTCGTGTCATTTAAATTATTACAAATAATTAACAGATATTTAAAACCTTCATATGTATAACCATATTACGTAGTAGTTATTAGTGAAAAGTAATGGGTTTTAAACATATAAACAGATAAATGCACGCGTCGCATTCGCACTGACCTCGCACTGACGTTAATCAACTCAATTTGTGAACAGTTGTCAGGGACCCGGCGTGTGTATTCCGTTAGGGCCGCTATTTAGACACCTTCCTGGGCGGATGGGACAGTTATAGCTTTGATCGAAGGTGAATAAAACTTATTTCCTTTTAATTTTTATAAAAATTTCGTCATTGCTCTCAATTATAAACACACCTCTTAACATTCTCGAAATTGGTCGACATAGCCGTCTATCACAATTTATTTTAATTTTTAAATCTAACTTCCGTCAACATCTTTATTGCGAGAATACTAATGTGTGCATTATATCACAAGCATACAACACAAGCCTAAATTCAAGTAAAAAAAGCTATAATGTAAATAGCAGTAAGTGATAGAATTAAATTATTCTAGGTACATATTAAGGCAATGTGGACTGATTTGCGGTGTCGGGGGAAGAATACTTTGCAAGCATTAAAACAAAAAAAGTGGACACTATATCATATAATTATGTCTTTAACTATATATTTATTTTGTAAGAAAAATTTAATTAACTAGCACTACAAAAATACTTATATCGACCACATTCTGTGTTATACTTGTGAGCATAAATTTCATTATCAATTTTATTTGAGTAGTCTCGTTTCATATAAATTATAGTATATATGCGACAGTTTTATATGTATGTTCTATAATGAACACGTGTGATATTACCATAGAAAAGCTGATTTTTCATCAAATTTAAATACAATGAAAACATTTTGTATCAGTAACTAAGTAAGAAGTAACTAACTGCACGGGACAATGTCGTTAATTAGCAGTTTAATGTTGTGGTCTTTCTAATGGCTTTAAAAGGGTCAACGTCGAAGAAAATCGTTGTTCATTAATATTTAAGTAGAAAGAAAACATTAGATGCCTCTGATCTTATCATGTTCAATGATATTGCAAAAAAAACTAAAACGTCTTTATTTTTAACACTTGTGCAAATATTAAAGATGGAAAACGACTAACCTCTAATCTCGTAACACGAAGGTCTCCAATTGATTCCATGACCTTATTAACCCGCCTGGCTAGTTATATTATTATTTTCATATTGCTAATAAGCCGCTATAACAGTATTGTTTTGTTTCGGTTTATATATACGGCAGTATATTCTAGGAGAAAAAGTTTCACCGCCGTATTTTCATTTACGTGAAATTCTGATAAAATATTAATTAAAAAAGAAAAACTGTAATTAATAAGTATGTTAATATATAAAGGATGAGGTGTTGTTTTATTAAATTTTCGATAACAGTGAGTATGAAGTACGGAGTCAATGGGAAAAAGGTTTAATTTTTTCATTTTGCCATGAAAAACATCTCTCTGGCCCAGCTATGTACTCCATGTCATCGTTATGGATCTACCGGTCGTCCGACAGAAGTGGACGTAAAACAGTTAAATGAAATGGGTCACGTTCGGATCTTGATTGAAGTAGTTGAATCGATGTTAACGAGAACATTCAATAATATTGAAATCAGTTCAAATCACTGTACGTTTGAGGAGCTCAAATATCATTACTAAATCATCTAAAATATTGCACTAGTCTAGACGTGATCTAAAAATAGAATTCAGTGAACAAACAAATCAATTTTTTTATATCTTTCAAACGACTACACTGCATTCGGCGAATTTCGTATAAGTTACCGATCATAGAATAGATAAGAAGATACTTTTTTTTTATTCATTTAAGCGATGAGATGAGTAGGACGTTCACCTGATGGTAAGTAATTAGCTCGTCCATAACAACGCGACGCTAGTTAGAATCATATATACCACACTATACAGCGCTCGTCCTCAGACAAAAAAATTACATTAACTACAGCGCCCTCCAAACCGAAACACAGTAATGTTTGCACACTACTATTTGGCGGCAGAAATAGGCGCTGCGGTGGTACCCCACCTAGTCGGTCTCCGATGACGGAGCCCTACCACCAGTACCAAACATTACTACAATTGACGAAAAATGTTAGATAAAAATAAATACTGAATCGGCGGTATTTTTAAGAGCGTTTCCTTCCGGACAACTTTTGGGACGAAAAATATGTAAAATAATAAATAAATTTGGTGTGGGTTGTTTGTTAATACAAATAACATGAACTAACAATATAGATAAATATATGTTATAACTATTTTGCATACATACACTTGCATGAATTCTTAGAACGGCAACATAAGTTTAAGACAAAAGATAATGATTACTGACATTTGCAGTGATAATTGTTTTGTTGTTAAGGGTAATTTGTTTTACTTTTCATAAACGTAAAGCAATCATCATCATTATCAGCTTTCTTGTAAAATGTGAAAAAATTATACGGTCGTTATAAAACAGTAGTGACAGCAACAATATTTTTTATTTATTTATTTTTATTCAATTATAAAAAAACACACCAGTAGCACACGCATTAAACTATTTACAGTAATCATATTCATATGCAGCTTAAGTGTGTGTCAGTTTGTCGCCGATAGCTTATTGGTTTCTTCCGTAACAGTGCCAGCCAATGGAGTGAAGTTGTCACGGAATTCAAATAGTCCATATACACTGATACCACGCATGCAATTATCGTAGTTAAATTAAATTTCCGTAACAATTAAAATTGATAATAATTAGAAGATTGGAATGTAACTAGAACAGCAGTCAATTCTGTTGACTGCCGGGCTTTTACTATTATGTTATAAGTACAAATTCTGATGCACCTGCGTATTGAAGGCGTGTACTTTCGCAACATTGTTATTAAGGGAGACAGTAATAAAAATTTGTGATGTAATAAAAAAAGCTCTGGTTCCACAGCGCGGGACCTTTCAGATATTACGCTGAAAAAAAAACTACTCTTTGATCTTAGTCAAAGGGCCGAGAAGCGATGATGATATTACTGGTGGTAGGTCTCTGTTGCTGGAAGCCGTCTGGGTAGGTACCACCGTAGCGCCTGTTTCTGCCGCCAATCATGTTAGTGTGCAAACTACTATACTCCGGTTTGAAAGGCGTTATTGTTGTTGTCGTAAAATTATTGGGGTATCAAAATTCAAAATCTTACGTCTCGAGACGAAGAGCGCAATGTGGTGCAATGTGTTATGTAATATCCTAATTAGCACCACATTGTTACAAGCAAACGTATCTTTTACCATCAGGTGAACGTCTAGCTCGTATGGTCGCTATGTAAAATTAAAATAGAAACAGAAGAGACAAAGTTCTCTTCTTGTTCAGTAAGTGGTAAAAACAAAATCAATTACACACAAGGCCATGGTTGGGCAATATTCATTCTAAACTGTTTGCGGCGAATTCTATGAAATCATGAGTTTTCAAATTTATTTTTGTCTATACACAGCTCCAATCACGCTAGCAGCAGCGAAACGTTGCCACATGTTACCACAAATCCAGGCTTAAATTTAGAAACCGCTATTCCTATTATGGATTCCGTCAAAATATTCAGGTATTGTAATTCCCATGAACTATGATTTATAACAACCATTTAAAGAGTTTTTAGCTTAAAACCGTTGCATACATCTACATAGAATTCATGTTTCCGTGTAAATATACTAAGATATGTAGCAAACGGTGGCAGGTCTGTTCCCAGAGACTATATTAATACCACCACAGACCTCTATCTGCCGCTAAACAGTAATGTACGGACATTGCTGCATTCCGGTTCGAAGGGCCTACTAATTTAATATCTTGTCTCAGTCCCTTGTACGGAATGCAGCGACTCGAGTGTGAGATTTTATTGGGTAAACATCTGAATAAGGAAGTCATTGCCTCTCCGATGAGTGAAGACGAAAGTCGTAAAATAGTAGTAAAATTCTGCAGAGAAAATATAGGTGAGGTAACAAAGAGGAATAAAACATAAACATAATAAAATAAAAAATGTGATACTAGATTAAGCTATAGGGAATAATTAAAACTTATAAATTGTTGAAAATAAAAGAGATGTCAAATAAAGTTAGAAAATAAATAGGAAATAAAAAAATGTGAAAAAAGAAAATATAGAAAACAACAGTAGAAAAGATGTTTTTCATGAATTACAGGTCTCTTTGAGGATGCAGAAGGAAAACTGCTACTGTCTTCACTTGCGAGAGGTATAAAAGAAAGAAATGGGATGTAAAATGATAGTAGAACTGAAGTGTGGAAGATGAACTGAGTATGCAAGATGAGAATAATGAACAAGGAGAATGTTGGAATTGGAAATTAAGCAAATTGATGGTAAATGATATGTACCCAATGGCCCTTACTCAAAACACGTAGGAGGAATTAAAAAAAAAATATCTTGTCTTAAGCGACGAGCGCAATATGGAACAGTGTAAATCATCTTGACCGGTGCACATTGTTATGGGCAGGCGTATCAATCACTATCAGGTGATTGTCCCGCTCGTCTCGTCGCTTAATTGAATATAAAAAAAGTTTGTTTGTGTAGTATTTTCAATAAAGTAAAATTTAACAGATTAAAAATTATATTTATTACATCACAACCATAATCAGCCTTATATTAACACACTGGCATGTAAAGTATTTTATCTATAAAGCGTAATTAAAAAAAACAAGAACGAAGAATTATGACTAGTATAATTCCTTCGTTCTTGTTTTTTTTTTACTCTAACGTTGTTTATTTATTAATAATGATAAGTTTCAAAGATCCTTAACCGTCTTATAAAACGATTGAGACAAGTTTTTAGGTAGTGTTCGTGACGGGTGAAATTTGCCAAGTGATTACGTTTTGCCCCTTGTTGTTACCTATTATTAATCAGCTGAACATAGATATCACATTATTTGCTTAAAACCTTTTCATATTAACAAAACTGTATCAACCAAAAATATACAACCCGTATAATGACTGACAGATTGAAATCGCCTTACTATTGTATTTTAGGATTTTTTACTGATGGTAGGTCTTTGTTACTGGAGACCGTCTAGATAGGTACGGCCGCAGCTCCTTTTTCTACCACCAAACAGTAGTATGTATCGTTATTAGGGTAACGACATGCAAGATCTTGTGCCAAGAGTACGAACGCAATGTGGTGTAGTGTATAACATTCTTATTGGCAAACGTATCCTTGACCATCAGCTGAACGTTCCGCTCGTCTTGTCGCTTCTTTTGATCAAAAAGATTATATCTAAAAATAAGTGTTATTCTATGCTTGAAATCAATAAAATTTAGAGTACTGAACGAGACGTTATTTAAAATATTTTGTTTTTATTATTTATTGTAATAGAATTCAAGTATAACTTATTACATGAGTGAATACTTTTAGGAATTGGATTTAAGTGGACAATGCCGATTAAAACTTTGTGATGGAGTCAAAATTTACGCATCGTTCGAAACTCTCCGGATTTGAAAAGTTAGTATTTCATCATCATTATTATCAGCCAGAAGACTCCGAATACTGCACATATATCCACATTGATTGGTCCTGACTTCCCATATACGGCGGTTTGCCGCGGTTTTAATATCAAGGTTTATAATATTTTTAAAATTGATTCATTATGTGGTTACTTTCAAGGTTGTAATAACAACCATAACAGCCAATTTTAGGTCCCCGCTGTTGGGGCACAGGCCTACCCTCAATATGAAGGACCATTGGGACATAGTTACCACGCGGGCCCAATACGGATCGTTGATTTCACACACACCTTAGAATAAGTTCTAATTCATATCTAGGTTTCCTCACGATGTCTTCTTCCACCGTTTGTGTTTCGCTGTTGTAACTAAAGTTTACAAATGTACATAACTTAAATATTAAAGTCATCGGTACATGTAGAGATTCGCACCCGTGACCTTCGGAATGAAAGCCACATGCTCTAACCATTAGGCCAGCGAGCTACACACAACAACGATAGCTATTATTATAAACTTATTAATATTTTGTTATTTCGTTTCAAGATGATTTTATATAAAAAAATTCTTAACAACAAAGTACCAATTTATGTTTTTCTATCAATAAAAATTAACGGAAAATCAATTTAAACATAAATTGAAATCTTAATTAGGTAACATGATTTTCCATTATTTTTAAACGTTTCTTAACGGAGACCGGTACCGCAGTAAACTTTCCCATTTTCAAACAAATACAAAGTGGTACACAAACTTTACCAATTAAACAGTGACTTACACAAGCGTAAGTCGCAGCGACCACAAAGGTTTACGTAAACTACTCGTCCACAATCAAACGGGCTTACATAACCATTAAACCGTACGCTATACACAGGGAAGTAATCGACAACGGGCTCCCTATATATTTTAAATAAAGCGTTGATACTGAAAATGTTTGTATGCGGTTGCAGCCATTGAAAAAAACACACACACAAAAGCTGCCGTACCTCTCGTGCACAATGCTGGCAACATTTTATGCTCGTTTGTGTGATACAGGCGGCGAGTTGGAAAAATATCGCTATATATGCACATTTGCATCATATACCGAGTAGGTGTTTTAAGCATACTGATAAAATATGATCAAACGTTTTTCATATTAAATTATGTACAGATATATTGCTATTAAGCTTTAATTGCCTAATATGAATAAAATAAAACTTTTTTTTGTAAGATTTTCTTACAAATACACACGCATATATCAATTAAAGTATCACATAAAATATTTATTTACCTTTTTATGATCATCGTCTCAAGCTGTACTATACAATGAAGCGACTATACGAGTGGGACGTTCATCTGATGGTAAGTGATACGCCTGCTCATAACAACGAGGCACGTAGTTAGGATGGTATACACTGCACCACAATACGTTCGTCGCCTTGAGACATCAGATGACAGCAATAAGGACTTGCTACAAGTAAACTGTACTAATTTTAATTGTTTGATAATACCACTACAATATCAATTATATGTTGCGATTTACTATTAACCGTAAAAATATCACTAAATATATGTCGTTATCAGATGTTCTTCGCCTGCTTTGCTGTCTGTACCATCTCCGCAACTCCCTTTGGAAGAAATAATTTTGTGAAATCCATTCTTATTTGACCTTTAAATGGCAGAAGCAATATCTATAACAAATTTTGAGTCTTTACTTCTAATAGGGGATCTCCTGATGAATCAATAAATCTCTGACTATATCCTACATATGTAGATAAACTTTGTGACAAAGATATTACAATTATCATAAACTCATAAGAATTTTAAACATTATTAACTTACGAAAGACTTGTATCTATGTAATTGCAATAAAAAGTATGAACAAAACCAAATATAATGCAATGCTTTATGAAGGCGATACAGTTGACAGCTTTTTGTATTAATGCAGGAGGGCATCGCGCGACCTTGTCCATTCGTTAAGATCGTTTCAATGGAGCACAGCAATTGTTTCAATGCAAAACGACATTGAAAATCTTATTTACATACATATATTACTATTTGCAATAAGATTGTGTAACAATTAATAATGCATTACTCTTTTAAACAAAAAAAAATGGTACGTTTAAAAAATCATAGGCAGAAGTGTTTAAATTAGAGTATGAAGCACTATGTAAAGAAGTATTGTATTTTACTAAAACAATTATTTTAATTAATAATAAAATGTTTTGGTACTACGTAGTACTTTGTACCAAGATCTCCAATAACACAACAAAAATACGGTATACAACAAAAATAATTCGTAGCCGTATCAAATATTTATATTCGTGGTAGGTCACTGTTGTACGTAGGTACCGCCGCAGCCCCTATTCCTGGGACCAAACAGTAGTGTGCAAAAATTACAGGGTTCCGGTTTGAAAGACGGTGTAGCTAGTGTAATTACTGCGGTAAAGAGATGTAAAATCTCGTCTTAATGCGGCGGAAATATCATCCTGTGTATACTATCTTAACTAGCGCCACGTTATAATGACCAGGCGTATCATTTACTATCAGATTTACCGTTCGTCTCTATACTTCGTAGAATAAAAAAAAATAAAAAAGACTTGTTAACATGTCGTACATTAGCATATCTTTTTTAAAAAATATGTGAATGTAATTTTTAAGAGCCACGGCATAAAATACGTAAAAATGTAATGTGTGCTTGAATGGCCTACAAACGCACTATTTCATTACATCTGTATATAAACAACTCGGCTTGGCAGCGTTCGGCAGGCTAGGCAGCATCTTTTCGTCTCAGACACCAGTGTCTGAAGACAGAAGTCTTCAATTCGTGCATTTTGCCAGAGTTGACACATGGAACCGAAACGTGTCTCTTGACTATGAGCCTTAAAAAAAGGCTTACAGTCACCCAAAGAGCAATGGAGAGGACTATGTTCGGAGTTTCTTTGCGCGATCGAATCAGAAATGTGGCGATCCGCAGAACTAAGGTTACCGACATAGTCCAAAAAATTACTAGACTTAAGTGGCAGTGGATAGGGCGGGCACATTGCTCGAAGGACTGACGACCGATGAGACAGTAATGTTCTCGAGTGGCAGCCGCGTACCGGTAGTCGTAGTGGGAAGACTCCCACAAGGTGAGAGTCGCGGAAACCGCTTAATGCGCGAGAAACGCAGGACTGATCGATGTCGAGATGTTTGGGGAAGGCCTATGTCCAGCAGTGGACGTGCATCGGCTGATGATGTCGATGTATATACGCAAACTAATGTTTATATTTCCTTGACATCGCAGATAATACTTTTATGGAGTTTTTAATCGTTAGCATTCGAAGTTATTCATCACACTACAGCTCGAGTTGAAAAAATCTGTCTCCGGTGTATTTAAGTATACTTGTATTTAGTGATAACTTAAATACGATAAAGAAAAGCTTTAATTAGACTCATGGCAAAACTAGTTGGTAGGTTCCTAAGAATTAATTTATAGTTATAAATCAGGTAACAAAACAGAGGAAATTGTCAAATTTTCTACATGAAATATTAGTTTAAAAAAATGTTAAAATTATATATCTAAATAGCACTGATGATACAGATTTTAATTTAATTTATTCGTTAAACATCCAATACGGTGTACCTAGTAAGGTCAGCGCTTGACCATGATCCCACCTAAAGTTAAGTGGTGGTAAGGCGCATTAACCTGGTACCAGCCTATTCACTCTTTTCTTAAAGACTACATTGTATTTGGACGGGTACACCGACGCCGGTAAGTTGTTCCAATCCCTTGCTGTTCTCAAGTAAAACGAGGAGCTGAACAGCTTTGTTCGCAAAAAATTGTATATTATAACTTATTACTTATAGTGCTTTAAGTTTGTTTATCTGGAACATACGCTCAACGTTTAAGTATTTTGTCGTGGGACGTTTACGTCAATAATGTCACTCGCTGACACCGGTGTGACAATGTAGCGGCTAAAAATATCTCAGACTGCGGTCGCACTTGAAGGATTCTTATTTGTAGATATCGAGAAACAAGAAGACTTTATAATAATTAAATCCCAATAGATACTTTGTTATGTACTACACATATCAATTTCATAAATAAATTTGTATATACCCATACAATAATAGGTAGATAACACGAAAGACTTAGTTAAACAATGTTCGTCTTATTTACGCCACTTTAATTTAGATAGAAATTAAAATATTCTAAAATAATCGATACATATTTAAATCTATAGGTTATTGAACGAGAACTATAGTAAATGTATATTTGTTAAATTTAACTGAAAGCTAATATAAAAAAGAGCATAGTTTTCGCAAATACAGACGCAGCTGAGAGCAATATGTATGAGCACATGCCACGAATAATAAAACACTTGGTTACGATTAATATAGAAGTTACTCGAAACATGTTAATTGTTTTATGTGGAAAGACTTTTCAGCTTTTCATTTGTGAGTATACTTTTAATTTACAAGCCAAAAGATTGAGTAATTGTTACGAAAGTGCAGCAGGTTTATCGTTACCAACAAATCGCTCCCGCTCAACCGCTGTTTAACATTGGAAATCTATATGCTGAAACCAAAATTAAACTAATATACAGCTTTAAGTAGTTACCTGTGTCACAACAATTTGATGTTCAACAGTTAAGGTAAACTTATAAGTTTAATTCAGAGTCGATTACACAGTGCGGTGTTTTTATGTAATCGGATACTTCAACTGGTATGGTGCAGTAAAATGATAATGTAGCGCTCTTATGCTATAACTATAATAGTTATAGATCTCTGTTTCCGGAGACTGTCTAAGTATGTACCACCGCAGCGCCTATTTCTGCCGTTAAACTGTTGTGTGCAAACATTACCGTATTTTGGTTTGTACACCGATGAAGTTAACGAAATTGTAGAGTAGTGGAGATTTATCATCTTATGTCTCAAGGCGATGAGCACGTGATGTACTGTGTACCATCTTAACTAACGCCACATTGTTATTGTTATGCATATGACTTATCATTAAGTGAACGTCATGCTCATCTCATCGTCTTGTCGAATAAAAAAAATCGTACAGTCATAACGATTGTTTATATTCCTATAAAAATAGATTTAAGATAATTACAATTCATCATCTTTCCGCCATCGCAAACATGATTTTGTTGTTTTGCATGTTAAAAATATATATAAAAAACGAGTAATTTTTTCAAACATTATAAAATATATTAAGTAAATATAAAAAAAGCTTTATCATGTCTACAGACTAATAAAGATTGCATACCTAACGAATGTAAGTTATAAGTTAATAATAGTGGTAAATAACTATGATACAATAAAGATATCTTTCTCGTATAAAATCTCTTTTATTATAATCGTATATAAAAGAGAGAAAAATAGGGAACGAAAAAATATTCGAAATATGACAACGAAGGGCGAATCAAATCTCGTACGGGAATTATTTCTCGATCCATTTGATTCGCCAATTTTGCGGGTACGGAAAAATGTTTTGAAGCTCATATACGTTGTTTAGTGTTAAATATCATTGTTCCATGCAATTTGTTAAAAACATTATTAACGGAGTTTAACATTTTATAGCTTAAAGAGACGAGTATAATATAGTACAGTATATAACATCCTCAATAATGATACGAGCAAGCGCATCGCTTACCATCACGTGAACGTCTCGCTCGCCTCGTTTTGTAGTTTAAAAAAAAATAACAATATTAAATTATAACTAATAGTTATTGTCGTCTCACGATTATGTATTTCCATGTGTGTGTTTTTTTAGTTTCTTTCTTTGATTTAGTTTTATAACAACCCTCATTTTTTACCTTTTTTTTTTATTATACAGTCGGTTTTCCGTAAGAGTATAGACGTTTTGTACATAACTACAACGATGAATCATATCGTGAATCGAGTTTTAACTAATTATATATTTTAGAGTACATCTAACACTAAGAACTTATATATCAACCATCCAAAGAATATTCTCGTGGGGTTAAATAATACTTGAAAATAAATATTTTTTTACTGGTAGATTTGGACATTCAATAAGTTAAAGAATGTTAACAACAGTATGATACATCTATTTTTGGAAATTATGACATCTCGTTAGAAAATTGTATATGCACCCTTAATAGATAACCGGATATTCATTAGCAATACAGATCTCTTGGACAAATTTGGATGACAACTTTGTTAAATAATTCAAGAACCCGAATAAGTCGAGTCGAAAATTAATATTATTTAACTGTACGATAAATCAATAACATTTGAAGTTAGCTCGCATTTTCGCTCGCAACGTTCATCATGTAACTGTTGGTTACTGCCATTGTTAATTGTAATCTGTTATTATGTACATCGGCCCGATTGTTTTTGATGGAGTACATAAGTATAACTATTGAACTAACAGTTTAATTATTTCACATACAAATTTATTTCAAGTTTTTATTTAAAGGAATAAACGTAATCTAAATAGAGCTTGCTTTATATAATCACTATTTATAATCCTAACTTGGCGGGCGCGTACCGACAGACAGTGCTGGGAGGCCCCCCACAAGGTAAACCGACGATCTATTGAAGGCCGTGGGAAACCACTGGATGCGGGCAGCGCAGGAGCGATCGGTATAAAGATCTATGGAGGAGGCGTATATCCAATAGTGGACGTTTATCGGTTGATGATGATAATAATTAATCCTTATTTAATAACTTAATTAGATCACATAAATAAAACGATACTTAACACAGACGTTACATTGGCGCTATCTTGGTTTCACTCACAAATAAAACTTGCTCGACGTTCAATGAATGCAAAACGTTGCATCAATTGCATGAAGCCCACTCGACGACGTAGTGTCGATAAATTAGCTCATTCTCCTTTAATGGTAACCGGGAATAACCATCCCGATACGGCGGCGTCTTTAAACGTCTTTCTATTCAAATATAGTTTAATGTCTTATTGACGATTTTTACAGCTTCATCGGTCCCAGCGTTCGTGGACCGGAAACCACGAACTAAATAACCAAACCAAAAAATAAAGGAAGGAAAAATATTTAAATGACAAGATAATGAAATGCTTGTCAATTTGGATACTTATTGTTCTCATTACCTCTTTTTTGAAAAGAATTTAGCGAAGTGTGGGAACATTTGGAAATCTTCTCGAAATCCTTAATAAATATAGGATGAGTAAAACATACTCATCTATTATTCCTCGTTAAATAATTTATACTTATTACGATTTCACTTAAACAATATTTTAAATTTTCTATGATTTAATATACTTAAACGGAATATTTTTATTAAAATAAAACGAATTCTAACACAAAATATTAAGATAAATTAAGAAGATAATAGCTATTAAAAGAGATAATCTGTTATCCGGCGGAGGAAGCTACTTTGATCTACAACTTAACTTTCTCAATAGCACCTTATAAATTTACAAGAAGCTTGTAAATTTTAAGTTAACCGACTTTATGATGGTACATAATACAATACCATTAAATTTGCCAATTTTTTATTCTCGGAAAGTTAGAGAAGATTTAATTGTTGATCCGAATCTTTACAAGTTATTTTTGTCACATCATTTTCCTAAAATCATATTATTGTTTTACAACAAAAAAAATCATTTAATAAGTAACATTAAAAAAAAACAAAAAGATATTTTTGAAAGTAATATGAGGGTTATAAATCAGAAATATGTTCTTACTTTAAACTAATCTGACGTTTGATTTAAATAAACAAAAGGGGAGGTTACGACCAGATAGCCACTAAACATTTAGTGATAACCATTTTCACTTTTAATAAAACTTAAAACAGTTATCATGGCTCCCACTTGCTTGCGTATACGCATAAATATATTTCATAACATACAGTTTCGTGGTATGCGTTCACAAGTAGTTACTTTTTACCGATGTGTCCTCATGTTATCGAGGTTCATTTTATATGCTGCGCATTAAATATTATGACGACGTAGAATTTCGCACAAATAAGGCGGTACCTACTCAACTTTGACTTTATCATCAGCTTATGCAAAAAAGTACCTATCTAACGAAATATAACTGGTGGTAGGTTTCTGTTGGCGGAGACCCTACAGGTAGGTACAACCGCAGCGCCTATTTCTACCGCCAAACAGCAATCTACAACATAACTTTGTTTCGATTTGAAGGGCGCTGTAGCTAGTATAATTACTGAGGTAACAAGACTCAATATCTTGTCTCAATTGGATCAGTATATATCATTCTAACTAGCGCTATATTGTTATAGGCGGGTGTATAACTTACCATCAAGTGAATATCCCGCTCGTCTCGTCGCTTCATTGAATCGAAAAAAAAATATGTATTTCTAGATTCGACTTTATTTTCAAAAATAATCCCAATGTTTTTTATCTTGTAAGTAAAATGTACGGTAAATGTAGTAAACACGAATTTGGAACAACGTTTCTACTAGTACTTTTGCTAATTACATCGAAGCGATGCCAGTTAGAAGTCATGATGTGGTGCCAGTGAAGATATTTACGCAACACGATTTTGCATCTAGTTTAAAGAAATAAAATGATATACTAGTTACCCCAGTAATTTTACAAACAGAAGCCTCTATCAAACCTAAAAAAGCTGCTGCTGATGGCTGCGGGTATCAATATCGTTTATCAGAAAATAATTTCCTGATCGCCTCGACGCTATTTTTGTTGAACTAACCAAATTATGTCTGATATTATTTTTTTATTCAACACAGAGATGACATATGCAAGAGCATTGATCTGATGGTAACTAAATACGTTTGCACATAAGAACGTGGCGCTGGTTAGAATTATTAGCATTATACTCATCGCCTTGAAACAAGACGTTAAGTCCCGTTACCCCAGTAGAAACAAACCGGAACACAGTAATGTTTGCAGACTATTGACGACAGAAATGGTAATGGAGCTGATGTGGTACGTACCTAGACGGTCTCCAATAAAATTAAAGTATTATTCATGTCATGGATGTAGCTGAAAATCAGTTGTTCACTCTATGCCAACATTTGCACTAAGCTAAGACGATTTTGTTCTATTTCAGTATAGCATATATGTAATGTTGCGATACATATGTAAAAATATTCTTCTTTTTACTTTAAAATATGCTTTACAATTTTGTAGGTAAACATTACGTGCATAAGTTCCGATACTATTTTCTGAAATTCTCGCTGTTATTTTCCTTTAGCGCTGTGCTAAAGTAAATTGAATGCAACATTATTGACTTAGAATATGCTCAGCGTTAGATTTGCATTTTGATTTAGGGGTTAAAATGCATGTAAAGTGTAAATTTATTCTGGTCTCTGAGAGCGTTTTATAAAAAAGTCAAAATAATGGTTTGTGATATTAAACTGTATGTACATTAATATTACTCGTACATACGCTAAAATATTCTATTCTATTATAACATGAGCGGACAAGTTTTAGAAAATGTATAGAACAATAGATTGGTATAATTTGACATTAATAAATGATGAAAATTATGATTTTAAACTGTTTTTACAGGAATTAAGATAACAATGAAATATGTGATGATACTAATCTCCAATTAGAGATAGTTAATGAAAGAAATCGAATTGTTGAATCGAACTTGGCATAAGAGATTCAATTGATATCTTCAACCCAATCTTAAATAATGAACGATGGCGCTTTCGTGTATAAAATGTCTCTTTTAAACATATTATAACAAGAACAACACCTAAACAATCTCATTTTATTAGAATCGTTATTTAACAATTCAAATCTAGTTTTCCACATGAAAGTGTTTCGATTCGTATAGTTATTCTGGATTGTAAGGGCCAACCTCACATGCTCGTGGTACACCCTGCTCATCAACAAACGAGGCTTTAGCTCCCATCAACTCACATTGGGCTAGCGTGGTGGGAAATGGCCCAAATCCCCTCATATGAACCCCTACAAACGACGGCTCCGGGTTACTGGTGATGCGGGCAGCGCAGGACCGATCGATGTTTGGATCTATGGGGTAGCCTATGTTCAGCAATGGACGTCTATCGACTGATGATGATAAGATAGTTATTCTAGTACTATATTCCAATAAACATGACTAGCTTTCATAATTAAAAATAGTAAAGGAGCTGCCACGAACAATATATATTCCCAACAACTTAAATTAATTATTAATAGGCCAGCAAATTAAAATTAACGTCACTGAGTTATATAAAGTCCTTTTCAACAGGTTTCCCTTTAACACTTCATTAATAACACGCAGCAGTAATTCAAATGACCAAATTAAAATTAAACCGATATATGAAAAGTTGAAAACTGAAATTATAACCAACACTGTATTGAAGAAATACGTAGCATATTGATAAATAAACTATTTTTATAGAAGTCGTCAATTGAATAACTTGTAAGATTTTCAGTTTATTTAATTAATTTTTGTCTTCCTTCTAATTAATGTTTAAAACAAAACTTAAACAGATAATGAAAAACATCTTTCTAATCTTTCGTGTTATGCACAAATTATAACAATACCATCGCGTAATCTCCCCTCTCGCCTGAACACAGATATATGCAAGTGATCTGTCGTCTATAAGTATAGGATATATTTTCTCCGTCTTTGTTGTACATATTATCATATGTTTCACAGCCATCATATATGGTATAAATTTAAACAGCTCTTGAACCGAGACAAAGTCTTACGCTTTGCCACTAACCATGACTCGTCCCTGGACGACAAATGATGAAATGCAATAACGACCAACTCTTTTTTGTGAACCTGTGTTTTATACAATTACATTGAGACCATTCACACTTTCACTTTTAAATTCCTGTGCAAATTTATAAACTCTGTGGAAAGAAATTGTTCTTAAAATTGCTCCCAGTACAGCCTCAGTCTTTCAAGTAGTGCTGATTCAACATAAACATTCAAACAGAACTTCGTGACGGTAAGGTAGTCTCTTTCGTAAGCCCAGGGTGGTAACTCTAATTAATATATTTTATTTCTAAAAATGAGTAAAGCTTTAACCCTTTAATTTTAAGGGTCTTAAGTCATAGAATCATTTTAATAAATTGTTATTCAGAAATTAAAATACTTTTAATAAGTCCAAAAAGAATAGCATTTTTTTTTTTTGATAATACAGAGCGTTATTTTTTTGTGCAAATCTGTAATTCTTTTTTCTTCAAATAAGCTCATGATCCCTCATAATCAATCTCTAGCCCTTCTGAAAATTACTGTAGTCAAACGCAAAAAAATTTAAAGATGGTTTTATATTCTAAAGTAAACAATTATGCGAATTAAGTAATAAGTTGTGAATTTGTTACTAGAAGTAGGTACTTAAATATAATTTATTTGTATAGATAATTCCGCAGCTGAGAAAATAAGACTATAAATTTATAGCGAATTATTCTGAAACCGTTTTGAAAATATAATAAATTCTATCACAATTCCGTTTAATGTAACGAAGATGGGATCAATTTGCAGAAATTTATTCCCTCTTAGACCTGACATCGTTTTCCTTCGATTGGAAATTATGCAAGCTATTGTTTTTAATGGAGCTATAATTTTAAATGGCTTTATCCTTTTCTGGATTCCTTCGTAAAGTGATGGTGATAGTTAAATCTACTTTAGTTATAAATTATTACAAAGATTTTTATTGAACCACTAAGCTATAACGTAACATTGGGTTGAAATGGTAAGTTTTATCCTTCAACATAAAATCCCCATTAAACTGGTAAAATGCTAATATTCTCGTGTTAGTTAAACTAACTTAAACATCGACGGAAAAACATAGTTGAAACAAAGTTAATTCATAGTAATGGTCCAGTAAAGCCAGCTCCAGAGAGACTGTATTAAACAAGGTGTTCTCACAAAGGAAACAATTTGTTTTCGTACTAAATGTTTGTTGGAAATATTATTACCATCTTTAACTGCAAAATTATCTTAAAATGTATGACCTGTTGATAGAGCTAGAAGGTAAGACTGACCACAAATGTTTTTTTTTTTAAATAATACATACAGTTTTGAAAACTGTAACAGAGTTTTTTGTATAAGCTGCATTGATAATGCTTTTTCACGATAAATTTCTATTCACAATTACTATAATTTTTTTTTTAATTCAGTGGAAATAAAATTTAAAAATGGTAAAATACGATAAACATTCCAAGAGTGAGAGCAAAATAATTTTTGACCATCAATAAAAAGTTATCGACTTTTTATAATCTAGAAATATACAAGGAGTGTTTAAAATATCAAGAAAAAAAATTTAATAACGTAAACAAAATTGTAAGTAATTAATAATAAAATCCTAATTAAATATAACTATAACAGTATTAAAAATACACCTCGCTATAACACTATTTGTTTTAAGGAAATCTTAGTTTCAACTGAAAACGGCGTAAGATTATTTTATATTAATTATTTTTAGAGTCGGGGCAGTTGAGAAAAATAGCACTTGATAGACATTTTAGTATCCTTATCGCGGAAAACAAAATAATTGAGATATTATTTTAAAAGAATGTTGAAGATTACTTGAAAAGACACAGTAAACCTAAATGGTTTCTTTTTTCATGCCCTCTTTACCTTTTATTCAGGTCAACGACACAACAACGTTAAACAAGCACCGGCTTCACAGGAAGTGAAACGTTCGAAGGTTTACAACCAAAAACGATAAAAAATATTTATACACCGTCATTTCATGTAATCTGTTTAATCGGTGGTTTTAAAAGATTATTTACAATCGTTGAAATTATAAATTTTCTTACTTTGCTTAGGACCACATTTCAAAAAAATTTACTTTCTTGTAAATATATAATTACATTATAATTATAACTATGTACAAACAATAACTACATTTAACATTGATTTGTTAGTTAAAGTTAGTAATACGTTTGTTATCTAATCAGTTTATACTCCGTTCTTTTCTTATTACAATTAAAAAGAAAAATTAATAAAAAAACAAACTGTACAGTTTATACTTGTTAAACATAGTAGTATTTACGGGGACGTAAGATGTTTGGTTTTGACCTTTAAATTTTACTTTGGTCTTGCAAAACTACTCGTATAATAACTGTGTTTGCTTCAGAGATTAGATATTTTTTCATTCGATTATTTTTTAAATTAATACCTATTTGAGTTTACCAACTAAGCAATCAAGTGGGATTTTCCCTAGAGGAATCATATTTAATAAAAGTATATACGAGTAGCCAATAGGGATCACTAGAACTTTTATTTAGATTTCTTTGGTCATCATCATCATTAGGTGCCCTGTTCAAACTGAAGTGGGCATCTAATGGTCACACGGAAACATTTTAAACGGAAAGTAATTGTTCATTTAATTTAGATTATAACATTCATATCACAATTTTGATAACAAAATATCTGTATTTTACACACCGTTATAGCCATACTAACATCTATGTGAGAGTTAATATTTGAATATGTCCATATAAGTACGTATAATGTAATAACTTTCAAATCGAACCGTTTTTTGTGCGCTATTGTGCTATCACATAGTGTTATGTGATAATGAGACCGTTTATGGTGAAGCGAGCTCGCTGGTTCTCTTTTATGTTGACAGCTGGAGTGACTCTATTAAGTTATTAAAAAACGTCTAGTATTTGAATTGCTACTGTATTATATAAAGAAAATAGATGAAGTTTAAATTTCTACATTTGCATTATGGTTGCATGTTTTTAACAGTACAGCAAACCAAACGCAGCATGCCGTAAATATTAATAGACGCCATAAGTATTTTCCTGAATTTACTTAGAAACGAAACTAAACCGAATTGAAATGCAAGTTTCATGCATCCCGGTGGTTGGTTATATGTACTATTATTGAATAACACCATGATATCCTGTCGCCAAATATTAATGCGCTAAAATGTTTAAATTTAAAGGTTCAAACGAAGTATGTGTCGAAACAATGTCATTGTCTCGACGGACCATCTATCTACTCATACAAAATTTAATAGAGGAAAAAACTGAATCCGTGTCAAACCTTACCGGGTAGCTAAAATCCAGCAGTTCACATGTGCAGATAATATTATTTAAGAATATAGGCAACAACCTCGAAAGAAATAAGTGAAGTTAAAGATGTAGGAACTACCAACGGCATTAACTATGGAACTGTCTTATTAGAAAAAAGTGCAGTTTAAAGTAACTGCCAACGACATTAACAAGGCAATCGCTTTAGAAGAAAAACTTAAGTATATTTGTCAAGACCAAGGAAGAAGCACAGCGACAATGTGTCCAGCGAGAAGAGGAGCGCGGTCAGAATCCATTCCGAGAACGAGTCTAAGCACTTTTAGTGAAGGTATCTATGGAATAAATAATAAGTCCTCTTACAGACTACGTAAGTGTTTACTTTTATTCCCGCAAGGACATCGATCTATTGTATATACGAAGCTGACTGGGAGAAAGCGAACTTACAATCCGCTACAGCTTCCAGGCTTCCCGATCCCGTTAATTATTATACCATAATAAATGGGAAATATAATGACAACGACGGTATAAAAACCAGATGAAGGTTATGCCCGTCTATTCACTTTGAAATATGTAAAAAATATTGAAAAACGATAATATAATTAAAACTAAACACTACAAAAACTAAAATTGTTTGCAAATAGATTAGTTTTAATACTTTAAAACTAATCTTTTTTTTAATTAAACAAAATAAAAAATACCAAGCACACCTTCTAAGTTGTACCAAAGAGTAAGAGTTGAGATTTAATACCTTCAAAGACGAAAAACGAAGTGTAAAACGCTTTTAAAGCATTTCGCAGACTGTTCTGCTCTTTGTGATAACTGAGTGGCAAAGCGGACGAGATTAATTTATTGCTATCCCCAGGGAGCCCAAAGTTACACAAAAAGGCCAATTCAATCTTGCCGTTAGGTACGTTTCTCATGGTTAAGTATTATTCAAATTTAGTAATGAATAATTGATAAAATGCCAGTAGTTACGCAATAAACGAAACAAGTCTTATGATCCGATAATAAAATAATCATTAAAATATAAATCAAAGGTTCAGTTCTCAAGATATTCCAAGTTATTACTTTCTTTAAAAATATTACATATTGACATCTACAATTTTTTGTTAGCAAAGCGTACATTGAACTCGTGTGAAAAGCGACGTTGACACGTGATAACGATATAACATAAATTGAATTGATTAGAATGTGTACGTGTATAAGTTATTTCGCAAATTTTTCGTTTCATCACCATCATCACCCGCCGATAGACGTCCACCCCTGGACATATGCCACCCCTAAAGGTCTCCACATTCATCGGTCCTGCGTTGCCCTCGTCTAGCGGCTCCTCGCGACTCTCACCAGATCGTCGGTCCACCTTGTGGCCTGTGGGGGGCCTCCCAACACTATGTCCACCGGTACGCGACCGTCACTCGAGAACCTTATTGCGCCATCGGCCGTCTGTCCTTCGATCAATGTGCTCTACCCACTGCCACTTAAGTCAAGCATTTTTTTGTTTATTAACTCGCAATCCTGACTGTTTATAAAAGTAAAGGATGCGGAAACAAAATATTGGTTTAAAAATCATGAAAACTGATCGCTAAGATCTTACAAAAACAGAGAAGACAACGGTTTGCTCCCAGTAAAATTGTGCTCAAAAGGGTCTCATCAACAGTAACCATTTTTAAACTTTAATAGTACAGAAAATACCCAATTTGCTCTTATTTTTCAGTAAAAATCTTACTTTATAAGTTGGAGGGTTTTACTCAGATATTTTAGTAGTTGTATTTTAAACTTTACAAAAACACACAGCCAGCGTTTTAATAAAAAAAGCATAAATTATATTTGAAGAAAACAACAAATAAACTAGTGAAATTCTTAGGAAAAAATATATCTATAAAAAATAAAACAACTTTTTAAATTGGTTTCATTTTACAAAGAGAAATAAGAGATTAATTAACTTTAAAATCGCGAAACAAATACAGCATCCATAAAGATGTAAAATTCAAATAACATTAAAGTAACTTATGCTGCGTCTTCACAACGGTCTCTACAAATTTGTTCAGAACGTTTTACATAACAAAATAAGGCAAGACGTCCCGACTAGGCGCTCGACGGTTCACTAGATTTCTTGACTTAAACTCGCAAACATTGCGAGATATATTAGGTATCTCGCTGATATTTTTCCCAAGATGAAAGGAACAAATAGGGTAACACATTAATATTCATATGATGTTAAGCAACAACGAGGCCACGGATGTTGAAATGTTCACGCCCAGAAAGTCATCCGTTATTTGATTGACAGTCGGAACACAGAAATGTTGTTATAGAGGCAGATTTACAATGTGGGGAGGTTAGCTAGTCGGCCGGTTCGAAAAACCCTACCATAAACCAAACTTTCCAAACCATAGCCACAGATTCCTATCGAAGACCTTCATCTTCGGAGGTAGTCGATATAGGAAATTATATAACATGTTTCACATACTTTAACAATTACGTTTTTGATTTGAAAGAAATAAAACCATCGCCGATTCATTTTTCAGAACTATAGAATCAAATAGTAGGTTCTTACGTATTTCTAAAAGTACAATATAATCTGTCCATAAAAATATTATGATGATTATATTATATTTTACATAACTTGTAGATTATATGAATATATTGTTACGTTAATATTGTAATAATTCAAGTTAAGAAAACAACAGAAACGTTGCAGTGAATCCTCAAGACAGTCCCAACACGCACTAATGTTACGTCAGCGAACAAAAACACGACGGGCATGGTAGCTTTAATAAATCTTCAGATATGTTGGATAACAATAACACTGTTTTGGTCGGGGGAATCAAGATAAATATGCTCATTTCAATTCGCGTTAAAGAAAATAGTATATTCTGTACACCATTTTTGTGTTATTTGATTGAAACGAATTTTGTAACGATGACGCCGAAAAAGGAGCGTATACCTCTGCGTCTCTTTATTGCCACAACAGTCATGCCATTAAGTAATCTCTCTATTGTAACTTAAGGCTAATAATCCTTCGGACTATGTTCACACAAAGAGTAAATTTTACGGTCCTCTTTTTTAATTTTATCACGCAATATCTTTGACATAGTAGTGTCTAAACACCTAAACCAATTTTGATTTAGATATCTAATTTGAAATATAACTCGAAGTCCTTCGCTAAGGTTCAGTTTATTCCACTCTTTGAAAAATTCTGGATGTGTATTAATTTATCATTTTAATTTAGATTTTAGAGTTTCTTTGCAAAAATTCAGTTTAATGTTTTTTTTATAATGACCAAATACAGATTACAACGTGGAATAAAAATAAAGAATATCAATATTTTCGTTTCTCTTAATCGCTGTATTAAATTTTTATCAAAATGTCAATTTCAATTCGAGAAGCCCTTACTGCTAATGAAAATAAAAGAAGTATCTGTAAGTAAATCAACACTTTTCCATTTCGGTTAAATAACGTGGGACGCAGTTGGAATTCAGTGCCGGACAGATAATTAAGGGTTACAAAACGGACAATTCCGCTCCGACCCTACGTAAATGTAACAATCTGCGCAGGATATCCGTGAATTAGTGAAACCCGCAAACAACACCCCGCTTCATCCAAGCGATAACAAATTAACTAAGAGGATCTACAATTATATTACTGGTCCCCGGAAAAAGAATTTAAAATGACAAAAACGTGAATATATTTAACAGTGAATTTGGTTTTCCATTAATTCGTTTATTCGTATAAAACTTTGAATATACATAAAAGCAATATATCATACACATGAATTTTACGCGACTATTTATTGTAATTTTCTTATTTAATTATTGTACAATAAATGTAATTCTTCGCTTTTCTTTGTTATTTAAAAACATTTTTATATAGATAAACGCTAATAGTACTTGGAAAGCGAATACTTTAATTATTTAATTTCCATATATAGTACCACGTTATAAATTGTCTTAGTGAAGTTTTAAAGCACAGCGCGGAATGTATATTTTAGTAAAAAAAAAGAAAATGACAACTAGAAAAACAAATTTAAGTTATATAAAAACAATCAATGCAACATAAAGTTATTAAAAAAAAATGTAATCAAGTTAAAGCACTTGCTAGTATTTATTTAACATCAACAACTAAATAAATTGAATTGAAACTTCAAATTTGCCTAGCGTGTATTTGTTTTAAGCTTCGTTTTTTATCTATAACTCTACATTAGCTAAAAAATTATCATATTTTTTCATAACACTTTAGGACTTTATTTTAAAAAAAAAATATGTAAAAACCTCTCTCGTTTATTTCAAACGTGAATAAATTGTTCGATGTTTATTCATACCATTCAAAACAAGGGTAGAACTTGATTTGTGTATAAAACTTTACATCGGTCCCATCCAAAAAAATCTATTGTATAAAATATAATTTTTTGTTTGCTGCATAAAGATATTATGCTTATATATAAATAAATATTGGTAGTAGTATCTTATATAAGATTCGTATATTATATTTCATTACATGGACGTCCATCGGCTGATAATGGTGATGATGACAATAAAAAAGACATTTGGTGAAATGCATCGTTTAAGTGTTTATTCATTACAAGCGAACTATTATAAGATAACCCAGGTTTTGACGTTAAACTCATTTTAAACATTTCTATATCTTTTTAAATCAGGAAAAGTGAATAGTTATACATTATAAGTATTACAATGCCACCGCCTTTGTCAAGATTGACAATAACAAATAACGAAGAATGTGGAGCATCAAATTTACGAACTAACTAGACGAAGATTCGTCTAACTATGACAAATTTGATTTCGCAAAAGCTGTATAATAATGATATACGAAACTCGGAACTCCTGCATATTAACATAACGCAAGTATTACGACAAGAAATATTCAAACTTATATCAAATTATGCAGGATGTAGATGTGTAAATACGTTTAGGGACTTTGTAAAATATAGAGTTATGGCTTCTAGGCAACTAACAATTTAGCGTACATAATTAAGAAGTTTTGGTATTTTTAGTTTCATTCTAAATTCATATATAATAATATATACATATATATATTTTCATGACACGATTGGAAATTTATTGTCGCACTTAGGTTATTGAATAAAATTTGTTTTTTTAATTGTTTTAAGTAACATATGTTAATTTGTTAAGGACCTTTTTATTTGTTCAGTATACCCGTTTCTTAATAAATTATAATTAATCAATATGCCAGCATATTGAAGGTAGGCAGGCCTGTGCCCCAACAGTGGGGATGTAAATTGGTTGTTAAAAAAAAATAATATGTATCCTGATTAGTCGGGAATCGTTTGTAAGGACTAAATCTATTTCGGCGAAACTATCACCATCGTATGGCCAATGCCTGTCTGAACCAGGTATAACTAACACCATTTGATAAGTACATTTAAAAACCACATAAAATTTTTTATACATAAGCAAACACATGATTTAAATTTTTGAATATTATGAATCTCTGACAGCATCAGACTGGGTACTAAAAAGATTGCATGTGCATGTATATCTTTATGGAAAACATTTTTATATTGCCGACTCTTATAATTTACCTTCTAATAGCGTTGCGGTGTATCAATTGTATCTTTTAACCAAGATTCAAGACGTTTTTGGCAAGCATTTACTGACAGATATAATCACCACCCTCAGTCGATAACCGCCCACAGCTGCACATAGGCCTACCCTTAAGATTTTCAATCCAATAGATCCTGCGCTGTCCGCAACCAGCGGTTTCTCGCGACTTTCACCAAATCGTCGATCAACCTTTTGAGGGACATGTTTTCGAACTATTACGATATGGGTGCCTTCTAGGAAAGAGCGTATTATTCCCATAAGAGTTGGCAACGCAGCCGAGACTCTTGATGTTGCGTCTGTCCATAGGGGTCAATGATCACTTTCTACACAGTGAACGGTTCGCTCATTTGCTCCCATACTATAAAAAAAGACGCTTCTTGACACTCACTGTACACTAGAATCGATGCTGTCTGTTTCTCTGATACCGTCTAGGTAAGTTGCGTCCGCAGCTCAGTTAAGTCAGCAGTTCTACTGCCGAACAATACTGTTCAAAGGTACTGTGTTCTGGATTAATAGGCGCTCTAGCTAGTGAAATTACTGCAGCAATGAGACTTAACATATTGTGTCTCAAGGCGACGAGAACAATATGGTGCCGTGTATATCATCCTAATTAACACCACGTTGTTATGGGCATACGTATCACTTGTCATCAGGTGAACGTCTCGCTTGTCTCGTCGATTCATCGAATAAAAAAAAAAACCTTGCAACCTCATCGATCGTCAATCCATCGAGCAATGTGTCCTGTCTAATACCAGTTAAGTAATTGTCACAGATATGCTGAGACAAATTAAATATATTATATGATATACAGGATAACCTCTACAGAGTATCGTTTTGAAATAAAGTCGCCATGCCAAGTGTTAAGCTGATTATTAACGCTTTTTACACAGAGATTACTTTTCATCATGAGCCAAAAAGCAGTATTTAAAATTGTATAATATAAATAAAATAAATATTAAATACATATATAACGTACGAAAAGAAAAAAAATTTTTTTTGGTACTCATAGTGGGACTATGTACCTTCACAAGTTAGGGTCTTGAGAAACAAGCTGTGCTTAGTTCGGGACCCGAGAGATATCATGTGTTCGAATATTTTTGTAAAAGTTTGAATAAACAAATAAATATATTGCAATACAAAGCCAACAAACGCGCCGTTTTTTTTCTTATTCAAGCAAACAAAAACGCTCTAGTGAGCACGCAGCAATAATAAATCGTTGGATATGTTAGATAACAATAACGATACACGGCTGTGAGGGAATCTAAACAAACTTGTGCCGTTCAGTTTTTTTGTGTAAATCCTTTAATGTTAAACATTTGTGAATTTAATTATTACGGGCAATAGCTGTCTCTATGTTTTAACACATTACTGAAGAAGCTACACTAGTGTCCTGACTTAAGATGAGTAAGAGAGAGAGATAATACGTACACAAGCTAATAGAAAATAGATTAAATAGAAATATGTCTATGCTTATGACAATGAGATAGTATTATCATAAGCATAGATGTTCGAATAAACGTAGGTAATATTAAATAATCAATGTAAATAATAGGATAACAAAAACAAAGCATGGAAAATTAATAGGAAGAAGTGAAAAAAAATTAGTAAGAGTAACTTGAATTCGAAGGATCACAAGAGCATACATTACTGAAAAACAATTCGCACGTAAGGCTTGAAACAATAAATTATTAAAAAAAAATTGGTGGCAAAAATATGATTACGTGTTCTTTTACTTCCAGACATTAATTTTTTTGATTATAATTTTTTAAAATTCCCTACTTATGCATTGAAGAATAACGACCAGGTAAAAAATTTCTAGATAAATATTTAAAGAATACTGTGGTGTGATCAACCAACCGCACTTGGACAACATGGTGGATAAGCAGCGTTGACTTATAAAAGAGGACCCAGAGTCCCAGCGATGAAACATTAAGTCGGCCTTTTAACTTACATAAATGTAGCTAAAGTTTTCGGGACGTAATTAAATTTTTAGAAGATTCAAGTAGTCGACAAATGAATTACGCCCTCCTCCGGACAAGAATAACCCTAATTAACGCCTTTTCATATTTTCAGTCACGCCTGATGCAATGAAGTGGACTTTTTCGACTCGGTTGTAACTATTGAAAGTATTATTTTATTTTTCCACTTTTAGTATTTAAAGCAGAACTAAATACAAAAGCAAATATTTTGCTTTCTATTACAATTTTGGTTTAAAGTTGACCTAGCTTGGTCAGATCATGTCAAATATCTATAATTAAAAAAATGATAATTACCTATGTATTATAACTCTGGGCCAACTCCCACCAACATGCATTGGGTCAGCGTGTTACGAATTGGTCCACATTTTCCCATATGAACCCTACAAACGACGGCCCCTGGTGTCCGGCGATGCGGGCAGCGCAGGACCGAGCAATTCGGGGATCTTTTGGGGAGGCCTATGTCCAGCAGAGAACATTTATCGACTGATGATGATGATGTATTATAATATATATTCCCATTCCATCCGACAAATAATCCATCTAGTGTCCAAATATCCGGTTTTAAGGGTGCTGCAGCTAGTGAAATTACTGAAGTAAGGAAACTTAACGTCTTGTTTCAAAGCGACGAACGCAATGTGGTGCAAAGTATAATATCCTAAATAGCGCCACATTTTTATGGGCAAGCGTAACATTTACCGTTAGGTGAACTTCTTGCTTGTCTCGCCACTTCGTAGAATAAAAGAAAATAAAACAAACAGGAAAAACATCAGAAAAATGGATACGTAATAAATCATATCAAATAATCACAGGCACGAATGTATGAGCTAAGAGAAATGTACTATGATTAATGATCATGGTCAATCCAAGGAGAGCTTATTTAGCGTCTGCTGAATGATGTATTCACTTAGTATTGCCTTGTTATTACACAAATATTGTGAAGAGTAAAACAAAGCATCAAAAAAGAATTGTTAATCAAAAACTGAAAAAATAATTGAGAATCACAAGGAATCCTTCGATGAAGGTAGCATGAGACTCGTCGCGCTGATAATGGATTGAAGTCCCAAATACATCAGTGAACAAATAAAGAGTGAAATGATGATGAATGATAATTTAATTTTTTCATATCAAATAATATATATTAATAATCTATGCCTTGTCTAAGCATAGCTACTCGCATATACCAATACCTACGGCATCGTAATTTAAAGAAATAAAAAAAAAATAAGACAAAATATAAAATTCCAACAGTTTTGAAGTAATAACATATAAATATTAATAATCTTTAATGTGAAGAAATATTATTATAATAACTATTGTATAATGAAAAAAGTTAATTTGCTTGCGAGAATAACTTAAAGAGGCTATTTTTACTTTTACAAATTAAATTGATTTATATCGGATACTTACTACCAAACGAAGAACATATTTATTTTTAATTAAGCTAAAAAAAGTACACGTGATGAGAGCCGTCAACTAACTTGCATATCAGGTATTTAATACAAAGAAGTCGTCGGTTCGAGTTTCGCTGACTGCGCTTCTCTTTAACCGCCTTTAAGACACTGTTCCTGGGAACAGAAAATACTTCTATATACAAAGTTTATCACACAATGTTAACAGTTAATTATGATCTAATATGATTTGATTATTTTTTAGTTTTCTATTCAGCTGCAGACGGAATGTATAGAGATTTTTATAAGACGTAGATATTTTAAAAGCATCATTATCTTTTATCTCAACCCACACATTGAACTATTTATATCTATTTACGCTTTTTGTTCTTTAGGTTATTGTAGTATTAGATGTCTCAACACCTCCACTTCAAAGAAAGAAATGTCTTTTTCTGTCAACCTCTAGAGTTAGGGAAATACTAAAATGAACAGATTTGTGTTCCAAAAAAATTTTATAATTGGTAGTTTACCGACATATGATTTTTATTACAAATACTTTGGTGTGATTTAATTATTTTAATACCGTGAAGTAATTAAACGTTGCGTACTTTGATCATAGATATAGTGATCATTATCAATTTTAATACAGATTGATTCATACTTCGCTTACCTGAACTTTATGCGCTCCAATAACTAAAATTCATATTAAGCAAACAGTAAAGAATTCTTTAAGTACTAAGAATGTCGACATAGCTTGTATTCTTTGGCGTAGAAGGTGCAATTTACTATAATTAACGGGATTGTATAAAGATTTAACAACATTCCTAGAATTACTAACGTCGCGTCAAATATAAATGCAAGGCCGTGCACATTATACTGAAGTATTGTTCGATCTATTCGTAGATATTAATGTTAATTGCTTACTAGAATTGACTTGACTTATTTACTGATAGCGATTGTTTATAGTTTTACAACGACAATTACAATTTTTTTATTTAGTGACTAATAGTCATCTAGACGTGAATAAGTATATATAATATCCATTTCTTCGTAAATAATAATACCAAAGTAATTATTAAGCATTCGTTTATACTCTATAGTTATTATAAAGTAAGACATTTGCAAATTTTTTTTTTACGTATGGATGGATATTATGGATTATGGAATAGTTATTCGCACTGGATTCATGTTCAGGTAAACGAAATTTCTTTCTCGAAAAGATAATTAGGACAATAGTAGCCACCAAAAATTTAGAGCAAACTAACAAACAATCTGCTGATCATACATTGCAAGACATGATAATGTATTGCTAGATATTTTTAAAGAGATCTGATAAATGCTTTTTTTTAATTATCCGTTATTGGTGTCATATTATGTAGAAGATTTCATGTCATGTTATTAATGTATTACTCAACTAACTATACAATTTTAATTAGTCTTTGTAAATTGTTTACCTAAAGGTATCATATTTATGACATGTCCCTTACTAATATTTACTTCATTTGAATAGTTTGACTAGTTATTATTATGTTATTATAATTATTAGTTTTGTTACATAAGTGGCATATATTTACATATTATTGGTAATGTTTTAATACAGAAATTGATAACGCTAAAAAACACCATTTTGCAATATAATTAAATTAACTATTAAATTATTAAACGTAGAAGTAGAATATTAATTAATCATAAAATAGGAAATTTACAATGATAAGCGGAAATAATCTTTTAAATTAATTATGGGTTTCTATACTATTTTTGTTTATACAAACATTTTCAATAACAAATTATAAATAATAGAATCGTCATTAATGCTCGGGATATAACTAGTTACTATTTAATTATTTTTATGGTCTTGATTTTTCAGACCTAAGTCTAGCAGTGGACATCTATCGTCTGAATGATAATGAAGATGTCAATTTATAATCTCTATACAAAGAATAATCGATTGTTAATAATTTACGATTCAAATAGCTGTCTATATTATAATTATCAAATTTCAATTACAGAGAAACATAAATGCGGTTTAATACAGTTCTGATAATCCTGTTCATGCCAGCGGACTGATGGTCGATTAAATGTCACTGCTGATAGAAGCGAAATCCATTCGCAACTCAAATTCTATTACATAGTACTGGAAGCGAAGGCTTGACGTTACAAAGAGTAAATATAAACTGACAAATTGATACGTTACACCGAAGCCGTTTTGATTTATAAATAAACTTTGCTATCGGAGAGCTGTAGCTCCGAAACACAAGAACTACGGATTAAATCAAAAATTCATTACGTACCTTGTTTATAAGTTAAAATTTCTAAAAACAATTAAACTCAAAATATTTATACTATTTAACGCAAATCACAAATCTTCTGTTAGATACGATTCAATCTGGTGAATATTTTCTAGTAAATTCTGCAGTCAAGGTTTTAACTAAACTTTATTATAAACGATTTATAAATCAATAGTCTTACGATAATACAATTATATACTTTACCAAGTCAATTTAGACCTTGTGATTTAAAGATTTTTTTAAAAATTAACAAAACAATCTTTTCTTAACTCTTAACTGTATTATCTATCATCATCAGTCGATAGACGTCCACAGCTGGACATACACCCCTCAAAAATCTCTACATCGATCGGTCCCGCGGTGCTCGCATCCAGTGGGTTTTTTTTATGATGAAGTTTGCGCCGCTAGTTATTTTGACAACTACTGCAGCTTCATCGGACTCAGGGTTCGCAGATCTGGTATCCGCGAGCTAAATCAAAATCAAAAAATAAAAATCTAGTAGTAGTGGGTGGTTATAATATATGATTTCACATATTATTGTTATTTATAATGTGTATCAGCAAAATGTAAATTTAATATATTCACTGCCCTTGTTACTGTTACCCCGTTTCGTCTAATAAATCTGTTTCAAAGGCCGCCATTTATTTACCTTTACATAGGTAAAGCTCCTTTCCCGAGCCATGTATGTTGAGAGAATTTTAAACACGATCTTGGCTTTCTTCCTCATATATTTTTCGTTTTAAAAACACTGCTATACATTTTGATAACTAAAAAGGGAATAAAGAATCGCATACATTAAAGTTTATCAATATTTTATATATATATATATAAATTTAATTGGAATATATTTTAACTAAATTTAAATTGTAGGAAGTTTTTGTACGTTCAATGTTTCGGATATATATAAAACATGTACTAGAACACGTTTTATAGCACATAGTACAGAGATTTACCCTGTTGCCGGAAACCGTCTAGGTAGGGTAACATCACCACCCCCCTGAACAGGTTCCCGCCTTGTCGTGGCGGTGGAGCTCAGTAGCTGTGGCTTGGTCACCCAAGGTGAAGCTAAGAGTAACCTACCAGGCCGGCCCGAAGCATAGGGCTGGCCAAGGTGGCCACTCCAGGTGAACTCCGTGAGCTTACCTCGGATTTGTACCGGTGGGCTGCAGGGGCAGGTTTATACTGTCCTTTGCAGCTGAGGTTGAGTCGCGGAGGGAAAGGAGTGTCGGTATTGCGATTCACCGATTTCCTTACCCTCCGCGACTAAGCGGTGCTGGCGGGGTCGCGGAGGTGTGCGAAAGTGTTCTCATGGCCCTGCTATAAAGCGACAAGAGGTAACATAGTGGGGGTTTTAGTCGGCGCAAGTCCGACGTAACGTGTCTTTGCCCCCGCGAGGGCAGGTATGCGAAGGCATTTCCCCCACATAAAACTAAAAAAAAGGTACCACCACCGCAGCGCCAATTTTTGCCCCCAAACAGTAGTGTGCAAACATTTCTGTGTTCCGGTTTAAAGGACGCTGTAGCCAGTGTAATTACTGGGGTAACGAGACTCAACATCTTATGTCTCAGACGACGAGCGCAATGTGGTGTAATATATATTATAATAACTGGCACGATGTTATTATGTGCGGGCGTATCACTTGTATTATATGATCGTCCTGCTCGTCTCATCACTTAATTATATAAAAAGATATATATAGATAACGTTGCAAATTCATCAGTAATTTTAGTATTTTATTATTAATAGAGGACTCATTGCTGTTTTTTTTTATCCTTTTATGAGATACAATCTGTTCGTAATCTTTTAACTACTCCATTCAACTTCAATACTTAAATTCTTGAATAAAGCACGGAAATGCATTTGGTTGTTCCAACATAAAATGTTAACTTGATAAACATACGGATCTGCGAACGAGCACCACACAGTCCCGTAATGAAATCGTAAATGACCCATTTAAACTCCGGCAACCAATTAACGCGATGCATTTCAACCTGCACGTTAAAATTGTCTGTATATGGTATGTTAATATACTATAGTAAATTGTTATATTATAAATAGAATTTAGATATAATCTTAGTTACCAAAAATACATACCTACTTAATACAGGTCTCTATCACCGAGATCATTTGCTTAAATACCACAGAACCCACATCTGCCGCCGTTGGAGAGGTTTAGTAAGTTAGTGAAACTTGGAAGTTACCGAGGTAATAAAACTTAACATCTTATGTCTGAAGGCGACAAGCACTATGTGGTGTTATATTTATAATCCTAATTAGCACTACATTATTATTGCTATTGTTATAAGTAGGTATTATTTGTCACCAGCATTGTGAGCGACCTGGTCGTTTGATGCTTAATTAAAAAAAAATATATACAAAACCTAAGGGTTGAAGTTAGCGGACTCTTCAAACTTACGGAAATATTTGGCTTGCAATCAACTTTTTCTAATTCGTTCGTCGCTGCAAGCACGATTGCGGCCAAGAGTTTGTGACTTCTTGCACTCAATGCCGCACTCTGCTACTTGTTATTGCAGTTAGCTTGTTAAAAAATTTATGGGACCGCTAGAAGAGCAGTAGGTAGATGTTGTCGTAAACTAGACGAAATATATATGTCTAACGGGATATTACCAGTTTATTCCGCATATTTCAGACAAATTAACAGTATCGAAGTGACGAGACGAGCCAGAGGTTCCGCTTAATGCTAAGTGATACACCTGCTCGTAATAATAAAGCGCTAATTAGGATGATGCATGCTGCATTCCATTGTGATCAGCGCTTTGACATATGAGATTTGCACGCTGCTGCATGGCGGCAGAAACAGTAGTTGCGGTGGTACTTGCCTAGACGGTCTCTGGCAACAGAGATCTTCCAAATTTTTAAGGTATGTTAAATAAATGTAAATGATTTATTATAATTTAGTAGACGTGACACATTCGATAAACAAAGCGAGATGGTCGATGTTACCACAGTGTTGTGAAATTGTATTACATTGTTAATGTTAGGTTTACCTAGTAATTAACACATATGGGCTGTCTAGTTAGATCCTATGTAGTCGGCAATGTCTAATTATTCAAACCGCAAACCTCTGAATTTCTGATTTCCGTACCGTACGATATAAATGATATTTTAATCAATCATTACAAATAAAAATGGTTGTTATAAAATATACATTACAGGCGAAAATTCCATATTGTAAACATGTGACTACTTTGTTTATCAGTCGACCCTGATGATGATGATCATATTAAAAGTTATTCTTAGAATAGTAATACATATACGTAACTCACAGAGATGAACGGAGCAGAAGGTCCACGAGATTTATCAACTTTTAAGTAATGACAGTAGGAAACAAAGGCTTTAGCTGAAACAAATTGAATTTTATCAAATAACTCGCTGAAGTTCAGCGAACTTCGCTCGTTCGAATAAACTTCTATTGTTAATAACGAAATGAACTTACGTTGAAATCCTCTCTCGGTAAGGGTAAGATGTTAAAGATTTTAAACTTGAAAAACTCTTAAACAAAACGTATTAAATAAATAGAACTATATGATTTAACAAAAAAAAAATTAAATTTATCCAGAAGTTGGTCTCTGATACGAAGCTACTACACTATTGCAGCTTCTATTTCTCCCGCCAAACTGTAATGTGAAAACATTACTGTGTTCCGGTTAGGACGGGGTTCTAGCTAATAAAATTACTAGATTAGTGAGACAATATATATGTCATTTTAACCAACCCCATACCTGTTATGATAGGCACATCACTTACTATCAGATGAACGTCCTATTCGTCTTATTTAATTTTTGTCACAATATCAATTAGATATTGTCGAATTTCTAAATCACTAATTAGTACTTTAAATAAAAAATTATATAGTAATAAACATATATTTAAATTTTTAACTACGATTTCGCTTTCGAAACTCGCCCAGCAATTTAGTACCATATAGTAAACAATAAGCAAACAACGCTTTAAAAACAGTCCCTTTATCAAAAACTAAACTAGTTTCCATGCAGATTTATTACTTATTAGTAAAAGTAAAGATTATTTATACATCTTTACAGAACTAATATAGACAGTGAGGAGTTATTTGTAATAAAAGTTTTTTGTGAACACTTGAAGATCTTAATTCTGAATTCCTTGTCCGAGATGTAATTATGAACAAGTTTAATGGCCTAAAAGGTTACCGGCGTCTCTTTTCCTCTTGTGATGAATATTAATAAACTCTTATTATTAGACGTTGTAAACGTCAATGTGCCGCGTTCAAATAAATTTCAATGAGGTCCATATTGTTATCTACACAATACGGAGTTTCATTCTGCATAGTTAGGGGGTGTATAATTATTAGTGAGAGACGTTCTTTATGCTCAACACCCCTTTTGTGTCTCAAAAAAATTTATATTATTGAGATTATAGCTTATAAAAGATATAAATAATTATTAAAATTTCAAATCAAATTCAACTACTTTGTTCGCGCAGTAACTAAGACTAACACGAACGTTCCTAGTTCGATTCCAGGGCCACATGAGGATCGGCTGGTACTAAGGTTTTTTGGAACCCGCTCGGCATGTTACTCGTATAGTAAATCTGCCGCTATAAACCCATTGCTATGTTCCGGCTGTACACACTCATGAACTAGAGTATTCTAGGAAGAGCATGCTTCACCTTCCATGGCTTCGATATCACTTAATACCGTGTGAAATAGAGATAAAACGTTAGCCGTTTGTAGATAAAAAAGAATGTTCATCTTTTAGATTTAAAAGAACTTCGATATAAGACACATTTTTCTAAAGTTTGCAACATAATTAAGTGAAGCGTAACTTATTATATAAAAGACTTCTTTCACTTGAGAATAAACTTACGTTGTTTATAGTCTCGAGTGCTGAATACAAGATAAACTACGCGATTTTACTGATCACTTGTAAGACAATTAGATGGTATTCCGATTTGAGGTGACGACAAGACTGTCCACGTGCGCCACGGACGAGGACCGAACCGCCAACTGCGCGGTTCGGATGCGCAGTTGTCCTTAATATACCCTCTTAATACTATGTATCAAAGTCCTTAACAAAGGACTCGAATCTTACAGCTGAACCGCTAAAGTAAAATTTTGGTCTTTTAATAAAACTCTGGTAAAAAACCAATCGGTTTTACCATCTTGCTTGTGTAGAGCACAAGCAAATGACGCGGCATAAAGAAGAAAAACGCGCAATATGCGGCAAAAAGAGACAGAGTTACACAGATTAGTCGTCCGCAGGAGAGAGACGGCTTCAGTCATTTTGTAAGCTGATAACCAGAGGCAGTGAACAGAGCGAGGGGAACCATATTCTCGCGCGACTCTGCATGAATGTAATGAATTAAGATTCAATGGTACAAGCCAGACTTTATATGTGTGTATGCATAGCTTTTAATAGTAAAGCTCCATTACTTCATTTTAGATAATAGAAATCTTAATCACATACAAAAACCATATGCCCAAATAATACTTAAAATTGTTAATAAGAATTTTCTAACTAGAATTCTTTTAGCAGGAAAAAAAATATTGGTACTTCTTAAACTATCTTTTTAGTATCTTAATAATATCCAATGCCATATTACACAATGTATATTGGAGGAAAACATTTCGTAAGACCAAACCGATTACAAGGTCCGAGCGACCTTATTCAATGCGATAAAGAAAATTAAATAAAAAAAAGACACAAAAAGCTCCTTTATTCGTGATGTTAAGAAGCGTTATCCTTATCGATTTAAGGATACATCCTTACATCGAAATACATGCGCTAAAGAATAAAGAACTGCCTACGTATAAAACAAAGCAGTCATGGAATGCGGCCGAAACGAATCTACTTGTGTGTGTATGGCAGTGGGCCATTACACATTAAATGGAGGCACAAATTGACTAGCGATCTTTACCTATACATCCATGGAAATGCAATCCATCATTGGATCGCCACTTCTCCACGGCCGCAGCACACACACACAGGGTGCTAGCGCGCACACTAGCGCACCACACCTCCTCACGCGAAGGGAAAATCTTCACACACGACACAGATAAACATGTCAACTACTAGACATTGTTACCCTAAAGTAGTTTCACGTTATTCACACAAATACACCATAACGCACAATTGATAACACAAACGGCATATATAAACACAAGAACACACAATAAATTCCCAATATCACCCGCTTCCAAGTCACGAACACGACAGTTTTGATAAAAATACGCGTAGATATCGTAGTGGCGATTCAGCGACTGTTCTCCCCGCCCTGTTCCAGAGGCGAATGGTGCCGCCATATTGAATCTCACTCGACGGGCGAAGAGAGGTACATCTAGCGGCAAATTTTAGAACTAAACTGAAACGAACAATGGTCTGTTCATATATAAAAAAAAACTTATCACAATTGTTAGTCTCCTGTTTATACATTTTAACTGTTCTATAATAACACGTCTTTTATTAAAACGACAAAATGTAAGCAATTGTTTTTAATTAAGTTTTTGGTTTATAATTCCGTTGTGATTTTACTTACTGCCACTAGAGAGCACTGACATATACACAAAAGTTTTCTGTACTAAAGATGCAACCGTAATTTACACATTTACGTATACTTTTGCACAAATTACTTAGTTCCAAGCGCTTTGCTCAAGTCGTACTTAATGGAAACATTGTGTCTCTCATTAAAATCTGAAGTCGGTTGACAAACTTTAAATCAAGTTATTGGTATGTTATTTTACAAATTTAAGTTCTTGTTCCTACAAAGCATTTACTTGATAACGAATTGTAAAACTTGATATAATAAATATATTTTTTATCACAATAAAAAAATGAAGGATTTTTGCGCTGACTTAAGTAACTTTATTTGTAAAAATAATTTTATGAAGAAAATTAGTAACTATTACTTACTACAAAGAATTATTAAAGAGCACTATTCTTTATCGTATAAAATATTTTTTTTTTGTAATAATATGTATATATCGAAGTAACTTACACGTATAAAAAAGTTATAGTACTTCATTAGACTGGTTTTGCACTTATTTCCGTTGAAATTTGGTACTTTTCATTCATTTATTTATGTACAAAATAGTGTATATAACTTTTATTTAGAACACGAATATGTTATAAATACCAGTAAAAATTAAAATTGGAATTATTTATTGGAGTTATTTTTGAATTAAATTCAAGAATTTTCTTAATCCGGTATCATAATATTTTTTAATGACCTCTGGTTACACTTTTTAAGATTTCTTAATATCAGCTTACCGTGCCGTCAGCTGTTTATCATAAAACATAAGACGTTGCTACTTATCGTTAGCGCAAATAATTTAAACGTAATTATAAAAAGATAGAATTAGGTGTTGAAATACGATAATACCATCCATGGTAAGAATAAATATTTGTCTTTCTGATGAGTTCAGTATCCCATTAGCACAAAAGACAATAAAACACAATGCATAACGAAGCTAATGACGTTTCCCATCACGATATGTGTTCAACCTTCAACACATACCGTTCGTTAGTCGTAGGTTAATATGTTCCTGTATAATTATGTAGGAACATATTAATGTACGATTAATTAAAAACTTTTGTTCAATGTTTATCTATAAGCAAAGGTCTACCTACTTTAGAAAACGTTCAAAATATTTTAGAAAGCTATCTATCGTTAAATTATAATATGCAGCCTTTATTTGAAATCTTAAAATTTACAGACAGAAACAACAACTGTTGCTACTTTTACATTGATTTACAAGTACATTTCGTTTTGATTTCTAATTAGGTATGAAAAACCATAATTATATTAAAAAGGTTTTCTTTCTTATCAAAAACATTGTATTTGTGTATATCTATTTAATGAAACAAGAAAACAATTGTTTAGACGAAAACTAATTTTAAATAACAATCAATATCTTTCATATTAGTTTAATTATTTCAAGCACATTTTAATTGTAGTATTATTATAATTTATTATAACCATTTATAAAATGTACTTTGGCAACGATTCTGATTTTAGGTTGCTGTTGATCATAACGTTATTTTTTTATACTATTAAGCGACGAAACGAGCGGGACTTTCACCTGATAGTTATTGATACGTTCACCCATAACGTGGCGTAAGTTAGGATGGATATACTGTACCATATTGTGCTCGTCGCCTGAGACATAAGATGTTGACTCCAGCTACCCCAGTAGGTACAACGCCTTTCGTAAGAGTAAGTACATTTCAAATATTTATTATAAATATACAATTAATGTCGGTTTTTTCATGTCCAAATGAATCTGCTTAAATAATAGATAGATATATCATATGAAATTTAAAAAAAAAATGTATAAGAAACACCAATTAAAATTACAGATATTTATTGTTAAAGTGCATTTGATATTTTTAATACGTTTAGGGAATTAAAAGCTTAGTTTTTGAACTAAAAAATATTAATGTACTTAAACTTAAACACTGATGGTCGGTGTCTGTAGCCGGGGACCGTCTATTTAGATACTAAACTTGCCATCAGGCAAATGTCCGGCTCATCTCGTCGTTTAATTGAATAAAAAGAAACTCACATTATTATATATCATCATGACATCATCATCAGCCGACAGACGTCCACAGCTGGACATAGGCCTCCCCCAAAGATTTCCACATTGATAGATTCTGCCCTGCCCTCATCGTATATCCCTTTTTATAAACCTAGTAAAAATATCGTCTATTTTATGGAAAAAATTATAATAATAATTTGTTTACAAACATGCTTCGACATTTTATTAAAAAATTCTCTTAAAAACTTTGATAGTGTATAAGAAAAATATCATCATTTAAAATTAATCCAAAACCTTTGAGTGATATCTTTAAAATGGTATTCCGCACACATTTTTTTTAAAGTTCTTGAACAATTAACTTTATTGTTTTTTAGGATGAGGTAATTGTATTTTTGTATGAGCTCAATTATTATTAAATCTCACAAACAATAATGCTGTTGCCTATTGTACGATGAATATTGTTTTCTAAACAATAAAAAATAGCAAATACATGTACGTAATTACCTAAGCAGGTGACATACGTAAAATGGCGCCTGTACTTAGACAAAATTATTTAAATATTAAATTTAAAAGATAATAAAATATAATAAAAATTATATTTTATTAAAAGATAATAAAAAGCAAATGATTATGTGAAATTAAACAGGGAAAGTAAATTTGTTAAAATGATCTTTATATTAAGATTATTTATTTAAAAAAATCATATTTTAAAAAATATCAATAGATTTATTTTAATTAGTTCCGAGATTATTCCTTAGGAAAGTTCTAAGTCTTGTAGCATTATCCATAAAAATAAAACCAAAATCAAATGTTACAGTATCAAGCTACAACGAAAGGGTCCTTGTTGTCAGTTAAAATAGTGGTTATGTTTGATGTACATACAATGCAATAAAATCATTTTCTGTCTGAAATAAAAATTTTCGCAAAATCGTTTCTCGATTCGAAATAGCAACTTCTCTTAGATATTTACGAAGAAAATAATCCTTAATGTGGAGTATTATGAAGCATGGTCTATTATAGAATAATCTCTTTCGTCTGAAATAAAATAATAAAATACTATTAGAATATACCCTCCATTTGAGCTGAATATATATTTTTGCTTAGTCTATTTCAAGCGAACGATCATTCAACAATTCTCTTTCTTTACTGTTGCTCGTTTTCATCTCGTCTAGTGAATTTTTACGCAAATGCTTCAATGTAACATTTCACCATTTCGTTTCACATAATTTATTTTTATTTGTATGCAACACATAACACTTAAGAAAATCCCGTGATAAACACAAATATTTGTCAGTAGCCGGTGAACGACGGCGTGCGTACTCGCAGTACAAAGTAACGTTTCGGCTGCGGCAATAAAGCAAAAGATGAATATCGCTTTGCACGAGCGTGTCGTGTAAAAATAATAGCGTTGACTTCTGTACCAGAAGTCTATAAAGCGATTTTAGCGCTCGTTTTACTGTTACCGTAATTTAAGTATACATTTTACTGCTCCTAAAGCAACCTGAACATAAGTTATCCGCACCAAGTGAATTTGTTACACGCAGCTTTACTCACTTTATAGTCCTCCGCACAAAATTAAATTTAATAATAGAAGAGGTCTTACTCCTTCTTAAGACGCATTTTTCACATCTGAGTCACTACTTCAATCATCACTTGTCAACAAGAAAAGAAGTTGTTATTTCACAATCAAATTGTCCGACTTTAATTTTTTTGAATTTGAATTCTTAAATTATTTTTTCTTTATTAAATAACTTTAAGTTTAACTATAAAGTGATTTCTCGCGTTAGTGACATTAAAAATACCTTTTTGTGGAATGCCATTTTATTATTATACTACACCATCATTGTTACCATGTTAACATCGTCCGATAAGGAGGTTCATAAAAATTTTGTGGGTACCTGTAAGTTTTTATGTTCCTGCATATTGACACACTTATAACGTGGTACGATCTAACTTAGCAGACAGAGCGTTTGACAATTAGTTTATTTCTCATAATGAAAACACTTAGAATCTTTGAATATTAGTTGTGAAGTGATGGCGAATGTAAACAAAAATAATCATTCAGTCATTTCATCTATACGTACAGGAGATATTCAGAAACTCATTACGCGATCACCGAAAGCATTAGATATAAAGATACAAAATTTGCTTTTGTTATTCGGAAGTCGATTGAGAATGAATTTTACAAAATTTCTTCACCAAAGGGATTTGCATGGGTGTTAATAAGGAGGAGACCTAGGAGCGACGGGTTGCTGCCAGGAGGGAATATTTCTGTCAAATTTTTCAGTGTTATTCTATATACATCCAGAAAAGCGAGTGGTGAAAAACTAGTACTTTTATAAAGGTTTAAATATAGTAGAATAACTAGCGCCATATTGCTAATTTCATACGTATGACTTATCATCAAGTCAGCTTTGCTTATCTCCTTTTTAGTCGAAATAAATTAATACCTAAATTAAATTTGTTTTAAATTAATATTTTAAATACTACTTCCAAATATAACTTATGGTTCCACCATCACATTGTTGGTGATCTGTTTCTACCAGCAATTATTATATTTCGTCGATGTCTATAACATGTCGTTAGATCTTATCTTTTAGACCACAAGCAGTATCGTGCATCATTTGATATATTTATTAGTATCCGATTTGCATGGTGTATGTCGAAGGCACGAACTAACGGTGCCCATATTGGAATAACGCTATTTGACGTTAACTAACTGTTGCCGAGGAACAACAGCATATCGTAGATTGAATTTAGAAAATAATTATTTACGATCTGTTTATGATACAAGTTCCATGTATTCAGGACGGCGTTCAGCAATTTTATGATGGAATAAAATTTAGTTACGGATGTAAAAATACTAATAAACTGCATCTTTATAATTATCGATTTATTTTAAAATCCTGAATAATATATACAGTAAAAAGTGAATTTATCAGTTACGAAAACCAATTAATTGTTAATTCCGACAATTTACAAAACGTACATATTAAACAATGCAGTGCAATATACTATTAACACAAATCATGAACCACAACACATTTTCATCGGCAGATTCGTTTACCACCAAGTAATCGTAGCACTTTTGACATTGCTATGCAAAAATATTTTAAACAATTAAAATATGATCACTTTTTCCAATTTCACACTTCCTTTTTATTCTCTAAAGCGAGGAGAGGAGCAGGACCACGACTAGATGATAAGTGATACACCTGCTCATAACAATGTGGCACTAAACAGGATGTTATATAATACATTGGATCCAAGTGTGCTCGTCTTCTTAAGACAGAAGATGTTAATTGTCTGTTTTACTTCAGCAATTTAACTTGCTACAACGACCTTCAAATCGGAACACAGTAATGTTTACAAACTAATGGTCGGCAGAATTAGTAGCGGAAATGGTACAAATCTAGATGGTATCCGGCAACAGAAATCTACCAACAGTTAGAGTGCTGTGTTCGTAATTTCACGGGAATGATTTACCACCTGCATGTCTAACCCTTTTTCAACAGCACAGGATGTAATATTTGCGAAATCATCATCATCATCAATCCGAGGCAGTCCACTGCTGACCATAAACCTCTCTCAATATCTTCGGCTACACATCCAGTTGCAGACAGCCGCCTTGCTCAGAGCGTCGATGTAAAATAACCGTTAACAACTCTATTTCATTTATGTAAAAGACGTTAACATGAAAATAATCAACATTACGATGTTACGAAACAACTTGTTAAGTAAATGCTCTATCGTCACTTTCTAATACATCAGTTACATAAACATGGAAGGTTTTATAACCACAGTTTTTACATAGATCCCTGTTGATTCTGAACAGCTTGTTTTTTTTTTAAAACCGGCTTTTTCTTCTTCGGTTTTAAGTTTCATGTATAAACTTGCTCTCAGAGAGGGCAGCGGGTGGGCATAATCTTTTATATATCACCTTGTTAGGTAATCTAAATTAAACGAGTGAATCATGAATTAACAAAATAAATTTTGACTTCACTTCTTTAATCCATTAGTCTACTTTATGATCATCTTAAATTTTAATTCTTTCCCTGATGGCAGATTATATATTATTTAAATAATAATAGTTCTCGTGGTAGGTCTCTATTGCCGGACACAGTGTAGGTAGGTATCATTGAGGCGCCTTCTACCGCCAAACAGTAATGTGCAAACATCCGGTTTGAAACGCGCTGCTGCTAGTGGGGTATCGAAACATTATATTTTATGACTCAGGCCGACAAGCACAATATGATGTATTGTATATTACCCTAATTAGTGACACGTTGTTATAGGCAGTTGTAACACTTACGATTAGGTTAACGTTCCGTTGGTTTCATCGCTTCGTGGGATTAAAAAAAACAACGGTTGAAAAAATTACTGTAATTACATTAAGTATTTTACAAGGCGGTATTGTTGAAATTCAATAATTTTGTATTATGTAAACTCTTATTTATAAGTTCCGATTTCAGAAAAAGAAGCTCAAGGGTTTTATAACAATTTTAAGCTTTGAATGATAGATTTATTTGAGAATGTATAAATAATAAAAGAATTTATTTAAAAAAAAGAAACACTTTAATATATTATTAAAAATGTATATAAGAATATTTACTAAGTTTTATTTCAGTTATCATTGTTGACATTCACGTAAAACACGTCTACATCATGTAGTTAGCTTCAACAGTAATGTTTATTGTCCACATGTGAAACTACTAGAGGCGTATAACTTAACCTAAATTGATATTAAGATGTCCAACTCAATTGAATAATCGAAAAAGAATATTTTTGTAATGGTTTTATTCATATACTAGGTTTAGAAATAGTACAAGTAAAGAAAAAGATGTACGAGTTTTTAAACTTATATATGTTAGTGTAAATTACCTAAGATCTTTACTAGCAAATACAATTAACCTATAAAATATGTTAACCATATTTTTTGTGTACTGCACTAATAAAAGAAGAATAATTACATATTTTAATTTACTGTAACAACCGTTTACTTCCTGTAATTTACTTGTAAAATCAAAACAAAATGTAAATATAAAGTAACATGAGGAACTAAGACATGTGTGCCTGTTATTTGTATGTGTGCCTAAAATATTTACGTCATTTGAATGTAAATTGTATGACAAGAGTAACGTGCGACGACCGGCTGGCTGGTGAACCGAAGACATGGTGATAATCACAAGGAATCTATGGATATCAGATCGGGAGCGATAGGAGGCTCTATATTTAGCAGTGGAAGACAATGGGCAGAAATAATAATGAAGAATGAAAGTTTAGTGACAAATGGCCATTGTTATGACTTCTTTAAAAAAAAAAGTTGTCCAGTTCAATAAATTATATTGTAATTTTTTACAGAAACGTTTAAAAAATAGAACAAATGTTTTAACAAGCAGACATTTAATGCTCTAAAGGCACGCTCGTCTTATCTGCTGTGACGAAAGTAAAGAAGTAACTTAAGTAGACAGGAATGCATTCCTCGCATACCATAAAGACCACGCCGGCCCGGGCTTCGATTGTCAACGCTTACATGTTTTAATTCCTGCTATGTTCTACTTTAAAAAATATATATATCAAAATCCTTGCGGGATCCATTCCAGAAAGCCTGATTAATTACCGATAATAGGCACTAATAAATGAAATACAACTCAATTAAGATTAATTGATACTCCCAAACAGCGTATGCGACAGAATATTTTCGTGGCAACTTCAATTAAACTAATTTGTACATCCAATCGGTTGTAATTAAGTATGATTTTATCAAAATATTTTTTTATACGTTATTTTTCTTAATACATAATTACAATACCTTAAACATAGGTTTTGTTCTAGTATATTGTTCATGTGCACTGAATTAACCCTCACTATTATAAAATCTTCCAACCAATGGCCTACTGGAGTAATTGAACTGGAAGTAGTGCCTTTGCACTTATTTCTGAGCATATATTTTAACTTTATTTTGACCTTGATTTGAATGTGCGTAAATAAATAAATATATAACTGTTATGATAATAAAAAAAATGGTATATATGTAATTATCTTATATTCTAAATCTTACATAGCTATTTAGAATTTCTTATTAGAAGTGTCCACATGTTTAAATTTTTATTAAAAGAAGATATACGATGTACAGTTTAAATCCTGTGTATTTTTGTTTGGACCCTATTATTCCAGTTCTTTATAGGGAAAAATAAACAGGGGTCCAAGCTTGCTGTGCGGCATTCCAAACGTATTATACGGAATGTTGTGTTGGTTTGCTTCGCGATTCTGATTCAGAGATTCTCGACTGGAGTTAGTTCGAAAGTAGACGTACAACTGTTAGGACGTGTCTCGTCGCGTAGTAAAGTACGCGGCTATACGTAGTCTTCGACAACGGTGGGCAATCATTTTCAAATCGTACAACGCCTCTTAATTACTCGTAATATATTGATATATTTGACCCGGAAGTGTGCCAGTGTTATTTGAATTGAGTTTGCAATCGTACAGATCTGTGAATTCGACGGATTTGAACACCGTAAGCTGTTTGGGCACCGATATTTGGATTGTTGCTAAAGTAAGTTTATGACATAATGGAAAAACTATTTTATTCAACGTATACTTTAATTGTTTTTAACATAAAAACTATTTCTTAACATCTAGTTATTCGATGGAAATATCGATGATAAATTTTTTTTTTCGATTCGACGAAGCGATGAAACGTGCGTGACGTTCACCTGATGTTAAGTGATAGATATACCCATAACAAGTTGGCTCCAGTAAGGACGATACAGTCTGCAACATGTGCTCGTCGTCGTGAGCCCTAAATATTTAGTCTCGTTACCCCAGTAATTTGATATACTTTAATAATCAATTGTGTAATAATTTTCCGTACGTACAGAATTTAGACAGATTACCACGGATACCGTTAAGTTTAAAATTTACATATGAATGTTTATTCTCTGCTCATTTACTTGTCAATCACGTCTACTTGTAGAACCGATCAAGATGCCTCTTGATCCTCCACAATATGTATGAACACTGGGGACCATGCAAATGTTAGGATAGTGTTATTTAACAAAGAGGTTTTTTTGAAAATTTATATGATTTTATAGGGTATAAAATTTATGTGTACGCAGCAAAGATGATTATTATTCTGAATTTAATTGTCAATGACAAGTTGATTGATTTAATTTTTTTTAATCAGTCTCTCTTTGCTTTCTATAAAGAATGATCTACATATTCATATATTTTCCAGAGGCATTTCACTCGCATTCCTGGAGCAGTTTTGCATGAGCATAAACATGTTTACAGAACGATTTCTCGCAGGTCGCGGTTGCCAATCGGCCTACATGCGGTTTGTGTGCGCAAGTGTGAAAATTTTACTGGAAAATTTTTCTCGTATATATAGAATTGTTTTTTAATATGCCGATCCAATCGCAACCGGCACACGGTTTGATTTATTTAACTTTCCATCTGTAATTACGTGAAATTTTCTCCTAGAAAATTTTGTGACAACTTCGTTTGAATTAAATTATAAATGCATATGTTTGCATGCATATGCATATGTTTATTGCAATTAAAAAAGTGTAAAGAAAATTCTAAGTGTGAAACGCAAAGATTGTTTTACCTGAATATAATAAATTCAGTCTTTCGCGACATATCTATTTCAAGGAATCGCCGGAAACGATAATATTTATTTATATCTCTTTAAGAGGGCATGCAGGAAGGTGAATGACTTTTCACAACACACCACACGTTATGAAATTCTAAAAACTTTGAAATAGATAAAGTATATGTTATTTTTTTTATGTATGTATATAGGCATTTTTTAAATAGTATTTCAAAAACTATAAAAGTAATAATTTGAAACGTTTTTTTCATATCCTGCGAGAAGATTACTTATACAATACTCTCATAAACATAGTTTCATACTGAAGTGCTAAAGATTAAAACTTTATATACTTATTGTCAAAAATGTTTCTGATTGGAGTAATGTTACTTTTCAGATTCTTTTTATTTAGTAAATTGCATATTCATTTTCATTATTTTAAGTATCCGTAGAAGGCAACAGTTTTTATTTGTACCTGGTTATTAAAGATTCGGCTTTAACACGAAATGATTGTAAAATTTTTTTTCTAGTATGATTCAAATTCTTCATAATTGCTACATCCCGCTCATGTTCATAAATCAAACATTGTTACTTATTACACTATTGATAAAAACAACTGATGAACGCAATGAAGTCAGTAATAAGAGTGGGAGATACTAAACAACATCAGTACAAGTTATTATGATTTAATCTGAACTTTAAAAAACTTCTAAACTTATTGTGTACATTTAAAAATTATTGAAAATCTGTATCGTTTTATTTGAGATCATTTTATTAAAAACCTACGAGTGTTAATAATTGTAACATATCTATATAAACTTAAACATACGCAATCAACTTAAGTTAACATACTTTAAAAATAACTTTTTGTATCTTCTTCTTCTTAAGGTCCTCCTCTACGACTAGCGGTGGTTGGATGCCAGTTCACCATTTTTTCACTCGGTCGTTTGCTAGACGGAACAGTTGGGCGGCACTCACAATCCCAGTCCACGCCTGATGTTACGCAGCTACGATTTCTTCCTTCGACCAACACTTCTTTTACCCACAACTTTGCCCATCAACTTTTTAACTTTTTGTATACGCTTCTAAAATTATTATTTCTTCAACTATTTGGAAAATTTAAAACTAATTAAATATGATTTCTTATAGATATTAATATGTACTAAAAAAGTTATAAAACTTGGCCAAGGTAACTTCAATAACAAGATCGATAGACACATTCGGTTCGGCTGGGCAGCGTTTGAGAATCTCTGCCACATCCTCACCCCGCAAATACCCTAATGTCTCAAAACGAAAGTCTTTAACCAGTGTGTCCTCACCACTCTTACTTACGGCTCATGGTACCTGACCATCGGGTTGGTCCACCGATTCAAAGTAACACAGCAAACCATGGAGACAGCTATGCTTGGCATTTCTCTAAGGGATAAAATCTCGAACCAAGCAATTCGACGGAGAACTAAAGTTGTCGACGACATCGTCAGAGCGGTCGGAAGTGGGTGGATACGAGAAGCTGAAGATCGCATTTAGTGGAAGACATTGGGGAGGTCCTATATCCAGCAATGGATAAACAAAGGCTAATAATGACGATGATGGCTAAGAAATGACTGGAGTAGATAGATCGGCGAATCATAATTTGTAAATCATATAATATAATTCCTTATATTAACGCGAATTACATGTATTCAATAAAACTAAGTTTTACGAGATTATATCGCCTGTATTTAATTATTTATCACCACGACATTTTGAATTCTTCGCAGCACTAATGGTCACGACAGGACTGTGGTGACAATGTCCTGACATTATGGTCATCGTAGAGTACCTTCAGTTTTATAATTAATTTTTATAATTTACCGTCCCATCCCCGTAGAATGAGTTAGTTCAATGTGTCTTGAAGTCTCTTTATTGGTGATAGGTTTCCGGCGAATCTTAGCCCTCTTGAAGGGCGCTGTAGCTAGTGAAAATACTAAGGTAGCGAGATTTTATATTTTATATCTCAATGTGACGAGCAGTGTGCTGGGCTGTGTGTATCATGCTAACTAGCACTTCATTAGGATGACCAAGCGTATCACTTACCATCACGTGGACGCCAACACGTTTTGTCAAATAAAAAAATCTTCTAGTGGTAATAATATTCGTTTTAATGATTATAATACTCGGATCCCAATCCCGTTGGTAATAGGTGATGGGGTATATATTTTAAGATCTTGTTAAATTAAAATAATTCTTTTCCTTTCTCAAATAACATAACATGTTTATGTGAGATAATAATAATGATTACATGTTGGATGACGATGAATTATGAAATTAAATTATTATAATTAGACCGGATAACAAGATATAAAGTTAATTAAAGCAAAGCACGGTAAGATTAACTTTCTATACGTAATTATTAGACGGAGTATATTTAGTGACTAGCGGCATCATACTCGGCAGAAAGTGGTTTCCAATGAAGTTATGCGGAACGTACGCGTACAGCGGAATGTACGCGATTTATCCAGTAAATTATATTACCTACTATATGTTTATATAGCAGCGCAGTGTTCGATACTCTACGTCGTTAAACAGACATTAATTTACTGTGTAACTCGGGAAAGAGGCGATGTGGCGGGAAGGACTAGTAAGTTAGCAGTTTAGTTTTAGAAAAATGATCTATTTTCAACGTTGTTTACTTTACCACACTGCTGAAAATAAAAAAAAAATTAATTGCTATATGAACTTTGGTATTTATTTGTCGATATTGTAATCGAAAACATGCGTTATTTTTTTTTTTGTATTGGATGAAGCGATGCAACGAACGGGACGTTTATCTAATAATAAAAAAACTTAAATAAATCACCCGTGTACAACTTACATATAATAAGGTTACATATTTTATTAACATTTTTTTATTATTATTAAATACGAAGGTGTACTAGATATCATTGTTATAAATAAAACAATCTCTTTAACGGCTTTTAGATATGTCGTGAGATGAAACAATAAACGCTAACAATTCACAGCAATCATTCGAATAATAAATCGATCGAATTCAATGTTAAATAAAATACGGTAAGTTTCGCAGATATCTTTGATTTGAAATAGTTTAAAATATTTTTTGCTTTGCATCGGTAACAATTCGCAACTCGATCCGGCCGCAGTAATTCAGAACGTGATCGTATATACCCGTAGTGCAACCGGAGTGGAAACACTTGACATTCATTACAGGCTTATTCCCACTTCACGATATCATAAATTGCCGCTACATCGTGTAAACACGGCTTCAGGCGGTTCTCTATCATATTGTAATACTAGCTGTTCCCCGCCAACTCTGCTGGCCGTAATATAGAATTAAATTTGAAGTTTAGACGTGAAATTTGTCAGAAATGGTCCTGTTTGGAAGTAATCCGCCGTCTCTCGGGCTTTTTTCCATTAAAAACACCCCCGCAGTTCCGATTGGAGAAGGAATATCGCAAATCCATTCTTAGCTGACCTTTAAATGACAGAAGCTATATATCTATCAAATTTAGAGTGTTCGTGCCTAATAGTTTTGCATATCTCGTGATTAATTAATGAATCTATATATATACATATGACGGATTTAGTGAATGTTGCGGGAAGCAGCTGGATGCGGGCAGCGCAGGATCGATCGATGTAGAGATCTTTGGAGGAGGTCTATTTTCAGCAGTGAACGTCTGTCGGCTGATAATGGTGATGATGATATACAAAACGACGAGACGAGCCTGACGTTCAACTGATGGTATGTGATACGCCCGCGCATTGTAATGGCACACTGGTTAGAGTGGTATACACAGCATCACATTATGCTCGTCGCTTTGAGACGTAAGAGGTTAAGTCTCGTTACACCATTAATTACCAGCTACAGAGCCCTTCAAACAGAAACACAGTAACGTTTGCACATTACTGTTCGACGGCAGAATTAGCCACTGCGGTGGTACCTACCTAGACGGTCTATTGTAGCAGAGACCTACCACCAGTGAATTCATGAATAAATCAAAACATATATATCGATATACAACGAAAATAATAAAGCAAATTTTATATATATAATACATTAAAAACTTTATTATCTGATTGTGTAATATTTAAATAAAATCATAATTCACTGCAGTAGAAAGTATACTCGTACTTTAAATATTTTAATTAAAGCAATTATCATTACAATAAGTTTTACCGCTCGTTTTGATAAAACACTTAAAATAGTGCCAAGTTTGCTAACAGTAGTAAATGTAATAGATGTTCATTAACTTTAATAAGAACATAAAGTTACAAAATCTTACTAAACTAATTAAACTATATTTTAACTAGTGACGTGATTTTGTTTCTTTTTTTTACTAACTAACAGTTAATTGTTTCCATCTTACACGCAACATTATTTGCAATGTAAATATGTAGATTAAATATTTTTACTTTTACATGTGGGTTTCTTATGAATATAAACTTAATATGCTATACCTTCCGGTTGCGATTTCTATTAATCTTATTGATATTACTGTTTGACATCTCATCCAATATTTAAAAGTAATTAGTGTTAATGTATTTATGAAAATGTTTCCCAATTATTATAACTTATTTTTATACTGGTGGTAGGTTACTGTTGCCGGAAGCTATCTAGGTAAGACTACAGCTATTTCTCCCTCCAAATAAAATTGTTGTTTTATTCCCCCTCTTATTTAAATAAAAGAGTTCCTTGTTAGCTACAATGTCTTTCTAGGTTCTAAGAACAGTGAGTTGAACAAAATGATAACCTGATTGTTAATTTAAAACAAATATATTGATAAGATGTCATAGATAACAACATGTATAGATAAAAATATAGAAATTTCGATAATACATTAAAGACCTTCTAAGAGTACTTGGATTTAAGTTGAGATTTAACTATTTTAAAAACGATGTTTAAAAAATTTACTTATAAAAAATATTTTATATCTTGGAAAATAATTAGTTTAATAAGTATTTATATATTATAGATGTTTAAAATAATAAAAAAAAACATTGGACGAGGCCAATCGACGGACTAGCAATTTGTATTGGCTTGTAAGTTAACATAGCGTTAAAGTTTCTTACGTAAATACGAATTTCATTGTATTTACATTACGTTAACAGATTTTCATGTATCTTACTTAATAGAGTATACAGCTTCAAGGGCTTATAAACTATTTGTACGCTGCCCTTGCTGGAGATAAACAGCGCGAGCCAGGCATCGCGTGTGTTTAATGTTAAGCAGTACTATCAATGTTACTCTAATAACCAACACTTTAGTGCTTATGTGTGTTTTTGTCTTAACAAATCTAAAATAAGATCTATGTAATTGGAATATGATCTATAATAACGTATATAACTATTACATAAAATTACTAAATGAGCCGGAAGACGCGTCTGTTGAATATAGACCTCTCTCATCTATAACAATAATTACTAGTTGGTCTCCACCCGCTTTGCTGGCCGTAACACCGTTGCAATTCCTTTTGTAAGTAATATTTTGTAAATTCCTTTTTTAGCTGACCTTTTATTTGGTAAAAGGAATATTTCTACCAAATTTCAAATCTTCAGACCTTACGGTTCCAGAAATATTACCATGAGTCTCTAGTGTAAATCTCATATACATATATAACGAAAAAGCGTTTTGTTCGTTCGCCCATCACGTGAAAACTAGTGAACGTATCGACATTTCAACATGAACATTCGACGCAGAATGATTTGTAGATGGTTATAGGCTATTTATTATTGAAATTTAATACATCCATCATCATTTTATTTCTAATTAACTTTTATAACCATTTTCATTTCGTATTATTTATGCGGTTGTTATAGTAACAGCTATAGGAAAGTCATTTGCGATCTAATTTTCTATTACGGCCAGCATAGCGGGCGGGGAACAGCTAGTATATATATACATTATTATTTTTAATCCTATGATATTTTACGTAGGAAACTGTTTCTCCGAGATCCTGCTTTTAACAAGAGATCCAGATGAGGAGAGTCTGGATAACAGCGGTGGACCTTAAAAAATAAGAGTGCAACTAAATTGGATACCGCTGCTCGAAATATTCATTTATTGTCTTTCGACTTTCGTTTATTACCGCGCCTTTTAATTTTTTTTTATTTTATCGTTGACATTTTTGAAATAATCTTGATATAAGCCAATCATTCGTTCGCTAGCTTTATTATTCAGTTGTCAGTAAGGGAAACGGACACGGCTCAAGTCATCGGCTCTGACCCTAATACACCATAACCAGTACTTGATCACTAAGCCGTGAACCGGCTGCTAATGTGTTTTGTCGCGTGAACCATGTTATTGCAACCGTAATGGATTGAAGGTAACCAAGTCTAAATCTGAATAAGATATATTTCACAAAGATTTCTATAACTCTTAACGGAATTTTTAGACAATTATTAATTTGATTACATTACAATATTTTTGAAGTAGGTATCATTTGGTATATTCTAGTAGAAATTAACGTACTAAACTTTACAACAATTTGATAATTTGTGGAGCTTTACTAGTGGTTGGACCTTGTTGCCGGAAACCATATAGATGCCACCACAGTTTTTATTTCTACTACGAAACAATAATATGCAAATATTGTATTCCGGTTTGAAAGGCGTTATCACTAATGAAATTACTGGGGTAACGAAACTAAACATCTCATATTTTAAGCATATGAGAACAATGTGGTGCAGCGTGTGTCATCCTGACTAGCACCACGTGATACCATTACGTGAACATTTTGCTCGTCTCGTCGCTTTGTCGAATAAAAAAAATAAAATGATAATTACACTATTATCATTTTATTTTTTTTCATAAAAACTATACTTAATTAAATGGGTGAACCACAAAAATTTGTTACTTTAATACAAAACTAGCAAATCCATTTGTCATTATTAGTTGTCCTGATGATCGTGTTTATTTTAGTGTACCTACACGAAAACTGTAAATGGGTACCATACTAAGTTATAAAAACTTAATGGAGATGTCGAGTATTTTCTTAATTCAAGAAGAAATTTAACATTGATAGGATTAAGAACATTATCCCTCATTTAGGTTAAACTGTCTGGCTAAATGAACTGAGTGGAAGCTTACCTCCTTTTCCACAATCGTTATTCTCCTCGAAGAAAATTAAACATGAAGGCTTTATAACTGTGTAAGTAGTCTGAAGTAGATTAGGATTGTACGAACAAATGTAACAATCTCGTCATGAGAATTTATAGAATTAACTCTATCATAGTGTACTAATTATGTGCTGAACAAACGCATACTTTCCGTTATATCTCCTTGCGATTATGATACACCTAAGTGCATGTAATTAGCAATTTATTTTTAACTTTGGCCATTATCTTGCTTTATTTTATAAAAACTTTAAATCGCTTAATTCTGAAACATGTAATTTAATAAACCTTCTTTGTTTTGTGTAATATATAAAAAGTTACCTAATTATGTCATACTAAGGTCACAGTTCAAGATCAAACATTCATGTGAATGAACTGCAGAAACTTTGCCGTGCGAAACAACGATTATAGAGATGATTTAAGAGATAAAAAAACAATATCACGGCCAGGAGTCTTTTGTCTTTAAAGCTACTGGCCTGGGCGATTTGTTTAATGTCGATTTAGAAAGCGAGTTGTTACTAGTATTTGTAGGATTTCTTAAAAAAAAGTGATGATTGTTTTTGTGTAATAAATTGTTAAGCTACCGTTAAGTAGCGGTTATAACTTACAGTACTTTTTATAGTGAAATAAGTAGATTTGTTTGTGAGAATATTTAGGTAAGAGATGCATTTTATTCTTAAGTAATTGATTTCGTAATTGTCTTTTTAAATGATACTTGTTAATGAAGTTCAAATTGCACTATAGCGGTTTTAAAAATGAATATGGCGCTAACGGGCTGTTAAATGGTTATATAATACTCCTATAGCGTCAACTGTAATGTTCAAAATAAAAATCGACGACGCTATAAGGCGAACAATGAGCCTTCAAAACATTTTCAAGCAATATACTCTTGTTACTGAACGAGAAAGCGGAAAAGTTGGCATTTTCCGCGCGTCAGAGACTACGACGATTTCTGGACGTGATGCCATTATAGTAGCAATACCATATCTTACTAGTTTTCAAGATATTCTTTAAGAAAAGTATGTATATAAATACCTCAATATACAGCTTTATTATATCAATACATTATACTCGAAACAATAACATATTTATCGTACATTATTGCTTACTTAAACAAATTTAATTTATATTAACAAGAAAAAGGTATTGTATTTTTTTACTGTGGGATATATTATGCGAGAACTATATTTTCATTTAATTTTAAATTCAGTTTTTAAAAAAATATTTTTGTCGTTTTTGCAACGGTAGATAAATCATCTCCAAAGATACGATAACACTACGTTTGATCTCGTTGAAGTTATATTAAAGCGATTGAAAAACTTAATCAGGATCAAAGCATGCGATAATTAAATTATATTAATAAATCTCTATTTCATAAAGTAAAATTTGAAAATCACTCTAAATCCGGTCCAGCACTTTTAATTTAAGAGACATTGTATTTCTTCTGAGTTGTGTACTATTAGAAGTTGTGATTATTGAACGTTGCCTATGTTTGTAATTTTGAAAATGGTCTCCACCGTTGTCTATGGGCTCTAGGGTATGCAATACCAGTTACAGAGATCTTGGTGATAGATCAGTCCATCGTATTAATAATTCACTATGTAATCTTGTGCTCCATAGAATTATTATAACGAGTAACCTGTCCAAAGAAAATGAGGATTCGTAGATGCAGAAGAGACGACGACCAATGTTAAATATTAAGCCCTTTTTATTTGGACACGTTAGTCACATCGGTGTTCCAGTTTATTCTTGGTCTCCAGTACCATAGATATTATCTAGGGCGAAAATCTTATTGATGATTTCTCGTCCACAAAGTTGGTGCTCCTACTCCGCAGAGAAATATCATAAAAACTAATTCCTATGGTAATGCTGAATGTTATTGTAAAATTGCTGCGGTAAAAAGTTATTATGGAAACCCGACAAAACGATCTAATTACGTGACAACTCACAGCTTGGAGGCGATCGTATCAAGTGCCAAAGTCAATAGCCTTTCTTGGTAGGAAGTATCGAGGTAAAGAGGACGTTTGATTGTTTGCTTTGTTGACGTTAAACTAAAGTCCTATATGGTTAACTTGTACTATAGTAAGATGGTAGTAGCTATACTTTTTGTCATTTAAAGCAGATATTTAATTAAAGAAAGGTTTCCCAACATTCAAAAAACATTAATATTCGCTGTTGCCGTCATCTTTTTTATTTAAATCTAAATTATTATATATATAACTTAACGAATAGCTAGAAGATTTAATAGGATACGGGTAAAATAAATTAAAAACTATATATAGTCACGGAAATTAAAAAGGAGAGCAGCGTTGAAAACGAGGTAGGAAACATACAAAATGCACACGTAAATACAAATCGAATCAGGGGATTGTGTATTATATTTTCAACTTTGAAATGTTGCAACATAGCTTAATTTTATTTAAACCTAAATTACTTACTAACTGTTTAAACTCACTCATTATTTTTTATATAGAGAGATAACTTTAAGTTACATAAGTGCGATAATCCTATACTATCGTATCGTTTTATATAAAACTGTTTGATGTATTACTATTGTGACATTCATTTCAGTTCAATAAGTAACGGATAGTAAAACATAGCGGGCAAGGTTACTAGGTGAACTAAATTGCTGACTAATTGCTTTAAAACCTTCGGAATAAATTTTTATGTCTTTGATGTTTTAATTACCAACACTTACCGCTCGTAATAACAACGATTTTAATTACCAATTATTATTTTTTTAATAGAATTTATTGGGAATTAAAGGTCAATAACAATACACTAAGTTGACTGATTACTTTGAGAAAATCCATAATTTGTGGGTTTATCACCGTTGTTAACAGTATCGCGATAAAATCGACGCAAAATTCTCTTGGATAAATAAATTGTTACATATATATGATGTTTTTCAAATGCTTTGTATTATATTTTATACAATGAAGTAACGAGACAAGCGAGACGTTCACCTGATGGTATATAACAACGTAGCACTAGTTAGGATGGTAAACATTGCCCCACATAGCGCTCCTCGCCGTGAGACATAGGATGTTAACCCATTACCCCAGTAATTTCACTAGCTACAACTCCATTCAAACGGGAACATAGTAATGTTTGTACACTATTGTTTAGCGGCAGATAAGAGCTGCGGTAGTATCTACTTAGATGGTTTCCGGTAACGGACTTACCACCGGTCAGAATCAGTCCTTTTAATATATATGCGGTTGTAGATCTGTAAGTAGATAAGTAATTAGAAATCTAGTTTTATGGGACCGATTTTTGAAGTTAAGTTTAAGAATCAGTAGTTAATATATAATTTATTTATTTTGTTTAGTAAAGATGTTTGTATTTTTATACAAAGAAGAAATAATGCTGGGAAAACATTTACTGGAACAAGAGCATCATATACATTGGATTAAGGAATGTAAATAAATAATACGTAGGTATATGTATATACATTGTGTAATATTTATATATGTTTTCAAATAAATTTAAAAATGTCAAGGTCGACTATTTTAGTTCTTAAAATTGAGTTGATTGGTATAAAAGATCTCTAGGCATCAATTCCGCAAATAGTAATATTGTAATAAAGTTAAGAAATAAATAAATAAAAAAAAATTGTCTGTAAATGACATTTTAATTCTGATTTAAACTGGAAACTATTGATGGTATTAAATCCAGTGTTAATTCAATGATTGGTCACTTTAAAAGCACGAACTGAAGAATAGTACAGACAAACTGCCGTGCGTCTGGCTACTATACGTGGCTGCAATGAATATAAAGTAGGTACATGCAACACTTAGCGTCCACGGCACAGCGTGGCTTGCGCCACTGTGAATAGTAAAAAGGTTGTTTAAACACGGACAAAAGGACTTATGAATATTTTGTAGATTATATCTATATCTACTTTACGCGTTTACACTAGACTTAAACGTTTATGAATGAACGACTCATACAATGCATGTAATATATTTTCCAATCATAAATCTCAATCTCGCCCGGTGTTTTATGTGAAACTGTAAGCTTATATAAAGAATAAGATACGAACGTTATTTTCTATAAATTTTTAATTACGTACTAATTGTAATGTTAAAATAAAATCGTTAAAAATAATATAGCCATCATAAATATTTTGGTTAATAGGACAACTAAATATCTTTTGTTCATATTAACAACACTAAAATCATTAAAAGTTTGTAAGAAGTCGACGAACAATCATAATAGATATAAAATGTATTTTTTTTTTTTTTCAAATTTTTAACCTTTATGAGAATTTGCATATTTCTATATATTTACCCACAGCTTCTATTTAATAAATATAAGTATCTTGTAATATAAGCAACTTGTTGAATCTGGCAGACATAGTCATTCTATACTTATTTTTCTGACATTATTATTACTGGTGCCAAAGGAAATCAAGAAAGATTTTCACAAATTGAAATACTAAACGTGATATATGAAAATATATCAGTATTAAGTTTTCTAAAATCATATTAAGTAATGAAACATATGCTTGTGTTGTATATACCTATAACTATTTGCCAGTTAACGTTCGGATTCAGTTCAGACTTTTTGAAAGTAATCGCACACAAATACTAAGAACTTTTAAAACTTTTTTCTTTGTATAAGTTTTGAGTAAACATTAACATGAAGTAAAAATTTGTTATCTTGTTGACAACAGACATTTAAATTTTATTTATTAGCATATATATATCATCATTATCATCAGCCGATAGATGACCATTGCTGTACATGGACCTTCTCCAAAAGATCTCCACATCGATCGATCCTGCGCTGCCTTGATTCCGGCGACTTGCCAGCGTAGGAGGTATAAGGGGTCCCCCACAACAACTCACGAGACCGAAGCCAACCTCGGCTACTCGTGGTGCACCCTGATAGTCAACAAAAGGCTCTAGTTCCCACCAACCTACATTAGGCCAGCGAGGTGGGATATAGCGAAAATCCTTGTATAAGGACTTCTAGAATAGATGGTCTCTGGCGCCCGGCGGTACTGCAGGCCATGCTGACTGTATATATGTATATATATTCGTAATCTTTAGTGTCATTGTAACATATAATTAATGCCGATAATAAATATACTGTAGATACTTCGCCTTCGCTCGTTTTTTTTTGGCTGTGCATGTTGTTAATAAAATAATGACTCATCCATTGTTATCATCATTTTCAGATTTAGTTACAGGATGCCTATAGGCTCTGGCATTAAATCAGTTATACGATTAGTCTTTTTATGATTATTTATTTACGTGATTAAAAACATAAACCTTTTTCGAAGCATTTGGAGCGATAAATTCATTCATGATTTTCACTCTTATCTATATATAACAGAACTAGTGGAAGGTCTCTGTTGGCGGAGGTTGTCTATGTAGGTACCACCACAGTGCCTATTTCTGCCGCCAAACAGTAGTGTGCAAACATTACTATGTACCGGTTTGAATAGCGCTAAAGCTAGTGAAATGACTGCAGTAACGAAACTCGTCATCTTTTATCTCAAGGTGACGAGCACAATGTGCTGCAGTGTATGTCATCGTAATTAACGCCATGTTGCATGGGTATAAATTACTATCAGTTTAATGTCTCACTTGTCACTTAGTAGAATAAAAAAAAATATTACTATATAAAAAAAAATGTTTTGTACTTTAAAATACACAAATACAATGTATGTCAACTTTCTTTCCAAAAATTGGTATATATAAAATGTAGTAAAGTTTGTAAACTTAAAGATTAAAAGGTGACCGACGTATTGTGGCATCCACGCGGTGGCGTCATGCTGTGATGGCGTACCTGCTCCGTGACCTTGACTCACCCGTTACGCTCCGAAGGCCAGAGGAGTCGGAATTTTTTGCACCTCATTTTTTTCGTAAATTTATTGTTTGGATAATTTCCTACATAGTGATGAGAAATGGTAAGAAAAAGTGAAATCGTATTGTGATTATATATTTACTGGTGGTAGGTCTCTGTTCCCGGACACCGTTTAACCGCGCCAACATTAATGTAATCCGATTCAAAAGGCGCTGTAGCTAGTGAAATTACTAAGGTAAGGAGACTTAACATCTTTTGTCTGAAGACGACGATCACAATGAGCATGCCACGTTTTTATAGGCAGGCATATCACTTACCATTAGATGATTGTTTCGTTCGTCTCGTCGCTTCGTAGAGTTAAAAAAGTTAGCTACAGCCCTTCTGTTATCAATGTGCTTCCATAACTGCGTTACTATATTTCCCTTGACATATATAAGGAGGCCAGAGTATACTGGATATTCTACACCATCTTCGTCCTCATTATCACTTTAAAATCATTACTAATTCAGTTTACTTCACTTAAGTACATTTCAATAAAAAATTACTTTTTTATTTATATGATTTTTTGCCTTGATTATATGTTCACTGTAAATACTGTTACGCTAACGCCAGTAAGAGGTGTAAGGGGCTCCGAACAACAATTTACGGGACCCAAGCCAACCTTAGCTGCTGGTAGTGCACTCTGCTATTTAATGATAATCATTATCATCATCAGCACAACACATCCTACAGTCAGCATGGTCGCCGGAACCACCACTTGCGGGCACCTAGGGGTCGTCGTTCGTGGGCGTAAACGCCAGTAAACAATTATAGCTAGCAAAGCTTGACCTAAATTATTTCAACATAACACAAATAGTTTAACAATAACAACTACACAAGTGTGTGGAGTTATTTCATAATGAAATCGTATTGTGAGGCATATGCTAAAATTATGCATTTCATCATTAATGAATAAGTTAACTTCTTTAGAGGATTACGTAATAATAATATATGACTTATATAGATAACAGTTTGTAACTTACCGTACGTTAATTAATTCGATTTTGTGGTTTCTTTAATGACTACGTTAGTAAATTTAAACAATTTTGTAAACACTTGCTGTTATATATTCTATCTATTACTGCGGTTACGATTTACAAAAGAAAATTAATATGTAATGTTATGTATAAAGCCTGACGGAATAGTTTTATTAATATTACCAAAACTAATTGATTTAGTCTAACTAAAATTGTTCATTTGCGATTGGCGATCGTTAGGTTGATACTACAGCAGCCATAACAAACGTTATATATGGAGATATACAAATTATGGGGGTAACCAGACGAAATCTTATAATCAAAGCATCGAGCACACTGTACACATTCTTATGATTGCTACATTACTATAACATTGCGTGTACCATCAATAAATAGCTAGCATTGTCGCCTAGTTGAATAAAAAGGGTATCTGTTAATGTGTTGATTAAAATATTAAATACATTAACCATGTTTGTATTTAAGTATATATTTTTATTGGTTATTTTATTAGTATATATTATTGGTATATAATTTAGATTTTCGTTGAAAAATAAACAAAAAAACCGCTGATATCCTGTCATCGATGAAATTCTCGTTAGTTACAGAAACAGTAAGAATTACGAGCGGACACGGGCCGTAAATCCCAATGCACGCCCGCGTTACGGCGCAGCTATTACAAAACGAAGATGTGTGGGAGATAACGCGTAACACCGAATTTATTATACAGTTAATTCGATTACTTATCATAACGCTTTCGCGATATATAACAACCAGAATATCCAACAATAACAAAAAGAGCTGCTTCATGAACAGGCCGGCAGTACAGATTAGTGACACCTTTGATCGATTGCTGGTAATCAGTTGCCGTCACGAATTTTGTGACGTTATGACTTTCCAAGTGAAACGTTGTAATGGTACAATTTTTCTATTTTATACTGATGGTAGATTTTTGTTGCTGGAGACTGTCTAGGTAGGTACCGCCGCAGCGCCTATATCTAACAGCCAAACAGTACTGTGCAAACATTGCTGTGTTCCAGATTGAAGAGAGTTGTAGCTAGTGTAATTACTGGAGTAATGAGACTTAATACTTTATGCCTCAAGGCGACGAGCGCAATATGGTGCAGAGTATACTATCTAACTAGCGCCACGTTATTATGAGTGAGCGTTTCACTTACCAACAGGTGAACGGATGTCGAACGAACGCTCGTCTCGTCGCTTCATTGTATAAAAAAGAATTTAGTACACATAATAAAAGCGGTCCCTATATTATATTATATAGTATATGATATATTATTTAATACATTATTAAATTATAATTTACCTTGTTTATTGAAATTATTCTACGTTCAGCCTAAGATGTATATTTGAAATAGTAAATATTAAAATTAATCTTGTGACTACGATAGTAACAGTTATTGATTGACCTCAAACTCGCCAGAGAAATAGAGTGCAGTATGAATTTAAACTTACTGTAACCTTCATACACCTGACAGTAGAATGCGTCCAATGTCGTGTAAAGAATCTATCGTTAATATTAATTAATACACCTGTTCATTACATAAGTCGATTCCACAAATTGTTGCATTAAAATAAAACAATTAGACAATCATTTTTCCCCACTTCGAGGACTCGAGGTCTTTCCTCGCGTGGAGAAAGTCAGAGCCATGTATCTCGTAAATAAACAACTTGCGATTGGAGGTTTTTTTATGTCTAGAAAAGTTATTATTCGTGAAACATGTTCAAGCTGAATAGGGAACGCACCCGCACCTTTTTGAAATATATAGTGCATAAGAGCGCTTTACAAACTTGGCTATTACAGCTAAAAATTACATTATAGTAATATAAATCGCATCTTATGTGTGCAACTATTGTTGTAACAGCTTGAGTATTGCAACACATTATCGTAGTAAATTATTTCATCACGAAACTGGAATTTATAACATTATATAAATAAATTATGTAAAACAACGTCCACAGCGTTAAGTCTTGACAACTAATGAGTTTGATGTTATTAATGTCACATGCATTAACATAACTTCGAAGTATGTAACATTTGGTAAAGATAAAAAAAAACTTGAAGTTTTTGCTTATGAAAATAATACCGCGGACATATAGTCTTTCATTCTGTATTTTTGTTTGATGACATTCATCTTGCAGTTAATTGTCATATAATATTTAGAACAGTTAGCATTTCTTTATGGTTTCCACGATGCATGACCTCTCCTGATCTAACGTCGTTGGAGTAACTAAAGCAGTCATTGCAATGAAAATGGAATAACATTTTTGTTTGTAAACACACAACGTCGGTCAATAACGACCGACCCAAATAGCCGAGTCTGCACTGCTCCAAACCTTGCTATTCATAAAACATTCCATCCATTTTGCCGCCCCATAGTAGTATTACGTAAAGTCAAGATTGATTTCAATTTTAATACAATCAACAATTTTTAAATATATTTAAAACTATATTTTATAAACATAATACGAAGTTTTATGGCAATCATAAAAAACACTGATGCGAGTTGGCTTGCACAATCTGATGGTAATCGTTACAAGTAAAGTTCCTGCTCTACCCAGGAAGTATTCTTTCCTCAGTTACTTTTAACACCATATCTGACCCTTATAATTTCTTTTTTAAATATTACTTTTTTTTATCAATACTGTTACGATTAAATTTTTTATTAGAAACTATATTATCTAAAGATATAAAATTGACATTAACAATGTCGTTTAACTAACTGGTTGTAATATCTCATTGTTGTTTAGTGATTTACATCAACGGCTCGTATGCGCCAACGTGTTGCGAAACACCAACTTTATTAAGGATGAAACCATTTGCAATGCTCATACACCGATACAAATCATTGCGCAAACAATATTACACTGGTTTAATACTGAGTAATAATTAAACTATTTCCATACATACACACACATATACTCTTATTAGTTTTAAAATGTTTCAAGTTGTAATATTTTAAAACTATATAGAGCATAGAGTATGAATTTTAATCTTTTTTATGTGTATAAGTTTCTAAGGTTTTAAATCAATCCTTTGTTTCCTTCTTAGCATAAATTAATGTTCACTTAAGTAGTTATAAAAAGTATAAACATATAAAAGAATACAAACTATAACACTAATACAATTTCATAGTGACTACGTATAAAAATTATAATGTTCCTGTAAACTTAAATAATATTGAGATAAATAATTAACTGATTACTTAAAAGACATCATTTACAAAGCTATTATTTTGGAAACTATGTATTGTATAGATTATCTACCTTTTACTTTTACAAGCTGTTGATGTTGCAATATAAATAAGCTAAGATGATTGTGTGACATTGTAAACTTTAAGTTCTTGGTTAATAGATGTCTGCTTACCTTGGTTTGCATTTTGCGGGTTGTCACGAACAACGTTTAATTTAAATTATCATGCTTAAAGTTATTTATGCACTTACTAAGTGGCAAAAAGGTTTCAGAAATAAATTTAGATATTTTGTTAAACATTATTATTTATAAACGACAAAGGAAAAGTAGTTGTATTGTGGCACTGGTGAAAAAGCCACTACGACAAGCAATATCGCAAGCAAATTGCGATTTTAATGATGCTGAATTTAATTTTATATGAAAAGTATTGTAAGTGATTTATTAAAAATGTGCATCGTTGTTAAAATATTTGAAACTTTTATACAACTTAATATACAATAGTATTTATTAAATATTGTTTCCCGCCATTATGTTACAGATTACAAGTATACTTTAAGGACTAGTGGTGAAATTATGTCGATAATTTTTAGTATATACTTACTTGCTAGTACATATACTTCTGAACTTTTTTTCAAGATTCAACTGCGTTTTAATTTACATGTGATAAAGCTTTACACTCGTGTACTATTGCATAGTTATTATGTATGGTACACACAGTGAATGGTACATCCCATGACCTAAATAACTTATCTTTAAATGTTTTATAAAACGCATTTAATTCAAATGGATTATTTGTTTTCTTTAAATTAATATACGCCACAGTAAATCCAATCCATTTTTGTTTAAATAAATTTTGTTTCGATACAAATTTCTCTAACCAAACGGACAATTTATAGCTCTTGTAATGACGGAGAGCTTTGATCATCCTTGCGAGATATTTACTTAATCGCCGACCCATTGCGGTTGTATGCAGTCCACTAAAATATTATCCATTCTCGAGCAAAATGAACTAAGTCATTTGTAGAGTTAAGGAATTAATTTTGTATCTTTCATTCAAAATGTTTTATGAATTACAGTTACTGTAAAACAACCCAGTAAATGGAAAAACCCTCTAAAAAGGATTAACATGGATGGTAGCCACCAATCAAAGCCTACGAATGTAATTAATTAAATAAATCTGGTTTTTTAAATTGTACGGTCAACCTTAATTTAAAATTATTTCTCAGCCACACTAAATATGTTTTTCTCGGCATACGAATAGCTAGGTTAACAGTAAACTAAAATTATCGGTTTGTTGTTTAATGAAACAAATTAATTAAATAATGCTTTATTATCAATTAACTTTAGTAAAGTATAAGCAAAGAAATAGTAAACGTTTTGTTTATCTATAAGCATTCAGGATAATAGACTGTGCAGTGTTAGATACTTAAATATATAACCAGGGATGGCATTGCGATACATATCCAAAAGATCGTCAAGTCCTGAAACAATGATGGGAACTAAAATAAATAAATCATAATGTGAACAATGGCTTGAAACAATGACGAATAAAAAACTACATCATCTTATAGTTACTATAGATATGTGTATATTGAATGTATGGTATGTGATATCCATAACACATTCAATTATCCATCGTTTTTAGCTTTTGCATACGTGTCAGGTAACAGAACAATATTTGTATTTCACTGATTAAACTGTTATCAACGTAAAATAAATGTCCATTACAATATATTATTTTACTTCTTCTTAAAGTTTTATCTTGATTCGAAGGTTGGTGGCTATTAAGGCAACCTACACTTTTAATACTGCGGCTCTGAAAAGAGAAGAAGTCATCTTTTCAATTCACTGGCGTGGGATCTTTAGCCTTGATTCTACTTCAGCTCACAACTACAACATATCCTATTAAAAAAAATTATGACAAAGAATCGCCACCGGTCTTGGAGTAAACCTCCTAGGAGTATAAACCTCTAAGAAGGAAAGTAGTGCATTTCAATATACTACTTTCCTCCATCAGTAATTCATTACATGCACGTATAAATAATAATATTGCTTGTTGCATAAATCAAGACGCAATTATAGTTATTGCGAGACACAAAAATTACAATGCGAAGGGTGTTCTTGTGTGGCAAGATATGAACGCAGCAACTGGCGACCTTGTCTCCGTAAGTATAATTACACCAAGGAGTCCCACGAGCTTATTTCACACCGGTTATGCTACTGTATATGAATTACTGATGGTGATGATAACTTCGCATCCATGCATGTGACGCATCTCTATCCGCACAAGGCGGAAACATTTATTTGCAATTAAAAAATTCTTGCTTAAAATTTTTATTTATTTCTTTACAATATAACAAAGGATAGACAATTCATCTATCTTTTATCTATAAGATTTTCTATCAGTAACTATAGTTAACCACATTGATTTGTTATACAAAAGCAATATATAAAGGCCGTTGTATTTCTTATATGGTGCATAAGACCACCAGTCTATTATTTCCGGTTATCCTTTAGTTACGTACAACTTCAACTTATCTGTCAATAGCATCTGAGGTTGCTTATATACTAAGGAAATAAAGTAATTCGAAAGACAAGAGTTATTCAAATTAATTCCTTAGTTTCTCACTTTACATTATAGCATAATATATTATTACGGTAATTACTATACTAATAAAAAATTTGTTACACAAGTCAAAATTTACGTATTCTACTTTGAGGATACATTATTTAGATTACCATATTAAATTACTAAATTAACCATCAGGTGAATCTGCTTATCTCATCGACTAATGGAATAAATAAGTACCCGCACCAATAAACCGTTACTGAACTTGAGCAGGTTTTCGCTAAAAATCGTCTTCTCTGCCCTAAATATCTCCGTCACCCATTAAGGTTTTTATTGCTCTAAGCAGTTTATGTTCCTCGCTCTCCTCAAATGGCGACTAACGGTCCGACCGGTAAATATACGAACCATTAAAGTATTTACCGATAATTACACCCGATTTCACTTGCACTAAATATAATCTAATATAATCAACAATGAAATCATTTATATTGTACCTAACAGATGATTATTACTGATAACAAAGCAATCAAGTTACGGATACACACAATTTTAATACATAATGTAAAGCTGATGATGAAGCCCCAATCCCTCCATATGAATCCTTACACGATCGATGTAGGAATCTTTGGGGTAGGCCTATGTCCAGCTGTAGATGTGTATCGGCTGATGATAATGTTAAAGATATAAATAATAGTTCTATATTGTTAATGCTTATTACTTCCGTAACTTCTACGTTGAAATAAACCGTATCAGTTACCATCTAAATTTGTGATTATTGGCGAAAATCCATAAATTTTTATCGCAAACAGCCTTATTCGAGTATTAATTATACCGCAGAGTGCATATAAATTTCCTTAATGTTCTTTTATTGTTAATTTAGTCGCTATAATTATTGCATAAAACAATTAATCTTATGTAATACTTAATAAAATATAACTTTATCTTCCAAAACTTTGAATGACTATATTATTATAAAAACAATACTGGTGATCACCGGTGGTAGATCTCTGTTGCCAGAGACCCTCTAGGTAGGCACCAGCGCAGCACCTATTTCTGCCCCCAATCAGTAGCATTAAAACATTACTATTTTCAAATTTAAAAGGCGTTGTAGCTAGTGAAATTACTGGTGTAACGAGACTAAACATCTTGTCTCTATGGCTAACTAGCGCCACGTTGTCATGGGCAGGCGTTTCACTTATCATCAGGTGAACGTTTCGCTCGTCTCGTTGCTTAATTGGATTAAAAAAATACTGTAATATAAGTGGGGCCACTTAAAAAAAAACTTCAAGTCACCATTGAGGCAATAGAAGATCAGACTTAAACTCGGAGTTTTATTGCCTGATATAATTTAAGTGGCAAAAGGCAGGTGGGGCAGTGAATGGCGGATATATACCTAATAGGGCTGGAAGATCCTCCAAATGGTGAACCGACGTTCAGGTGAAGGTCGACGAAAGCTGCTTTATGCGGGCAACACAGGACCGATCGTTGGGGAGATATTTGTGGGATGTCTATGTCCAGCAGTGGACGTCTATGGGATAATAATGATGATATAAAATTTTACATTATAACCCAGTAAAGAAAGCAACATGTTTAAATTTTAGTATAATCAATTTGCCACCCTCGCTAAATGTACCAAGGAGAGTGTTCATAGGAATTGTTCGGAATTATTCCTGCCGCTACTTTCCAGCGCAGTACACGACACAACGCCAAGTTCCCTCGTCACCACCTGGATGAATAGTGATCTTCCGCTTTGCGTTTCAAGCGCAACTTACTACCACTTTGTGGAATCAGTTGTCGCCAGCGGTAATTCCGAACCAATACGACATAGGGCCGCGACCCCTCTAATGTTGCGACTGTCCGTGGGCGTCAGTGATAACTTTCTACCAGGTGAAATGTTTGCTCGTTTGTCCTCCTTTCCTAATAAAGAAAAAAAAACTAAATCTCAAGTGAACATGAACCAATGTTGATATGTACATATATTTATATACTTACAGTACATGTTTTTCAGAATTCAATAACATCCCACCAAACTTTATTCGCTTATCGAATGCGATCGTGTACGTAAGCTACTGCACGCCCCAAGTTCCGAATACTTTCACGATTACAAAAATTGTACTTTCTAAACATTATTAAGCCGCACACGAACAGACAGGCTGTGTTGACACAGGTGACCACGTCGACGTGACTGCAGCAAATTGTGTTTACTTTTTCCGCAAAACTGTTAAGATCGAAGTGAACTTATTTTTTTGTCTGAAGCTTTCAATAATATTACTAAATTGTAAAAAATTTATTGAGATTACAACTTTTTTTATTTTACGATGCGATGAGACGAAGAGGACGTTCACCTGACAATTCTACACATAACAAAGTGACGTAAGTTAGAATGGTATACACAGCACCATATTGTACTCGTCGCCTTGAGACATAAGATGTTAAGTCCTTGTTACCTTGTAATTAGACTAACTCAGCGCCTTTCAAACCGGAACCCAGTAATGTTTGCACGTACTGTTTGGCGGCAGAAATATGTGTTGCAGTGGTACCTACCTAATCTCCGGCAACAGAATCTTTATTTATATATTTTTTTATTATCGCGGGGGAAATCTTAAAAGATACCCGGCTTCTGGTTGAAGACAAGGTTATGTGGGATTTCTACGTACTAAACCCTCCTCTATAATCTCCTTTAGTGCATTAGGAAGAGCTCTGGGATCTCCTACGGAACACATCGGTGTCCCTTTGTACTCTGGCTAAAACATCTCACGGAAAAGCAAAACCGTCTTTCTCTCATCTACCACAAGTGCGCATTGTAATTGGACTTGTGCAAAGTATAATTTCGTCTCTATTATCATCATAAGCCGATAAATGTCCACCGGACATAGGATTTATTTATACCTTAAGTATTTTTTTTTATGTTCATGTTCAATATTTAAAGGTTTTATACGTTTAGTTATTTGTTTAGCGTTTGTTAGAATCTAAATTATTATTAGACTACTGTAAAGATTTCTACTACTTTTCATGGAAATGAATTGTTTTATTTTAAGATTTATTATGGATGACATTAAAAAAATCGTCTTGTAAGTGTATATTTAAATAATTTATTAAAATAAAAATTAGTGTCTTATACATTTACCATGTATTGAGTAAGAACTAGAACATATTTAAATGTAAATACATGACCGGGCACAGGATGTTAGTTTTTTGATAAATTGACGAAACCTTTAGGCAGAAATGTATGACACACATATTAAATAAAACCTTAACAGGCCCTAATTAATAATTATCGCTAGAAATTAATCGGTATTCTAAATATTATCGCCTATTACATTAAATTAACATCCTATGTGCTAAATGCATATGTCTAATTGGCAAATAACTTTTAAACATATTAGTAACTTAAAAGGTGATGTTTTAGTGTAACTCTACTACTACTACTATTTATACATGTAAAACTATACATTACAGTGACTATAGAAATAATTTTATGATTAGAAATTTTTGCTCGTCTGCATATCCAAAGAATTTTATTAGAGGTACTTATCTTTATCTCTACCACAATTAACCGTTACACATATTTACGAATAACCGTTAATGTTGATGCAATACCTTACATAGAATATTGAGTTACCTAGTTATATTACAACTAATTTATTATTAGGTATATATGAAAAGGAACGAAGAGTCTCTAATATAACTTATTTTAAAAGAATGGTGCCGATTATGTTATAGTTTATATCATTGCCAGCAAATCAAAGTTGTTTACGGAGGCGGAATGCGGAAATAGACTAATGGCAGATTAGAACTTGAACTATTATTATAAGTTTTGCAGACATTAAGATGTTAAGAATGTAATAACTACTTTTAGCACAGTACCGTTGCAACATTGGTAACTAACGAAGCTTTACTTTATGCGTTTACTAGTTGACCGTTTACGAGTTGTAATGTGTGTCAGGCGTCGGAATGTATGGGAGTGGCTGAAGGTAGGCAGGCTCCGCGGCTGAAGCTGATTGCCGATGCACATATGTTACTAGTTTTTACGTTCTGTGTGACCATTCTTTACGAATTAATTGATGGAAATTAGAATAATTTGCTCTTTATAACTACTCATTTTGTTATGAAATCATTATCCAAGCTGTTGTTTCTCTGTTTTTTAACGTTTTATCCAGATAATGATTTATGTAGATTTGTAATGAATTTCTTTTATACAAACTGTTATAATACAAATATTATTTATATGTTTATGGTCCGGTAAATTAATAAACACTTGTCAGTTACTACTTTCCACATTGATCAGAAACAGCTATGATATTTATATCGTTTATGCATCACGTATAATACGGATATTAATTTATGTTTTGGTTTAAAATATTTTCTTTTACTGAAATACTAATCATACGCAAATTTTTTTTAAAATAATTCCATCTAGTATGTTATTCTTCTTAATGTTCTCATTGCTGGGGCTTGAAGACTTCTCTTACACGAGAGGGTCACTTCATACGATATTGGAAACCTTTCTATACTCAACAAAACATAAACAATAATTGTTGTATTCAAAGTAATAAAGTTATCCCCAATATATTCAGAACATTTGTGAGGCATAAATCTCCGAGATTAAATGAAAACATAATTTTAGTTATAATCATTGTCCTTTAAAAATGTTTAGTTAAATCAAGTTATAAATATTTGCGATCTATATATCAATATTTGTTTGTTCGTAGCACTATGAAAATGCTATAAAACAAAGAATGATTACACGGTGTTTAAACTTATGAAAGCGTAGTCGATAATACTTTATACTTTGTTTTCTAAAAGAGAGCTCAATATAATTTTTATTATTTCGTAACAGTACAAACATTAAAAAAATAGTAAAGAGTGAGATGATTTAATAATACTTGTAACATTTTGGATTAACTTTTTATTTTGTCCATTGTAGATGAAAATTTCGTATGTAACGTATTTGTGTGACATTTTATCTTTCGTATAAGACAAACAGAAAAGAAATATATTTCCTTTAACTTTCTTTCCAAGAAATATAAATAAATAGTTGCAATCATACAAGTAAACACAATGAAACTGTTATTGTTCTAAAATATTTTTTTTTATTTAACATATACTTTTAACTTATAAATAAGTTGAAGTCAATTTTAAAACGTCAATGTAAAAACGTTATAACTTTTTCAACGGGCATGTATTTATTCATTGAATGTTTATTGATAATAAATAGTGTTGATTAGAAAAACTAAGAACGATAAGAAATAAATAGAATGGTGATAACAACACGTATAAATCAAATGATGAATGAGAATGTAGATAACCATGAAAGTATGTAGTCTTGTCTATTCAAAATAATACAATAGGGATTTGTTCCGAAGAAATCATCAGTCACAATGTAGCGCCTACTATCCAGACTCGTTTCCTTCCATTCTTCGCGCCCCACCCACGGTTGGCGAGGACGATTACCCTAAGGTCAATGTTCTGAAGAACCAAATAATCTTAAGGACACGGTATTATCACTAATGTTGTGGTATCCGACCTCACAAATATTTACGGCATTTCGATTACTTATGTGTATTGGTGAAGTAAAGCTTGGATTTTGATTAAAAATATAATTACAATCGACTTTAAACTTTCGGAGTTAACTTTTGCCATAGCTCTACCTAAACGTTAACATTCATAACATTATATGTCTCGTAGACAATCAAATTATTTTAAAATTAATGGATATATCTATATAATTATTATATTTATAAGATTATATCTATAATAATTATATCTATAATAATTATATTGTGTACAACGGTGTTAAGAAATTTTCTAATTGAAATAAAAAAAAAATATGGATTTAGATTCATAAAGTATACACTGTTCGATTTTATCGATATATATAAAGTAATTTGATTATAATATAAACTACTATAAAGCCTTACCAAGAGTACTAACAGTACAGTAAGTAACTAGCAGTACTAACAATACAAAGATTTGTTTATTAGACAAATTTAAGCAAAGCTTTGTTAGGGTCTATTTAACTTACACGCCTTTTCATGGGGTTATTTGATCAAGTAGAGGTTTTAGGTAACTCCCCACAACTGTATATATTACATCCAGTTGGGATACCTACGACATTATGTTAAAAATGTACTTTCATATTGTTATTTAACAATTTGTAGATTTTAATACACCAATGCTTAATAAATTTTAACTTAATTATTAAACATCAATATCATTGACCATCCACGTCGCCTCTGTTATTTACATATTGTTTGATTTAACCACTAGCATCCGGTAGAGCGTCAGAAAATAAATATACAATTACCGACATTATTTAAAACATAATATTATGCTGATACAAAGATGCATATGTATCAAAAATAAAATTTGAGAGTGTGAGAGCAGTGAGAAATAATAGGTTAAAATTATGATGTTCTATAAGATATTAAGTATAAGATATGTCAAGAAAAATTTATACTTAAAAGATTTTATTCGAGCGATTTATTTAATTCTTTATATGTCCTTACTTTATAACATTATCATTTCAAGTACAAATCTGCTAAAGTCCAATATATATCTGTAGCTACTGAATTACTGGTTCCTTATCAAACCAATAATTGTGAATCTGTTAGTTATGCATGACATTTAACATAATAATAAAAATCGTAGGCATTCTTAATTATTTGCAACATTGACGACAAAGAAATAGAGATTAACAATGATAGAGCCGTGAATTTAAATCTTTGCTTATTTACTTTTTAACTATAACAATTACGATAAAATAGTTAATTTGATCAGATCCGCTTCTAAGTGAATTAGTTAAATTGCCGCGGGAAACAACGCTTCGCTTAATTAACTAAATCTGTAACGATCCAACTTAACTTGATGACCCTGTCTATCAGTAAAGTACATTATTAATTTAATTCCCTTTACATTTCACTTATAATAATTGTTTATTCCCAATGAAATATAAATACAAAGGTAACGAAACATTCGCCTACTATAAAACTGGTAATTATTTGAGTATATTTATGTTTTTTTTTTATATTAGTGTGTATGTACGTAAATTTCATTAGTATGATTAATTTTATTTCCAAGTATTGAATGTTCCAACTCATAGCTGGATTATTCCTAGTCTTAAGTTGACTGGTTGGGAATGCGCATAGGTATTAAGTCCGAATGTTGTAAACTTGGTTTTCCATATAAGATTTTAAAAATTAAGTATGTAAGTTCTTTTTTTTGTATAATCATACTAACTGGAATATTTCAATGCATAAAGTATGCACATTCGAGTGACCAATAGAAATCTACTGACTGGTCCTTCACTTTCGCAACTTTCACCAGATCGGCTGCGACGTTCCGCCGACACATCCATTGGTGCAAACAAACAATAGACAATGTTACGACATGATCGCCACTCTCTTCTAGTTCCTAACAATCAATTTTTAATAGAATTTTTTAAGAGAAATGAGGTATTAACTAGCACACTTCTAAGTCCACCTGCGAGGTACGAGTACGTCGTCAAAGAATATGATTATGGTCTATCTGTTTATTGATTCAGCTAGTGTTTTCGTATATGCATATTTTAGTTAGTGTACAAGTTTTTTAAATATCGCCATTTATAAGTATAGGATGATTTCACTTTGTATTTATTTGGTACGCATTACAAGGATTGCTATAAAACTACCCATATTTAAGATTTCCTAATCGATGTTTACTGTGTTATATTATAATCAATTTTACATATAAAAAGAATCTTTCCACAGATGTGCTTTGGATGTAAAAATATTGCGTTAATTAAAAGTTTACCAACTAAGACTGATTTAAAGTTTAGAAAGAAGCGCAATTAAAAAGTAGTTATGGCCACTTAACACGAATGGAGATTAACGGCTTCGACTTTAGTTAATTGCACGACACTCAAATATTTAGAGAAGGTGAGTGGCTGCAATTAACGCTGTTTTTTTAAATGCTGTGATAAAAATAATAAAATTTAAATTAGTATAATACGAAGGAGAAATTATAATAAGCTGCAGTTGCGGATTTACTTGCTGTTATAGCGTAATAGTTGGAAAGACTACGTTCAAGAAATCACTGGGTGTTAATGGACAGCGCAAGACAGTGTTATGTGGAATACCTTACCACGAACTTAAGTCCAGGAGTGGATATACATCAGTTAAGGTGACCACGATGACGGCGCTACTGTACTACCGCTAATATATATATGTATATATATATCCTTAAACAGATTCTGCGGCATTGTATAATGCATTATGTAAATGCGTATTATTTTGAATGCATTCGTTTGCAATTTAAAATTGCATATTAAGCAATCAAAATTAAAGGCGGTCAGTAGGCAAAAATATTTTCAAGCAGCTTATTGAAAGACTACTACAAAGAAAAAATTTAAATGTTATTGGAAACAAGGTCATAAGCGAAATAAAGATTTTGTTGAAATATTAAAATTCTATATTGTCTGACAAACGATGGACTGAGTTTTTATTTTCGTACGATATTTATGCTGTGTCTTATTGACGACTTTTACAGCTTTCTCGCATTTAGGTCTCACGGACCCAGATTCATTGCACTAAAATAGATTGAGTGGTTAGAAGGGGAGAACGTTTTTATAATAGCTGTAGTACTAATCAACGCAGCTATTAGGTACGTTTTAATACATTTCATATATGAAACAGAAATAAATAAAAGAGTTCAATTTAATCTACTAAAGGCGCGAAGTTTAAAAATGACAAAAAATATGTTTAAATTAATACTTAAAGTAACACTATTACTTGTTAGGAACAAGAAGTGCATTTTAACGTTCAGCAACTTTACACGGTCGTGAGTGAACACCAATTTAAAATTTATGGATAGAATTGTTAGTCTTGAAATGTATCCTTTGAAAGATCGTATATTCGTAACAATTGAATTCCATACAAAAATTAAACATAATGCTAATAAAGGGGAAATGGGAAATATCCATTGGTAAAATGGTAAACAAAAAACTTGACAAAATTCAAATTTCTTCACAGGATCTCCGTATTATAAATGAAGCGATTTTCATTTGTTAGCAGCCTGTTTAATGTCCCCAATCGGATCTCGGTACTTATCGCAAGGAGAGTCAAGGCTATTATCCAACTCAGTGGCTAAGCACGGATTTGTGAATGTCAAACGTCCCGGGAAACAAATAATTTTTCTTGATTTTCCAGTGTCCTTATGTTTTCCTTCTCGGGAAGCTCAAGCAAAATAAGGATCGAAATCGCATCTCTTCGAGGTGTATAAAATAAACAACCGCTATATGAATTAAACTATCACGGCTTCAACAACATCTCTAAGATAGAAACTCTTGCAGCTGCATTGACGTTAGTAAACAACATAATCGAAGTTACAAAAACACGGTTTAAATGTTTGTTTCAATTAATACTGAATGTCCTATAATAAAACTATATATCAAGAGTAGAAAATTCATATACCACATTAGTTTATATTCATCGTATTAGTTTTCTACTTTCACATTGCGTACCATCAGTTAACCCATTGCTTAAGGCTGATGCTCCAAAAACACAAAAACTACGACTATTACGGAACATTTAGCTAACCTTAATATTTTACTGTTGAGAAATCTCATGAAATATTTTCCACTGGTACATGTGATACTACTAATGTAGTAACCTCATAACTTTTTTCCACCACTTAAATATATATATATGCAACTGTAAATGTTGACTTCTTTGGATATTTTCATACTTGTTTTTTTCCGTATTTCTTAAAAATACATCAATGATATTTAATATTCTCGTTAGTTGAAAAACTCAAAATTTGTCAAAACAATTATAGTTTTAAAATAACATATTATTACTTAGAAAATTGCACATACGTCTTTACACTATTTCAAACGTATTACTTATTTAATAAATAATTTCTGATGCGATTAAATTTTCAATGTCAATCGCATCAGAAATTATTTACTAGCAAACTGCATTAATTAAATAATATCTAATAATATACACAAGTAATAAGAGAGACTTAAACATAAACAAAATAACACTCTGCTAAAAAAGTTATCAATGCAAAATTCATAGCGTTCTTAACATCGTGTATTTCAAGGTCCATGAAGGACAGTATAATTTTTGTAATTATTTTAACCAAAATCGATTTTTTTTTTGAAGCACCATTAGAAGATAGTCCAATGTAACTAAATAGCAGTATGGTACTTTTTTTAGAGTAGATTTTGCTATAAACCAAAAGGCCGTTTTTACTACCACACTGTGATTTCATTATATATTCATTGACATTATAAATTGCATAACAATATGGTCTTATTAATAGTAATAGTAGTTGTGGGTCATACGTAAAACAATTTATCATATGCTCGAAAAAATTTTGATACTTGCGTGATAGTGCCAAAGTGTAGGTGCTAGAGTCGCGGTATTACATTAACTGACAAGCGATCCAGTCTCGAGTGCCCCAAGTAATAGGAGGATGGAGGATAAGTGACTAAACTGTTAGTAAAGTTACTAAAGTAAAATCATAACCACCAGCACGCGGCAGTCCGAAGACGTAGACGTTTCCAAAGAATCTCCACTTAACTTTAACTTCGAGTATACGTTTACATTTGCTACTGCATCTGGTCAGCGGAATACTAACCTAAAAGGACAGAATACCAATTTTGATAAAAGAATGGAAAAATTCGGAACACAAGTATTAATCTATCTTTATGATGATTTTGAATACTTTTCAAGGTAGAACACATTAATATTTTCTTACGACATTAGTAGATATAGAAATATCTTACTACAAACTTTCTTTAATTGACATAATTATAATCATCACTTAAGTAACCTTTAAAGTAGTTATTCTTAACAGAACTAAAATAAAATATGCTGAATTTTTAATCGTAATCTCCAAAAAAGATTAACAAAAAGGTGATGTCTTAGACAAAGTGATATTTCTCTGTTCTGTTTCACGATGTATAAAAGAAATGTGATAAAATGTTCCGATGCACCACGGCAATTATTTGCATTATTATTTTGAACCTTCGCTTCTTAAATTCAATGAACAATGACGACGAAACATACCTGCAATACGACCTATTTTAAGTAAACGAACGGATATTGTTAACCATTGTGTACTCGTTTCTAATTAAGCGAATTTCGCTGTTAAAGGAAATACTCTATCCAAACAGAGGCCGCAGTAAAAGTAAAGAAAAATGTTAAAACAACAAAAACTAGTCAAAATTGTTATTTATATTAAATATTACTTTCATGAATTAACATTGTCTTTGTGGGCGACCTATGTCTAGCTGTGGATATCTATCAGTTCATAATGCTAATTAATTTACGTAATTTGTTACTTTGCAAATTAATGTGCAAAGAACTAGGAACAAAAATAAATAAATATAGTAAGTTCTGTATGTACGTTTGTATTAACTTCGCATTTAATTATAATGTATATATGTTTTTGAAACTTGTAATAATAAAACTGACTTCACTTGTTATATTTTACATTCAGATAAAACCTCTGATCTCTGTCATTGGAAAAGCACATTAAGTAATAAATAAAAAAATAGTAATTACATCGTTCGTGTAACTTAGTCCTTCACGCACCATTTTTCTCTTGACTTATACTGAAGGCGTGAGTTCGCCGGTATTAATCTTAAGCAACGGTAGTTTGTCTGAAAGGAAACGGTCCGCAGCGGTCGGCCGGCGGGCAGCCAGCGAGTCTGTAATAATTACACACGGCGCTGTAACATCGCTGATTGGTTATGCCTGTGCACACTAGATACGGCTAACTACGGCTAGTTTAATGGATTTTAGTCACGGATGTTTAACAGTTATTATTTTTATCAATATTAATGTAACCTTAAAGTTGTGAAGTCTAAAGAAATTTCGTGTTGCCTTGCACTGCAGCACGAAGCTGAAGTATGCAACCTTTATGTTATTTCATGATTTACTAATCACATTCGGAATAATTTTATTCATGGATCACAGGTATAATTATTTACCAATGTATATAATATAAAAGACGGTGCTTAACCAAGGCATATGATGTTATTTATCGAGCTATTATAATATTCAAAACAAAGGCACCATAACATCAGTAGTCCTTTGTCAATGTATATCTAAGATGTAACTTCCGAAAACATTCACATTTCTGATATTTTTTTTATATTTTTATTAGTTTCATGCATTTTCTCTTGATGTAGACAACTCAAGGCCCTCGTTGTTCGCATTTCTGATATTTGTGCGAACATGTTTCGTGCAGTACTGTAAATATTACTTAAAAATTGTAAGTAATCCGAAATAACTAGGACGTCGATGTCACTTTAGTCCCCACAATCATTTATGATTTATGCTTAAATAAACGCAGTAAAATCTATAAAGTCCAGTTTTATTAAGTTACTGTGTTATGGTTCAAAGGACTCGTATTGAACTCTTTAGTAAAATTACTGGAATAACGAAAGTTAACATACCATGTCTAAAAGACGATGATCACAATTTCATGTTATGTAAAAATCTTAACTAGCAATACATCCATATACAGGCTTAATATTTAGTAAACAATCAGCACGTTTTGTCGCCTTGTTGCATAATAAAAAAATGTATGTGATTCTGTCGCCTGTGTTATGTAAGAATACACATAAATCTAGCCGGTACTAACAAGAATAATTATACCCGCATAGTTTATCATTTCGCCATTAACACACAGACATTAAAGATTAATTGCTTCCAACTACACTTAAATAAACATGCAATTGATTCATTGCAAATGTATTCAGTCATTTTAACGTTTCGGTGCACTAAGAGACACCAGCCAAGATTTCAAGAATATTTACAAGCATAATAGTAAATTATCGTGATACTATGGCAAGGATATGAATTATTCATTGACAGTTTGGTCGACTTGCATATTTGAATTTCTAGAGATGGTTCACGTTATTAAGAATCGAAGGGGAAAAAACATAAATAGTAACGGACATTAAATGGTCGATGGTTTAAAGATTATGGACATTAAATACTTATAAACGATTGTATTATATATAAGTTTCTCACGCTAGAGGCCGTAAATAGCTACTACTTATTTCTACCACTTAACATGCAAACTTTTTTGGTGTTTATGGGTATACTTCAACAAGTAAAATTATTTAGATATTGACACAAATTATATTATTTACTACTTTTTTATTCAAGCAAGATACGAGATGAAAAGGACGTTGACCTGATGGTAAGTGATACCTCCGCCCATAACAACGTGATGCTAGTTAGGATGTTATACAATGCGACACATGGCGTTCGTCACCCTGGTCAGTCTCGATGCCTCAGTAATTACACAAGCTACATACTTGCATACTACTGTTTGGCGGTAAAAGCCGGCGACTCAGTAGCATCTTTTTTTGTGGGGAAATTCTGGATTGGAACGGTATTTTCTGCTGTCGGAGCAACAGAAGAGATATGCCGGACTCTTACCGGCTAAAACCCCACGGTTTCTTTTCGGAAAGGCGCAAAAGCTATGGTAGCCTAAACGATCTCTGACGACAGAGACCTACCACAAGTATTTTATTTAATACGTATAGTAATATATTTTAGAAAATAAATGTCTTTATTTTGTGTTTAATTATTTTAATTCATTATTTTATTTTATGAAAAAAAAAAAAACAATAGAATGTTCACAAAGAATGAACAATAGCAAATACATCTCAAAGCAATTATTGTTTGAGTTAACAAGCTATATCAAGGCGTAGCAGACGCAGTTAGTGATAATTATAATAACATTAGCTATAGTTTAAGTAGACTTTAATGCACTATAATGAACGTTTAAGAACAATCAGTATCATAGAGTGCAAAATACATTCGAGGACGTTAAAGGATAGCATGTTAGTTGTGACCAGACTACACTTGAGCAAAAACCGCCTCACTCACCAATTTGGTCTTACTCACACTATTGTTATAGTTTAGTATGAATAAGCTAATTGTTACTTAAACTTATTATTACTTAGAATAAACAAAAAATTTAAAGTAATATTACTAGCTAAAATTGCGTCGCCAACAGTGTCAATGCTAATATTAACTTAACACCCGGTTTCCTTTGTTGTATTTTATTGGTTCGCACGCATTGTGCGGATAAGTGTCCCGGCTTGCAGTCGGTTTAGTGCCAGTTCGCGGAGTGATGGTAAATCGGTGGTTCCTCATTACATACAGGCGGTGAGTGCGGACTTTCACACGCATTACACAACACGCTTTACAAACACTTTGTCCGCAACATGTTATGAATATTAAATATTCCCACTCAATATTCTTTACTACTTAAATGTTAACGGAACTTTTTTAACATACCTAACAATCATTACAGATATATGACGTGTTAACATACTTAAGATGCAGACAAGGATTATGTTCTACGTTATAAATGTATCCGTCATGACTACATGTTTTTTTTTTATTCAACTAAGCGACAAGATGAGCGGGACGTTCACCTGATAGTAAATGATACGTCTATCCATAAGAATGTAGCACTACTTAAGATATTATACACTGCACCACATTATGTTGGTTAAAAAATAAGATGTTTCTTATTACCCTAATAATTAAACTAGCTACAATGCCCGTAAAATCGGAACAAAATGCGACGGTTCCAACCTAGACGGTCTCCAGCAACAGAGACTTACCACCAGTATGTGTGAGATGTGAATTAAATAAAAGCAAATGCATTGAATATGTCAAAGCATTTACGACTCTCAACACAAGAGTACTCCTCGACTTGATCTTTTTCACAATTTCTTTTATATTTTTGTTGCGGTTAAAATAGTTCTTAAGAGTTTTTACGAAAGAAATTTTCACATATACCCTTTTTTGACACAATAAAACTATATAGTCTGATATGAAAAGGAAGATAAATGTACGAGTTAAATTATTAACAGTCTCTTTGCCGTCAAGAAAACTTCGCAGGAAAGAGCAGAGCAGTTAGATTTTTGAAAATAATTAAAATAAAAAAAAATTCAGTCACTTCATAAAATAGTAATTTAAGGATGAAAAATTGATTTTCAATGTATAACCAAAACACAAAATATTTTATAAAATCAGAAAGTATACTTACTCTTGTCGACGGCATAAACTCTAGCACGTATATGATTCTATTTATTAGTAAGTTTTATGCAATGTAAATGCAAGTAAAATGATAGTAATTTTAACACGAAATAACGCAAGGAGTATTGTTACAAGTGAACGTTCACGATATACGACACGCTCTCCGGTCGTTGATCTCCAGTCAATAAAAATAAACAGCAATCATACTGAACAAGGCACAAACCAATACAGGACTGAGGAGTTTTTTCATCCATAACCGATAGTTTATTAAAAAAATCCTTCCCATTGTTAATTAAAACTTAATAAATCTACCAACATGATATATGTTACTTATTATTACAAAACAGTAATAAATACGATTTCTTTCTTTTAGTTTTAATACGCTTATAATATGGACATTATATTAAGTATCAATGAGAATGGTGATGAAGAGTGCCACGCCCAGGGTACTCTGGCATCCGAAATATAGGGATACTTTGGACTTTGGACTTACAATATAAGATTGGAAGACAATCTGAGGTTAATATTAAGATTCAAAAAATTCTACCACGCTCCAAAATCACAATATGCAGCCTTAAACTTAATCTGGGACGTATTACTCGGATATTGTTAAAAAAAGAAACCTTATTGACTGCTTTATTAACAACGTAGTTCATATAATAAAACATAAATAAAAAATATATCTATATTATCATCTCAAACAATGGACGTCCACTGCTGGGCATAGATCTCTTGTCATATATTGATATTCAAGAATAAGTAGTATGGTCTTGTGCTATTTGAGTCCTGTGTCTATATCTATAAATATAATTATAATTTTTATACGCTTCTATGAAATAATTGATTTTATTTGCAATATATTATTAGAAGTATCTAGAATAAAATTAAGTTATATTGTATATATAACCCAAAATTATTAATTATAATTTATTACATAAACAAAGAAATTATTCCATTCCAATAGTAATTATAATCTTCAAAATCACTTACGTTCATTATATATATATTTATCATAATTTTTAAATAAAACCTTTAAATATTTTTATCATCATGTATTATATATATTACCATTTATATTTTACAGTTACTGTTAACTTGGTTATATACACTTCAACCGGTAAGTACTTTAACACAAGTTGCTGTATAATCTGACATCATGATTACCACTTCCCGTTTCCGTTCGAAGAGCTCACACTTTACAATATATGGTAAAGCTTAACCGTGTTGGGAAAGGTGACGGCAGCGTGCGCTCGCGCAAGCATTCACTAATGTATACATCCGAAGATAAATCAAGTTACGACTGACCGGAAGTTGGCGTCGTGATCAAAATGAGAAGGTTGACTCAATAGATCAACTCTTCCACGTCCCAAACAATAAACCAACAATATACAGCCGTAGTTTTAATTTAATAAATAACTACCTACATGGTTACAGGCTATAGGACATATAATTTTTTTATAAATCATTAAAACATGGTTAAGTGGAATGAGTAGTGTATGTATCATACCTTTCCGGTGGCAGGTCTAGGCAGGTGCCACCGCAGCGTCTATTTCTTCCGCCAAATAGTAGAGTGCAAACACCACTTTGTTCCGATTGCAAGGGCGTTGTAGCTTGTGAAATTACTGGGATAGGGAGACTTAACAAGTTATGTCCAAGGCGACGAGGACTGTGAGTGAGGTGCTGTGTATTTCATCCTAACTAGCGCCACGTGCACGTCTCGCTCATCGTTGAATTAAACAAATCCTAAGAAAAATTATATAGTTAGTAAAAATGTGAATAATTCTAGTACAAAAAGATTAATAGTATAATATAAAATATTAGTACCTGTACCCCACCCGTTTTGTTGACCGTGACACCCGCTCAACTCCCTTTAGGGAAGGGATTTTCTAAAATCCATTCTAAGCCGATTTCTACCAAAATTTGGAGTCTTTACGTCTAACAGTTTCGGATATCTCTTGAAAGTCAATGAAACTCTGGAATATATATATATATATAAGTATAATTATATTGTAATCTTTGTTATAATTTTTCATTATGACACTGCACCGTTTTGATATCATTTAAATATGTTCAGATTAGCCGGCGTCCTATAAAACACGTACATTGGTCTTCATCTTCCCCGTTTTATCAGCACTACAACCGCATCTCCCACGTTTTTATACTTCTGCACGTATATATAATGAACGCAGTCGCAACGGTAATGATCTGATGAATGATGACTAGTTCTTGCAGCTTAAAAACATCTCATGGCACTTATTAAAACTGAGATAATTTTAAGCAGTTAAAGGAGGTTAAACCAAAGGTTAATTAAATTGTTAATTACAGTTATAATTCTGTTTTTATCTTATTCTGTTAAACAACATCTTGTTTCATCTTACTTGTATTTATGTATTTATATAATAAAATATTCTCATAATCTCTCTTTAAAAATCATACAATAATCCAATGCTCGGTACAGATCATCATGATAAACATATTTTGAAATGTAATTCAAGACATATTTAATAGTTCTATGATTATAGGAATTATATAAGTAATCTAACAATATAGAATATCATTCTCAACTCTGGAAGAACTCATTCCTCCATTTATACGATTTTATATGATTACCGTGCAGCGAAGAAATAATTAAAACAGGCTTTAAAGATTATTGAAAGTTACTTTAAGTGTTTATGTATGTATATATTATATAGTACATACATAATTATATTAATACAATTAAAATTATTCATACGGTATACATCTGCTAAAAGTTTTCAAGATCCCGCGGGTTGGTTTATTTAAAATGTTAATTAACATTGTAACTGAAGACCAATATTTTTTTTTTTAATAAAATAATACTCGTGTAAATTTACACTCGCTAAAATATACATGAATAGAAAAGCTGATTACAGATCTGACATCCGGGGTTATTTTCAAAACAGCGCAGAATAGTTACTTACAAACACCGACATTTATGGTTTTCGTACGACGAAGAGGGCCGTAACTCATAAACAAGCAATAGACCTCACATCAAAGGCCGGTCATGGACATAAACCGTTTGCTCAATAAACTTTATTACGAAAATGTATTATTATTCACTACATAAATTATATTTATTACATCTCTCACTAAACTCTTTTAAAACACTTAATGAAAAGAGTTTTTCTTAGCGAGTAATAAATGTATATATGTATATGGAACATCTCATAAGGGTATATAATGATCAAAAACGTTGATGTTTGGGAAGATAAAAAGATTTTACGATAATTTCTTTTATGATGAAAAAAAAAATATTTTAGTAATACTGTTTATTTATCCTACAAAACGAATCCTTTTTTAATATTCTTTGACGATGATGATCGCTTCGTAGTCATTTTGACTCTTACAGCTCATCTGATACTGGGCTCGTGGACACCTGTCCACAGCTTTTAGTAAAACGAATGATATAAAATTTTAAATCCGAACAACTTTTAAATCGCTCTCTGAAGAAAAAAAGTCTTGATAGCTGTCGAGTCAACTGTTCCGTGAGGCAAGATCGTGTGCCAGGATCGAGAAGAGATTTGCTTAAATAAAAATGAACAAGTTAAAAGCGTTTTCAAAGTGGTACTTTTTAAAACAAGATTTTATGGATTTTATTACAGTTATTTTAACTATTTATTACCGGATTTTACGAGTGCTTTGTGGTAAGCTTGATCGTGGCAGAACTAAGGTGATCGATATCCTGATGTTATAGTGATTCACGAGCTTTTAATTATTATCTAATTTCAGTGCAAACCAGGGGACCTTTTTTTCTATAAAGAAAAAAATTCATGAAAATAAAAACTTTTGGATATTAAAAAAAAGTGTGGATGGATAAAAGTTAAATTCGGTAGTAGTGGCAGTTATTTACAGCGTAACGTTACAAAATAAACCGGTCTGCAGCATTACACAACCGGAATCACTTCCAAGAACATTCTTTTCGTTGTTGAATCCACTTTAGTTATGCCGTCTGTAACTGCGAGTGACACAACAAGAACAGATGGACTTTTTATTATTGTACCAACGAAAATTTATTCGTGTTGAGTTAAAAAAAAAATACCTTGTTTTCTTACTTCGGTTCTACCGGTACTTCATTTCATTAATAAAAGTCAGTAACTTGTAATAATGTTTTTTTTCCTTTCTTATAGCTGAACTGAAATATACTTTTAGCATAAGATAATCATTTCTCGATACATGTAGTATATTTTAACTCTAACCTTTTAAAAAAATGGATTTTTCTTCTCTAATTTAATGGTTTCTTGTTTTTGAATTGCAATTCTGCAAGATTATTAAATGATCAAACTCCTACAAACTTAAATATTAAAAAATCAAAAACGATTTAAAAACTTTATTATTCTAGTAACACTATAAATGGCTATCGTAACAAATAAATACAGAAATTGAAACTGGCAAAGAAAAAGACTTTTCCCTTATTATGATATCAATTGCGGCAGAGAAATCTCAATCTATTTGTAAGCGTTCATTAACTTTCTGCGGTTTTATTGACATCATAAATGTCTTTCTTTGTGGAATTGAAACCAGAAGAGGTTTTATAGATACTAATAAAATTACACGCTTTACATTTCAATGAAAATCGATGAAACAACTCTTTAATTATCAATGTATGTACACAATTGTGTTTAGTATAGTACCATACTTTGATTTCTAAATCAGATACAATTCTGACAGTAACCGGTAATCCAGTTTTGCGCATTTTTTGGAGTCTGTATTTTCACATGCCTCTTAAATGTACATCTAAACCTACTTCCTCTTCTGTTACATTATATATATATATTTATCTGGATGGAAAGGGTCATGTGTCAAAGAGAATATGTTTGACTATTGTTTTATAGTGATTGATATATGCGCACCAAAGTCGATAACGCCCACGAAAACTTATTTCGTACTATTATTCCCATGTCATCATCATCATCATCACTATCAGCCGATAGACGTACAGTGCTGGACATAGGCCTCCCCTAAAAGTCACCTTGTTAGAGTTCTTTGAGTGGAATTGGACCTTAGCCATCCACGTTGGCCCATTGCGGGTCGGTGGATGGGTCCTCATGTATACACGAAATGCTTCTTTAATTATATTATTGTGCGTATAGATTTTTCTCTATGGACATTAAAAAAATTAATAAAACGTTGACAACAAACAATAAACACTATATAAAAGGTTTTCCTATTTTTTCATTCTCCAATAACTTACAAGTTAATCCCTTAAATTTTTACATGTTTAGTATTCTCTTTTAATTTTATAACTTAGCTACAATCGACATGTATTGATAGAAAAAAGTTCACAATGAGTGTGATCGCCTCCAACTTTATTGTCAAGTCATAAAATGAATTAAGTTGTACGAGCCAAGCTCAGTTTCTTTAAATTGAAAACCGAAACTGTTGTTAGATTCTTCGTCTATATCTATCAAAGATTAGTATACCTAGATGTGAATAAATAAATCAAACAGTGCCTGGTAATAAATTTCAACTAAGGAAAATAAATAATATGAAAAGGTATTAAGCAAATAAAATTAATGTCTTACATAATTTTTATATATCTCATTTTATTATCCCAATAAACACCAGTCAGCCCAATCTTTATCTTAAATATTCTATCCACGATTTTTTTTAAGTAGTCTGCAATACATAATCTATTCTAGTTTCATGCAAATATAAAATTTTGGTTTTCAATAGCATAGGGTGGCGCAAAAGTAATCCTCCTATCAGAAAATGCTATAAATTTTGCCTTGATGTAAAAAAATTAAAAGACCAAATAAAAATAATCCACAAGAAGAATCAAAGTTTTTCATATTTTTTTTTAAATTACAGCCAAAAAACATCGGAAGGTTATTTTTGCGCCACCTTGTATACCTTGTATATATACTTTTGCGCCCTATTACTTACAATTTATTAATGAACACTTGTCATAACTTAACATGTCCTCAAAATGTAAAAACCTCAAGGTTGCCTCATTATCATGGGAAAAGGCAAAGTCAAGTTTTCTCAACAGGCACCGACTCGCCAGGGTATTTGTTGACAATACCGCCTCGAGCGTATCAAAGGAACGTATCCGTGTATTGTGTGAAAATTACTATAGGACTTTAAAGTTTAGGCACACGACAAATAACTCGCCATAATACATAACTTGATTGTTTAATTGACTTTATCTAAATAAATTGTTGTATATACCTTAAACAATGTTCTTAAGTACATAAGGTGTGTGCATCTGCTTTTTATAGAAATGTATCTCGAACGGCAGGAAAATAATTGTACACCTTCAAGAGCACAATAAAATGAATGTAAATCCTTTTGACAGTATTCTATCTCCTCTGTTTGTTTATATTTTTATAAATTTCTAACAAATTAAACACATTAGTATGTAACGCTTTCGTGTATTTATCATTATCATTGCGTGTACATTAATAATCCCACATCAAAAACAGAAGGAAGTATAGAATTAGAATGAAAAGGTGATAAAGTATATCTATTCCAGGACAAAATAAAAATTAACTTATTACATTATAAAATATATGAAGCATATTGGAATAGCAAAATTCTTTACTTCTCTGCCTTTTCAATTTAGATGTAAATTATCTTAACTGTTATACTCGGTATACAACAGTCAAAGCCCTGATAAAGCATTTCTAAACAACAATAAGTAACGGACTCGTCCAATAATTTTTTTTTGATCCTTATTTGTAGTGCCGACCACATTTTGTACGTTCAAAATTCAGGACAATACAAACCCAAGAACGACTCAATAGAACTTAAAGCAAGGGTATGTTTAACAAAAGTTTTATAGTTGTTTGAGCGTTAAACAAGACGTTTATACAAGTATCTTTAGACATCTGACAAACAGGGTCGGACTGGACTTGCAAGGATTTCTGTTGTAAATCTAGTACGATTTATTACAAAGGTGACACGAGTGTGCATGTAATAAATATATTAAAATGTATTTGTGGCAGGTCTCTGCTGCGTCTCCTTGCTTAGTTGTATAAAAAAGCTAAATAAGAGTTATAATGATTTTTTATATTTAACAATACGAATATTTTACATTTAATCAAACGTATTATTTTGGATTTTATCGTATTAATTTATTTTGACCGCTTTATGTGACAATTTTGTCGAAAGGACATCTGTCACATTAGTTGCCTCATGACCATAGGTACTTCAAAGCACCTAAAACGTCCTGGTAATATATAATTAAACTTATGGGGAAAAATTCGCAAGATTTAGCATAAAGTGTGGAGGAGTATTAAATAAATTAGTATTATTATTAAATAACAAATTCGCCATATAATATTTTAGTGAATTAAGGAAGAAAACGATAATTCAAAGAGTACATTTTTACCTATGAAATGGTAGTACTCTAAAATGATTAGCCTAATATTGTTGATTTTTTTTTATACTAACGAAGCGACGAAAAATACAGGACGTTCACTGATGGTAAGTGATACGCTCGCCCATAACAATGTGGCACTAGTTAGGATGTTATACACTGCACCACATTGTGCCCGTCGCCTTGAAACATAAGGTATTTAGATACTTACTTAGACTTAAAATACTTAGATGGTCTCTGGCAACAGAGACAACACCAATTTTTTTGATGTAAAAATTCCTTATCACATAGTAATCAACTAAAGGATATAACTAAATCAAGTTTTCAACAAGGGCGCACTGAGTTTACATAATTCCCGATTGAAATTTTATATTTTAAGTTTTTAAATTATGTTTAAAGTTAGCTACATTTGTTTGTTGAAAATTAAATGTGTTACATAGTTATTGTTCAGTTCGGTCCTGTTTGCCCACTGCGACTTAACGCGCTGCGTGGGAGATAAATCGCCGGAACAAATGCACAAACAACCAAGACACGGCCGCCATTGTTCACTATTGTATATCAAACTGCATCCGCAGTGGACATACTATGAATTACAAACAAAACCTTACAAGTTACCACCACCGAACCTATTCTAACTACATCAATATTAACTCCTATATTATAATTTAATGTCTTCGAAGAAATTGCAAAATATTTTTGTGAAGATTTCTTCACAAAGATACTCCTATGTGCATACTAGCGAAAAGTTTGGGATGTAATTTTTAGTTAAATCCTTCAGACGATGTCCTGTCCGTTGATATTTATTTGAAGTAAATAAAAACATTTCTTCTAAAGAAACTGTGTCCCATAAAAAAATATCATCATCATCATCACCCGACAGATATCCACAGCTGAACATAGGCCTCCCGTAAAAATCTCCAAGTCGACAGACAGCATGGCTAGTACCGCCGGGCACTAGTGACCGTCGTTTTTAGGGGTTCATATGAAGGGTGTAAGGGGTCCACACAACAACTCACGGGACTCAAGCTAACCTCACTTGCTCGTGGTGCATTCTGCGAATCAACAAACTAGGGTCTTTCTCCCACCAACCCGTATTGGGCTAGCGTGGTAGGAAATAGTCCAAATCCCCCATACGGAAAAAAATGTATTCTAATAAATATTTTATGCTCGATTAAACAGTTTCATTGTTTAGTGTCTTCAAACAATTTATACCTTCTCTTTTTCTAAATCCGGGTAGATTGTATTTTAATTAATTCATGCATTGACAAGATAAAACATGTTATGTATATCAAATACTTAACTTTGACTATGTGGGCTGTGAGAAAAGCCTCTACTTCTTTACTGAAGGCCAATAAGAAGTTCAATTTCATTCAACTTGCACTTTATAAATTTATTTTATACATAGCTATATTCCCGGTTATTGTTTATTTTTCGCATACTTATCACAATGTTTTTATTGCAGAGACAGTTGAGAGAATGTTCTCGCAATAAGAGCAATGGACCCGCTAACGTGGCTGTCGTTGGGGCTGCAGCTCGCAGCTCTGTGTTGCATCGTGGGTGCGCTGCTGCTTTACTTGCTGCGGAAAGTTCGTGTCGCCGAGGTGCTACCGACCGACAGCGCTAAAACTGTCCTAGTCACCTCCGTGGACACCGCGCTCGGTTTGCAGGTCACATACTTCAACGTTTTAATAACTTCCAAAACCAAAGAGATTGTGTCTTTTATCTAAAAACAGCTAATGCCTGAATTTGTCATTAAGTGACAACGAGTTCTTAGGTGGTCAAGAGTAAGTGGCATAATGGCAACAAAACCAGCAGTTATGGCGGGAGATGTACAATATAAAGATAGTAGTGTACATATTTTCGATAAGGAGATGCAAAGACATCATCGCCGCGGTATTGTTTTATTTAATAAAAGTTAACAAAACGACGTGCAGAGAGTACCCAATACACCTAGATCAGTATAGTTTTAGTAAGGATATTTACAACAGACCATATCCATAAAATAGTGTCATCGTCCCATAATGTTACGGATTTCCACTCCTTAAAACCACATTAGTAATTTTTATAAACATTAATAGTTTTTACGCTAATTCGCAACACTATTGTGCACCTGTAAAATGTATTAGTCTTGGAAATTATTCCTTGATATAGCTATTACCGCTACATTGTCTACATTTTGGTTTATACTTTCGAGTACGACCGGCAGGACCGTATGACGAGCAAAAAAACAACAAATATTTCTAAAAATCAGTTTAACGTACAAATAATTTCATACAGTTGCTTTCGTTAACGCAATTGTAGATAACATGAAATAATATATCACCCTTGGGTAATAGCTGTTAAACTGAAAACACTAGGGGTGTGGGTTGAAAGTGGTTTAGCATAGCTGTCATTTAAAAAGCGCCTGACACTTTATAATGTAATATGATCGTAATTTATTACATATTTACAAGCTAATATATACTAGTATCCACTACGTTATACACACAGAAATGCATTATCACAATAAAAATAAACAATTAAGAAGTTAATGCTCCCACTGTTGGGACTCCTAGTCTTCTCTCACAAGGAGTGTCAAGTTTATCAACCACGCTGGCCAAGTGCATGTTATTTGTAGCAAATAGTTAGAACCAACAAGGTTGTTATTTCAGATAGCGACATATCTGAGCGATCGCGGTTGGCGCGTGATAGCCGGCTGCCGCTCCGGAGGACTCGGTGCTCGTCTCGCAGAGTCCTGGCTCCAAGCGCACGTCGCGGCTACCCCTGAAGATCAGCCTCCACCACGACTGGTCACACTTGAACTCGATGTGGCCCGGGAAGATTTATTGGAAGAAGCCGCCAGGGCGACTGCGCAACATTTACCAGCCGGAGAACACGGTAAAAAGACACGATCTGAAATAAGAATTGCCAGTTCATATTTAATTTACCAGATTTATTCCAAAATTGTATTTTGTAAATAACATGAGAATATTATTTAACATGTACTAAAAATTTATTAAAAATATTATTAATATTTAAAATAATAGAAATGGTATTAAAAATGAATGCACTGCCCGGGAATCGAACCCGGGTCGCAAGAATGGGAATCTTGCATGATACCACTACACCAGCAGTGCTTGTCTCGTTTTAGGGAAGTACAGATATATGTTTCATTTTCAATGTTTGTTTTATATATAGTAAATATATATATAAAATTATTTAATTTTTTATCTTATAATGTTATTACAGCACTTATTTTGTTTTTATTACTGTTTACGCCATCTATCGATTCAAGTAATACAAATACGATCACGTGTTTATTTAACAAACTCCATGTTATACTGTTCAAGTAAAAATAAGTAATATCGATAGAGGGCGTTTTAATAAAATCAAATTTATATAAACTTCAAAACATGCCTTTTTATGGCTATAATGATTCTCTTCAACAGTCATGTTTTAGGAGCACGTAATTTTTGCAAACAGGTAATTATCCTGCTTAAGTAACAACATCCAGCTGTGCACATTATATCACAAAGATTGCACAAATAATTTGAATAGTAGCAAATGCAACCAAAAAGTCCGGTTGGAAATATGTTAACAATATAATCAGATTAAATAAAATATTACTTTTTTTATCTTCTCACACAAATTGTAATTTTTATAACAGTGTAAATCGTCAGCTGATATATTTCCACAGCTGGACATACGCCTCTCTTAAAGATTTCCACATCGTAGCATTTATTGAAGGGAATTAGGCCTTAGCCCACAACATTGGTCCAGTGAGGGTTGGTGGGTGGTGAGAGCCTCGTCTATTATTCAGCAGGGTGCACCGCGTGCAGATGAGGTTGACTTGGGCTCTTTAAGATGTTGGGCAAAACCCCTTACACGCCCAAATGTGTAAATAAACAGCCTTATTATCGTTTCCATTAACATCGGGGTCTTTCCTCACAAGGAGAGTTATAGATTTTGTAGCATTTAAATAAATGCTAAACAGCAATGAATCTGTTATGTTTTATTTACCGATGGACATTTGACGTTGCGTTGAGGATTAAAAAGGTATTAATTGTAAAAATAGATGTGTTCTGTCGTAAGGTGTGTGGGCGGTGATCAACACGGCGGGCAGCAGCGGTCGGGGCGGCGCCGCGTGCTGGGAGGCGGCGCTGCGCGGGAACGTGCTGGGCGCGCTGCGTGTCGCGCGCTCCTTCGCACCGCTCCTCGCTGCCGCCGCCGCGGACCACCCGCACGCCGGGCGACTCTTTTACATCGGTACGTAGAAACTATTTTTAATTTTATATGCGTGTTGACAACTGACGGGACGGAGATGTATACTTTAGCGATGACACTCATTAAAATGTTCAAAATTGCGTTTTGATTTAGTACTGAATCAAAAACTATATATATTGGTATTAGAACAATGATCGCTGATGTTAATTTGACTACAGCTAGAAGATTGCTCAAATGATAAAAAATTGCTAAATATACCGGACCAGCAGAGGAGTAAATAGCTGAAAGGATCACAAATGTATGCGAATGTATTCTCATACCTCCGGTTGAAGAGACGAAAGAGGAACAAACATGCGGGACTTAGTCGGTGCAAGCTCTATTCAGGAGCACGTTAATCTAGTTATTAAGATACTGATTATTATAAAAATATATCACTATACCCTGTGTGTACACTATACCTAATTGTCTTAAAACGTTAAGTTAGTTAAGATTATGTAAATTCATAGGACCCAAACATTGTACCCAATGGTAAGTGATCGAGTCCACTGGTGGTAGCTCTTTGTTCACGGAGACCGTCTAGGTGGGTATCTCCGCAGCGCCTATTTCTGCTCCTAAACAGTAATGTGCAAACATTACTGTTTTCCGGTTTAATGGGCGTTATAGCTGTAATTACTAGGGTAACGAGACTCAATACCTTATGTCTCAAGCGACGAGCGTAATATGGTGCAGTATATAAAATCCTAACTAACGCTAGTGATAGGCGGGCGTATCACTTACTATCAGGTGAATGTTCTGCTCGTCTCGTCGCTTATTTGTATAAAAAAGGTAATTTTTGTCTGAAATGTGACACAGTCGGCAGATTCCTAAGCTATAATTCAAGTTAAAAATCATTTTTGGTTTAATTTGTTTGAGATTTTTGTTACGTTTAACGATGTTTCTAAATTGTATTATATTCCAATGTTAGTTATATTTCTACATTTATTAAAACTTTATCTTGAATGTTTCAGGATTAACATCGGACACAGCGTGCGAGAGTCTCTCTCGAGCGGCGACAGGAGACGCGAGTGAGGGCGGCGCGTCGTCGGCGGCGGCGGCAGCAGCTGCTCGCTGGGGCACGTGGGGCGCGGCGCGGGCACTGCGCGCGTCGCTGCGCACGCGCGGGCTGCACGTGGTGCTACTGCACGCACCGGACCTTACCGCCGCGGACGTGTACGCACTTCCAGCGCAACTGACCGCGCCCAGCCAGCCATCAAGGTGACGACTAATTTTTACTCCTTTTTAGAAGTTATCAATGGATTCACTCTGGATTCAACATCATATTTTAAAAATTAAACAACAATTGTTGCTCACAAATTATTATAAAAGTAACGATATTTTATCACATTAGAAAAAAATATTTTAAAAAGTTATTAGCATTGCTTCGATAATTTTAAATTGTTTAAGCTTTAACCTGTTTAATGCTCTGTATCCATTTGTTTATTTAGTGAACATCTTTACTTGTAAATTGCAAAAATACAAAACATGCCAGAATCTCGGGAATAAAACTATGTGACAAAACTCGTAGATGGCTCCTGTCTTTGTTTTAAATTATAGAACTACTCTTTATTATAATAGAGAAAAGCTTTCCTTTGTAAAATTAAAATAAATAAAAACAAACTCCAGTTTCGATTGTATCAACAATGAAATACCTAATCATCTTCAGTCTTGTTGATAGCTCTCTGATAACCATCTCTCATAACCAGCGGGTTATATGGCAAGTCAGAGTTTGAGGATCGTTTCGACCGTGAGGTTCTAAGATATCCTTAACTAACTAGTTAGAAAATGTTGAAACTAAAAAAATAGCATTAATTATGTAATTATTTTTATAATTTTAGTCGACCAGACACGCCAAGCTCTGATGTTAGCGGTACAACCGCTAGTTGCGCGGTGACGATGCCAGGAGAGGCGGCAGAATACAGTGCTAAGGTTCTGCCCACCGCTGCGCTAAAACTGCTGGAAGATGCACTAACTACCCCTACTCCGAAGGATGCTTACTACTTAAAAGTGAAACATGACTCGTGGTTTACACGGATGCCCTCTTTGAGAGTTGGAAACTAAACGTTCGATGCGGGCGTAGCAACAGAAGACATAAAAATTGACATTTGAAATTTAAAATTACTTCATTTTGAAACTGAAAATATTTGGTTCTTGTCCTAAAGACAAAACATTTTTTTTAAAATGAATAAATCGCCAAGCGGTTGACTAAAGACTTATTTAAGGCATAGTTAGCTTTAACATAAGTTACAACACGATGCTTTAGCGATGTAACCATTTTACGGAAACTGCTAACACCGCTTTCAAAATTTTTCATAAGAAATGAAATAATTTATAAATAAAACAATATCTAGTTACAAAAATGATATTGATGTGTCTATTATTTTAAGCTACGCCCGATATTTTTGTTATCCGCTTAATTAAAGATCTCTTTTTCTCTATTCACCGAGAAATTATTCCTGTGCCTTCAAAAACTTAACTTTTACACACAACGAATTATATATAAATATCTTGTAATGAGCCAAATGTACAGTCCATTATGGCTTCAAATAATATTAAATCGTGTATAATCTGTATTCATAATTAGACATATATTATCCAAAGATGTTTTATTTCGCTTATGCTAAAATGTAAATTATTTCACTGTAACACTGATTTTTTTTACGGGCGGGATTTGTATACTCATATTTACAGTTACTTTTTATATCTGTGTTCAAATGTAAAGGCTTTTTTAATCTTTTTTTTTTCGACCTGCTGATCCCGTTAGTCGAGGCACGGGGAACAGCGGAAGTATTGTGCCAAATAACAAAGGTACTAACAAGTAACTAATCTAGACATTCAAAAGAATACATATGTTCTTAATGTTGTTTTAACAAAAGTATTTGGTAGTACCTTTCTCTACGATTATGTTTCACGAATGGTGATGGACATATGTTATCGCTTAACAATTAAAGCAATGCTATTATTTGTTTGTTTTATAAAAATCGCATGTAATACGAATTTTCTACAGATTATACGAACAATGGGTGATATTGGATGTTCTAGGGTACGGTATGTTGATTTTGATTTCGAATCCAGTTAATTCCTTAACTACAGATTACGTTTTACTTATCGCTGTTTGTTGAGTGGTTTACATTTAATATACCGTGTCACAATTATGTGTAAATATTGTTTATGTAATATATTAAAATATATCCTATAAAATTAAATCTCGTTTTATTAAAAAAATAACAATTTTTTTTTTATTAACGTTAAGGTTATACATCTCTATCTAGTGTGAAAGGTATATTATTTACTGCGCTGATATTATGCATTTACTGTATACCTACACATTTTATTGTATATAACGAATGCTGGTGAAGTTCAAGCATTATGCCACGTATACACATTATATTACACCATGTACTTGTAAATCGAAAAATTTTATTTTTGAAAAGTAGTCGATTTCACCAAAACATATTGACAGGTCAATTTAAAGATAAAGTTGTCGATTTTCCAACATATACCATGACTTGTATATAAAATTTCAATAAAAGATTTACAAATATGATTTCGATTCAATTTGCATTCACCATCAACAAATCTTTGAATTGAGTTTTAAAATTACTTAGTGTAGACCTCAACTATACATAATGGATTTTCACGCGAAATTATTGTATGTTCTGGAGTCAGCAAAATATTAAAGATATGAGATATACACCTGTCCAGATACTGAAATAACCAAAATCGTTGCACTTTCTTAAGAACTTTATGAAATGATCTACTTTCTTTATGATTTTATGGTAATAATAGAAAAGAGTAATAGATGAGAATTACTCCGTAGGAAACTACGTAGACCATAAAGAAGAAATAAAAAAATATTATTAATAAGTATAGCACATATTAACACTCCGGTTCGTTTATTTTGAAATTATCAAACGTCAACCAAACGCTATAGTCTTCTACGCATGCTATAAGGCCCCCCTTCCCAGAATTGTCCTCTTTGTCCAAGCTGCTAGTACAGGTCCAGTATTGCGGCGGCCATGTCTTTAACTCCTGCCATGGCGCGGCCGTGCTCACCGCGAACTTAGCGCGGTCTGTCTTGTTTCCAACGTAATGCACGGATTCCTTCAGTTTCAACGATATTTTTTTTATTTTTCTCACGCTGAAATATTTGTCATTCCACAATAAATTAAAACTTCAAGAAATCTGATCACTCCGTGAAATTTAATGATTTAAGCTATTAGTTCTTTTTATTTATCTGGAGGTTTTTTAGCATTTGTAGTGATAAGTGTTTTCACTATTTTCACTTTTTGGGCACTTCTTCTCTTCCCTCCTATGAAACGTCAACTTAAATTCTACCACATTTCGATGCAAAAACATTTTCACTCAGCTCATCCATCTCTTACTTGGTCTTTCTCTAATCTACCACCCATCCACAAGCATATTTAAATTTTTTTTAGTAACATGATTAACCCTCATCACATACTCGTACCGTGCGAGTCTAATATATTACTTCTCGTCTTTTCTGTAACAGTTTCAACTTAATAGAAAAGATAAAGAGCAAGATGTGTACTTATGAACCTACCCATAATTTCCACCGCAGACCGTAGATAGAAATTCGTTGCTTGTCGGATTGTACACGTCTAGGACGAGGTGTTTGGAAGCCGCAAAGTCCTCGTATAAAGAGCCAAGACTGCGAGGAGGCCGCGCTAACATTTCCACATGTAATGAATCACCGCTTGTGAAGAATTTTATTTTTTTCACTTTTTTTCTGCAAGTTTTTTTAATATAAAAGTATTAAATAATTACATAGTAATGTCAAACTATTTTTATCTATCAACTTAATGGGCAATGGCTTAAGCTCTTGCCTTGTAACATGAGTCTCTAATTCGATTGCAGCGTTATATGTTAGTTGTTTATATTGTAAATATACCAGTATTGACTTACTCAGACAAGCATTTGACTAAGCTATTTACGGCTTCATTATTACTTATCTATATAAAAAAAGTAACTACAATTCTTTGATGGTTGTGATCGATGATTAATACTAATTGCGAAATTTTCGCTTACTGCACTTACTACAAAAAATAAAGCATATCATTCGTAATATTCTAAATACATACTCCGTTATTTTCGTCCGTTCTAGAAAATTCCACTTCGGCAACAGGCCGTTCATTCTATTTGGCGTTTTTACATATGTAAACTTCGGTGCCACCGTATGTAAAGCGGATGCAATTTCATTGACTGCTATCAAATCGATTGACAAGCACATGAACAAATGGCCATTTTGCCTCTCATTATCTGGGAAAGTCGGACGATCTTCTGTGTACAGAGAGAGGGTATAATTAAAAATATACCAGACACTTTATAACGATCATAATGTACTTTGTAAATATTTTGGAAGGATCCTTCTTTTTTCCTTCCTTATTGTTGACAATCGTACTGATCTTGGAATCACACTGCCTTAGTAAATGTAAGTTTACTGGTGTTAGGTCTATATTGCCGACAGCCATGTAGTCGCGGGCTAGTAAGAATATTACTAACGTAAGCCCAGCTTGACGACTGTATAGAGAAGTACCACCGCAGCGCCTGTTTCTGCTATGAAACAATAAAATAAGCAAACACTACTGTGTTCCGGTTTTAACGCTTAGAAGAAGGAGGAAGAGGAGGGGGAGTAGGAGAAGGACAGGGGTGGGGGAAGGAGAAAGAGAATAATCTGGAAGATGCTAATAGAGAGGAAAAATCAAGTGAGCTGCGAAGTTGATTATTGCTGCGAAGTTAGTTATTATAGCCTGCGATTGGTGCAGATTAAGTTCCAACCCATGGTTTCTCTGTGAAATTTCTAGGATAAGGTTTACCATTCTGATTAGTGCTATATAGTTATAACGAGCGTATTACATTACCATCAGGTAAACATCATACTCGTCTCGTAGTTTCTTCTTAAAAAAAAATCTTTTTATATGTACTCGTGTATCGTCATTAGAAAAAGTAGATTCTTACCCTTAAGATTAATTAAACCCGGTACCGTATGCCCGATCCAAACTCCGCCTACTTCGTCCGCCATCAGGATGCCGTAGGCATCTGACGTTTTGCGATTCTCGTACGTTGCTACAGCAAAATAATCCACATAGGTAGGCTAAAATACGTTTTATAAGTAATTTCCCCGTGTTGAATAGATTAGAACATACCCACGGCCACTCTATCATAAAGCGTTTGAGACTATTATTAAGGAAAAAAAGTGCCATAGAAAAAGGAGCATTTTTCCCTGCCACTGTTATCAGTATACTACGCTCGTCCACCCGCACAATTAGTATAGCGAGTACTTCTAAACTATTTATGCAAGTATAGTAGTACAGTAATGAATATCTCAGGCAATTCTTTATTAACATTGCGCTGTCAATTAACTTAATGTGACAAGATATTAAATGACAATGTGTGCTTAGCTGTTGCAAATGGATTCTATCTTTTGGAAAGTCATCAATATTCATAAGTCATTACAATGTGCATCTCAAGGGATATAGGTTGGTGTTCTTGTGCAATTACCATAATTGCCATCACATTGTAAGACATGACTAATCATCAGGTGAACGTCCTCGTCTCATCACTTAGTTGTATAATAAAGTATAGTTTTCAAAGTTTAAGTGTAGGTTGTTAACTACAAATAAGTGAGACACACAATTGTAACAAATTTTTGTTAAGTAACACCATGGTCGTGTACCTGTTACCGTCTATCTGCTAATTAAGACGATGATGTTCGTGCATTGCATTTTATATTGGCTAGAATTTCATTGTCTTATGTTATAACATTCTCAACTTATTTTGATGAAAATGACTTTCCTTACCCGGTAAATGGGCGACAGGGTGTGTTGTAGCATGGAGTTTGAAGTTATATATTTGTCGGAGGGTTGCCATCGACCCGAGTTTCCGGATGTTATATATGTAAAATTTCGACCCAATTCTAAATAGGGCGCTACGTCAGATGGAGACTTGTATATATACCACCTGTATATACAACCAACAATGCATAAATAAAAATATTCATTCATTATAAACACGAATAGGGTTTCAGGGTAGAAATACAGAAGTCAATAATATGTAAGACATTTAAATAAAAAAAAAAAGATTTATAACATTTAGAGACGAGTCGTATGTTCATCTGATAATAAGTTCTACGTTTGTCTATAACAATAGGGCGTTGGGTAGAATGTATACTCTGCACCACTTTAGGTTCGTTGCTTTGAGATATCAGATGTTAATTCTCTTCACCCCAATAATTTCATTAGGTACGGTACCCTTCAAATCGAATCACATTAATGTTAGTACACTATTGTTTGGTGGCAGAAGTAGACGTGGCAGCGGTGCCCACCAGTCTCCGACTGAAACCTTCCATTAATAAAAAAAACATTTGATAGGATTCGCACATCACATGAGATCGGCTTCTGATGATTATAGTAATACAATCAGTAACTGCTTATTTACTGCCATCAGGCGAGCCGAATCTCTGTTTCATAAGAAGTTTATACAAGAAAATTAATTACAAAGAAATTTAAATAATTCTTTGCAGTCTTAATATTCTTAACATTTCAACTAATAACTAGTAAAGTATGTATCACATTGAACTTCTAAGATTTTTCCTTAATTAATTCTTGCGATTACAGGCATAAATTAAAATGAGTTACCATTCAACAGGTTTATTTTCATTATCTCTGCAGTGGAGATTTAAATAATTCCAGCCACGAACCCGATCAGAATAACAATAGATGGAGGTAAATAATGCATGCGCGAGTAAGTACGTAAACATTGGCGGAAAATATAAACCGAGAGTTAACATTGTTTCAAGCAACTGGTCACCGATTACTCAAACTTTTACGAGGCTACATATAAATATCATGAATTTAACAATACACAGTTATGTACATAAAATAACTCGTTAATAGTTATATTCACTGTTTCAGGTTCAAATGTTTCGGTTTTTAAAAATTGCAATATTTTTATTTATCTATTCGATTACCTTGTAATTAATTGAATGAATACTTTCATTAACGGGTATATTGGTGGAGCGCAGTGCCTATTTCTGCCGCCAAACAGTACTGAGCAATAATTACTGTATTCCAGTTAGAAGGGAGTTATAGCTAGTGAAGTGGCGCTATGAATACCATCTTAACTAATGTCACGTTTATAGGCAGACTTATCGTTTACCATCACGTGAATGTCGCGCTCGTCGCATCGCTTCGTTGGATAAAAAAAAAAAGAACGGGTAGTAAAATATTACAATTTGAACACAGTGATCACAAGTAGATATCAATAACAAACTGATCTCTTTAATGTTCCCACTATTGGAATCCCGAGTCTTCGCTCACAAGAGTCAAGGCCAATTATCTATTACTAGTAAAAACCCGGCAGTCAACAGAATTTACTACTGTTCTAGTTACATTGAAATCTTCTAATTATTATCAATTTTAATTGTTATGGAAATTGAATTTAGCAATTATATTTGCATGCGTGGTATTTGTGTATATGGACTATTTGAATTCTTTGATTACTTCACTCCATTGGCTGGCACTATGACACTAGAAACCTATAAGCTATTATCGACAAACTGACACACAAGCTACATATGAATAAGATGCTGACCAATCCCAGGTTGGAGGATGTCACGTGTCTACGAAAGCTGTTGTAACTGAAAACATTTTAATTTTCTCATAATATTTTTCTTCAATTTCAAACACTAGCAAGGCTTTGTTAACGGCGATCATCTAGGCAGTAGGCACTTCTTCTGCCACCAAACTGCCATATGCAATCAAATCTATGTTTCTGTTTAAAAGGCGTATGAAGCAAGGGCAAAGAGATTTAATATATTGTCTCAAGACAAGTACATTGTGACGCAATGTATACCCACCCTAAATGGAGTCATAATTGTTACTCGTGGGCCCATTACTTATTAGTATTACTCTTCAATTTAATGGTAGTCGAGGAAAAAAGTCGTAACTCATGAAATTAATGTTCGGTGGACGTAGAATGATGGTAGAGCTGGAGTAGGAGCGAACTAACCTAACTCGTATAACGTACTAACGTAGACCACACTGGTGATAGTTTTCTTTTAGTTATCGTATTTAACTTTTAAATAAATACTGAAAAAATGCACAAGTTTTAAATGAAAAATACTTGGGATGAGAATCAAACTCTATTACGTACGAGTGACAAATAGAAGTTCAGTGTTTAAAAAATACATCAACCATTCAAAACATTCCTTATATTAAACATAGCAAAAAAATAATAAAAGGCAAAAAAATGATTTCTTTCCGAATTACAAACAAACGGCAGCGCCTGAGAGTGGATGCCGTAACGCGATTACAAAAAATGCAACATAAGCGGAGCGAAATACCAGATTCACAAACAAACAGTATATACGATCACTGAAAAAACTTAACCGCAACTGACGCCATTGTACTAAACCTAGAATATTACAGTTTTTCTCCATTTAACCCGAACAGATCGGCACCGAGGATATTTACACTGAGACTTAGTAGGAAGCAACGACACGATTAGTCCTTAACGTTATATGCACATCGCTTAAATACTAATTGCATGTCTGAACGGACTCGATGAGGTGCGCGAAGTTGCCCCATAGTATAGGACCGGAAGTGCACACCGTGCCGCCGCCCCGCGACTCTTGTGGCAGCTGAAATTATTCATTAAGTTATATCTTGCTTGGTATCAATCTATTGTGTAATGGAGTCGAAACATTTTTTGTTCGACATTTAGACGAGCAGAAGATTCTTCCCAAAATAAGCAATAATCTGCCAATTAAATTGTGCCGCTGGTTAAGATACTGTACACTACACTACATCGTGTTCGTTCCTTTGAGGCATATAATGTTAAACAAACTAGACCATATTATTACTTATACCCTACGGTTTGGTAATAGCAATAAAAGCAGCGTTGGTGGTAACCTAAACGGTCTTCAGCAACAGAGATCCACCACAATTTGTTGCCATGTAAGTATTTACTACTTGTTTTATCCTGTAAGACTAAGAGCCTACACTTTATTCTAGCAAAACTTTGACTTTGTTCAGGCTAGTATGGTCAGCTCTACCATGCAGTATAGCATCATAATCGTACTTATACTGCTAGACAAAGGCCTCCACAATTAATTCCATATGGGTAAGACCCTCGCTGCCCGCATCGAGTGGTTTCTTGCGACCTTCCCCACATCATCGGTTTTTGTCAAACTCACAAAATGAACATACCGTTTACCTGATAGTCAGTGATACATCCGCCCATAACAATGAAGCGGTAGTTTACATCAAACAATAGCTACATAACATTTGAATTAAAATTTGATAAAAAAAAATATTTTGTATTTTAATATGTGACCCAATTCTTCGATCAGTTAAAAAACTACTGCATTCTCACCGCTCTGTTGATGTCACCGACGCACACCCAGTAGTCAGCTACTTTGGTGTCTTGACTGTTGTGCATCTTGTGCGCGACCGCCACTGCCCACTTGGAGTGATCGTTGTGGGAAGTGAAGGACATCTTCGCGATTGGAAACTTCAGACGCTCGATGTTTCGCACTCTGTCGTATAAATATACTATATAAAATGAAATAAGTAAAGAGGCCGAGACTAGAAAACGGAGTAATTTTTGCAATGGACTCATAATTGACTATAATTTCATATTATGGTAATTGGCAATGAGGCGGTGGACAGTGAAGCTTACGCAGAATACTTTGGTTCTACTATGTTGACAGCAAGAACAGAGCAATGCTGATATGGTGGAGAGGTACCTAGCCAGACGGATTAGAAAAAGCCGCACATTTAACTACACTTAATAACATACGTCTGTGGAATCGAACAAGGAATCTTGACGTTACAAGGCAAGGGCCACTGAGGTAGGAGAAAAATATCGTTGTGAAACTTTATTTAAACTGAGTTGCCATTTTTTATATTTGTCGTTTTGAAACCTTTACTCCTATGAAGGTACAACGACATTTTATTTTTTGCTTCGACAAATTTTCCTATTCGTTCTAAAATTAGCTTACTGAAAATTTCTTGTGCACTCCGAATCCAGTGTTCCAGGTCCATTCGTCCATGATTCGACCAGGAGGTCCGATTGCAACACCTCCGCAACTAACCCACTGTACAGGTCATCATTGAACATCGCACTCTTTGCGAACGACAAGAACTTTCGTCCTACTAGCGTTTCAAAACTTTCTATGTGATACCTGAAATATATATTTATTGTTATGATAAATGCCGTGATATCTCAGTTTGTGGGGCAGGCGTAATGCCTATACATCTCCAAAAAATACTAGCTAGAAAAAGCACTTACAAAAAGCTAGAGCTTACAATCCGTAAAACATAGCCAAAAACCAATATGTTCTAAGTACAATAGCTTTTGTGGTAAAATATTGACCTTGAGCTATGACCTAGACAGTAATCCAAATTCCAGAACAGGGAACAATAGGAAAGCTGTTTAATAATATATTAATTCGTTGAACCGTTAACAAGCCGATTATCTCCCAATTCATTTTTATGTAAATGAGGCCATCGATGATGAAACACCTTCGCTTAGTATATTCTGACTCACGTAAGTTGACGACTGGAATACTTGTTGCTAATGATAATGCTGTTATGGCGGCAAATTTATAAGTAAAATATGAATGTGGTAGCTACCAATTAACAAAGCAGGCAGCTTGGAAAAATTGAACCTCGAACCTAATTCCCAAACAAATGGCCCCGACATTGAACTAGAAAGTCAGTTAGGTCTTCATAAATTGTATCAAAACAAACATTGATTAGTAAACCAATACAGTTTATATTTTATGATTTCGCATAACCATCACATTCCAATGCATTATGATTCAGCAATTGTTACATTCTCATGTTTTCATGTAGCCGGAAACATAAACACCGCACTATTAAAACAAAGTGACTCACCAGGGCGATGCGTCGATCGTTTTGTTATGCACCACATCGACTAAATTCGGCAGCTCACTGTCGAAGTCCTGTGGCATGTGATAGTATACTATCATGGGCTCGTTATATTTCAGTTGTGTCGCAATCTGGTTAAGTGTCGAGGTCTGAACGGACACGCATAGGAAAGACTGTCCGTACTTCGTCCCCGTGGTGGGATAATTATACGACGACACATTCAGCCCGTGTACTGGAAATAAGACACTTCTAGTATTTATATACTAGGTACTTATGGAAACTACTTATTGCATTCCTGTTATCTTCGCCTAAAGTAACTTTTACACAGATAAACTCACTTGTACAACAAACAACAAAACAAAAGCAACAAAATTGTCGATAAATAAAATAATGTGCTGCAGTGGTAGCTGTTTAGAGTGTCTACCTACAGACGTATCACCAGAAAACATTGACATTTACTTTTTGAAATAAACATATTGTGGGGTACGACAAAAAATAAAAAATATACTTACTGTCGGGTAGTGGAGGAAACCTTGGGACAGAATGCACTAACCAAAGTGCAGTGAACTTGTCGCCTAATATGACCCCTTTTGTATGACCACTCTCCACTCTCGACTTCATGAATTTTGAATGCATTTTACACATTTCAGCCAAGTCGTAATCATCGTAGTATTTATCGCCAAGTTTAAATTTCTTGAATTTTTTCACACCCGCTTGATTCATTTGACCTTTAATTTTTTCAAAGGTTTAGTATTTTCTTAATTTTTACAAAAGAGTAAAAATATTAAAAGTTTTTTTTAAACATTGATTTCCTAGACAAACTTTCCCTGTTAATTTTAATTTGATAAAGCATCAAGACGTGCACAACATTCAATAAGTGTTGCTATGGGTAAGATGATATACACTGCATCACGCCGTCGCCGCTCTTCGTCTTGAGACATTAAATGTTAAGTCTTGTTACCCCAATATTTTCGCTAGCTACTGCACCACCGATACCGTAACACAGTAATATTTGCAAACTACTGTTTGGTGTCAGAAAATGACTCTGTGGTCGCACTTAGCTATAACCACAGCTTTTCGAATCTATCGTGGATTTAATTAAACAAAGATGTTGTTTGACCATAAAAAACACATATATATAGTTGCATATTGTTATGTATTCATAAAGTTAGCTTTTTTTATTCCACAAAGTGAAGAGACGAATGAAATGTCCTTAGTGCCGTTTATGTTACTTGATGGTAAGTGATATACCTGCCCATAACAACATGGGGCTAGTTAGGATGACATACACAGCACCTCATTGTGCTTGTAGCGTTGAGACAAGATGTTAAGTCTCATTACTCCAGTAATATCACTAGCTGCCCTTCAAACCCAAACACAGTGATATTGCACACTACTGTATGGCTGCAGAAATTTGAACTGTATTGATACCTACCTAGACAGTATCCAACCTAACAGAGACCTACCACCAGTAATCATCATCCTAGCTTGCTGAGAATTCTGAACCTAACTTTTGGTACATAATTTCCATAGTAATTTTATGTGTGATCATATGAATTAATTTGAAAAAAAGAATGAATAATGTATAAAAACCTCTTTTGCTCTTGGAGTACATTTCTGCAACAGACTGAAGGATGTCAGGCTGATGCTCAGTAGCAGGAGGCTGATCATTGTATACCAAAGAAATTATATTTCTATCCTGCAAATATTACTATTACAATTAAGAGGTAATGGATAATAAAATTTATATCAAAATTTAAAAAATCTCATGTTATGAACCGAAATACATTGAAATTTACTCATTAAACAAAAAAGGAGTTAAATAATATTAATAATGAAATTTTCATCTTACTTGGTACAATGGCATTAAGGTTTTTCCAACCATAGATCGTGAATCACTAATAGCTAGATCTGACATGATCCATCCTCCTCGAAGCTTAGATGGAGTAAGATACATATATGCAACACCTCTTCTGACTAAAGGATTCAAGTGATTCTTCTCCCGAGGCAGTTTGTACACATAAAACCTGAAGTTAATAAATTGATAATTCTTAATTTTAAAATATAGAAAATTTACATATAAACTTTTTATAAATAATTTAACATATATAATGATGCGATATAGTTATATACACATTTTTAATATACAAATAAATAACTAGTACTTGAATTATTTTATAAAAAGTATATTTTACAATAATAGTTACTTGCCGGCCTGTATGATATTAATACAATTTATTAACAATAATTGTAAAATAAATTATTATTTTTATACTTTGGAAAAATCCCCACTTAAAATCCAATCCTTTGTTATAAAAAATATGATGAAATGAATCTTTCAATGTTATTAGATAAATAGATCAATAAAAATGACTTACCAATCAACTGGTTCTCCCCTTTCATTTCTACACTGAGGTGTCAAACTAAGGCACTCAGTTAAAATTAATGAAATAACTACCAGTAACGTAAAGTTGTGCATCGCGAGACGTGTTTACTTCATGGAAGAATCCCGCGAAGTAATAGGAGACTCAGGAAGTTCGCATTAGAGTTGTTTATGATGTCATGCAATATGATCATAGAATGTATCTACAAAGACTGCAAACAATAATTTGTTTATAAAACATTGTCAAATTGTTTCCTTTTGTATATACAAATTGTAGTGACGAATTGCTTCGAAAGTCATTAATGAATTGCCGCATATTTGTATATAAATTTCTGCTATTGTTTACAAATCCAAATGACATAAGTCAAAACGAAAAGTTCTATATCAATATCTAGTTTAGAATCATACAAACACGTTAAAAAAAAACAACAAATAAAAATGCGTTAAATAAAACATAAAAATTATGAAATAAAAAAATATTAATATTGATCTTTTTATCGTTGGTTCTTACTTTATATATGGATTATTTTTTCCTCAATAAACATATTACAGCATTTATAATAACTATATCAAAGATAATAATGACTACTGATATGTTTTCAAAACAACTAGTAAAAAACTTTATTTGAATTAAGCTCGCTTATATTACGTTTTGAAATATTTTTTTTAATTTTTAAGTAAAAAAATAAAAAGTATCACCCATAATCTGTAATAACCGTAAACGATTTACTATTATATTTGCATATATAATGACATACATCACAATATTCTCAATTACATACGTATCTTAAACATTGTAAATATGTCATTGTTCACAATAATCAAATAAAAAGAAATATGTATTGTATGATATTTAATTTACGTAAAAGGTATTATTCCTTGAAAGTTAAATATTTTAGTAATTTATATACAATTGAACCATTCATTCTAGTGTCTGAAATTTTTGTTTACATTTTTTAAATTATCATGTTGCTAATGAATAGAACTACATAATTTTAATAATTTCATTGTAATATATATCTATGATATAAATCCACACCAATAATCTACATGTATGAGATTTGATACCGAAGATTAAGTAGGTCACTGCAACAAGGATTTTTTCTGCCAAACAATAATGTGCAAACCGGAATAATTATTCCGGTTTGAAGAGCATCGTAGCTGGTAAAATTACTGGGGTAAAGAAACTTGTCAACACCAACAAAATGTCACAGTGATAATCTAAAAGTAATGCAGGTTTTTGCATTCTAGTTAGCGCCGTATTATGGGACAATGGGTCAATTAGCGACAGGTGACCAGCTTGCTCCTCCAGTCATTTCATCGGAAAAATATTAGGAATATACACTAATTTTTCGCGTCGTGAAACTTTTGGGAAAATCTCTCATATTATTATTCAACAGACTTATTACAGCAGAAAAAAAAAATTGTGTAAAAAAAAACATTTTAGTTGAAAAACATGATTTATTTAAATGCTTATAAAAATAACAGACGCAATAACAAAAATCGTTTAATGGAAGACAGATATAGTAAAGTTTTGGCATCAAAAATAAATGCTATAAAATATTTTTGCTTATGATAACATTTTTACTTAAATTACTGTTGGGTAGGCATGGATACTGCAGCCTTAGAGTGTGAAACATCACTCTGTCTCCAAAAAGACACTACTGTCTTTAGCTCCATAAAGAAGTCAAGTCCTTGTTTACCACAAAAATGATTAGTACCAAGGAAACTGCCTCGTGTACCAGTGAAAGAGAACATAGATAGTGGCACTGGGATTGGTACATTAACACCAACTTGTCCAACATCAATCTCAGATGAGAATTTTCTCGCTGTTGCTCCATTGGTAGTAAATATTGCAGTTCCATTACCATACGGATTTGAGTTTATCATTTGTATAGCATCATCCAAAGTGTCAACGAAGAGACAGATTAATACTGGTCCAAATATCTCCTCCTTGTAGCACTCCATGTTTGGTTTTACATCAGCCAGTATTGTTGGTCCAACAAAGTTACCCTTTTCAAAACCAGATACTTTTACACCACGTCCATCAAGTACTAACTTAGCACCTTCTTTGACTCCTGCAAATATTTTCAAAAGACATCAAGTACACTGATTATACAGAACTGCCACCGTAGCAAGTCGCTACATGCTTGCTTCTATCATGTTACCCTTGATTTAGTTGTGGTGTCGAATGGGTATTTGTTTACTGGCAAGGTCTTCTCTAAAAGCCTGATTAGCTATATTTTTTTCATTAATTAATAATGATACAATTTACACTTGTATACTTTAATGGAAACAAATTAAAATATTTTTATCTTACAAAAGGGAAGTTTTGTAATAACTTTTTAATTGATGCATAATATGTACAAAGTTTTAGATTGGTCACTTAAATTTTTTTTACAATTTCAAGTTTTTTATTGCCACATCTTATTTCTTTAGTCTAATTTTAAGATGTGAAAGTATGATCATCATCATCAGCCGGCAGATGTTCACTACTGGACATAGGCCTCCTCCAGAAATCTTCACTTCTCTCGATCCTACGCAGGCCGCATCCAGCTGCTTCTCACAACCTTCATCAGATTGTTGGACCACCTAGTGGACCTGTGAGGGTCGAAAAAATTATTTACCGGATTCAACAAGTCTGAAAATTCGTTCCTTCGCCTTGACAGAGATGACAGGGCCGACGTCTGTACCGGGCACATGTCCGGCGTTCACTTTTAAAGCTTGAGCTCGATTTATCAGGTCAGGTATCCATTCTTTAGCTTCACCTAAAATTAAAAGGTATTATAGGTATTTTCCATAAAATTTAATTAGAATTTTTTTGGGGTGTAAGGGGTCCCACACCACAACTCACGGGATCTAAGCCAACCTCACCTGCTCGCAGTGCACCCTCCTAATCAACCAACGAGGCTCTGGCTCCCGCCAACCCGCATTGGGCCAGCGTGATGGGAAATGGCCCAAATCCCCCCATATGACTCCCCTACATATGACAGCCTCTTTTGCCTAGAGGTAACAGAGGCCTTGCTAACTCTATGTGGAGATCTTTGGGGGAGGACTATATCCAGCTGTGGACGTTTATCGGCTGATGATGATAATATTTGTACAGTTGGTTAGTGGATTTAAAACAGGGGTTCTTATTTTATTTTTGTTTGTGAACTTATTTAGTCTATTATCTATTTCAAGTAATGTATCGTGTGGCACCGGATGACATTAGAAAGAGGCGCTGCGGTGATAACTCCATACCAGCTCTACCAACACAAACCTCCCACTAGTATTTTTTTGTGATTTGTGAAAGATAGAAGACTAACCAACAAAAACAGCAGTGCTTAGAGCCATACAACGTTGTCCGGCCGCACCAAATGCCGCCCCCGACAGTTGGTTGAGCGTGTGCTCTTTATTTGCGTCTGGCATTATGACGCCGTGATTTTTAGCGCCCATATTGCTTTGAATTCTTTTGCCTGTAAAAATATTAGAATAGTTATAGCCATTTTTATACTTTTATAATATTTTATACTATTATTCTCTCATGTGCTTCATTACTGAAAGTAGTGATTGTTTCGAATGTCATTATTAATGTATTACCCAGCAGCTCTCTCACTGCTCTATTTTGTTCATTGTATTTGAAATAAAAAATAATTGGAGATATTTGGTGATCCCTAAAATACAGGCTGACCTGCTTCAGAGAATCATTAGAAGTTTATTTTCTCTAACATCTATTGAAACAAAAAAATAAAGGTTTTTAAGGTGAGCAATTGCAGATGTGTTAATGCAAATACTGTTTTTAACTGTTACCGGCTGTGGAACCTCTTGAATATATATGTTTGCCAGCTGCATCTCCACCAACAAATGAAATGGCTTTAATATCAGGATGGTCACAGAAGAAATTTACTGGATCATGTGTCCCGTGAACTACCTAAAATATATTTTTTACGTAAATAATGTAGTTTTACATATATTTTTTAATCTATATATTTTACTAGTATTATATACATATATATATACCGATCAACAGACCGAGAAGATGTGACAAATTTCAAGGATATGTGACTATCACTAACCTGCTCTTGGCCTACAATCAATAAACGACTTTTACTCTCATTATGTGAGTAGGCTCTTGAATGCCAATGGTGGCAACATTAAGATGACTGTTTTTTAAGTTAATTGTAAATAATGCTTCAAATACAGATTAAATTTATAAAACCATAGTCTATCACAGTAAAAATCCATAAAGTTTTATAACCACAACAAAATGTCAATATGACTAACATTAACAAGACCAGGTGGAGCTCCAGCTTCTTGTAACAGTTCCATAAGTAACAAAGTTGCTCCAGGGTCCTGTTCAGAAGGTTTGATAAGGTAAGTGTTGCCAGTCACTATTGCTTGTGGAAACATCCACAGAGGTATCATCATTGGGAAGTTGAAAGCAGCAACACCTAAAAATTTACTTACATGAAATATATTTAAAATAACAGCTTTATTAATAAATAAAAATTGTGGAAATGTGGAAGAGATTTATGTTATCAATAATAGATTTATTATATATAATAATTAACATACTTGTATTATTTTATACTGACCCGCAACAACACCCAAAGGTACTTTGTAACTATGAGTGTCCATATCCTTAGCAATGTTTTGGATGCAATCACCAAGTTGTAATGACGTGATGCTGCAGCAGTGCTCAACCGATTCTGCAAAAGAGCAACAATTGTCTACCAGTAATATTTAAACAAAATTAATATAAAAATATTATTTAATTTCGGTCAGTTCTATACTATACAAAGATGTAAGAAATTTATTCCGGTTTAAAGCGCGCTGTAGATACTAACGGTAATGGAACTTGAAGTAACATATTCCATCACTAACAGCACTGGACTATTTCTATGTATCATCATTATCATCAGCAGATATATGTCCACTGCTGGACATGTTACTGTGTATTACCAAAACGAAAACTGCTTTTATTTTTCGACACATTTTAAAAATTTATGTTCCAAAATATTATACTTTTCAAAACAAGACAAGAGTATTAAATTAAATACTATTTATTAATAAATTTTAAATCGGGTCCACTAGTGATATTTTTGGTTAGACTAACATCCATGTCTAGATTTCTAATTAATCAGAAAGGAATCAAACACTAATTTGTTCTGCTTACAAAAATCGTTAAATAAACATTACAATATTTTTAAATGGACAAATATATTGTTTACATATTTCAATTTTGATAACATATCTTACTGCTAATCATTGTTTTGGCAAATGGAGGGAATGATAATATTTACCTCACTAAAGGCAACAAATGTTTTATTATTTGTGTTACCAATGGAGACCCCTTGACCTCACCCAACACTGAGAACAATTACAAAGGTCTAAAAAGTGTCATTTATTTAGTGAATAAAATCTCATCATAAACCTGACTTCCGTCATATGACTTCTTTTGAAGAACCCACTCTCGCCAATACCAGAAAATTGCTTACAAATACATAAAAATATGTTGTCATTATTATTATATTTACAATTTGCTGCCATAATTAAAAAATTGTGGAAGACTCCTATTAACTATTACAGAAGCAATGTCTACATAACTTAATGATAAGAGCCATGCTCAAGTTTTAAAGTGAGAAAATCACAATAAACAGATGCTTACGAATTCCACGAAGCACATCTCCTTCAGCATCAGCAGTAGTCTTGCCCTGCTCCTCTGTGATCTTTGTTGCCAATTTGCTTTGATTTTCGCGAAGAAGACGCGCAAACCTAAATATATAATAGTAGTCATTAGTGATGATTGTTAATGTCTGCCTATTCTATCTTATCACATAAATGTGAATTACAGATTCCACAAACTACATCTGAAATAATGAACAGTGCCATCCTCATTCAAGTTACTCAGTTGTTGAGTTGTGAGTAGGGACAATTATTCTAAAACAAATTAAAATAATCATAGGTAAGGCAGATCACTCAAAAGGTAATATCTGCCAATCAGCTAGTAGTGGATGGTTACTGACAGTGATCATAAGTTGGACAGCTACCTAACTAAACACCTACTTATTATGTATGTCAAAATGCCCAACTAATTATGTTGTTAGAAAACAAAATTATTAAATTCAGTAGTATAAATATATCTTTGACCTCCATTTGTACATATACTTGGCTGTCTAACAGAATATATTTTATAGAAACAATGTTATTTCATTGAACATAACTCACTTGAACATAAGCTGTTGACGGGTCATAATAGTACTTTGGCTCCATGATCTATAAGCTTTTTTTGCTGCTTCCAAAGCTATATTAAGTTCTTGATGAGTTGTTTCTGGTACTCTAGAATCAAAGTGATTATGAGAATAAATTATTTCTTAGGTCAATCCATAATGAAAATAGAATCTACAATATTAAATTTGGATGCTGTACTCTAAAAAATAAGCTAAAAATTGCATTTTACTTTGATCCTTGACTGGAACATTTTCATATATATATACAAGTAATTGCATATGTCACAATGTAATTGTATGCAAGATGAGACTTAAAAGTTTTTAAAGAACAGCAAGATTAAAAAACTTTCTACTTTATTTTATATAATGAGTATTTTCAATTTTGTAAATGTTGCTAAAATTAACATTGAAAGCTTTTCTGGAAAATATGGACAAATATCCTATGACATTTTTTAGTAATTTACAATTCTTGTAACAACACAATTGATATGTAGTGGATGTGTTAAGATAGTATAATAATGAAATCCTACTATGAAATATATTTTTGAATAATAGATTAGAAGCTACTCTGAAGCAGAAATGTAGTAATCATATTTGGATTCACACAAATTTTTACTACACATTGACTGTTAACATGATCACTTCAAAACCACATGTGGGCAAACTATTCATAGTAAATTTATTATTTATTCAAAATAAAATAGGAGATAAATAGTTTTATTGTTAATTAACATACCTATTGTAATTATTCAATGGTACCTTTAAATGTTAGTGTGAAATTAAAAGATAGGTAGGTTTTTAAAAGCTACCATTAACAAAAAAAGACCCAGATTATATTTCTTAGTATAGAAATTAGTAAGTGTAGTTACCTGCCAATAACTTCATTTGTTGCTGGATTTGTCAACTCAATCCATTTGCTTGTCTTTGATTCTATAAACTGTCCATCAATGTATAACTTAGTACTTGGTGCGGAGCTACTGTAGGCTCTACGAAGGATATGCTGAGACTGACAAAATAGGTTGTACTTAATTGTTGTTCGTAATTTAATTACGATTTATCTTATTTTTTTATACAACGACGCGACGAGGCGAATAACATATAAATTAATCTTCACCATTAATTTGAAGTTAAATTTATATATCACTAAATCATTGCTTTTTGGTTAGCAATACATAGTTTAAACATAAATAGTATCAGTTCAACAATTACCACGCAAGCTTTAATCATGAATAATAATGTCGTCTAATGAATAATAATCAAGAAATATATAATAAAATTTTCAGTGGCAAATATAAAACTACAAATTAAATCTGCTGTATGGATAAACTAAAATGAAGTACTTATTCTAATAAATATGAAAGAATTGATTTTAAATTCTATTTGGAGCGATAAACCCAATTTCAGTTTATTCGTAACCGGTTCGGATAAAAAATAAATCTATTGCTATCATTGCCTATTAATACTCCATCACATCAATTTATTTAAGATTGTTCAGTTGCAACTACACTTACTTCGTGTTTAAATATTTTCAACATCGTAGAAGCCATAGCGAGTTATAATAAAATACGGGCACTAAACTTTGGAAAGTTATTAGATAGACGTGGAGCTAACCACGCCAACTGAAGTAATTAAAATACAAATGTAAAGTTCTGACCTTCAAATGATAAAATTATGTAGATCCGGCAGTTGTTGTCAAGTTGACTGTTTTTAATAACTTTCGTATAGATAACGCTCCGTTTCATCAGTTCCTTGATATATTCGTATTAAAAAGTTAGTATTAATGTGAAATAGAAAAACATTTTTGAACGAATGCTTATTGATTTGATGTAATTACATTATTGTTTTTAAATAAGTTTTGGTTGAGATATGACAATTAAAACGTTCAAAAGTGATTCTCATAACTACAATAATATAATTTTTAGCTTAACTTTATAATTATATCCACAATAGATTGATAAATAAAAATTATGTTGAATAGTTCTGTAATTATAGCTAATATTTCCTTCATTAAATATAAACCGGAAATTTTTACTGCAAATCAACTTTTAGATAACGTAACATTTAATCCACAGTAATTGTTGCTCATATTTTCATTCAGGCGTATCTTAAAAAATAAATTACCTATTTTAATATTTTTTTATAAAGACCAAAAATTACTTAAGTATTGTCTATAACATATTTGTAATTGTTTAGTTATTTCTTATTATCAAGATGGAATAAATAAATCAAATAATTTTTGAACTGTATTAAGAAAGTAAATAAATACTTTTAACAATGTATATTTATTGTAATATTTACAATGATTGCCGTTTTCACTAATAGATGGCTCTAATAATAATTATTATTAACTAAATTGTAAATTTATGAAATCACTGCTTTGTATGCATGGCTTCTCAGCGAATTTCATTTATTTTTTCGTTCCATGAATGAATGAATGTTTGTTCCATGAATGATGTGACAGTGAAGATTCTCGTGATGGCAAGTGATACCTTTAAACAACGCGTCACTGTTTAGGATGATAAACACTAAACCAAATTGTATTTATTGCTTTCAAACATAAGACCGACAGTTCCAATCGATTAAGTTTGCACACTAATGTTACGCGATAGAACCTAGAGTCTTCAGTGACGGAATCGTACCATTATTTTTTATTAAAACGGCGATTGAGATTTTTATTTTTATAAGAAGGATATAATTGTTTACTAATTTACAAATAAATGCGTCCTTTATAATTTGCGCCTTATTTTAATACGACCCACATCCGGTGGGGTTGTTAGGAACGGCTTACAAAGACTCTGTTCATATTTCGAACACTGCGCGCAGTGTGTTGATAAGCTAACACTTGATCAAACAAGCACTTCAACGATATATTATAATAACGAGACGCTGTTGACGCTGTTTCCCTTCATGATATGATTCGATGTGCTCTTTACTGCTTATATAAAGTGGAGGAACTTGGTGGACTCCATTGATAATTTTTTAACTTAATTTTATTTTATTAATGATTTGACTATAAACAGAATGTTTTGAAATATGTAATACAAAATATAAACGTATTTAGGCATTTTGTTCAATAAATTAGGAACTTCTAGCGTTCAACAAACTTGACCATGAATCAAATTTTAAAATGGATTATTTGTACAAAACATAGTTCATTACCATCATAAGAAACGTAAAAATATCTTGACTAATACCTTAAAAAGTCCGATTTGTAAATATATGTATGTAAAGGCAGTTGATTTTATAAATAAACATACAATTGAAAAATGTTCTTTTGTACTTTCTTGGGAATCTCTTACTATTTCTAAATTATAATATTATAATAATGAAAGTTAAATTTGAAAAACTATAACATTATTATAATGTACAAGTTATATGTTTTTTTGGTTTATTTTATAAGAAGATATCTATTGAGTGGTGATGATGATGATGATGTATTAGAAGACAAAAATAAAACTTACTATGCGTACGTACGGCAGGGTGTAAGAGTTCCTGGATAACAACTTAAGGGATCCAAGCCAACCTCACCTGCTCGTGGTGCTTCCTGCTAATCAACAAGCGAGGCTTTGGCTCTCACTAATCAGCATTTGGCCAGCGAGGTGGGAACTGACCCAAATCCTCTCATATGAACCTGATCGATGTGGGAATATTTCGGTAAGCCCTATGTACAACATCTATGGACGTCTATCGGCCTATGATGATATAGAAGTTCATGCAATTGTCTGAATTGATCCAAAGCTGCAAGTCGCAGATTTTTTATTTCATTGCGCTAGTCAGTTTTAATTATTCAATCCATATTTAATCTACTTTAATTTTTTTTAAGTATAGCGACGAAAGGAGCAGGATGTCTATCTGAAAGTAAAGTATATGGATCCTTGACTTGAATCCCCTGTTTAAATAAGGCGCCGGTTAGGACGTTGGAATTTTATACATCACTCTCTTCGTCTCAGAGTAACTACGTTACCTGCAGCGCCAGTCACACTAGGCAATATCTATACATTTCTTTTTAACAGCAGTAATAAACAATACCTAGCAACAATTTTTGCAGTAACAGATCTACCACCTGTAACAGATTGATTCTGGTACACACTAGAACTAGTACAACATTAGACCTACCTAGACCTTTTATCGTGCATATCAAACGTCAATTGTTTGAAATAACCATATCATGATAATATATATATTTGAGACTTTTTTGACTGTCTTTACACAAAATCGATTTATTTGAACAGATACAGCACTGGAAAAACGAATCACGTATTACACATAACACATACAAGGTTAATGACACTACAAATGCTTTAGTCATTTGACGTCTGTAACTGTTTACAATTTTCATTAAATGTTTAATTTTCAAATTTACCTTGTAAACGATGTGTTGCAAATTGTATGCAATACAAGGTCTTATTATTTTTATTTAATGTTCTCTTAGACCATTCTTATTATGACGAACGCGTCTACGATTCAAATCATCGATTGTATCTTTCTGTAAAAATTACGTTCTTTGTCATAAATCTAAATTATCTATTCAGAACTTCTATAAAATTATCATAAAAATTAATTAAACGTCCTTCTGTCTAATTTCATCATTCTCATGTATGATATAAACATAAGTTAAAATATGTATAGTGTACAATTTTTATTAAGACGTAACGTTCTAGGATTGTGGAATAATACTGTTGATTGTTAGATTACTTATTGTTCAAAACAATATAATACTGCTAACATGTTATAACAAGAATAAATTGTGCGCAAAAGTTGAGTGTAGCGAATAATGACGCAGAATAGCAGCCAGCACCGATAAGTAAACAGTACACGTTATTTCTGTCACGTTCCTCAACCGGCATGGTCGCGCTGAATAATTAAATCTTCACCTTATACTGAAATGCGTGAAAACAAGATCGGTGCTTGTGCATACGCATAGGTTGCCTGATAAGAGGAGGCCGATGACCGAACTATCGGTCACATGAAGCGATCCGCTGTAGCAAATGACTTACGCATTTACAAAAGATATGAATACTCACTCCATGTGATGGAGCAAGCAAAGTCGAAACTTCGAAGGCCGTTTTGGGTTATAACAGCAACATAAACGACAAATTACATTGCACCATGTCAGCACTATAGACTTAAAATAAACTGTATAAAGCATTTACTTAAATTCATCGTCATTGAGAGCCATCTATGAGTTGAAGTTGAGCGGTTAGTTGAAGATAAGAGTTACGATCATTTCGCATTTTTTTAGTTCGAAGTAATTAAAGCATGTCTACTCTCTTATGTTATATAACCGCTTCCTTAGCTGCATTTCTGGTAGAAATCACTTTTGGGAACTGATAAAGAGGTTCCTTTTATAAGTGGCAGAAAATCGCCTTCGATGGTAGTGGGCTCTTTGCAATACTTTTAAATTTTACACAAGCCACTTATTCATTTTCATTCTGTACCCATTATCACATCGGACGAATAAGAAACTTATGTTTAAGCTCCCCAATACTTAAGTATTAATTAATAAAAGGCGCAGGCGATATCCTAATCGTAAAACTTATAAATATGACTGCTATTAATTCAGCGGTTTGATTAACATTGCGAGGGTACGTTACTTATTTTAGATATTATATCGTTTTAATATTGATGGTTGTAGTTGCACGAGCATCCACATCTTGTTTATTTTGTACAATAAAGTGTACACTGAATAAAATTTTTAATTAACCACACAACACTTTTTCTACAGCATTAAATATATTACAATTATATCATAGAAAAATAAATTTAATATGTACTTTATATATTATTATAAACTAATTCATTCAATAGATTAATTATTGATGTGTTTGTTTGAAAAAAAAATTGGATTTATATACAGAATAGTACTTCCCATTGATCACAGCTACAATATGCGTGACAGTAAAATGAACAATGTGTATTTACTGATTTTATATATTACATCTTCTTTATTAGAATTCGCCACGAGATAGTATATTAGTCACTTTAGTTACAGAACAATTGTGATAAAATAGATTATTAATAAATTGAGTAAAACCGTAACCATATTTTTATGTAGTTTAGGAATATTTTCACTTTTACATTTATTTATTCGCAAACGAGAACTTATGACTATCAGAGAAAATATTGGTTTACAACTTGAGCAAAGTAAGAGGCATGTATGAGTTATCACCGGTAGAAAGAAATTGTAGATATAACATAAATGCATGCCGTGAGCTGTTTCTTGTATTAATTGAACCTTAAATTTTTAGTTTATAGTTGCGTTATTAACTAAAATACGATGAAAGAGATAATCGGTCATTGTTTCCGATACGTTAGCGTTACAGGATATGCTTATCTACTTAATAATCGCGAATGAAGAAGGTTGAGGAGATAGCCTCGATTGCGTAAAATTTATAAATAAAAGTGTTTATCAAATGCTCTTCTATTTAAAAGCGAGTTTTCTTTGTAGAGTTTTATTTTGGGGTAAAAACTACGTTTAGGGGTATTAATTACATCTTATAATATTTTCACATTTTTAACATTTTTAATAAATTTTTTAAATATATTCGTCAAAGTATTGTAAAGTAAAAAAATACCATATAAGCCTCGTGAGTTTATTAATACATTATTCAGACCTTAATGTCAAATGTTATAAAATGTCATAACAACGTTTGTACATATTTATAAAATATAATTATGACTTTTAAGTTTTGACGAGCGTAATGTGATTTAGTATCTATATTAAATTCTAGGAAGTAGATAAACGCAGAGGCCGTTGCTAGAACAGATAGTGCATATTCAGGCATAATTACCGGTAATGAAATCGGCTTATCCAACAAAAGTATCTCGCAATTAGCGTGCGCCCGCTATCAACACACAATCTCTACGCAGCAACATGACGTACTCTATTTCAGGAACGGGTCGACGACCATTGTATCGCTCATTTAGCTATAAACAAAGTTTATCGAACGCACTCACAACAATACAATAGAATGGCGACAATAAAACCGCCTACAATAACCGCGAGGCAATTTTCCAAGCGATATTAGAGTAGTTATTCACTACACGGAGCTTTAATGGCGGCGTGGTATGCGATTGAACTAAAAGAACTGTTTGTAAACATTACTACGTAATCTCAACTCTCTATAAGCGTCTAGACAACATTTTTCAAATGGGTGTTCGCCTATATACACTAATACTAATAATTTCCATAAAAAGTTTTCGCCCGCCCGCTTTCACTGCAAAAACGCATTAGATAGAAGAAAAACAGTACAAAAAGTATAGAACGAAATTTTCAACGGAATTTAAATTAAGACTAAACATTGAAATTAATAAGAGGAGTGATGCAGCGAGATTTATATTTGTACAAACCTGAACGGACGCCAAATGTCTGCTTCTATCTCGTTTACCATTCCAATAAATGTTTAAAAATATCATATGTATTAAAATTGTGTTAAATAACATTTATTTCACTTTATTATTATTTTCGTATACAATCAATATAACTGCATTGGTTTTATGTAAAACAGGAACTATCTAACTACTAGACGAATAAGGAAGATACGAAGTAACAAAATATCATTTCTAGTTTTGCTGAACCATATTTACGCCAGAGACCACGCCTTTGTGTTAACATATACGCAATAATTCATCAGCCTTTCCACGTTCCGAATGCCACTCTTAAATATGACAACGGATATTATGTGTCAAATGTATCAACTAACATTAGTGTCGTCTTTCTAAAAATAGTGTAACGCAGAGTTCACTGGTATTCGGCCATCTCTATAGCGTAAATGCTAGAAATTCTCTTTAGTCTCATATTGTAGAAACTTAATTAATATTTTTGACATTCTCATTTTCATTCCTTTCATGCTTCAAGTTCTTTGTTTAAAGGTCCTTACAAATATCTCTATGAATTATACACAACCAGTAAAAAATGAGAATGACTCCACGAGGCAGTTAAAGTAAATATGGCAGCACTTGTGTAAACAAATTATGCCCTCGTTACGACGGACTGAACTACCGTATTCGAGGAAAATGTAAACAAAAGTAATTAAATATCGTTAATATTACCTTATTACTAATTTATTTTAAAATTATATTAACTAAAATAATTATAATAGGTATTTTGATATATTTATGTAACGACAAGTAAAACGGCAAGAAGGCTGTAGTTTGTTTCCACAGCATCACATTGAGCTCGCCGCATTCTTTCTGTTGATTCACAAGCTGCGTGGCCTTTTAATGAGGAACACACAAAAAGTTTGCATATTTCTACTTAGCAGTAGAAAGAAGCGGCTCTGCATCGGTTCTGCGGACATTTATCAAACTGTACAAATTTAAATTTAAGGTGAAAGATATTGTCGGACTGTGATTCCTACGAAATAACAATACAGCTTCGATAAATCATACCAAATGCTCAATTGTTTCTAAACGTAACATGAATGCTGACCAAATTCTAAGTATATTGTGTTATATTTTCATTACTGTAAACGTGGTGCAGTGTATAATGTCTATAAAGAATAATGGCGTCTGGTGCGTCAGTATAAAGTGCTTTCTTCAAATATATAGCTGATGAAGTTACACAGGTGATGCGGCACTCGCTTGTTTGATTACTGCATACCGGCCGGCTCCTAATGTCGCGACATGTTTATCTACTATAAACAAGTTCACAGGAGTTATGACATCCTCACGAAGCTGTGTACGACGTGAAATGAGTACAAATCGTAGAAAGTTAATAGTATTTAATGTAATTCTAGAAAAAATTCTTAATATTTTTTTGTTTCATTTAACTGCAAAACGAAAACTTTTAAGCATTTCCGTTTAAAATTTTAACTTGTGACGAGGGTTTTATTCCATATAACATGTGAAGGAATTTGGAGAAGGTTTTTTCGAACTCACTTAATAGTTTATGAATGTATGTTTCAGTTGTCAACATATGAGAACTAGAGTATTCTGAACGAATGTTCTTTACCATCTTAGGTATTTTTCTCATTTAGTATTATGAGTAATTTAGGAGAAGCGTTGTTAGTCTATTGTAAAACTACAATGTATGATTTGAATAAATTTATGGTTAAAAATCTTTTTACTAGTACTATGTTACGTGTTAAGAAAAATCTTGATTGCAATTTCGAATTTGCTTTAGATTAGTGTATTGTTATTCAAACAATCGTTCACTTTTCAATGTTATAATATGATTCTGTAAAATGGTCACCATTTGATAGAGCCTCGTAAGGATTTAAATCTTCATCCATTAGAATGCGAATACGACAATTTAAACATTGAAATATCACGACATGTAATGTACAAGATAGTCCGCATACACGATGACGTACGATTGTTTTATTATGTAGGAAGTAAATGGGTAAATAATTCAAGCCCATGCAATAAATTCATGATAAAGCCAAGTACGGGTCTAATGTGTTACTACAGGCCTGTAAATTCACTATCGCATGTGGCAATAATAATCAATGAGCGCGCACATGTTAAAGATTCAAGGTTATCGTATTAAATTTTGCAGTTAAATAGGGACAAAACTTATCAGAATCATTAAAGTTAAAATGATAAATTTAACAGACGAAAATTGATGAGACAGACATGGATGTATAAATATATATATATATATATATATATATATGGTATTTATGATTATGGAATGAGGAGTGCATTAGTACTAGTATGAATAGTTTAACGTATATCTTGCAAAATCAATCACAGCGGGAGATGATACTAACAAGACAGAAATATTCACTTATTCCTTTCAGCTTTTTAGACTTTATTGAGCAGGATATTTTGATAATATAGATATTACGACATGGTAGTAATTAGGCAATATAAAGCAGACGATGAATACCTTTAAAATAAGCTACGAAATGTTCTTGCAGATTTATAATTCGAGTAGTAAACCGGTTATATATCCGGCAGATACTTAACAAATTATGTAAAAATATAAAGTTCATATATCGAAGCAAGCCATAGTTCATTGTCTATGGTTTCGTATCTTTCTTTTTCCGTCTATGTTTTTATACAATGATCAGCGCAATTGTCAGGTTATGTTATATGTATGAACATCTTTTTTTTTTGGTTCGCCAATCACGTGGAAACTAGTGAACGCATGGAGATGGGAACATGACCATTCGACGCGGAATGATTTGTAGATTAGTTACAGGTTAGTTATTTTTCAAGTTATTTATTTTTTGAACTTCATAAATCATTCATCATTTTATTTTTAAATATCTTTAATAAACATTTTCATATCAGTTATATTATTTATGTGGTTGCTATAGTAACGGTTGCTATAGAAAGTCATTCGCGGTTGCGGTTGCTTTCAAGGAATATTTTAGACAAATATTAAGTCTAATTCTATATTACGGGTAGCAAAGTGGGCGGCGAACAGCTAGTATATATATACATCGGAATCATTACGAATCCATCTGCCGAAATAGACATATGTATAAAAAAACAATAGAGATAGCAAAATTAAAAAAGGGGACAAAATGCCGCACAACATTCTCTTCTAGTCAACCTTTCGGATTATAAAGAGAAAATAATATACAATCGAGTGGAAACTGAAAAACATATATTAGACTGTCTATGTACATCTACGATAATCAATAATATTTAAACGCAATAAGTTTAATTATCTAGTTATAAGGCTATACTAGAACTTAATTAGTGAACAAAGAAAAACTTAATATGCATATAATTAAAAAAAATTGCAAGAATATCTCGTATCCCTTTGAAAAACATTGCTGCAAAATAACAACAGACAGCTAGCTCATGTGTTTCACGTGATGAAAAAAGGACTTCCAAGGTTAAAATTCATTTTCAATTAGTGTTATGTTAAATGAAGTGTCTGGTTTTTTTTAAGTTCTTACAATATAAAAACATAATTTGATTACTTCCGCTGTGCAAAGGTTAAGCAATGGCTTCGTAGCACTGAGATTTTTGGTTTGTTTCTGGGGCTACGTCCTTGGAGTTTAGTTGGTGGTAGAAGGTTTTTGAGCTCGCATTTTTACCACCTTTAACAGCATTGCTGTGTTCTGCTTACATATGAGAGCCGTATTCAACGCGAGTTGGCTTCATCATTTACAGCTTCATCGTCGTATAATACCATTTGAAATTAAAGTCAAGCGTTAGTCCATTGTAAATAAAAAAAATTGATATTACTGTCATACGGGTTAGTTGTAGAGTACTGTTGATCATGTGGGTGTTCCTACGACTACTTTTAAAGCCACCACCACGATGTTTTATAATGTGATGAAGCGAACAGCGAGTCGCGCCACAATAACCAGCATTATTATGTGACACCGGGACAATTTACTGATTGCGTTCATTATTGCGTGTGCTCTTAATATCTGAGCAATTGTCGGTTGGCACAGAAATAAAGCCAAGACTAACGAACAAGTCATTTATTTTATGTGTGGAGTTAAAAACTAGTATTGCTACCGAGCTGTTGTAAAAATATTTGAAGAGGAATCGCAATGTAATAAGTATAAGAAAAAATATAATAAATACCAATAGTACGTTCCCTAAGTGACTCATATAGTTATGGTCTGTGTGAAATGTTAGTAACTATAAGTAAACTGATTAATATAAGGCTTAAAACATCAGTTACTTGACTAAACAATAAATCTAAACCTTCGATTACACAAAATAATATATTTATTTATAATTGCGAACGTTGCTTCGTTTTCAGTGTATCGCGGCGGTATCAGATAACATCCAATGTGGGTTACTGCCGATAACCGTATGGCCTCGCTAATAATACTAGACCTGCTATGTTTTAGCTCCAAATAAATTATAAATAATAATACTGTTATTTAAACATCAATATTGTGCCATCTTTTCGTGATATACAGACTATGGAATAGCTAGAGAAACAAAAGGATTTTTCTATCCATATGATATGATATTTAAAAACAGAACATGGTGATAAATAAAAGCTAATCCATAGAAAATTTCATCAGATGTATTTCAGTATGATCTTAAATGACTAACTACTATTACACCTGATGTTTGAAACTTAATGATGACGAATGGATTTATTGTAATTTAAACAGAGACGTGTTCATTGTAATTGGAAGACTTAATGATGTTAAGAAATCACAGAAAAAGAACCATCGAGATTCACTACCGTCAATAAACCTCAATTATTTATTAATGAATCATTTCCATATGACCATAAAGAGTGACGTCTTTAATATTCATGTCACTTAACTGAATTACTCTTAAACTTCTCATCAGCATTTTCCAATAAGAGCGTCATTCTGCGGTTTGTATATTTGTTAAAAAAAAATTAAAAACCACACAACAGCTGTCCCTTCTTCTTAACCAACCAAATTAATAATGAAGTAATTGTATAATACTTATTTTTTTATTACGGGTGCTAAATAACAATAATTCTGTGAATGGTGAAGCGTGTTCGCCCAGAATGCTCTGGCTCCATATGTTAACAGGCCGAACTTAATAATATTGTTTTGGCGCGATTATTGCAATATGAGGGTGGTAGCTAACCAAGCCAATGTGTCACAACAGAACCGAACTAGGGGCCTCCGTGTTAAGCAAGCGGTTACTTACTGCATCACGGAATCAATAAAAAAATTTCTGGCCAATTTGTTACGCAACATTATTATTATGAACAAAAGTATGTAGTGTCAAATGATATTGACGCACATAAATTTACAGGTTATTGTACTACTCTTTCCGGAAATTTCAATTGCAGCGCTACAAAAGAATATCCAAGAAGATGAGTCAGCGCTGTGGGTGTGCGTAAGCGCAGACTGCCCGCGTTCCGACTGCGGTACCCCGCCACAGAACTGGTCCTGTGTTCATTAAACTTTTATTTTTAGTCGGTACAAGCCACCTATTTAATGCCATCCACCTAAAACCGTTTACGCAATCGTTGACTCTAATGGTGTTATGACTAACTACTATTTCACTTTTAATTTTATTTAAGAAAGCAATTACAAGATAAAGAAGTTTCTCCAATATTGCCTTTTTAGATTTACATATTTATTTTTTCAAGTCTCATATTAAACATATTCACTACGACGACTTCTAGTAAAGTGTGAAATTGTTAAACAAAAATATATGATAACTAGAAATGTTTACAACGTTTCGTTAATGTAAAATTTAAAAAAAAAATACTTTTGGTTTCAGTAATAAATACAAATATTATGTCATATAGATATACTAATGTTAAAGTACATAGATACAACAGTAGATGTTTATACGGACGATAAAAGCATAAGCAAAGCGTAGAATAACAAGAAGAAATTTTAATTTCAAATAATGCCCGTGATGCACGATGAATAATATATATGTAACCTCATTTATAACTCACTGGACGTTTACCGACTGACGGTTATCCGTGTACACGTCTGTATGGAGGAAAAAAAAAACCATCGCACTCTGATGAAGGGTGCTCGATAACAAGTATATACGTTGTAATTTTAATTCTTTAAAGTGTCGGCCTTCTCGACTTGCACGCTACCATGCCCAAATTCGTTGAAGTTGTATTCCGTTAAAGAAATGATTTATATAATAATATACACGATGTTGAGTTAGGTTTCATTGTCAACTCTTTTTTACTGGAATTAGCTCCAGCTCTAGCAGCTCCTATTACAGCAAAGAGTAGTATGATAATACTTTGATTTGTTGGTCGCTGCAGTAGTAGTAGAGGGGATAATATTTTATGTTTCATGGCAACCAGTATGTTGTGGTATAGTGTGTATCATCCGAACTAGCGCCACATTATTATGGACAGTATATCGTCGGATGAACGTCTTGTTGGTCTTGTCGCTTCGACGAATAAAAAAAGAACCTACTAAAGTAAGGACTTAAACAATACAAGAGTTTCTTTATGTTTTTAATTGGCATGGCCGTGATAATATTTTTGAAAAATAGTCTTATTTGCAGCAAAGGAAATGTTCATAATTTTTCTTCTTATTATTTGGTTCTATAGTTCATACCTCGAAAGATTATTGTTATTGTAATTAAAAAAAATTTGATTTGCTTTAATATAAAAAAATTACACAACGTGTTACTACTTATTAAACGTTATTTTACATATTTTTAGAACTGAATTCTATCACGGGTAACTGTTAAAGACCAGAGATTTTAGTAAATAGTTATATCAAATAAATACTTGGTTCAAGCAATGTTCACGCTCTTAAGAGCTTGAGAATAAGTATAGTAGTATTTGCGGGTACTAAAACCTATATATATATAAAAGCGGTAGTTGGTTTTAACTCAGAATTTTATTGTTTTTATACCAATAATATTACTAGTAATTGTTTTAAAACGAACGACGTTGGCTGTTATTCAACGAAACGAAGTATGTTCGCCAAAAGTTAACACGGAAGCTTTCGTTGTTTATAATGTTTTATGTCTCGACTTAAACAAGTCGAGATATTAATTCCTGTATAGTATTTTCATTCAATGACAACACCTTTTTCATTTTTGACTTTAACACAATTTACTGACGACTTTTGTATTTATTTCTTCTTAAAAAAACAGAAAAAAGGTTTATGATAAGCCCTAGTGCGTAAAATAATATTCACGATTTGCAATAAATATTGGTATTTTGTTCTTATGACAGTCATTTTAATATGTAAAGTAACTTTAGACTAAAGCAGTTTAGTAGTAGTTATGTCACTTATTAATATTAATTCCATTGTAATCAAAACAAAGAAAATATTAAAAATAATATATAATTATTAATAATATTAAGTTGTCATCGAATCCTGAATATTTACCGTCTACCAATGCTTATCTACGAGTAGTACATGTATTCAATTACAAATGCAGAAATAACTTATTACATAATTTTGTTAAACAATATTGAAATAGAAACCTTTATAGCGTCCAATCAAAAACATATTACAAATGATTTATACTAAATGGTGCAAGATATCAATCAAAGTGGTAAATAACTATTTTATCACCAGGTATCATATCTTTTGGTGTTACCGAAATGTCAGGTAATCTTTATGGCAATAAGTATGATATTGATAAATTTGTTAGTTTACTTCGCGACTACCGCACAAATGTTAATATATCATAAACTTTCCGAACTACAGGTAACTTTTATCATATTTAAGATGATTTTTTCACTTTTCCTTTCAATGTAATATACATAGCGACATGTATACCTTTCCTTATATACATTACATTAATCGACAATTGAAATATTAGATTACGACATTCTCTCCCCTTCAATACTAACTGTAGTTGGATTTAGAAGTAGGTATATTATACTCTTTGATTATTTTTTTTATAAACAACACACTGTTTTTAATTAAAGCACGATTGATAAACTTTTGCACATTTTAATTGAGTAGTCACAATTAGTTAATTAAAGATTATGTTATGTTGTGTCGTTAGTAATTCGTATGTTCCTATGGCTAGTTCTTATCATGTTTCCTTTTGTTACAGTATTTAATGAGGCCGCGCGTTGCAGTTCACGTGTAAACATTTGTAACGGAAACAAAAGAAACAATGGTTAAATACTAATTTCTTAGGTAATAGTACAAACTTAATGTTACTAGACGTTATAATTCAAATACGGGAATAGTATTAAATTTTGGAAAAAGATTAAGTTTAAAGTATATAATTGTTTACTAAATTTTTATTAAACTTTATTAAAGGTATTTTATAGTGTCCGTTTAGTTATCTGTTATCTTAACGTTTTAAATTCTTTGCCGCACCCATGGTCAGGGGAATATTTAGGTGACTAGATGTCCTAACGTTATAGCTATTACGAAGTACGTATAGAACATGAATAAACAAAAAATTGGTTTCGGTCTATCATAAAAGCGATAAGGCAAACTACAAAACGTCCGAGCGTTAAAGTTTCAAACTGGATCTTATCTAGTACTGGATTGATTTGCATATCCAATACTTATTTTCAATCAGGTCGCGATTGCGAGAAATGTTTCTGTTACGGTGCGGTGCGGCGACGTGATAAGTAAACGGCCACCAGTATGTGAACGGGGGCGTTATTGCCGGATAAAAATAAGCGCAAGTTCTCACAATAAGGCTTCGCCCGGCTGCGAACCGGGCGCTAGTGTTACGTAAAGCCTACGTATCTTTACGAGCCTTTGTTTCGATTACGACGGTGAGTACTCCTTCAGTACTGTTACTGACAATTGTGCTAATGATGCAGAAATATGTGTTTCTTTATTATAACATGTTTATTACCATTATTTTTATTAATTTATTCAAACTCTTGTAGACAGACTAGAAGAAAATACAAGATACACAGATAAACAAAACGGGAGACATAATGCTGTAACGCATTCTTTTCGTTATAACATTTTCAGATAACCGTTTGTATTTGTAAAGTAAAAAAATAAGATCGAATGCAAATAAAAACATTATAATAGTACAATACAATTGAGATAAATATTGCATAAGATGTAAAAAGGACTTATGTATCGATTTACGTACAAATATATATGTAAATATATGTACACACTTTAAATAGATGAAAAGGAGAAGGAAATAAAAAAGCCGTTCAAATTTGTAATCGAGAACGCGAACTAGTTTTGATACATACACTAAATAAAATACTTTTACAACATACGTTGAGAAGTAAATAAACATAAGATTAAACGATTTTTTTATTCGGAACTGATTGAGATGACACTTGTGAATCCAAAAAATTTTAACTTTTAACCCATATAATTACCATCACAGTTTCGAGAACTTGGAAAAATTTACATTTAGTCAACAACATACTACTAACTCTAAATTACGCCGTACACTGAAAATTTGGAATGTTACGATATTTAAGGAAACAAAAATTTATTATCTTTAAATGTTTTGTTGCTGTTTCTAGTACTAATCACTCTTATCTCGGTGCGTGGCAGACTCCAGGAAAAAGGTAACAGGTTTTTATGATATTTACTGACATACTGCGCTCACTAACCTGTATACCAACAGTTGCCTAAGACTTATGTTCAGCTGCGGACACCAAGAGGTGGAGAAGTAATGATGTATATAAAAAAGATTAGATCAATCGACTGTAGGTTTTACAGTTAAAAGTTTTTTTTTAATAAAGCAGAAATTGTTCAGTGTTGCGCTTGGCAATTTGCCTACATTGTTCGTTACGAAATCAATCTCTGTCGAAGAGAGCGTTTGTCACTAACTACGATTTATAACAATCGGCGTTTGCGCCCAAATGTATATAATAGAAGAAGAGAATCAATATTATTTTTGACTTTTAACTTGTTTTTATCTAAATTACTTTATCGCTGATTTGAATTCAAAAATTAATATAATCATATTTTATCGTACAAAAACATTGCGGAAATCGTTAAAGTGAGACACGGCCATAAAAAACAATCTCGTTCAACGAGGACGTAATACCGAGGCGAGTGATCGAGATATATCGGAGACTCCTTTGTGAAACTTAACACGTGTAACTCAGTGTGCGTATGTCTACGGAAGTGAAGCATGTTATGGTTTTTGTTCCCCGTTAATCAATTGCGTATGCGCCTGTACATGCGTCGGTAGTAAAATTTATACAGCCGTCACCCGGTAGCGGTCACCCATCGATATGGCGACACTAGACCGTATGTTGAACGGCAATGTAATAAGAATTGAATATTATAGATTGTAATCGGTTAACGACATACAACTTGTTTCCTGATGTCCTAGAATTGTGTTTCAAAATAAATGAGGATTCATTATTGAAACATAACTTAATAGTTCGCTTTGGACGACAAATTTTATTATTAATCTTATATCAATTCAAGTTTTCACTTGTAGAAAGCAATAGGCATAATATATATACATATATATCAAGACCAAAATTCGTCATACAAATATAAATTTAAATTTATGATAATTTTAAACTGTTTAGTTTAGAGCCTACAATGAGAGAAAACAAAAAAAATCCTTACAAAAAATATTTAAAGCAGTAAAATATATCTCTAAACGTATGAAAAAGGACACGAAAAATATCTACGTATGTGGTCTTAGATAAAGCCGAGTGGGAGTCATGTAACAAGGTTAAAAATTCTCTTATCAAGTCTCTACCCTTCGGATAATACTTTTGATACACACGGAAAGGCGAGCTCCGCGGATATACAAGGCCAATTTTTGGAGATATCCTTGAAACTTGAATTTATAACTTCGTCGTGGTAGGAAGCGGATGTGTTGCTTCACCTATGTCTAGCAGACACTACGAATACATACAAGAATGAAGCCTTCCAACTTTTTTAAATCTGAATCTTTTTTTTAATCAAATGTTTAATTTTTGTATCAAAATTAATTGTTTTTTTTTACGTAGTTTTAAAGCAATACCATAAACAATCTAATAACTTTGTTGCAATGTGAAAGTACACCAATAATTAATTATATACATATGTTATTTTAAACACTGTCCGTAAACATTTTATCAGATCTTTCATAATTTTTTTTTCTGATAATAGTGTACTTCAGCGTATTTAAAGTGATAATGGTATTTTGCGAATAATAAAAATTATTTGCCAACCATTATCTTTTGAACTATAACAATGAAACAACGAGACCAGCTATAGTTAACAAAATCGATAAGTATGCGGCTACATTAACGTGCTAGTTAGGATGTATACAGCACCACTTTGCGATTGCTATTTTTATGATGTTAGAAGTCGTCAAGATTTTTTGGCTTTTACTGAGACAAAACCACCAGACTGGAAACAAATAATTTTACAAGGTATAGTGCAATTCAAATCGTAACACGGTAATGTTTGCAAACTTATACTTGGTGGTAGAAACGGCGTAGCTTTTTAACCTACCTAAGCTAGAGAAACATGTAGAATAGCTCGAAAGTATTGATTTTAAATAATCAGTGATCAAATATGAAATTGTTAACATTTACTCCAACAGCTGAAGTAAATGACATTAATGTAGCAGTACAGACAAACATCCAGCAATTTCCTGGCCTCACCTATCCTCAGTCTTTGATGCGGACGTATTACTAACTCTATGACTACCAACGGTACATCTTAAGCGTTATCTAATCGTTGTTGGCTTAACAAATATTAGATAACCGACGCCCTTATCACACCCATCCAGCAGCAATTATTATTATCACAGAACAAATATTAAGTATTTACTTTCTACGTGATATGAGTCGACTGAGCCACGACGCGAACATCTATGAATGTTTTACTGGCAAGTTCGACGTACGCTATACTGGTGTAAATCAAAATTAATCATAACAAACACAAGCTTTTAACGAAAGACCATAAAAAATATTTTACTGTTCAATACATTGAACAGTATACATACATATTTATTTCTTATATACAAAAGTATACTAATCTATAAAAAATTACTCCTATGTGTGATAATATATAAACATTGCACTACAAATATTTTTTTCTTTTTTTTTTCCAACAGCCAATTTACGTCTCCACTGTTGTTGGTCACTACGTTGGGGCACAGGCCTACCCTCAATATGAGGGCGATGGGCCATAATCACCACGCGGACCCAATGCGGATTGGTGACTTCACCCACACCTTAGAATAAATTCTAATTCATGTGCAGGTTTCCTGACGATGTTTTCGTTCACCGTTTATATTTCGCTATTGTAACTAAAGTTCACAAATGTACATAACTTAAATATTAAAGTCATCGGTACATGCCAAGATTCGAACCAGCGACCTTCGGAATAAAGGCCGCACGCTCTAACCATTAGGACAGCAAGCTACTATTTTTTTTTATTCCGTGTCAATGAAATTGTTTACTATAGTATTATGTTTCAACAGTTATAACGATTTTCACTTGTGTGACCAGTTTCCTTGTTGATACATGATTATTCCATTTCATTTCCGTTACCGCTTAAAATGTCTGTTTTTCTATTTCCGCTTAATGTTATATTTTATTATAAATTTTCGGTAACTGCTAGTTGTACAGTATAATAAGTATGTAGCGTTTGTTTTAAATTTAAGGATTAGTTGACTGAAACATTGTTATGATAGGAATTGTTCAATTTATATAAGTTAATTTTTGTTCTTATTGCTGGAAGTTTTTCAGTAGGCTAAAATCTAGGCTAAATTAAGGTTAGCGGTTATCGCAGATTCTCAATTGCTGTTGTATTCAATTTCCCTCAAATTCTAAGTAGTGATTTTGTATAATACTGAATATTAGAAAATATATTTTTCGGTTTATCTGACGCTGTTAATCGTACAATGGCCTCGATTAAACCATTCGGTCGCTTATTTATGTGGTACATATATATTGTCCACCGATTACATTGAGTTCACGAAATATCATCGTACATTTGTCAATCTTAATGGATATCGACGACTTATATGTATTATTGTCACTAGGATCATTCTAGAGTACACGATACTATCTTTTGTACATAATCAATAAACACAAATCGGTTTTACACTCAATAAATACTTGTGTGAAGTATATATATATAGATATAGAGTTATTAATTGAAACCCATTAATTCATCAATAATGGAAAAGTACTGCCTGCTAGGGATTTATTTCTTAAATGATTATATGATATGAATGATTATATTATAATGAACTTGTTTTAAAGACGAAGGATTTACTACTTTTGAAGGGAAATAAAGGAAGGAGAGAAAAGGGAAAGGCTAAGATATAACCATATTAACTAAATAGAGGAGAAATTTACGAAACGAAGGAGTTGGTTTTGAGCAGAAGTGGAAATTATTTCAAAGACAAGAACGAAGCTCTTAAATAATACATATAAAATTCATGTATTATTATACCTTAATACATTATTTTTTTTTAACAAGCGGCACAGTAATATAAATGGACGGATAGGGAAATTTTAAAGTGAACAATGCCGATTACAAACTATTATAGGATAGTTTTAACTTATCTATAGCTACAAAGATTTTATATATCTCGCGAATTTTATTCATTTAATAAAACTTTTTGCATAACATTAGAATACTTCAAGATGCAGTGAGCTCATTCTTTTCTGAATGTTCACCTGACAGTAAGTTATATGCCTATGATACTTATAATACAGCTACAGCGCCCTTTACATCGGAACAATAATGTTTACACACCAATGCTTAGCTGCAGGAATAGCAGCTGAGGTGGTACTTACCTAGACGATCTTCGGAAACTGAAACCTAGCACCAGTAATTTTTTGTGTAGATCAGACTTTAAAAAACAATAAAAAAAATACAGGTCCTCCGTAATTACTGACCTCAAGATATCTGTCAAAACAATACACCAGTGACCATGACTGCTACAAAACACTCGAAACGTAGTGATAATAAAAAATAATAATAATTTCCTCTCGTACTATTAACGATTAAGTCAACCCTTAAAAATCCATAACTATTTCGCGTTTTTACAATATAATCAAGATTATTATCTATTATCACACACAGTTAAGTATTAACACAAACCGGATGCTTATAAATTATGTTTAAGTTTATTTTTAAAGTGCTAAAGTTTTCTCAATAATAATATAAAAACTAAAATACAGAACGGGTAAAGCAATATATATTAAATTACTTACACTTTTATAAAAGTAAAGATATTTTTGTATTGAGACTGGTTCTGTTCCGATGACCCGGAACTTCGATTTAATGTTATCGTTTATTTTGTAAACCTTTAAAAGCTTTTATTATTAAGTCGATCGCAAAGTATTTCTTTAAAAATAATCAGTCGTATGTCACGTCTTTAAACTTTGTATTATAAACATGGGCATCATAAAAACTTGCAAAGAGTATTTGTGTACTTAATATATCTATATATATGTGTAGGAGTTCTCCAGAGATTCATTGACTCATCTCGAGATCTCCGAAACTATTAGACGTAAACACTCTAAATTTTGTAGAGATATTGCTTCTGTCATTTAGAGGTCAGATAAGAAAGTATGATGCAAAGTTCCTTCTCCAAAGGAAGTTAGTTATAGAAAATGGCCCGAGGTGGGGGGCAAGTCTAAATTTCAAACTGAATTCTATATAACGGTCAGAAAAGCGGGCGGGGAACAGCTAGTTAATGTATTCTCTTTATTATACAATGAATTTGATTTCTTTATTGTTAATGCAAAAATACTTTATAAATAATATAAAAACGTTAAAACATGTTTTAATAAATTTATAATTATAAATATAGTTATTGATTTCATCAATTGAAAATAACCAAGTAACAAACTTAAACAGTATAGAATAAGTTTTATAAATTATTATTACTACCATGTGAAACCTGTGAACAGGACTTCTATACTGGACGTATTAAACACTGTTCCCCGCCCGCTTTGCTAGCCGTAACACTTTGCGACCTTTTTTGGATGTAACATTTCGTAAAACCAGTTCTTTATTACCTATACTCGGTAAAAGTTCAATATTCATACCAAATTTTAAATCTCTAGGTCTTATGATTCCAGTGATATCGTGATAAGTCTCTATAAGATCTTTTGTAATATCTTTTGTATGTATATGTAATAAAAATTCATTTATATTTCTTAACACATAAACAGTTCTTTCAAGCCTTTAGATAGGCATGTTACTTCAAGGAATAAAATAAATATGGTTTATATTAAATGAAAAATGATTACATTAATGTAAATTGCATAAACATATACATCAACTGACATATAGCTATCGTGATGGACAAAAGTCCTTGACTATCTCCAGAGAGAAAGCCTACTAGTAGTGGGTATATAAAGCAACATGAACATATACAAATAAATTAAATAAAACATACATAGTTTCTTTACGTGTATATAAGTATAAGTAATAATAAGTATTTTAAAGTATATTATTCAAATTGATCGAAGATTATAACATCCGCTTTATAATCATCTAGAGACGTCTGTTAAACTGGTCAATGTTATTTATTAAATTGGACTTTATTAGACAGTGATAAGGGTCAAATGAAAAAATATGTTATTCTCTCCGTTCGTGGGTCGTACTGAATGTATACGAGAAGTTTTGTCGTGCAGTCAAGGCCTCTCTTATCTTGGTGTTGGGTTACCAGAGCCGCCGACTCAGGCTCGGGAACAGGAATTGACGCCATACTAGCGTAAGCATACTACGAATTGATTGTTCGATGTTTAGTATTTCGTGTTGGCTTTAATTTCACATGATTCAGCAGCAATGTCTAAACCAATAACGTTGTAAGGTTTACTTGTTTGTGTTGTAATACGAAACAATTAAATATCAGTACATATTTTTTACTGCATATAGAAAAAATCTAATCTGTGCTTGAGTTAATCATTTTTAATATCGAGGAAATTCAGAAGGCGTTTAGCGAGAACTGGTGGAAGATAAATCATAATTCTTTTTGTTGAATTTATTTGTTATGTTGTATTTTGAAAAGGTTGCAGTATAACACCAAATAAATGATTGATCTATCTATATTGTGAAAAAGTCTGAGACAATATTTTACAGAATTATACTCATGTGAATTGCTAATTTTCCCGAACACTACTATACAGTAATCAGTACTATTATAAAAATTAGTTCCAATTCTTATCGCTTGGTGCATGTTCATTTGCAGGTAGAAGTTTCTCCGAACAATTTTTTGACGAACGTTCATAAAATAAACTTAGAAATTTGATTAGCTTAGCCTTTAAAACTGAAAACAATAAAGTTTGCGGTTCGGGCACTGTGGTAAGACTTCGTCGGATTCCGGTAAGAGAGTAACTACTCGTAAGTTGGCACTGAATGAATTTTTAAGTCCATGCAGTAGCCGGGTTGTGTCATCAATCTGACAATCCCGTTTGATTCGGTTAAACGTTATTCAGTCTTAAGCGTGACTCATTTATTTAGTATAAATTCGTTTAACATTTTAAATATTCTTATGAAATACTTTATACAATTAGGAAGTATTTCATACGTAATTAAACAATACCATCGATGTTAAACGACTAAAACATTGTACTTTTTTTATATTGTTTAATTACTTACTACCGATATTATCATCCTGTCTTTCCCGTAAGAGCATTGCTGGACGATGGTAATTATAAGTATGACGTCAGAGTATTTTAGGCGACATATGCTCCATCAATAAATTTAAAAAATTTAGCTTTTGATAGTTGCTCTAACCACTGCTATGGTTGATGTAGCAATGTTTGGATGAATATTTTTTTTATTCCAGTAGGGGTTACCGTTTCACCAAGTCTCGTCGTCTTTAACCATTACGTGAAATTGCGGTAAAGTGGTCGCTAGTTGTAAATAGTAACAACCTCCACATAACCGTGACTTCCCCCAGAAGACATCAAATGTATTTATTCGAAGATATCCCTACCAGAAAACAAAAATAAGAACGAGTAGGTAGCAATAGGTTCTTATTCTTACCATCGATTAGGTATTGGAGTTTGAGACCGCGAACCCACTATCAGATGAGCCAAGTCAAAAAATGACTAGCAGGGACTATTTTTTATTCTACTTAGTGTCATTTTGTTGATTATGTTTTTACTTTTCTACATTTTATGTAATTTCAATACATCTGTTATTTACTATCATTACATCATTTACGGTTTGTTTTATATCTGTTGCTTAGATTCCTAAACCTTTATAATGAAGATATCTATGCTGAAACGTACTGAAAAACTACTGAAATAACTAATTCCTTATTGTTAATGTTAATGTTTATAAATTTTTATTATTAACGATTTTTGCTTTCCAAAATTTTTATTGGTGGTAGGTTTCTGTTGCTGGAGACCGTTTAGGTAGGCACCACCGTAGCACCTATTTCTGCTGTCAAACTGTTTGACTACTAACCGTTAGTAGTCTACTAGCGTTACTATCTTAATTTGAAAGTAGTTTTAGCTATTAAAATTACTGGAGTAACGAGTCTGAATATCTCTTGCGTCTCGAGGCGACGATCACAAAGTTTATATCATCCTAACAAGCGGCACAATGGCGTATCACTTATCGTCAGGTGAACTTCCGGCTCGTCTAGTCTCTGCGTCCAATAAATAAAGCATCTTTTTACTGCAAATAAGTGTTATGCAAGTGAGTAAAAATTGTTACATTTAATGGGGCTTGTAAAGTTTGTGGTCTTGAAATATTTAATAAACTCCATCTATGAAAAATTACACAACTAATTACGTTTATATGCCACTTATCGAAAGCGCTAGGTGACTAACTGTAAACAATTTTTTGTACTGTATTTCTTAAATTTTTACTTTAATAATGTGCGGCCCTTAGATAACTTAAGGATTTTAGAAGGAAATTTAGGATAAGGGTCATGATAAACTGTTGTAAGAAAACAAAAATAAAAAAAACATATTTTCATTATAATTCAAAAAAAAATGCAGATGGAAATAAGAAAACTTACAAGAAAAATGTCATAAACAGGCTTTAACCTTCGTTTTGTCCGTGAAAAGTCAATATTTTCCAAGATTAACTTAATAATTGGAATTAAATAAAAAAAAATTAAATACTTAATAATAATTGACATAGGTACTAGAGTTTTATACTAATGCCTGTTATAATAAATGACTCATGATATATTACTAAACATTAAGTTACAAGTAATTATTTAGATGTCTGTTTAAATACAAAGAAAATTAAATAATTCAGCTTTAATGGTCTATAATTTGTAATGAACTGATAATAAATAATATTCGCGAAATTTATGAAAACGCTTACAAACTAGTTTCCTTAACATTACGTACAAAATTATTATTATTATTCAGTGGTCACCATGCAACGACTCACATACAAGTGGAGAAAGACTGAAACTAATTGAGAAAGTACATCAAAAAAAAAAAAGAAAAATAAAGTAACAGCACTACCATCTCGGTTCTATAGCTTATAATAATTAAACACAAATCCAAAATCGGTCAAATGTCATATTTATTAAATCATACAAAATCGTAGATCAGTGATAGTACAAAAATAATTTATTTGAGGCGCGAGAGGATACAGTAGTTTCTTAGTAAGAGTCAAAAGTGTATCCGGATGTTTCTATCAGAATTTCTCCTATTACTTAAAATTGGTCCCTTAATTAAAAAAAAACTTTTTAAACTTTGTTATATAAATATTATAAAATATCACACTTTAAATTCAAAGAAAAAAAAAACTATATGCTACCTCGAAAACTAATCGCTTAGTTCTGTCAAAGTACTAAATTAATAAATGTGCCAATCTGCATATAATATTCAAGAGACAATAAATAAAATAATCTATCTCGATCAACTAAAAATTAAATATAATCGATTTATTTCGTTATATAGTAAAAGGCACTGTGCGGGAGACGGGCTACCGTCTGCCCCATAAACTATCGTGTACTTATAACTTTATACAGGTATTTCGGTGAAGAGCGAAAAGCATCGGCAGTCCGGCGGGCTTATTCTCGGGTTTGACATTTTTTGCGTGAAAGACGTTGCTCCGTCGAGTGCCGGAGTGGAAGGGAGCAGTGCGAGGACGAAAAAAACAATCACCAAAAGCTACAAACTGGTTTCGGTTTGCCGTTCGCCCTCTTCGCCCGACGCAAAAAGGAAAAATCCATCGCGGTGCCGGGATCGCGGCGATGGCTTTCAAATGAACTGCGGATGATTGATGTCGCTGGCGTCGCGGTCCGAGTGAACGCGTTGGGGCAGCAGTTCAAGTGAGTTTCATACGTCGAGCATCGCAAAATATGAGAACGTGTAGTAGGTTGGTAGGCGTGTGAGTTTGTGCAGCCCGCCGAACTACCGAGTAGGCGTCGGCCGATTCCGCATCCGATTGATAGTTAAATATAATATGATGTGCTGCAGCGGAATCGGCCGCGCCGCAACGTCGTGTAGAGCCACGTCCCGTCGACGCGTGCCCCGTCCGTCCGTATGCGGTGCGGCATCGCAGCTGCTAGTTACAAAACAATCATTACAGTTAAACGAGACTCGAAATAAATAATAAATTATTATTTTAAATCCTTAAAAATAGATCACGAGCGCCTTCTCGCGGTACGGTACCGAGCGCGGGGAGGCAGTACGTAATAAATAAAAAATGTTTCTATAAGCTAACTTTACAGAGACCACCGCTCGGCGGACGATCGCATCGGGAAGACATCCGCGAGCTACGCAATAAATATCTAATAATATAAGGTGCCATTTACAAGTGCGTGCCGATAACTAAATGATATATAAAACTATATTCACACCGCAAACTTTCGAGACGCCAGTGAACACTCGTATTTTCAAAACAACTTCATAGGATTAAAAGGAGCATCGGCAAACTGGAGATCATTCGTTGAGCGGGTGAGACGCGGCGATCGAGACGTGGCCCGGGCGCGGCTGGAAGACGTCGAGGAGGCACTAGGAGGGTGTCGGACGATCCTTATACGCTACGCTCGGTCCTTTGTAGGACTAGGCGATAACGAGGTCGCCGAAGGCGGACGAGAGACGGTTGAAAACTGGCAGCCGCTCATCGTCGGGATCGGGCGAGTGCGTGCGACGAAAGGCGAAGGCGCCAGCGTGAGCCGGTGATAGTGCTGGCGATTGAGGAGAGTGCGGTGAACGCGGCGAACGGGAGCCGTCGCTCATGTACGAGGCGAGAGAGCCGCCAGACGACAGTGAGGCGAGAGAACCGCCAGGAGACGGTGGCTCGCGGTGTCTAGCCTCCTCCGCATTGTGCACGAAGTGGCAGCGCGGCCCATACGGGCAGAATCCAACTGAATGGAATGTGCGGCAAAGTTCCGTTTTGTACTTAGGATGGCGTTGTAAGTTCCGCAGCTCGCGAACACCGTGTGCGAACTGGCACTTGTCGCCGTATTTGCACACACCGGCTTCTTCAAAAGGTCGACATAATTCGGTCTTGTAGCGGCTGGTTGCTGGCGGCGGGGCCGGTTCGCTAGTAGTGCGTTCTAAACGTCGATGACCTAGGCGGTCGAGTAGCCCTGCGAGAGTGCGATGGGGCACGGAGGTTGCGCGAGCTAAGGCCGGATGCTCCCACGCTGTTCCAGTTGTAGCACCGTTTGCGCCGACAGCGCCCAAGGCGCCGTTGATTGCGCTGTTCATCGTCTGCACTGGTCGAGCTTGGTTCTGAAGTAGAGGAAAAAACAACAACGGTTAAAATTTGATATCAATTTAGTTGTTAAAAAAAATAATTATAATACAAAGAAATTAAGACATTAAAATTATGTAACACATTATTTAGTAATGCGAGCAACGCGGGACCGATCGACGTGGAGATATTTGAGGGAGGCTTATGTCCAGCAGTTGACGTCTATCGGATGATGATTATTTAGTAAGACTAACAAACAACATTTCATAAAGTATACGAAAGTTAGTTTAAAGGCCTATTGAAAATATTAGTTTAAAAAAAGTTATAATACAAGTGTCGGAACAAATAATTGTGTACCGTCGTGTCGTTAACATTTTTTTTCCATTTGAAAACGTTACGATAGCTGTGTTCATTGTGCTATAGAAAAAGCGTCAAAAATCTGGCCCGGGTCCAGGTACCTGCTCGTAGTTAACAAAAAAGCACCCCCGGAGGCTGGTCCCGTCTACCTGCGTCTCCTTTTCAGTAATGGCCCCGATGTTAAACCGCTTAATAATACCAATTAACCGAAACTTTAACTGGCACTGTTAGGGACGTTCGGTGCGTCGGATTTTAATGGCTGATGCGACCAGATTTCTTTCGCCCGGGCCCCCCTGCCATGAATAATTTATTTCTACAAAAATCCTTAACTATTGGTACAATGTGAGACAGACATTCTCTTGTTTTAATGGACGGCATAGAGATGCAAAATGTATATTTCAGTGTGTTTTGTAAAGTACGTCGAACTTGGCCACAGACGTATCACCATAACAATGGTGGTGTTCACGCGAGAGGCAGTTGACACGGGCACGGCGCGACCACAATCGAGGCGGATTGTGCACTATTGTACAGTACAGGGCGATTGCAGACTTACGGCTAATTTAGTAAACTTTATCCTTCCAAGCCGTATTGTAAATGAAGGCTATATATTTTTTTCACGTTATTCCACGATTTCATTGGCAATTATATAATAAAAAAAATCATTAATAATTATTCGATCAACGTCACCAACGAAAACACAAGTGTTTGTTGTTGAAACGTTAAAGTAAATTGTATATTTAAATTCATTTGTCTTTGAAAACTGAAGTAGATACATAACTCCTTGTCGCATTGTTTAAACAATACTACATGTTGTTTTGCTTAAAAATATATGATGCGTAAATCGGGTTAAGTTAATAGTTGCCCATGAGTAGTCAACCTTAAGCAGTGTTAGTTCGTTGCATTGTCGCAATGAGACATAATTGCAGCAAGCTCTCCACACGAGGGGCAACGGTCGACGAGTGTCGCAACTAACTGTACTACCATGGATATATTAATTCATCATCTACTACGCAGTAGTGACAACTTATTGTTTTGTCGACGTTTTGTTCTTCAGAGAGTTTAAAATGTTGAATTTTAATTTCCTTAGAATTTATGGGTGTTTAAAATAATAATGAAAGAATGGGGAATATTCATGTATGCTATAACGATAATTTATATTAAATTGTTTCTTGAGCTGGGGCGAGTGCGGATGATTGCGCGATACGGAACATGGTTACTATACATAATGTATGATACACGCCCCATCTTGTATGCGGCCTCAATCGATGTGAATGACACATCATTGTATATTCTATTCGACTCTGCCTCGTCCGGGGATCGTAAACACGCAAACACTTGTGTTTTGGAATACAAGAGACAAATTATTATGCCACACTATTTGTCCACATAATGTACGCTACTCGTCCACCGTCCTGCCCTAATGATAACACTGTCTTTGTCAAAAGTGTTAATATTTTCCTTATGCACTGTGGTTTATTGTTCGTTCAAGGATGTGAATGTACAGTAGCAGCTAGTTACTTAGCAATAAGTCGACGGCGCTGGATAACAAATAGCAATGAATCTATCTCTGCAGGAACATGCTTTAATATATTCGTGTGGTCGGCAGCAGACTTTCCGTAAACATTACACATGAATGCTTTTAGCGGCGCATCAGCAGCACTTATTGTTCGCGCACTGGGGCAATAACCGATGCTAAAGATCGACTCGACGACTGTACGACCTTCTTCATCCATACAAGTTCTGTTTACATGACTATACCATTCACTCGCCGATCTTAAACATGATAGTAATCTACTACATTCAACCTTCAAACAATAAAAGGAAGTTCCGAATAAAGAATAATTAAAGTTCAAGTATAAATAATAAAAGTGTAGAAGATTATCTTCGAAACGCAAAACAGTTAGTTTGTTCTTAAAACGTCAAAATAACGCAAATATGTGAAATATATTTATTGTCCACAATTTATCATGATCGAGAACAATACGCGCGCCATGAGGAGGAACCGGCAGCGTCAAAGGCGAAAGTGTATCAAATAAATGAGCACTGGACAACCATGACGCGCGGGTGAAATGCCGCGAAAAGTGTTGAAAAGTTCAGTGGAATAGGCGAGCAGCTATGGAAAACGGCAACTGAGCCGTAATTAGAGAGTTATCAGAGTGGAACATTGGTTAAGCGTTGCTTTCCATCGGAGGTTGCGCGGGCGCAGCGTGCCCCAGGGAAAATGGTAATCACTATCGATTTCGAACGCGTTATATATAAACTTAGGGCAATCAAACATGCGCAAAGCTCGCGCTCTTCGTCTCCGTGCTGATCATTAATAATTATTAGTGTACCCTATTTAATTTAGCCATAGCTTCATTGCTCTACGATCAATAACATAGTGCGCAACTATACTACTATATGGAGGAATAGATGAGCATATTTACCTGAACAAGCGGTTTGCACCATACACGTCTGATATGCCATACATAAAACGGATTACACTTTAAATATATTAGTGGTAGATCTGTTGCCGAAGACCGTCTAGGTAAGTACCACCGCAGCACCTATTCCAGTTGTTAAAGAATAGTACGCAAAAATTATTGTGTTCCGGATCGAAGGGCGCTGTAGTTTTTGAAATAACTGGGATATCGAGACTCAACATTTTATATCTCAGACAACGTAATGTAATGACGTAGCGTAATATGGTGCAGTGTATAACATCCTAACTACTGCCATGTTGTTATGGACGGGCCTATCATCATCAGGTGAACGTCCCGCTTGTCTCGTTGTTTAATTGAATAAAAAAAATATATTAGTAATTGTATTTTTCTATAGCTACCTTCCTTACACAGCGCACTGGTCGACATTTGCTACCTATTTTGTAAGCTATTAAATTTATTTGTTTAATAAGATTTCCAGCACGGCGTGACGCGATCCCAGTGCCACGCGAGGTTGCGCTCACCAGGTCCGATGTGTGCTCTTTGCATTAGCGAGCGAATGTGTCAACGTGACGAACACGCAGCATCATTGTGTTGTATTTTTACGCTCTTTGTTATAAAGGATACGTTGGATAACAGTGCATGCATGACTTTAACATCATGGTGATAGCTTTATATATTTACCTAATAAAATTATTAAGACGTAAACACAAATTAAATGAAAGTTTAATGTATTACAAAATTTGTTACGTTACAATTATTATTTACATCACAAGGTAAATATTATTGGTCACAAAAGTTGTACTTGATAGAGAGCAACGACTTACCCGGAGGTGGTTTACTTATCGTGTTGGCGATTATAGTTGTAATCTGTTTTTGTACACGAAATATAACTACCTAATATACTTAAATAAAATATTTTTTATTTGAAATATGTACATCAATAATAGCATTAAGATTTAACTATATTAAGTATCATTCTTTGGTAAACACTAATGTTCATAATAGCAAAAAATAGTAACAATCAATGCGAAAAAGACAAAACAGACTGAGAAGTAATTTCTAAGGTGCTTTTAGTATTCATGCGCGTGATTGAAATTCGTGGCTCTAATTTTTCATGCGTGTTCAGCAAGTGATCTATAAAAATTAAAATTTTACGATGTCATCGACCCCTCCTTACAGCGTTAATATTAGTATGTAAATTTCCGTTGCTAACAACTAAACATTTACACTCCTATTATTTAATTTGATTTGTAAGTATGGTATTTAGTTTTAGCGAAATATTTTTTATACCCACTGGTCGAGGGCAACGACACCGTGTAAAAAGAGATTTATTCTGGGTCACTGGTTTACGAAAAATTTAAACAAGCTATGGTTTCGATTTAACAATTCTAATGGAGCTCATAACAAAGGCGAACATTTTTCCGTTTGAGACGAAAATACATATTCAACATAAGGCGTTATTCATATTTAACGGTATCTGTACAATCCATTTTAGGTTCAAGAACAGTTGTGAAATATTGTGTATGTTATCATTTATGACAATTTTTTTCCAATGTAATTTTTCTTCTATTTGTTTTAAACCATTTTCTATTTAAAATCGGCGAATCGTGATTGCGTCGTGTACATATCACACAAAGATTGAACTTTACTTACCCTTAACAACCGGACAGTTTAACTCATGAGACATAATACAACACATGAGACGGTCTTAATTGTTCTTTAATTGCTTTTAATCAAAAGCGTTCTTCTATTTATAACTGAACTTTTAATAATTTTACAGTCATTGTAAACTTGTCCCTTGGGTGGATCGTTTTAAATATATTTTGTTAGTAGTTACGAAGTATAACTTGGTAGTAATTGTAATATGAAATTGCTCCATTTCTCCAAGGAGGTAGAGGGTCTTGTCGATTGTCGTGATCATATTTATTGAATGATTGCGCGAAAATATAGTAGGCATGCCGTCGTCCCCTCTGCGAGTCACACCATTAAACTGCCGGTAATGTCAAATGATTAGTCTTTAGATCTTTCGCCCCAAGTCTTTGTCTTCGAAATAACGTGTATAATATATATATAAATAACGCGGGCGCTTATTACTCAGAACTAACAAACAAGAGATTAAAGCATATGATTCATAATGTGAAGTTTCGTAATTAATCCCTCGTGTATGGCACATCTATAAATTATTACAAATGTTTTACGCTTACCACAATTGCTCTATGCACATATGGCAATAAATGGAATAAAGATGTGGTATCGTTTTATTAATACGAATTGTTCGTTAAACGAAAATAGTTCAAAATGACACTAGCTAGCTAGTGTCATTTTGAATTAACTCTGCGGGAGAGCCCACTCGAGGCTTCGGGCGTCAGCTTATAAAAAAAACGGTTAGGGAATGTTGATTATAAAAATCACATTAATATATTGTTTACAGATAGTAAATAATTCAAGATCAAAAATAAAGCTAACATAGCTTTAACCTACATCATAGAGGAATTCTTGTTTGTTGCCCGTTCCTTTTTGCTGAAGAAATATGATTTAGACTTAATTGACTATTTCAACTTTTGTGTAATTTAAATATAAATTTCTTGGAGTAGTTGAGGAAAATGCATATACAGAATAACAAAAAACTAAAGCATTAGTCTTGAAGAAGTATGTTCAGCGCATGATAATTATTCCGACCAATAGCAGAGTGGTGAACATATAATAAAGTTAGCAACTGTTAAAAGAGTAGGACCGGACGCGCGGGCCTGCGTCGCGCATTTAGATAGCTCACAGCACATTGCGATGCAAGGGACACCCGCTAAGGTAAAAATGCCATAGCATGTCTTTATTTATAATTTGAATACACAAAACGATTGTTTCTGGTTATTAGAAGACACAATGCGCTTCCATTGTTCGAGGTAAACGTTAATCTTTGATACGTCGAAGAGGAAATCACGTAGTGAGTGATGTTACGAGAATCGTAAGTTGTTCTCGGCCTGGAGAATGATATTTACGCGTCTGATATTAGTGTTGTTGAAGTTCATTGGTGTTACTGATGACGTGTCAGCTTTGATCGCTGCGGAGGGTGAACCGTGTGCGGTGAAGTCGGTCCGATCGTTTATTTATTACGCGCACGCCGTAAAGTCCGCGAGGCGAGGTGGTGGCGGCGTAAAACGAGTGTCAACAAAGAGCCTCGTTCAGGTCGGGCGTGTTTACCCCTCGGCCGCTCAAAGCGGAGGAAGCACGTCCCCCGGCCGGTCCGCTTTTAGCACCTCTTTATTTATAGATGCAACAAATGAACGCCGCTCGAGACCGATTTGCAGAACTGAACGTGTAAACAAAGTTGCTCACGACGGCCGCTGCAGTTACCGACGTAGACTTGAAACTTCAAATTTTACGTCCTTTTTTTTCAAAGCTTACAATAGATTATCGGTTAACGCTAGATTTGTCTATCGAAATAGATATGTTTTATTGTTTATATATTATAGAGTGCGTGTAATTTATTTATTTAAAAGGATTTCACTTAACGCTCGGCAATAGTAAAAATATACCGTGCCACATTAGCGGCGCCCATTAGCTGCGTAAGCTGAACCCTTGCGTCAGGTGCGACAGTTTGCAACAATTCCTTTGTCTGTGCAACTTTTATTGTTGCGTCACAACAGCCCGCACTTTCCCCGCGAAAACTGACGTGACTCAACATGATGATAAAAAATAACTGTGACTAATTTCCTTTGCCCTATTGTATTCCAGAATAGGTAGATTTCAACTTAAACTTAGAAAGTTATCATGCTGCGCACGAACAAAATGTAAGCATAATCGTTAGGGAACAATTTACATGCCACTTAAGTGGACAACTGAGTCAATGTTATCTACGTAATAAAGGTGTGCTCTAAATCTATATTTTTATTAGGCGTTTGACAATGCGAAAGCAAAATACGTACTATTTTTAATTAAAATCGTATACGCTTACCTATTACTCATCTATCTATTATATCTTCTTAAGTTGAAATCGTATAAGCTGTTGTAATTAAAAAGAAAGTTAAATTAGTATAAAATTAAACTAGATTGACAATTTTAACTTACAAAGTTCATTACTTCACCATCGTTCTGGTATTCGGGGCTCACCTGAAACAAAAAAAATATATGTAAATGATCTTATGAATTTCATATAATATCTTCGTCATAAAATGATGGATAACAAGCTACAAATAGCAGATCGAATAAGACCTATTCTAAAGGTAATCATATTTACAAGTGAATAATAATATTAAATTGTTATGCTATATTTATTAGGTTTGTGTTTTCTAGATTGTCTTTGTGGTATTTTTGAAGATTCTTTTACTACCCGCAATAAACCTTTCGTAAATAAAAGTAAATCGACTAAAAACTCTAGCTAGCATACTATGCGATAAAATTAATAAGCAACCACTTGGTTCTCCCAACCGGTCTCCGTTGAAAGCGACAGCACTTCCTACAAGAAAGTAAAACGACACACTGCTGCCCACGGAAAATCCGTGGAAGCGTCTGATGTAACTCCTATAGTACAAATATTATCCGAGATCAAATCTGGACAATCTCAATTTTTTATCAACAGTGAGCTAACAATTGTCTATGTCGAAAATCGTGAAGCCAGTTGCCCGGAATTCTCTGGTCTTTGTACTTTGATAAACAGGGATTGAATGGCAAAGAATACAGCCAAGCGAGAGGTTTGTAGCTAGACGATCGTATCCACAAAAAAACGATTCAATAGTCCAAACTACCACATGGCCCCGGAGTCGAAGTGAGAACCTCTGTGACAAAGATGACGCGTACGTCGCGCAGGCAGTTGATTACATAAAGTATTATCATATCAAAACATAGTAGGAGACTACCTATCTCTTAGTAAAGTGTATATATATGTACATATATATATATATTTAATAACATTAATCTTATTAGACCATTTCAGGCTGGCCAGGATGTATGTTATTAAACATTATAGCCAATTAAAATTTTAGTTAACCTAGTCAATTTTTCATGATAGTTTTATTATAAACGACTGTTGTGTATAAGTTGTTAGCAAATATACTTTTATCTAGTCAGCAAATTTTTAATACTCGTAAAATAGGCCTAACTTTTAAAACTTAGACGTTCGATATACACAAGAAGTTTTGCGTCATAAATTTGAAGAAGTGAATTTGTATGGAAATATATGTATTTAATTGGTCGGTGAAAATCGTTACGAGAGATAAAATTAGTAGATAAAAGTGTTGTCTTTGTTGGCGGAAGCTGCGGTAGGCATACGTGGCTGCGCTTATTTTTAACAAAATGTATTGTGCCAACACAGATTTATTACGGTTTGAAGTGCACTGTAGCTGCTATAAGTATTCTGATAATGAGACTTAACATTCGTGTCTTAAAACGGCAAGCACAATATAGTGCAGTGTATAAAATTCCATTTAGTGACATATTGTTATGAAACGGCGGATTTCACTTAACTCGTATTGTAGATAAAAAAATAATGTTTTAATAGAACTGTAACAATTTTAAAACCTTAATACACAATAAAGAACTCCCAAAAAATTTTAGGAATTTTTTTATGTATTGCATTCGCAAATAAATTACTGTTATCGTGTATATACCTTAAATATTTTAATGGCGGCGTTTCACAATAAATTAGATCGAACCCCGCCGCCACGTTGGTCTGAATACGTTATAATTAATAGTACCGACTAGATTACAAGTCGTAACAGACCGAGCCAGCATCAATATTGGATGTATTTAGTATTAATACATAGATTAGATTTGTGTGTAACTAATACTACAAACATAATCATAAGAAAAAATAAACTGGTATACAGGAAAATCATTATTTTTTTATTTTCGATAGTTTCGTTAGTGTATCAGGAATGTAATATTTAAAACTGCATTTATAAAAATCTTTGTCGATGTCACTTTATATATTGCATCGACAAATACACCCACCTTCTCCATCCATTGGCCAAATAATAAATTGTGGTAATGATAGCCTTACATTTTAAACTATGTCAGATAGACGATAAATTCCAATTTATCTCTCGTTCAGTTTTCTCACTGAAACTATAAAGTTGCCACTTCGCAATTGACTAAAGCCACTTGCACGTGGCAACAACGTCGCGCCTGGGTTCGTTTGCGTGTACGAGCCGAGGTAGTAATGACACGAGTCACCATCGCATGTGGGTGATCCGCGATTGTGGTTCGTAATTGGAGTCGACAGTCCGCGAAGGCCTACGCGGATCACAGCCTTAATGGCTCAATAATAAACATATCGTATTTTCCCCAAAGTTCAATATAGATGCAATATATATGACTCGACAAAACAACACGTTTTACAATCAATCGCTGCACGTAAACGAGATAACAATGTTTACATAGAAATTTCCTGATTATAGGTAAACATTCGCAAAGACAATTTTTATCAACAATGAATACCCCGAATGTACGCGTATATCTGAATATATGTAAACGAGTACGCGATGTAAAGTCTGAAGAATCTATTTGTCATAAAAAATATTTTTACTATAACACACCGGACATAACGAATATTTATTAGGTAGTATTGCATAATTAAAATATTGAACGTGTTGTTTAAGTTCACATATGGAAAATGCGTTTATAACGCAGAACTCAATCTTACAAAATATTGTGCTAGACATGGGAATAACAATTATTCGCCAAAAATCTGTACTTCCACTGTGCATTGATTGTCTGTCGTTGGAGGCGCCTCAGTTTTGCGACGATCGGCTGACTCCATCAACGAAGCAATCGAGGCCACTTGTGCTAATGAAACACTTCAATTGAATTGGGGACATTAATTCAGCGGCCGTATCGCGCTACTGTTTACAATGCAGCCGAATAAAAATTGTTAAGTCTACGTGTATGCTAATACAATACAGCGATAGTACAACGGAGCTGTTTCGCAATGTTTCTTCTTATCCATGATAATATATGGGAAAGTATTATTTAATGAATTATCTTATTTCTACTGTTTACTACATAGTTTTGAATAGTCGATGATTTAAAGATATTAATCACGATTTCACCTTTGTGTAGGACCATGTATTGTATAGCCGTGTAGTAAATACTGTAATCTTAAGTTATGGTTATAGTATGTAGCTATTAACATTGTTAATAATAGTTTAACCTAATTTATTCGTTATGCAAATTGTAAAAAAAAAACTTATACAATTTTGTATCTTCTATACACGGATAATCTTTTGAATAATTTGTTTTGAATTAAATAAAAACAAGTTCACCCTGCGCAGATCGTCAGTTTATATTAAATTAGTTATTTAATATTGCCCTCGTTAGCTTTTATTTTTACGCGGACGTGAAGTGCCGGCAGTGATGCATACATTTTCGTTAATTCAGTTATGCTAATCAGTAATTACTTCGATCGTTCGCTTCCCGCATTCAATACTGTTATGGGCGAATTGAGCAATCGCTGGTAACAATCAAACGTTTGGTTCTAACGAAAAACAATGTACGTATTATAGAACCTTCACCTAGCGCCCTACTGCACTGCCACAGGTAGCCTTTAGCTATTCAAATGAGTGTTTAACAAATAATTAAACGAATTCGACTTGTGAGTAGAACGAACGTTAATAATTGTAAATTACCTATTAACGTATTACTTTAATACTTAAGCTTAATAATAGGCAAAAAATTATTTTATTGTACAAAAAACTTCGACCAACTTCATGCTTAATATTAATTATGAAATTACTCAATGAATTTTCTAGCTATTATGTGTTGTGAATAAGTATTTTGTTTTCATAAAAAATAGTCGGTGTTCGAAATCCGAAGTGACCTTGAAAATATAATGGGTCTACAGACTAAATTAACATTACTAATAACTAATTAATTTTTACGACTCGTTTGGTCAGTTAGCAATTCGTGTATCGAATAAAAAACAACAAGATTTTAGTAAGTTCGTTGTAAAATATGATTATGATTTGATTTCGTACATGGTTTCTTCAAGTTCAAAATATGTTGAGAAATTTGAAGAATATAATATTAGCTGTGGCAATATATTCTTCAGGGTCAGGTGGGGCACACTTATTTAGAATGATTATTCCATTATTTTTCAATAGATTTCTGGTGTATCCATGTACCAATTATTAGAGATGACTGTTTGTAGCAATTAAATAACGATTGAATTTTTAAGTTATCCTCATAATGTTTATGACAGAGGCGCTGGATGTAATTTTCCTAGCAAAATTGACAGGTCGACACATCACCGATATTTGCCGATCTACGGGACGATTCACGAGGTGCGACGCACCCGAGGGTGGTTCAAGCGTGGCGCAACACTTGCGGGCTGTCACGCAACAAACCCCGTCAAAGAGTATATAGTCTAAACATGCAATCGGAACAAACATTTGCACAATTTGTAATTATTTTAATACACACACTCAAATTCAAATATCAATATTATGATGAAAATTATTAAATATTTCATAAATTTTGACCGAAACCAAAGAAAAATTTCTTTTAACGAAAATCACTCTCAACGTTATTAGATTTTAAGAGTTCTCAATTAATTTAATACATTGTTAATATGTAGTGGTAGTTATGAAATTATTTTTCGATTAACTGCAACATTAGATTTAGATTAATAGAAAAAATCTTTAACCGTATCGTCATCCAATAGTAACTAAGAGTTATTTCTATTGAATTATTAAAGTAATAAAAAAAGATATTTGTAAATCCGATATTCATATTTTGTACATCTGAACTTCTTTTTAAAATTTCCTATCCCTTTTCCTTATTCTATATAATCGTTATCAGAACCATCAATTTATTACATAAAATAAATTTTATTACAATATTAGGTTAATGGAGCATTGTTCTGAAATATATTGTAACATAAGGAAAAAGAATTTCTGTAGAAGAAATTTAAGTTTCTAGTAAACCCGCTTCATTTTTGATTCGAAGTGCCGGATATCCGCCTTGTGAAGGTCGAAAAGCGACGAAACAGCAAGGTCGGCTGCATCACTTTCTCTTCAAGTCAGAAAGGCAACATACGTTACAAAATAAACTCCGCAAAACAATAATAATAATCTACTTGAAAGAAGGGTTTCCATAATACATTACTGTTTTTAAAAGGACATATCGTCAATGATGAAAATATATAATTTTAAAAGGGAGAATAACAAAGGTTGCAAGAGGGTTGGTGTCCGATTTTAAAAGTTAGCATGAAACTAAAGAGATAAACTATGTCTTACCTATTCGACCTAGGATAAAAAAAATTTATGACAAGAGTGTAAGTTTGTGAGTACTTACATAAAATTTTGCAATTTTTCTGTTTATTATTTACCTGCTCGGAAAAGTGTTTCTTGATATGTTATAAACTTAGTAACGTTATTTTTGTACAATGTGGACAATCCATGATAAAAATTACTGTTTGGCGCATTTATTGTGTACAACGAAGCAGTCATTGGAACAACGGAAAGGTTGACATAATCACCCAAAATGACGGGTTAGCTGACAATTTAGATTAGACACGAGGTGCGCCTCGACGTGTTTGTGTCAGGAGAGCCCTGTTCTCGCACCGTGGACGCGGTATTTTTGTTATAATACACAGAAACTTATTGTTTTATGCAATTTCGTTTCGTAACATTGATGATTTACGCAAGCCGACATAAAATAGTTAACATTGGCTGGCTTCTTGCTTACAACGTTACTGTTGTACTTCCTACTTAAGCGTTATGTATCTGTTTATGATGCGTTCTAGTATAATTCTTGACGTCACTCCCTACTTTTACTTTTGCGCATTTTTTTTATTCAATTAAGCGACGAGACGAGCGGGAAGTTCATCTGATGGTAAGTGATACACGTCCGCCCAAAACGTAACTCTGGGATTATATACACTGCAACAATTTGCACTCGTCGCCTGAGACATAAGATGTTAAGTATCGTTACTTCAGTAATTACACTAGCTACAGTGCCCTTCAAACCTGAACACTAATGTTTGCACACTGCTGTTTGGCGGCAGAAATAGGCGCTGCGGAGGTGTACCCACTTAGATGGTCCCCAACAACGGGAACCTATCGTCACCGGCAAATTAAATATACGAATTATTTAAATTTTGTTTCAGGATATAGGTAATGTAATAAGTATTGCCTACCATGACACGTTATCAAAATGAGTCCTACTTATACTACAGTAACGAACCATTCTCTTACCATATGAGAAATGTAATTTATATAGAAGGTACTCCACATGGATTGCTGATTATTGGACTGAATAATGTAAACAAATGTTTAACATGTAAATAGAGGAAACGAAGGTTTTGGAGTTGGTTAAATATTAGTGGCTAGTAAGTTGCGAAAACCGCGGTGGGTGGTTATGTACGTGCTAGCGATGGCAACTGCGCTGGTCGCGTTGAGTAATGATTTCACAATCCTGTTGTAATACTGGATTAGCAATGGTGACCACTCGATGCACATACTGGATCCACTAAATATAACTGTACTTTTTCATATTGTGTATCATATCAACGTACTGTGTACGTTTTTTATACATGAAACTAAAGGACATCATTTCAAATGATATTATTCGACGAGGCCATAGATTCTTATGCGTGCTTGCCCAGAATTCTCTCGCTGCGAACTGTAGTGTGACTGACGGAACACAGCAGTGCTGTTATGAAGGATTAACAGGTTGGTTTTAATGTACAAAGCATTTATTACATAATGTATAAATATAGATGCCACGCGTTTGTATTATAATTAAATATAATATAACCTGAGGAAGTTCAAATATTAACAGATAAAAAAACTTTATATTCATAACAAATTTAAAATATTATGTATAAGTGAAGACGTGAATTCCCGTCAGATATAAACAAAATGAATTCATTACAAATATCGGAACTATAAGAAGAAATCGTAACAAATTGTTTTATTTTGGCGGTAAATATTGATTTTAATGGTGCATTTGCTTACGAATAATGAAGTGGCTAAAAGTAAAAGTTACTTGCAACTAAAACCACGAAACAGGAGTAAATCTTACCTGCAACAATGAAACAGATCATTAGTTAAATAGTCAGTAAAATACTACGATCAGAGTTACCATATCCATTTGTTTTTAAACTGTGCCCTTATGTAGTTACCCCAACAGAGCGATTTTTTAAGACAATAAGCAATTAACAGAAAATATATTATTACAAATACACCTTACGAAAAATTATTTAATTAAAGATATTAGGTAACATTGTTAAAAGGTTAACTACACATATAGACGATGAAACTTAAGGACGTTTTATCAAATATTATATAATTTAGTTTTGAAATCAGTGATTTATGACGCAGGATTGTTTCTCGAATAATTTTATTTACTAGAGTTTGGCCATTATCCTGTTTTTTATAAAGACCTTTATAGTCTCAATAATGAGGAAGCAGCCTGTAGATAAAAGTAGTTAACGAGGGAGTAAAAAATAAGCGGCATATTAAATGCGGTTAATTGTTCGTAGGTATTCAACGCTGACCAGTCGTGAAGCCAGTTATCGCTGTGACGTCGGTGTTTTAATAACTAAAGCACTAATATGTCATACATATCTATACTGCCCTACGAATGTAAGTAATAACATACTTTATTTTTTATATTAACATGGATATTACAGATTTATCAATGTTACAGGTAATAAGTAATTAAATCAACGCGGTAAAATCGGAAAATTTCATTTTACTGAAAACATATAAAGGCAAAATGGTTGTATAAATGAAACCGTGGTCATATATAAATACGTTTAGTACATCTACTGGGAAATTTCTGGGATAATAAAGAAAGACGCTACTGACACTAAATATTTAAAAAAATTGCATTTATCAGAATATCTTTAAAATAAACAAAAATGCAAAGGTACATAATTAGTTTCCGAATGGGCTATATCAAACGATTACATTTAAATACATAGTTTTTACTCTTTATCTTTGTTGATTCTATAGAAATTAAAAAATTTAATTTAATAATAAAAGTAAAATTTATAAGGCGACTGTACGATTGACGAAATGTAAATAAAATGATAAGTGTAAGGTCCAGAAAAATTGGGCTAGTAGGGCTTTTGTTAATTTGTATGATTAACAAAAATCACATTGTACGCCTTGTGATACGCGATGTTAAGTCTTCATTACTGTAGTAATTTCACTAGCTACAACAACATTCTAAACGGAATACAGTAATGTTTGCACATTACTGTTTGGCTGTTTGTATGACCTCACTAGTTAAGAACATAGTTTAAAAAATTTACTATTTTCAATAATGTTTACAAACAGGCTATAATTTACATAGAATATGTTACATTGTAGGAGTACGAGCGTGCAGAAGATTTAGTCTGGCGCAGAGTAGGCGCTGTGTACATGCGAGCGGTCGGCCTTCGCAAAGTGTACAGGCCCATCGGCGAACGAACGCACCGCTCGTTAATAAACACCTTTAATTATACATTATTTTTACGATTACTCCATTATAATAACTTTAATAACAACAACGAAAGTGATAAGACGTTTTCATTGCGTGATTAGATAAACGCTTTATGCTTGTATAAATATATAACAACATCAAAACAATCTTGTGGCGGTAAATGAAAAATAATACGAATTACACTTCTTTACTTTGATTTTTCCTCATTAATACGCATTACTGTTTCCTGTATTATATTTTTCGATTGATTGTAAATATTGGTTTCGGTTTACTAGATTTTGATCAATGTTATATACAAAATTACAAACATGATAACCAAATTAGAGAATTTCGCTATCAAAAAGCTGCCTTTCTAAATATATAATCTTACATTAAAATTATTTTGATATAAATTTAATGTGTTATTCGCTGTGAAGAAATAATTACGCCATATACATAATATGTACTTGATATATGTGCAACTTGTTAACGCTCTTTGTAATTATGTAAATTTTTATCGTTTTATCTCATAAATTTTCATATACATTTTTTTAAATAACGCTCTAGTGAAATAGAAATTTTATGAACATATTAAGTGTGCTGAATATGTTTCAATGACTTCATGAATTGTTAGACTTGTTATTATATATATTAAGTACAAAATTTAAAGAGACACATTCGATGTTTCTTTGTAGAAATTCAATACATATACATTTATTTCGATTTGTATTAGCGAAACCCAAATGGCCTGCCGCGAGTCCAAAGCCCTCTTTTAAATTGTTCAATTACAGCGAGACGGTGAGTCAATTTGCGTGGAAGGGGTTGACTTAAGAGGGGTGAGGAGAGCCGACGGAAGTGACCTAAAGACAACGTGCGGGACACATTGTGCGAATGTCTTTTGTAAGCCCGGTTGTCCCTTGCTAATTATGTGTAGTTCTAAACTCACCAGATGCTCGACATCCGCCCGGATCATCTACTTCCACGTACTTTTTACGAAGCATATTAATATAAATTCATATTGCTCTGCGGTGTTGGTCGATCAACATCACTTGTTCAAATGAAATGTTTACACGCAAATAACATTTAAAGAAAAACAAAACGATATGTCATACTTTTAGGACGTGGGTGTATAATAATTATATACAATTCGTATAGTTTTGTATCGGAACGTCTCGTTTTGTTTTCAACCAAATAATTCGTGAGTTTCATTGAATTTAAAACATGTCACTTTATCCATAGTTGCAAAATCAATAAATTTAACCTTTTAATGTCATCAACTAATGTTGCATCCAGAGTTGGCGAATAAAAAGTTGGAATAGATTATAAAAAACACGTCTTTATGTTACAACGTGGAAGCAAAGGCTAGTACTAGTAGAATAACTTTTATTTTTCTTTAAAATACTTTGAAAACAACACAATATTAGACATTTGAGAAATGTATTGTTCATACTGGTAGATTATAACGTTCCATAAAAAAACCTATTTTCTAAAGATGAAGAAAACTGCTTCACTAATTTATCAAGATCTGAAGAATTTGTAAATAAATCTACTGACGAACCATCTCAGGTTGAACAAACTGTCATAAAACGTTCTATTAAGCAAGTATCGGCCACGAGGTCAGCCAAGATAACATTTGAACCGGCGCTGTACTTGTTCGGGATAACTTATCAATTTGCGTCATCGTTATATTTTGTTTTTTTTTTTTTTTCACCAACGTTAACTAAATATCGCCAATGATAGACAAACTTAATCATCAACGAGGTCTTCCGTACGCGAGATAACATAAAACAAAATATTATTTTAACACAGAATTTTTCTACATTTTGACGATTAATCTTATTTTTAAATTGATTACACAAAGTCGTAATGAAAACCACAAGTATCTCATCGTTATAATTGGAGCGAGAGCTTACTTAAACGTCCTTAATTTTTAATTTTTTTGGAAAATAAAGGAATATAAAATCGGGACAATGAACGATTTTTAGTGTTATTAATATAGTTTCAATTCGTGGACAATTTTTTGAAGGAAAGTGAGCATTACTTTGTTAAGGGAATATAAATTAAGTTAATTAATATTCAGACCGGCAAGCTTACATCATGAATTTGTTTTGATATACGAGTGAGACTTACTAATAACGAGAGCGGCGAAGCATTTTGCCCCTAAATTCATATCATAGACTACTTACTCCTCTTGTCACGCTAACGACTTCCAATCTTTCTAAACTACTAAAGCTACCTCTTACCTCAGTTTTATTTTAAATACCACGTTATAGTAACGTAAACAGTATAAATAATACCGAATTCTACTCTTAATCATCATGTAATCATTATAAAGTATTCCTGACAGAAACTAAGAATCAGCTAGTTACTTTGGAACGACTTTTTACCTATCAAAAAAAAAACTTACACGAAATTGATTTGACTATGTGTTGGCAATTATATGTAAGATATTTTAAGAGCATCCACATGTACGAGTTAAAAGTTATTTTTTTTACTTACGTTGTCCTTATATCTTTTTAATAAGAAGTTCATCACCAGGGAATCCTTCACAAGAGCCTTGAAATTTCTAATTTGTAAGCCATAACGCACGCATATAAAATACTCGGATACATTTCACGGGCCCTTAAGCGTGTAGGAGGGATCCGCCAAAGTGCAACGGTGCATAACTACAGTTTGATATCTACCGTGCACTGGTTGGTTATCATTACATTGAACTAAGTTAGGGCGCTCCACCTGTTAAAGTCGTTATTACATGAGGTGAATCTAATGGTTCACTACTGCTTACGAAGTACATCTGTTATTTATGTACAATCTGTACCCTACGTTTATGTGTTTATGTTAGCATTAGATGATTTTTAAATATAAATATATTATATTTAATACAGGACGATGGTAATTTATTAATCCGAAGTTAGATTTCTAAAAGTGAAATGTAATAAAAACATTTATGACTTTTAGGGAGACGGATGCCTCTGATAATCCGTTCTTTTATTATCACCAGCTTAAGACGAAGATTTTTATAACCTCGATTTACAGATGCTGTTTAGTACATAATAATGATGGAGCGGCTCATTAACGCGTGATTACTTGAACTTATAGATTGTTGAAGTGTTCTCGATTGAAATCATGCAGCGATAGATCACCAAACAGCCATTTGGAAGAGGCCAAGGTGCGTTGAGTCATTTTTATGACAAGAGCAACATCCACAAGGGCTATTGAAATAACTACTACTTATTCCCCTAATCACTTTTTATGAGTGGTCTTCATTAAAACCACAGCATCGAGGACAATAGCCCGCACCACTCTAATCCGGAAGCCTTTCAAACCCTTGACCTTCCATAACGTTTATTGTTAATGAGACTATTATGACAGGTGCGGTGTAATCTTATACATCTGAGGTTTGATAAATTATTATTATAAGATAGCGAGTAATGTCGTTGCGTTCAGTAACAATGGAAAATTATTAGCTGTGTCTTTAGTTCATGGAAAAAGCGTTACCTTTGTGTAGAAACAGGAAATAATTGCGAGGCCTTGCGAAGTTCATCGCCGTCTACGAGACCCCACGTTCCTTCCTGCCTACACACCTCGATGCGATATTTCCGCGTTCAAGAGAAAACTGACTAATGAATTTCGTTTTGCCATGAGAAGATGAAATATAAACCGCTTAAAAGTTTATTGAATAAAATACATTTACAGCTTACTACAACTTTAAAACTCAAACATCCATCGAAAAGACTAGAACTGACAACGAAGTTGACATTTACTCGTTTTTAAATAACGAATTGTTAGAGAAAAGAGGTTATTATCTTTCTGAATACCGTTACGTATTTATTCTAATGGCGTGAATATGTACTAACTTCTTTAAATCTAGGCTGCACGTTTTTGATCGTTTGCTACCTATTTTTTTAAGGAACACATGTTGATTATATAATTACAAATAAGATTGGATGTAAATTCCCCGAATCATGATACGCCAATTCTTGACGTTACGTCTATTACGTAATGTCGAGTGCGACACTGACCCACCGGGGGCCGGTCACGCGTGCTACTTTCCTTTCTTTATTGACACATTCTATAAATGGGAAACTACAATCACTGCGCATCGTGTGCCATCGTAGCGGCGTAAACAAAGCAAAAGATAGATTCTCTGTACTTATGTAATAAGACTCGGCGGGAAGTTTATTTTTTTCACGTTTGATAGTAGTTTAATTTAAAGAAACATTTATAACAGAAAAAAAAGTAATTAAGTTTTACCTTGTGTACTTATAATAATAGCACAACATTCAACAAATAACAGAAATATAAAAAATAATAGAGTAAATAAATAGTTAAAGTTAATAAAAGTTATGTGCAAAAGTCGTAACATAAAGGTGACACAGACCGCTTGTGCGTGTCTTTGTATGTATAAAATGTCTTCGTACATTTTGTTCGTTGCCACAAAATTAGTAAGAAAAATGTTTAACTAGAAATTAGTCCTTCGTTCAAGGAAACAGAATTTATATAAATCATAAAAATAATGTAAAATATTGGTACATTAAATAAAGTGTTAATAATATCTTATGGAAACCACCCAACATCTTAAGGAGCCCAAGCCAACCTCATCTGCTCGCGGTGCACCCTGTTGAATAACAGACGAGGCTCTGACATCCGCACTGGGTTAGCGTGATAGGCTAAGGCCCAATTACCCTCAATAAACTCTACGATGTGGAGATCTTTGAAGGAGGCCAATGTCCAGCTGTGGACGTCTATCGGCTGATAGTGATGAATTCTGTTGCCGAAGACCGTCTAGGTGGGTACCATCCGCAGGTGCTATTTCTACTGCCAAACAGTAGCGTGTAAATATTACTATTCTTATTTCAGTCGTTGTAGTTAGTGTAATTACTGGGGGTAATGAGAGGTTATGTCTGAACGCGACGAGCACAATGTGGTGCAGTGTATATCCTCACTCACGCCTCGTTGTTATGCGCAGGTGTACTTACCATCACATGAATGTCTTGCTTGTCCCATCCTTTCGTAGATTAAATAAAATAACTATTCATTTAATAATCACCATCTAACCGGACTGCCTAAGACGTTTTTTGTGCAAAGTTACTCACTCATAAACGAGTAGTGTTATCGTTTATCTCGGTTGGTTCGAACAGATCTTACTCTTTCTGTCCGTATTATAATTTTTGTTATGAAAATATACCGGCGTTGACATTACGCTGACACGGCACTGCGTTTAAGAAATATGTCTTCGAGTCTCATTTCAAGTATAAACTATGAAAAATTAAACATGAAATTGAATAGATGTTATTTGTAATACTAAAAGGTAATTTATACGATTACAACGTGCATATTGTAGATTTTCATTCGCTTTTCAGTAGTAGCTTATGCCAGCCATTATTAAATATCTACTACTTGTTAATTATTGTGAAAGCTTTTTCATAACACGAATCCGTCTTACGGGTTATGGCTCGCTAACCAGTTACGAAACATTAAGTAGTTATTAAGTACACGTGACTTGCGAGTATAAGGAGGACCACAGTGGAGTGCCATCCTTGACACAAATGGTAATAGACAATAATCGTAAACAAAACTCATTTGTTCTTTGAAAATCTTTTTCACTTAAAATTTTCGATAGTAAGATTTTGAAGCGAGAATTGTTGAATATATCTAGAAAACACATTTTATCTCACCAATAATAGTGTGCTTTTCCAATATTAAATAAATATATATAATCAAGCGTTATGGAAATTGTCAGAGCCGGGAGATTTAATACAAAGCAATGGCTAAGACGCTACGTATTTTATAGATAATATTCATTGTTAATTTATTGTAAAGTAATAGCTTATAATTACAAATACATTGCTGATTTAAAATAAGATGCTGTGAAATTTCTTTGAGGTCTTTGAATTTTAAATTTTAGTAAAATATATAGTATTTATAAGTTTATGACCTAAGCGCAAAGAGGTCTTAAGTGATTTATAAATATTTAATTGCAACATTTAAATGACTAAACAAATAATGTGGTAAGGGCAACGAGGACCTGGATGCATAATTATAGGTAATTTTATAAATTAAAATACAATGTAAAGCAGGGTCGAGTGACACATCGCAGTGGTCGCCTCTATTATACAGCCTAATATTCAAAATTAAATGCGAATGGCTCCAACAATGATGCCAATGCGACACTATTGTGTTTAGCTTGCTTTACTTAATAACAAATTAAATAAAATTGACAAAACACAACATACTAAAAGACATCAGGGTAACCATCACAAATTTATGTTAATCCAGCATCTATTCTTTTGCCATTATGAATCTTGAGTAAACATTATATGTATTATGTTAATTTTTGCCAGTCCTATGCTTTACAGTTGTCATCTACCATTTGGTAGCCAACTGTAAGTACAGCACAACATTTGTCTCAATTTGCTGTAAATTTATAATGATTTAAGGTGATACAGGATATTTATATAAAAAATTCAAAGTATTAATATAATCTGCAATTGATACAGAATATTCCGAAACCACTCATGGAATCACCACACAATTACAATTAGTGTGTATTGCATGAATGATTAGTATCTGATGGATTATGTACAATGTGAAGCGTTAAAAGTGAAACAGTTCGAAAGTTCGCTTCCTGCATCAGCAGCCGTAAGATCTGGCGCATGCGCGGATTATAATGTAACAGAGGGGCGTTTGTGCAACAGTTATGCAAAATGCAATCGTGCGGATCGCGATCGACGTGGGCAGACGCTGCCGCCACTCGCTGCCCGCCAGACTGGTTGTTCAACACTCATTGGCATAAATACTACACAAGCTAATAATCGTATGCAACGTTATACTGGATATGTAACAAATAATCTTATCAAAATATTATCAAAAACCCGTTTCAATCAACATATAGCAAAAGATGTTTTTAATTGCTAAAAACACATTGATAGATTGTAGGTTCTAGAGACTAGCGAATGATAACAATATATTAAGACAATACTAAAGTGTACATTATGAACTGTAGTTGGTGTAGATACCACGGCGCCCGGCTTCCTCTCAGGCCGGCCGTAACATTACGAAACAAGAAAAGAAAGTTTAAGACGGTTTCGGCGGAGAGAATGTCGCTCTGATCGCCTTGCACTACCTTCATGCAATTGTAATACATCCCGCTCTAATACCAACTGACCGTGTGACGTAAGCACTCCTTAAAACAACTTGCACTTTTTGCAATCGTGCTATTTTACAGTTATTAAATAATGTACGTGTAATATGTAACCACGAAAAAGTGTATAATAAATTGTAAAAATAAAAATGTTATAAATAATGAATGTATTCAAACTTGCATAATGTCGAAGAGTACATGAAATTAGAGCGACCGAGAAACGGCAACCGACTTTTGGACACGTTAAAAATTTAGAATAGTTTTGCTATTGCATAAAGTTATAAGTTGGCCGGCAATTATGTAATTGGTTTGGATCGCGGAGTGGGCAGGGTAGGGGTGGAGCGCGTTGGAGTTGCGCTTTATGGTTAAAGTGTTACGGCGTGTGCTCGATTCCTCGGCGATGATGTGACGCAACTCGGCTGCGAATGTGTGCCAAAACTGCAGCCGAACCTCCTCCGTCATGGACGTTAAACAGGCCGTAAGTATTACACGGATTTCAATCGCTGCGTCGTGTTACGGAATGAAAGTGAAACTAGATCTTTTAAGCGCCGATTTAAAATTGATTTACGAAATGATCCCTTATAAGAATTTAAATGGTAACCTTCGCAATAAGTTGTTTCGAATGCAAAATCAGTTAAGTTTTGCTTTGAATAATATTGACTAGTTGCTGTAATCATGTTGTACGTATACGTAATTAGATGTATCCGACTATTGTGTTAGCTGTTATTAGTCATTAACTAATCATATCATTATATTAAATACAAAACAAAAGCAATACATATTGTTTGCAATTATGTATTGGAATATAAAACCTAACCTATATTTTTGACCTAGTTCATCGCATATTAGGTTTGCGGATCCGACTTCCACAGCTTAATAAAACCAAAAAACCTAGATTAAGTGATATTATGTAAGGGTTAAATGCTTTAAATTAAAATATGGTTTTAAACGTCATAACGTTTCAGAGTTTATCAGACGGACAGATAAGATAGTATGTGCGCGTACAGTACCCTTTTGTTTATGCAGTGCACTCCAATAAGGCCTCAGATATGCATTATCACCCACATAAGCACTCCGCCTATAACTAACTATTTGCTTACTCATTCCAAACGTCTACTATTTGTCGACAAAGTAAATATAAAACATAGAAATATTATTTAGAGTGGCTGTACTATTTATAAACTAGAGATATAAAACTTTACTTCTACAGCAATTTTCTAATGATTTGTAAATATTTGTAAAATATATCGTTAACTAAGTAGTGGACGATGGTAAACAGTACATTTACCGATAATATTATATTATACCAGCTAACAACATAGCGATTATAGCTAATAGAAATGGTTAAATTGGTATTATTAAAATTAAGAAATAAAGACAACCATTTTTGAATGTTTTTACGTGAAAGCGGCTAGAGATGTGGATATAGGATGGATATGTTTTTTTAAACGTTATGTTATATTACGCGAGATGAGTACGTATTATATTTTTAAGAAATCTTCTATACAATTGGCTAAATATAGTTTGTTAACATCTTGGCGCGTAAATTCCAAGGTGTGTCTTCGCTTTTAGTAGCCATCACGACCGTGGGCGTCGTAGTCTGTAAATCGTCAATGCCGCTAGTCCGGCAATGAACCCTAACATTTGCTCTGTCTAAAACAATTAGCAGAGCTTCACGAATCTACGCCACCTCGTATTAAATATAATCATCTCAATACTGTTTCAGAAACTTAACAGTGACAATAACATGACATTATGACAGGACCTAAAATATAAACATGTTTTATAACAAAGGCCAAATTTTATTTAAAATTTTCAGTGATTTTTTTTTTTCATTTCGTTTAACTATTATAAATATCCCCGGGTATTATTTATATTGTAGATTATGCCGACTAACATACATTTTTGAATATAAATCGAGATGTTTAGGTCAATGACACAATTATTTACCTACCACCGCTTAATAATGCTAATTCGTTTTATTTTCTTAAACTTTATAAAGTTAACGTGGGTGTTGGACATTGCAATATGTAAGTGACAGGGCCACACCAACTATCCCATAAATTAATATTCTGTATTTATGCAAGTTGAGATCCATAATTGTATATACACATTGTGTAAGAGCGTTCAAGGTAAGCCAGATATAACTATCCAAGCAATATTAAGAAGGTTCAGGATTCAGGTATTTGTCGATTGATCTCGTATTTTTAATATTTTAGATCGTGTGACATGCTAAACATGAGCTGGGTCTGTGGAAGGAATAAAGGGTTTCTGACTCACGTCCGGATTGTAATGGACGGAGAAAGGAACAGTTCTCAAAATAGAATAATGACCGGTGGTCCTGATCCTAGCCTACGCCCGTTTCTTCACAAACTGTACCTTACATTTGTTACATTCATCTATGTTTATCTGAAATTTGATGAAATTTAAATCCTGGCTACTCACTTATTATCTGAATGCGATTGTCTTATAAATAACAAAATAAACAGAAATATTAAGTACAGTGAATATTTAAAAAATTTGCCGTGTTATTTTTATTTAATTTAATGAAGGACTAAATATTCTTGCTTAATTAACGCCGAGTATTTGTTGAAATCGTCATTAATGGTAATATTTATTCACTGACATTCGCTAGTTTCGCAACTTAATAAATGTAAGTAAATGCAAAAATTGTAATAATCATATGTATTCCACGGTCACAGCGAGATATCAAATGCTATTGGCATTTGAGACTAATCGTTATACTTTGCCACGGCAAAATCGCACTTATGTCTCATGTGAAACTACATTTCGCCAACGCTACAAGAAAGGAAATAATCTAAAATTAGTATTTGTGTACAAATGGCTAGATAAGCAGCAGCGAGCTCCCACGACCAAACTTATTGTTTGTGCTGCACTCGAAGGTTTCTGCAATGCCTCGCCGTTGGGAAACAGCGGAGGTGTCGACTTAGAGGCCAGAACCGGCTGTTTGAGAAACATTTCGATTTCGAAAAGTGTGGAAAGCTTGTTCGTACTAAAATCGTGAAAATTTTAAGCGTGGGAGTTACTAGATATGATGTAAACAAGAATGTAAATACAGGTTATAAAATGTAAGCTAATTGCAATGTACGTAAGCAGAGAAGACCCGTAAAGACTTAAATGTAATATACCATGAAGTCGTGGTTGGGTTTTGAAATTATCGTTGCTACAAGAGTCATAGTATAGAATTTTCACGCGATTCCCCAATGATCATCATTTTTGCTTGTTGTTGTTAGAATACTTAAACATGGATCTCTTCGATCGAAGCGAGTCACCAATGTTACTTTTCAATACTTTTTACACAGACTGATTTCATCCGCATTGAGTTAACAATTTTTACTTACACGGACTCGCATATCTTTAAATTTAACAAACCGGTTTTAAAATAATTTGAAATGAAACGAGTTTAACACAAGATATTCTCCCTAAAATTGCGTTTCGAAAGGAGCACTTGATCCATATTAAATCGAGACGTTTAATAAATGGAAAAAAACGAAATAACCTTCGCATTACATACATATTTTTTAAGTTTTTAACGAGTTTAATAACGGAAGTTTCCAGGTGAGAATATTTCACTGGCGTAAGGGAGGGGAACAATTACAATGCCTTTATCTTGACACGTGGAAAACTAATCGCATCGCGTGACGCGATCACCTATTTCTCTACATGTTCCATTAAAAACCCACACATCCAAATATTTATAGGCTCGTAAAATCAATTATAACATTGATATTTAAGACTAAAAAATAAAGATTTGTCAGTATTAACAATATTTGAAGTATCTCATAGCCACTTGTTTTAAAACCTTAAACACGCATAAATATTAAATAATGGAATTTAACATAAGGAAAATGTAGAAAAATTTATCAACTAAATTCTTTAAAACAACAGTTAAATCTGAAATGAATTTATAAACAATACATGTCACAATGTGAATCGTGTAGTGAAGTGGTTATCTTTGTGTTTGTTGAGGCGTTTCCTTTCATTATTTTGCATTTATTTTGTCGATAAGCAATATAAATGCGTAAAAAATATGAACGACAGCAGTTATAGAAATTGCGTACTTTGATATAAAATATGTATCCTGCATAAAATTTGTATAGATTTTTATTCTATAATAGGTTAACTGGATTACCGTGGATGGTGACGTTCTCTCCCAGATTAATCTACCACTCATATGTTAAGATCCGGAACGCAGAAAATCTGCTATGGCAACAGATTTAAAACTTGAGCGTGGTATATGAGCAAGCAGTACACGTGGCCTACGACTAAAACTCGAATCTCAACAAGACATAGCATGAATTAAGTGTTTGCGCCAAGAAGGCAGTTAAAATTTATAATTATAAATGAAAAGTATGTATCAAGCCAATTATTTTTTTTTTATTTATATGGTAAAAACAAATGACTAGGTCAGTAAGCCTTTACCAAAGCCATTGTTGTACTAGGTGCAATAAATGTAAGCGTAAAAATGGAATTTTTGTGCAATTAGACAATAAAACTTGGTTAATATATAATAAACCATTAAATTATGTATGATCAATAATCAAAAAAATATTTGGAAATTATAAAGTTAAGTAACTACTACGCCCAATTTTCTCTTGACAAAAGAAAACCTGTTACAAGAGAAGGTGTACCCAATTCCCTGAACAAAGAAAAGTCTGTGGAACAAAGATTTTTAAAGCAAGGTCTACTAGTACAAAAAAAACTTTTTAATATAATACGGAGATGTTGTATTTGTGAATAGGCAGGTAGACGGTTGTAGGTGTATTTACGACCTCAACGGTTTTCAAGTTTTTTTTTTGGATCTGCCCAAACACAAAAGCATTACTGCACCTTTCAAAATTCCCACTATTAATATTTGATGTAACCTATTATGAAATTGCTTACGAAGATCATCTGAATTTAGCAATCGTATTATTTAACAAAAAAAAATACTACTATTGATAAATATTTTTACGTCTGTAAGTATGATAAAAATCTAAACTGTCGTAGTCGAAACGAGTAAAATTAAATATATTATTGAATAAGTAATAACATTACATATCCATAATATAATAAATGAAGCACCCTTCATTTGCTTACGTTATTATATTATATAGGCACATAACCAAATATAACGTGTAGACGAGCAACAAGTGGTTTGGTTCATATGCAATGTAAACCGCCACAAAAACCGTGAGCAGGTAGCGTAAAAGACGAGCAAACGATTTATAACTATGTGAATTAGCTAATAGAACCGGTTTTGCCCCACTAAATACACATGAGCTACTAAGCAAGTAGGTATACACAATTCTGTGACTTATTTCAACGGGCCAAGATACGTTTTTAATTGATAAAAGGAATAATACGAGCCATACCAGTCATACCACTTAACCGCGTCTGTTCTTCACCCCTGCTGAGATTTGAAAAGGATTTGTCAAGCAATAACATTATTGAGGATAGTATATAAATATAAAAATAAAAAGTAAATATATACTCTGTGTAAGGGATTTTTTAGCTCAACCACAATACATATGTACAAAGAAATATCTTTCTACTAATACCTACCCCATATAAATATTTTATAGAGAAAAACAGTTTCTTGTATTTAGTAAATAATATAATGTATTAAAAATTCGAAAAGGTTCTATGGAGGCATAATATCGATTAAGATAACGTATAAGTTAACAGTAAATCATTAGTATTTTTATTCCTTTACTAACTACTACTTTGACTATTTATTTCACATTAAAAACCTTTTCCAAGAAATGTGATAGAAAAAATTTAAGTCGGAGTTAAAATTTAAGAGTTTATGCGAAAAGAGTTGATTAGCTGCCTTTGCCGGTGGACAAGTTTTCTTGACTCGACGATGTCAAAGTGTCAACTTACTTTTACTTTTCCAAGGAAACTGGCCGTGCGCCTAGCCAGATCGTATTCATGAGATTCCACAACACTTCATGAACGGACTGGTCTTGCCACTTATTCACCCGCACGCAAACACTTGCAACTGGTTTTACTTATTTTCCGTAAAATGTAATTAAGGAATTAGGAATCATTGGCATAAACAGTAAAGAGGAATTCAACGAATTTCATTAGGTTATGAAAAGCTAATTACAAATTCAGCTAAATGCTAATATCACATTTTGTTCCCGGGTGACAATTATTTAAAATAATATTTAACGGTTTTCTTCAACAACATATATAATTAGAAACAAAACTAAACTAGATCAGATTAAGACTATTATAAGTACTTTATGTGAAATTCTCTTGAACATTATTTTAAAGACGATATTAATTATTTACATTAGGAGACCTTGCAATACCGTCTCAGGAAATAAATCTACAAATTGAGTACGTAATCTGCCTTTAATGTGTTTAAAAATTAGGCTCAACGCTTAAGTTTGTATACATAAAATAAATACAGTATTAGTATTATAAAATAAAGTAATAGCAATGAAAAATAAAAAAAACCTTACCTTCAAGAACAGATCCCCAAAATCATACAGAGCAGACTGATGCATTATGGCAGTAGACATTATGTAAAACCAACTCGACACTAATTTTGATCCAGGTTTTAGGGCTCGTTTTGCGTAGGCGACAAACTGATCCACAAAATCACGGTTATGTCCAAAAAATTCACTACAATTTTGTTTATGTAAATGTTTAGTACACGACGTTTCGACAAAAATTTAAAAGAATCTCTGTTAAAGAGTTTGTGGGATGTTGTAAGAATACGAGAATTCGTTGCGTTTTTGTTTTTCGTTCGGTGACCACAGATTGAGCCCGAACTAGTTGGCTGAGGGCAATGATTTTTTTTTCTGTGCCCTCCACGATTAAGCCAGAAGTTTTTTTTTTTGAACACAATTTCGCATTAATTGCGAAAATGTACAAAACAGTCTTTTGTTTCGAAGTCTTGTTCACTTTTATTTTTCGCGTCTATACGGAATTACACAAATATTGGTCAAACTCTGCGCGAACTGTTTGAAATAAACTTTGGATAATAAATACTTTTTATTTTCCGACTTTATACTGCAAAACGTTTTATTCTGGCTGTATAAATCGTACGATACAAAAAAATAAATCGCAGTGTCAACGTCCGCGCAAAACGCACCACACGTTCATTCCGTATCACGCTTGCTCGCACACTGAGCCTGCAATTCGGTCCGCCTGTGACTTGTGAGCGAGCCGCGGGCGGTGGATTTTGTTTTCAAATCAAACGGCGCGATCACGGTTTGGAGCGAGATTCGTTTTCGCTTCGGATGCAATCGACTTTTATCGGCTCTTTTCGGCGGTTTGTTATTACTCCGGCTCCACAACAAAACTGATAAAACTCTCCTCGCGGCTTGAATAACGCTTTTTGTATTACGTTAATTACAACGCTTTTTAAACCCTGCATCAAATGCTTATACGTTGGAACAACATAACTGCAGTACACAACATTATAAAATATTTTGTTATTTATATTATAATAATGTGACAGGCGTGTTTCCGATTCTGTGTGATACCTTTGGGGCAAACAATAATATTAACATTTTACAGATATAGGAGTTATACATTCATCAAAAAAAATCAAACAAATAATACTTGGATTTACTCTAATAGTTTATTTATTATAAGAATTAATAGAATATTTATTTATATTAAAAATATTGGTATGTGCCATAGTTTTTCTTGTGGTTCCAAGATTATAAACCGATTCAAGTGGGAAAAATATAACAGTATACATAAAAAAGAGTCATTATGTACGTTTTTTTTATTTTTTTGCGTGATAATTATCGTTTGGATAATTCTTGTATATTTAAAACATTAAATTAAAAATTTCATTGAATCTTTTATTTTTCTATCGAATTGGATGAGGAAGTGCTAAAACAGACCGAGGCAGAATAACTGCAAAAAGTCGTAATTTTAGAGCTGGTTCGACCAATCGAGATATCCGCTGCTCGGCTCCACTTTAAGACTATATATGTATCAACTGGAGGAGCGTTTACACAACAAAAAGTCTGATAGATAGAATTAAAATCAAGTATATATAAAAAGGTACTTTATTAAATAAATATCATTATAAGGATAATGATTACTTCGGACTATTATATGTATTGTTTTAATAGTTTTTATATAAACTCTGTCTATCGCACCTTTCATATTAAACCTTTTTATGAAGATTAAAAACTATGCTGCCGATGTGTCTTTTAACATTTGTTTTTAAAATTATTTAGAAATATATAGTTTAATATTGATACTCTAAAGCGATTGAATGATATATATTTTATATTAAAAAAAACAGCACCATATTTGACTTATGTAGGTGCTGTTTACTTTTCTGACCTTTTTAGTTTCGTCGAACCCGGGATCCGCAGATCCGGAACAAGAAAGTCAAAAACCATTAAGCAAACTGAATTACGCAGTATTTTTAAACTTCATTATATTTACTTCCCTTAATAGGTCCGCCTGCGCGTCGCTTGTTTATACGAGTAAGTTCATTATAGATTGTCCACCGCGTCCCCTGAGCAACTTTTTGTTATGGTATTCGTTGCAAACCCGTTTGTTGGTTTAGTGTTATGCACTATGTTGCACCAACCTTACGGGAATTTGACTCAACCAAGCCAGGACAGTTGTATTGTCGCCTATGGCTCGAGTCTTCAAATGGTTTGTACAGCTATGCTTAGTAACGAAACGTTAACTCAATTCAATACTTATAATAATGATACTCAGGTTTGATCCAACCGCCATAAAATGATATGACGTTAAAGCTATTAACTAAGTTAACCGCATGGTTGAGTGCAAACCAGGTGTCAGTATGAGCTTGTTTACAGTGGTGATATAGGAAATTATATTTTCCGGCTGCGCTAATGGACTTACAACATTATTCATAATTGCATTAATTTAGCTGACAATCTTATATTCTCTTATGGGAAAATTCCTGTAACTTGAGTTGATTTTTATTTAAGTCAGGGTTACATACAGCGATTTGAAAATTGTTAATCGTTTGTTCTGTGATTCGTTATTATTATTTCTTTTTTCATTAATAATTTTCTTAACTACATCACCATAGCTGATGCACAGAACTGCACTACGGTTCACAACATGAGGAAAAAGCAATTTAAAAAGCATCTGTGGCGTTTTGACTTCCTTTATACTTTCATTGTTTTGTACAGCAATCACATCTGATGTACAATTCGATTTTAGGGACAAGATTAAAAATTACTTACCACGCATGTGAGCTTAATAATTTAAACTTGTGAACGCATTGTTTTTTCGATTTTCCACAATTAGACCTCACAAAGTTAATACTTCTGTTAAATCTAAAAGTTTTTTGGTACACGCTGTTTTAAAAGGCGTGCAATCACAAATTTTTTACGTTTCTAAAATATTAATATTCATGGAGGTAAATATAAATAAAAACAATCGAAACGTAACGAGAATTTAATTAATGCCTCCATTTCCTGCAATATAATTTGGTGATTTATATATAATATAAACATCCTTATTGTCCTTCGTAGACCATCCTCTGAATCTGAAATAGATTAAAAAAAATTCTGTGGTGGGCATAAAAATAAATATTTATTACGGAACCAGTAGGCCGGTGAACAATGACCATACATGACTGTTTTATGTAATGGGTCAGTGTCGAGTGACGCTCACGTACTGCTTACTCCTAAAGTTATAGCGCATGGAAAAACAATACATTGTATGCAAACACGATTTGTAATGGTAGACCCACGTTTGTTTATAGGCAAACTTTGTAATTAACGCATCAGCATAACGTTCCCCGTTGCAACAAAACAACTGTAGACCGATTGTAGCTTCCATTAAATACAATTGAACAGTCTGTTCGTACTTATTTAACGTTTACAAGACATTAATAGCGAGATATTACATAAAAAAAAAACTTTTTTTATTCAACTAAGCGACAAGACGAAAGGAAGGTTCACCTGACGGTAACATAACAAGTGGCGCTAGTTAGGATAGTAAATACTGCACCATATTGCGCTCGTCCCCTGAGACATAAAATATTGAGTCTTGTAACCCCAGTAATTACATTAGCTACAGCACCCTTCAAACCGCAACATTATAATCTTTACTCACTACCTATGGCGGCAGAAATAGGCTGTGTGCTTGTGCTTGTACCCACCTATACGGCCCCTGGTAACAGAGATCTAGCACCAGTACAGTCTGTACATTCGCCCCAGGTTAATCAGTAATGTTTGGATTTTTATTGGAAATTCTCTATTATATGGCTAAATAAAAAATTCCTTAAAAAGATTAAGGGTTCCGTGCAAAACAAAAAACTCTTAAAAGTTATGATTGAGCTTGAGTTATTTGGCAATTGTTTGGATAAATGAGACAGTATAAGTTTCCTTGTGTACTAATAACAATACAAATAGATATAACTTATAAACAGATATTATTTATATTGTGTACAAGTTGATTAATTTACATAAGTTGATATAACATTATAGTTGTGCGTATGCTTAAATTAGCATAAACCTGTAGGTATACTTGTTTTCTCAACGAACGACAGTTATTTTTATTTACTTGTCTTGTCTTGTTACTGCATAGTTCAATTCATTTCAATTTGGTTAATAAAACGTGCTTGGTGGTACTGGTACTTTTAAAATATAAATACATTAAAATATTACAACATGCAACTCACATGGTTTTCCATTACATTCATTTACATCCATTACATCCATATGACGGTTAAAGTTACTTTTTTAAGAGTTTATTTTATTATTTATCCTACGTGCATTTATTTTTAACTTCTTGTTAATGTCTTTTGCGCAAAACAGGTTGCAATTTTAATTAACAACTTTTTATTTGTTGTTTTTTTTTTAAATATATTTTACTTAACTTGCATGTTATCTATTTATGTATTTGAATTGTAAAGTATTTAATCATAATCTGTTTATCAGAACTGTGTATATTTAATTTGTTGTATTAAGTGATCTATTGAGTTTTCTTTTTTTTTACAATTAAGCGACGAAATGAGCGAGACGTTCACCTGATGGTAAGTGATACGTTCACCCATGACTACGTGGCGATAGTTGGAATGGTATGCACACCACCAGTAATGTTTGCACACTACAGTTTGGTGGCAGAATTAGGCGCTGCGCTGGTACCCCCTTTCCTTTTGTTCTATGTAATAAAATAAAAAAATAGTATTTCCGTTGGGATAGTAGCAGTGCTTCTGTAGTTTAAGTTGTGCGCTTTAAAATATGTTAGGTTATGTGATGATGTAGTAATCCTCCACACCGTCCTTATCGTTTTATACGTATACAAATAAATAACTAAATTACTTTGTAATGCTGGAATCGATGCAGAAACAACGCGATAACAGATTTAGATTAATTAATTTAAAATTTCCACAAGTCATAACGTTATTAGGGAGAAAAAGCATCATCATGGTTTTTGGATATCGCTGGCAACTGATGAATATAAGCCTCCTATTTCAATTCATTCCATCGATTTCTAGTGCGACAGGTCCGATGTTACTTGCATCTAAAGATTATTTACGATATTTACCATGTCTCCAGTCCAAATCTTCTAATGTGAAGATGGCCAGGCGGTGGCCAACCCCGCGCTCGCGGTCTCCAGAGCGCACAGGATTTGCCCTGTAGTCTCGGGCTATTAAGAATAGAACTAAGGTAAGCCCTGCCTGTCGTAGAAGGCGACTTTTGTCAGCTTTAAGGACTTGGAAGGAAGGGAAAGCGGTGGCCCTCATTACCTACTAAGCAAGCTACTATAATCATTTTATTATATAACTGTGAACCTTATTTATATTTTTTTATTATCTCTCCTACCCACCTAAAAAATATGCGCCCACCCTTTTGTAATAACATATCTACATGCAAGCAGAGAAGCACATAAAATTATCTATTTTACTAAAATATTTAGTCATTAACAATACTGTATCTAATATCATTTAAAGTTATTAATTAATTGTTTATTGACAATCCCCTTTAATTGTTTTTTATTAATTTCCTAATCATGTTTGTTTAATTATTCATTTATGATAACAAAATGTAATTTTGTTTGTTCTTTAGCTCAATTTTTTCCTTTGTCATAGTTGTGATATAAAAATATATTATTATTACAAGTGGTGAAACTACTATTTCTTTATTATCCTCGTATTGAGTAATATAGGTGTTTATTGTTGAGATTGATTCTTGAGGTTGATTCCTGGCCTTTGTTGAGTGAAAGAAATATTTATGTGATTAACACAAATTTTCTGGATGTTATTATCTTTCGCTAAGACCATTTTGGGGAAATAATACCACGTTATCTTTTTTTAATCTATAAAGCGACGAGACACGCGAGACGTTCACCTGATGGTAAGTTATACGCCTCCCCAAATGGCAACGTAGTGCTATTTAGAATAATAAATAGTGCACCACATTGCACTCGTCTCTTTGAGACAAAATATTAAGTCTAGGGTAACGAGTAATTTCACTAGGAACACGTAGGAACACGTTCTGTACGGAACACAGTAATGTCTCCATACTACTAATAAACATGTAGTGTAGTAAATATGTACATAATATATATGGAAATAAAACAATGACAATATCTAAAATTGTTATTTTAGCTCAACTACAACTATACCGCTCACATTCTAAGTTGATTAGTAGAAAATGCGTATAGGTATTAAGTCCACCTATTTAACCCTAAATTAATATGTCAATAAATATTGTAAATTAAAAAATAAATATATGTACCTTATGTATTATGCTGTTGCGTAAATAATTTAAGCAGCGCTTCATTGTAATAAGATACAACATTTACAAAGTGAACGTTGTTTGCCTCCTTGCTTAGTTATATAAAAATCAGCATATTTTTTATTTTTGTTTAAAAGACAGTAGATTTGTAATATAATACTATATTTACATTACATTACGTTTGATAATGCTTCATCAAGTTAAATAGTAAACAACTAAGTAAACTGCATTTAAAATAACTAGTTTCTTTACGCAGGTATAAGGAATAGAATAATGCCTTTTGGAATAAATTTGTTTACAGTTAGAAGAATCACAATTGTGATGTAGTCACTACTCGATAACAACAGAGGTGACTTTGTCATACACGTTTGCTGATATACGACCCACGGTGAGTGCAAGCGATTAAATTGCTAATTTACATACGTATATAACATACATAATAAATTACATATCTCAAATTTCGTATTCCACAGCACTGTGTCTGTCCTCAATGTGGCCATTTTATTCAAGAGCGATCGGATTGCTTTATCTTCTTCGTATTTATAGTTCGGCCGATCCTATTTCGATCCTCCAAACGGTTTGAAGTGATAAAGCATCATGTCATCTCTCTGACCTTGATCTCATAGACTTTATTAAATGTTATCATTAAAAATGATTTTTTTATCGCTTTTTTATCAGCTGTAAGTTTAGATAGTTACTGTAGTCGTTATGATATTTATACTTATCATGTTGAGTTTAAATTCGAAGAGTGCAACATATGCTGTGTAAATGTTTCCACTGGCGCCATATTTAAAATTTTTCTTTTTATTCTACAAAGGGACGAGACGAGCAAGATGTTCACCTGATGGTAAGTGATACGATCGTCCATAAAAATGTGGGGTTATTTAGGATATTGTACTCAGCACCACATTACGCTCGTCGCCTTGAGATATAAGATGTTAAGACTCCTTGCCCTAGTAATTGCACTAACTACAGCGCCCTTTAACCTGGAACTCAGTGATATTTGCACAACACTGTTTGGCGGCAGAAATGGACGCTGTGGTGGTAACTTCCTAGACGATCTCCGGCACAGAGTCCAACCACCAGTAAAATGGCACCTTCATAGCTTACCGATAAAAAAACGACCCATTCATCGTTTTTTGACATAGAAGAAACAGTAAAAATATTAATTTTTTCATATAATATGTAATGTTTAGCCTTATTTTAAAATATAAAAACGACTACAAATTTGAAATCTTCATTGTATTCTTTTCTCCAACTTACAATTACCTTCTAAGTACATAAAAGGCTTCGAGCGTATTTAGCTTAATGTAATTAACCTCTCTATTGACATCCGTAAGCGATTCTGTACCGAATACGCGCTCTGAATACTTAAGAGTTATAATTATTTAAAATTAAAATCTTTGTGATACTGAAAAACTATTGAATTTCAAATTCTTTATTGTATTGACTTCAGACGTTCACCTGATGGTAAGTCATACGCCTGCCAATAATAATGTGGCTAATTAGAATGGTAAACAGCACCATGTAGCGCTCGTCGCATTGAGACAGAATTTTAAGTCCCAGTTATTTAAATAGCTATAACTCCCTTCAACCTGGAACACAATAATGTTTGCACAGTACAGTACTTTTTGTCGGTAGAAATAGGCGCTGCGGTGGTACCTACCTATACGGTCTCTGAGAATAAAGACCTACAACCAGTTTTAATTTTATGTTTTAGTGTTTATTTCGTGTAAATGATAAAATGATGTATTATTGTATTTGTGGTATGAATTAACGTATTACTGTTATCATTGTTAAATAAATGGAAAGATTTAAGAAGTTTGAATATAATGGCAAGTGAAGCGGGCAATAATTTGGCGCGCGTCCTACAATAATAAAACATGGCCGTCGATGCGGGCGCGGACGTTGCTTATCACGAACAAATTGCAGAATATAACTCAGTATGTTACGCGATAACTGATTTTTACTGCTCTAAATACTTATGTAACGAAGCCAACAAAAATGTCGCGCAATGCACGCCTGAACGCAACTAAATCACGAAATATGTTTAAACGTTATCTCTGTGAACGTTGCATATGCATTTTCGACATATTTCGTTTATTTTGTTGCGCCTAAGTTCATGTAATTTATATTAAAGTAACAGTTTCGTGCGGCGAGTCATTTTGTAATATTGCTTTACAAATAAAAAAAAAATCTTTCCAAACGTTGCTTAAATAATTTTAAAGTAATAATAAGTAAAAAAACCATCTAACTTTTATTTTATTACATTAAAAAAACTAAGAGTGTTGATTACAAACTCATGCTATAATGATGCTATATACGAGTATATAAATATTTTATATTAGCTGTTTTCTGCCTGCTCTGCTGGCCGTAATATAGAATTACACTTGAAATTTGTCTGAAATATTCCTTAAGAGCAACCACAAACGCAAATGACTTTTTGGCAAACGTTACTATAGCAACCACATAAATAATACGAAATGAAAATTTTTATACAAATTTATTAGAAATTAAATGACGAATGATATATGAAATTAAAAAAATAAATAGCCTATAATTATTTACAAATAATTTTGCGTGCAATGGTCATGTTCCCCTGTCGATACGTTCACTAGTTTTCAGGTGATTGGTGAACAAACAAAACCTATTTTCATTATACATAGATAAGCGCCCAGTTTAATAATTAAGTTGAATCAAATGGCGTTTTTATTAATTTTAAAATACTTTGCACTAACTTTGCAAAGTTGTGTAATATATAATAATGTTAATAATGATTTACCTTGTGGTACCTTTTTTTGGGTTTTGGGACAGAAATTTTCGAAAGATACTCTGATTCTGGAGGAACGCCAGGGTTATGTGAGATTCTTACTAAAGCCCCCTCGGTGGTTTGCATTAGTACATTCGGACAGGCCCCGGAATCTCTTACAGAAGACAACGGTGTCCCTCTACACTTTATGTTAATATGTCTGAGGAAGTGCCAAACCCTCCTAAGCACCATCGCTAAGCCATACGCTGTCCCACGCAGGTTCGCTTGTTGAGTGATAAGGACCCCCATCCTCAAGGAGCGCAAAACTCCTATTCTCTTTTAGTCGCCTTCTACGAGGCAGGACTTACCTTAGTCCTGTTCTTACTAGCCTGAGACTACAAGGTTGTACCCTGCGGTAATTAACGATAAAAATTTGATGAGGGTTTATACATTTAGCGAAGCAGGGAAAGTTAATGTCTTACCATAATTTTACAATGAAGTAACATTGGTATCTCTTTATTTATTACTATTAATTAGTTTATTGGGACATAGGCATAAATATGATAAACATGGAATATTGTTCCTTAGCCGTAGTTAAAACATACAGTTTATAAAACTTGTTTAGTACCGTCGTAATGAGTACATAAGTTAGAAATATTAAAAAAAATTTCTTAATAAATATTGACGATGTTTTCTTTTCCAAACTAAAACCAAAATTCCAAGACCTGTAAAGACGTTTTTTCGTCCCTATTTATGAATTTACGTTAAAACGTATATTTACGTCATACTGGTGGTAGATCTCTATACCGTCTATAGATCTATAACGTATCTATCTATAATAAGAAGATTTAACTAATACAATTTTTTGTTACTCATGAGTATGTAAATGGTAGAACGGCATTAATATGAGTCTTTTGAGCTAAAACAAAAAAAAAATACTAATGCTACAAACTTAAAATACGTTAGCAGCTGATATACTCAGTCAGACCGCAAGATACGACTATAACAATCGAAAATAAATTCTTGAACGTATAATTTTTGCTACCTATCTCGTTGTAGGCACTCTTTTTGTTGTAATATTTCTTTGAGTTGTATATAAATGAATTTTAACTGTCCAAGTGCAATTTTAGCACTTGTTTCAATAGTGAAGAACACCTGCACCTTTGTGTAATTACCGAAATTGTACCATGGAGTTGATGGTTTTGTATGTTTAAGTAAATAATGTTATTACTTACAAAAACACGTAGATTGTTAATACGAAAATGAGACCATCGGCAGATATACATATATTTTAAGAAACATCAATAACTGAAAAAAAATAAACGTAAGTGATCGTTTTATCGCGAACACATATGTCGATTCACATTTCTTTACTTTAATTTAAGTCAAAACTTATTTAATTGTAAATAGTTTTAAAAACGGCTTAGATTGACTGGTAGAGAATGTCCATTGGTATTAAGTCCGCCTATTTTAAACTAATTTTTGGTTTTACGATAAACATTATTAATAACCAAATAAATAAACGTCTTGTGGTGGTGCTACTAGAGTCTCGGTATCTGTTAGAGACCTGGGCTTTTAAACTTATTTTTAATTTTTCAAACAGAAGCAATTATTTATCAAGACAAGAATTTTGTGGCAATAGCTGGTTACTCGAGTTGATATAGAAAAAGACTACCGCCAAATAAACTCTTCAACTTGCAGACTTAGAATCGAACAAGGGACCTCCGTGATATAAAGTAGAGGTTTAGTGGACACGCCATGGAGGCAGTTAAAATTTGTGGCCAAGAATTACTTTTCTTCCTTTTAATTTATACCAAAGTACACGTTCGCAATTATACTTCTCTCATAAATCATCTCCTGGGTCTCTAAAAATTTATATTCTTATTTTTTCATGAATCGTGCATATGTTCATGTTAAATAAAAAATTCATAATTTGGTAATAATTATATATTTACCATAACTATCCTTGATCTTATAAAATGATGCACGGTCTATTCCCTTTATGGTGGATTGTAATTTGAAAAGGGCAGCCGTCGATCACCTCGAGGCGATGCCGGGTGACCTCTGTTACTGCCGGGTTCCGCACTACGACAACGACAAAGGCCAAAAGTAGTGCTGTCGAAAAAGGCATATCAGGAAGCGAGCTAGTGTGGACTCGACTGAATACCAGCTGCTGGCGCTAGCCGTTCTGTAACTTTCTAATGTGGTTAACAAGCCTCCACATAAGGACATGGATGCAATGCTTGGCTAATTGTCGCCACAGCGCTGGGAAATTATGCAATACGGTTGTTCCTTTGGAAATAAAAAATAATGTTGTTTTATGTGGGTTTAGTATGATAATTACATAGACACGAGTCATCATCACCATGATCCACACTTTCTAATAATTTATATTGTTATAAAATACTTTTTTCCGTATAAATAAAAGACAAGTTTATATACTCTAAAACTGACAAAAGGTAAGAATTAATCAGATGTTGTTTTCTTTTAATTCTGCAAAAATCGTTTTATTTAATAGCTTATCTCTCAGTGTAATATTTCCTCTTTATTATTTTAATAGCTTGATGATAACAAAAACTGGGTCGTTTGTGTTATGAAAATGTTTGTTTTTCTGACATTATCTTACCGTTTCAAAAAAGATTATACTTTATTAAAATAAATACCTCCACATAAACATGGTATCAATGAACTGTTTGTTAGATTGTCTCTTATATAAGAAAAGGAACTGGTCACCTACTTCGTTCCTATTGTTGATGTGGCACCAAGTAATATAACGGTGGTATTTATTAATGAAGATTTAATCCAATGAATTAAAGAAAATTAAATTGAAATGGTTAAAAACCGGTTAATCGGTTTTTAAAATAACAGACGTGGACAATTTTATAGAGGTTAGTATAATATTATAGAGTTTAAGGAACGTGCTTACATATCTTATCAATGAACCTAGGATCGCAGATCATTATATAGCAGGATAGCAATTCATAGCCCCTCTCAATATACCGTAAAGACCGTTCGTTGCTATGACCACTAACCTAACTACTCATCAGACTCCCTCTTTGACGTCGTTCGGCGACCTCCTTCCGGGCTATGGTAATTTCATAAGACATGAGTACCATGTACGCAGTTTTGCCAGTTAGCGTAACTACTTCTATGACTGGGACCGGTTTTAAAAGGTTCATTTTCTGGAAGCGGTTCTCTTCCAAGACTCTTACCATACCGTCGGGTTGTATTGATCCATGCCATAGCTATTCTATTCCACTGTAAAATCTTTCGTTGCTTGTGATTATGAATTTTAGTCTCGACGTTAAATTTTTATAGTCTTTTTACAGTGTAAATGACTACACGATTATAATTACAAAGTAACGCATTCAAAATATTTAGACGTCAGGTAAAATTTTATCAAAAATGTACCTCTGCACAAATTTAGGATAATTAATAGCTTTTAGTAAACGGACATTTAGAAAATAACAAGAACACTTAAAGCAGTAGTAAGGCAGTCGAGCATTTTTTTAATGAATAAAGCGACGGGACTCACGGAAATATCACATGATGTTAAGTGATACGCCTACCCATAACAAGGTGGCGCTACATAGGACGTTATACACTGCACCACATTGCGTTCGTCGCCTAGAGATATAAATGTTGAGTCTCGTTACTGTAGTAATTTCACTAGCTACGACGTCCTTCAAACTTGAACACAGTAATGTTTGGCGACCGAAATAGGCACTGCGGTAATACCTATCTAGACGGTCTCCGGCAACAGAGACCTACCACCAGTAAAGCGATATGGTACGCACCTCGAAGACCCACGGGTACTATTCCCAATGAGCTAGAGCTACAATAACCTGTACTTAACCAGTGTTGTAATGTCCTGTTAGTGAGAATATTGGGAAATCCAGAATTTATACTAGAGGTAGGTCTCTGTTGCCGGAGATGGTCTGGGTAGACCACTGCAGTTGTTATTTCAAACGTGCTGCATACAAACTATGTTGCGGTTCGCAGGGCGCTGTAGCTAGTGGAATTACTGCAGTGACGAGAATTAATTTCTTATGCCTCTAGTCGTCGAGCGTAATAGTGGCAGTGTAATATGTCCTAATTAGCGCCACGTTGTTATGGGCTGGCGTAAGACTTACCATCAGATGAAAGTCTCGCTCGTCTCGTCGCTCCGTTGAATATTTCTTTTTTATTTTCTACTAATACTTATGTGGCAAACAGGCATGCGGCCCTCCTGATGTTGAGCGGTAAACGCAGCATATAACCGCCAGTAACACCAGAAGTATCACTGGGCGTGTTGCCGACCCTGCAGACACTTTTTCACGCCTTTTTAGAAGAACTTCATATTGTAGCTCTTAGGGAAAACTTCGACGGGCAATTCGGTCTACAATTTGAGTGTTCTCGGGAGAAAACATCTCTGGAACCGGACCGTACGTGACCACTACGGTTCAAGTGTATGAGGATGAATTCCCTGTCGATGGCGAGAAGTGCGATGATGAAATGTGGCCGTGGGCATCTTGTCAAACAGTTCATCAGAGCACATCCCGATATAGAGGCGGTAGAAAACACAAAAGGAGGCAAAATCTCTTCTAAAACCAAGAGATTCAATACCGTCCGTTAGCAAAGAGTCGTCGATAATTCTGACAGCTCTGTTTTGCACCGTATCTAAAGGTCCCAGTAGACATTTAGGTGCCCCCGCCGAAATATGAGAGCAATACTCCATGTGAGGCCGGACTTGCGCTTTATATAGCAACATCCTTTGCCCCATGGTAAAGTATTGCTTTGCTCTGTTAATTACACCGAGCTTTTTAGATGCTAGCTTTGCCTTGTGTTCCAAGTGTCCTCGATACTGCACGTCACTGGAGATTTCGATACCTAAAATCTCAATGCTTTCTGAGATAGTCAGAAATGTATTCTGGTACTGAGGAGCTACAATAAATGGAGTTTTCTATAACGGTGAACGCGTAAACTTGTCTCTTCGATGGATTAAAATAAACTAAATCGAAGCGACCTCATTCGGACACATGGGCAAGAGATACCTCAATTTTTAACACAAGTTTCTTTCGACTTTTTTCTACAGCACGCTGAGGGACATTGTTACGGCCCGTGTAGCAGGTGTCGCTGGTGCTGTCATCCGCATAGCAATGAATGCCGTCGAATAACAACATGTCATTTATATGAAGTAAAAACAGCGTCAGCGATGCATTTATGTCCATGCAAATAGAACTGCTGCCGCCAACGACGGCTCTTATGCTTCTGCAGGACAGAAAGCTACTAATCTATTGACATAGTTCCTCAGGGAGTCCGTACGATGGTAAATTCATAAGAAGAGCGCGATGCCAGATCCGATCGAATGCCATGGCTATGTCCATACTCACTGCTAAAGCCTCTCCTCGACTCTCAAGGGCCAGAGCCCAGGGGGTTTGTAAGGTACACTAGAAGATCACCAGTAGAGCGACCATTACGAAAACCGTACTGGCGGTCGCTTAATAAATTGTTTTCTTCAAGGTAGTGAGAAGCTGTTTGTTGATTACACGTTATTATATAAAAGAAATGCTGTTTATTTATTGAATTATATAGTGTATAATGTTTATGGTATAACGTAAAGTGTTGAAAAATAACTATAATATATTAATTGAAGACGAGACGTCCCGTCTCTACAGTTAATTGTTCCCATCCTGTCCGGATCTTCGTAACAACGACGACCGACTCTCTTGGAAGGAAGAAACAAATAATGACAATTAACTCTCAAAAATTTTTTCTCACGTTAAAAACCGACTATGGTAATATTAGTGTGCATGTGTGTTTTTTCTAAATAATAACTATTTATTATACAATAAAAGACGACAAATTTATGAATACAAAAACTTATTCATAATTAATTTGCTTCTGCCTCAGGAATTTGTGCACCAAAATAAAAATTGTGTCGTAACGAGACATTACCACAATGGGAATGCCTGTTAAAAGTGGAAGGTAATTGCATTCGTATGGCAATTTAAAACTTTTCTCGATGCTTTATATGTAAAGATTAGAGAAACAACTTTCTGAATAATTAGCTGCCCCCACCACTTTGCTGGCCGTAATATAGAATTAGATTTAAAATTTATACTTGAAATTTGTCAGAATTATCACCGCCTGACGGCTACACGCTGCTGCCCGGGCCTCTTCCCGTTATTAACTTCCTCGCAACCCTTCTCGAAATTCGTATCGCGACGATGATATAGCAGCAGTGTTTCTTCATATTTGTTGATAGTGATCATGTAATCACCACACATTAGCAATTAACTGGACCCCGTCCACTTTGCTGGCCGTAACACCCCCACAACTCCCTTTGAGGAAAATAATTTTATAAAATCCATTCTTAGTTTACCTCTAAATGGCAAAAACAAGATCTCTACTAAATTTTGATTTGATTTAAATCTAATGATTTTGGATATCTGTGGATCTATATATCTCTTATGTATTGAAAACGGATCTGTAAATGCATATTGCAATGTAATAAAGTAAATTAGCAATCTAGTTATCAAGAAAAGTGTAGCTGTCGCGTGTGAATAACGTATGCACAAATAAACAAACACTGCATCATTTGTTCTGTATTATGCAATAATTCTCAATCTTATCAATATAATAAATATATAACACAACATGTCGTCGTGAATGAATATTTCTGTTGGATAACAAGCAAACAGAATTAAAGCTGTTTGTACCGACCTTATAAACACATCATCATCATCAAAAAACTAACGATAAGGTAAGGAAGTGCTATTCTAAATACGGATCACCGGTTGAAATTGATTATTTGTTCTTTTAATCGATTTTTGTTTATTTATTCAATGACATTGACATTAAATAATATATCAAATGTTTTGCACCGATCTTTAAGTAATGTTTGATACAGTTTAAGTCATGCAATCAAACTTCTATGGTGTTTACTGATTGTAAATAGTTTTGTTTGTAAAGCTTATTTCTACCGTTAAATAATGGTAGAACTCTGATATCTCAATTGTCTAAATCTTATAAACATTAAAGCAGACGATAATATAAATTTACTGAAACTCGGAAAAATTAAGAAAGTTATTGTAGAATTTTATAAAAGGTTTTTATATATATTACGCTATTCGAGTATAATCATTTCGTCGCGGTGTAAATAAATATTGCACTACCTATGATTATTAGTAAATAACCATGACAGTAAAATATTTAAAATATTTGTTTCATATATTAAATTTATTCCTGAACATAAAACGAATCGTCATTAAAGTAACTTTTTGCTTTTGCTCTGTGGAGATAAGGTTTCAGTGTATATTTCTTTGAAAACATTTTCCTGTATCGTTTAATTGAATACCAAAATTTTCCAATATGTGACTTTCTATTAATAAGTATATTAAGAATAAAAAGATTTATGTCATTCAGCCATTTATTTATAAAAAAGACTTTATATAATCACAAAAGATGACATTTCTATTATTTTTTTATAAATTAGCAAAATGTCACCATAATACCATAACAGCCAATTACACCTACTGTTGGGGCACAGGCCTACCCTCAATAGGCGAAGGGCCCTAGTTACCACGCGGGCCCAATGCGGATTGGTGACTTCACACACACCTTAGAATAAATTCTAATTCATGTGCAGGTTTCCTGACGATGTTTACTTTCACCGTTTGTATTTCGCTGTTGTTATTGAAGTTCACAAATATACATAGCCTAAATATTAAAGTCATCGGTACATGCCGAGATTTGAATTCGCGACCTTCGGAATGACGGTCACACGCTCTAACCATTAAGCCAGCGAGCTACAAAGAAAAATGTAGCTAGTGTAATTACTGGGATAGCAAAACTCCACATTTCAAGTGTCATTACATAACATCCTAACTAGCGCCACGTTGTTATAGGCAGGCGTATCACTTATCATCAGGTGAAGGTCCCGATTGTCTCGTCGCTTAATTGAATAAAAAAAAGCTTCACAATCTTTTAAAGGTTCTAAACATATATCGAGTTTTTTGGTTTACGTATACATATAATACTGATACGTAAAATAATACATTATGAATAGGTATTGCAATGTTAAACTGGTTTACTGAATTAAAATTTATAGTTGTTGCTATTGTGTACCTTTACTCGTTATACAATATTGAAATGTTAATTTAATGCAATAAACAATCATTATAGGAATACATTGTCTCACAGCATTCGTCGTGAACGACCTGTATGCAATACAATCGATTATAATTAAAAACAATGGTATATATACATTATTATTTCTATTACAAGTTTAATCGTAGTTAAGTTGAAATAATTGATTTTTTAAAAAATCTTCAGCGTTTTAAAAATTTTAATCGTATATGTGTTAAAGTCGTTTGAATAGTAAATTATATACTGTACAAGTATAATTTAGTCAGTATCAAAAATCAATATCAGCAAATTTTTATTATATCAAGTTCTAATTTATGGAAAATTAAAAAAAGTCGTTAATGTACATACAAAGATATTTCCTCTTTTATCAACTAATCGTAAATGTGGGTTATCAAGTTCAAGAGAACACGTAATTTATTGATATTACGGATTCGTTTATTATTTGATTACAGACACAAGGAAAAAGTGATAATTTTTTTATCATATTAATTATTCAATTATGTAAAATTGAATCTTACGTCATCTATATATTAAGAATAAAATGATGGAGCTGGTTGCAGGGCCACATAGGGTTTAGGTAGTGTTGGGATTTATTTGTCGCCTGGCTAACTCCTAATTCTGTATTGTAAATCTGTCGCCATATGCCATTATATTTCTACTTTCAACATATGAGGACCAGAGCATTCAGTGCGAACATCTTCGCTCTCTTTATCAATATACATTATGTTCAACTGGTTTCTTTGTCGTAACAAAACTTTAGATTGAAAGATTCACATTTCAATCTAAAGTTTTATTGCGACAAAGTCTGACGTAAATACTACGCGGAGCATTTTCTGCAACATCTGATATAGTGATCGTCATCGTTTTGTCAAGTACTCCAACCAATAATAACTTATTTAATCACAGCATGGGTAAGAAACTAACTGAGTAGAAGAATTGTTAGTTAAATTCTTCTGATGATGATGATGAAACAGATCTGACTTGAAATTTGTCTAATGCTTTAATAAAATGTTTATTGTGTACTACCTACGGTCTGAATATTAATTTATGCCGTTACGAGGGGTAACGAAATTATCAGTAAAATTTAACTGATTATAGATAAAGATCTCAATATAGTTTAAATATAACTTTTTTGTAACAAAATTTAATCCATAAATGAAGTAATTTATTCGTCAACGAAGAATTCCGAAATAAGGAAATCAATGTGATTATGAAACTTTCGCTGGATTTTTCCACTACAATAATAGAAACGTTTGAATTAATTGCGTTTCTTTGTAAGTAAATACGATACTATTGTGAATTGTGGACTTTACCGTACGTTTGTTTTTGAGACACCTTTTGCGAACGAAGAAATAATAAAAATTTCATTGCGTAATTTTATAATCTTGATGGGAAATATGAACAATGGGACTAGTACATAGATATTCATAAGTGAATCTCTGTGACAAAAGAAACTACTCCAGACAAAGATATCTAAATGCTTACCCATGACTGTGCCGATTAGGATGAGAAGATTCGATCAATACAGTAAAATATCTTGTCTATATTATGCCCGCAAAGTACGTAGTACTATGTATTATCAAAGAAACGGAAACGGAAACAATTTTCGAAAGTAGACGTTAAAAATAAGTAATGATTCGAGACGTTAAAATCTCTTTCATAAAGGTATTGATAGCTGTTTTGGATAAGTAAAGCTACTGGAGCATCAGTGAAAGTAAAGTTCTAGTTAACTTGGCAAAACCTTATATGAATGGCTAAGGACGATTTTTAAAAATAATACTTGTGTTTACTAGAAGGTTAATTTATTTATTTCTTGTTAATAAGTACTGATGTTAACCGGATCGTCTTTTGTAGCTATTACGAGATTCTTAGGTCCTGCAGTACTATTCTTATAATAATTAGAACCACATTTACATAAGTGTATTCTTGTGAGAAATGAAGATTCTTAAACCTTGATATAATGATATGAATTGCAAAATAAAAAAAATTATGAAAATTGTCTATACCAAGCTGGAGAAGTATAATTATTGACAACAATATTTCTATTGTTTGATAATATATATCGCAGGCTAGTAATTTTTTGTCTTACTCAGCTCATCTGGTACTAGGCTTGCGACCCGAGGTCTACTGCCTAATAGCAACAATATCACTGATAAAACTATTAATTTTATATATTGAAATTAAAATACTTTGTATTGTCAATAATTAAGCGTTATTAAGTGTTTGTTTTAAAACGAGTAAGGAAAATTATACCCAACTTTTATCGCTTCATGGTGTTTATAAAGACGGTATAAGTCAACCTACGGAAAATCTTTCGCAGACTACTTCAGAGGTGGAGGATATAAAACCTAGAGGGAATATATTTATGTGCTATAAACGGGGCCAAATAGGCTCTAACAATATTACTCTAACGAATGTAAACTTATTTTTTTCATATTGTAATGTGGTCGCTTGGTGTGACAGGCGTAAGAAATTATAATCGACGCTATAAAACCAAATATGAGATGTCTCTCGTACAAAGTTTCTAAATAATTATGTGAATGCCTTTTTAAAAGAATTGCATATTTCGCTATGTTCATTGTTAGAAGACTTTATTTTTAGTTTGTTACGAAACGTCGACGAATTATAATATGACATACTTGTTCATACTCTTTGTATGGCATTTAGGCGGTTTAATTATCTCGCGTTTCTCTCTATATATAAGGTTATGAAATCTTTTTCTGTCTAAGTACTCGTATTTTACCTTGGATAATATTTAGTAATAAAATTGATATAGTTACTTTTATCTACATATCATAGTTGCTAATGCAGTGTATATATATATTTATGTGTAAAATATTTTTTCGTTTAAAAGAAAAGGCTGAAAAATATTTTTAGATTCGGAAAATATACTAAGAGTTAGAATTAAATACAAACATTATACGCATTGAATTTTAACGTCCACTAGATTGTGGGTTAAAAATTAGTTTCAAGTGTTACATATTGAAATCGAATATGATGGTGGAGACACAGGCGGTGCCAGGTCGGCTAATAGTTCCAATAACGTAGATCGCTCACGACACGAGGAAGTGTCGGACCGGTTTGCCCCCCGGGCGACTCAGTGTCGCCGTTGCCTCATACATGCCATTTATTATAATACCCCCTTCTACACACAGCTGACAGGCTTCGACTCAGCCTACGTAAACTCTGACGTAATTATTAAATATCAATACTTACAAAGTGCAGAGGATGAGCACAAGGAAGTTGTAAGATTAAAAAAAACTGATGCCTAATGTAGTATAGCATATATATCGTTTCACACTAAAAGTAGTTCCGGGTTATTTTTTGTTATGAAATTATCAAAAAACCTTAGTTACAAAAGGCTACTAATAATATATCGGTTGGAATGATTATTGATATGTTTTTAATTAAAATTTACAGCTTATAAATGTTTTTTTTCTGTGTATTTCGGAACTACAATTGAAATTAAATAAAAAACTTCTATGTGTGCTTTTAACCGTTTCTTTATCGCTGCAAAGTAAGCTTCAAGAGCATGTTATAAGGAGGTTTTACGACAAACATTAAATAAAGCCTTCACGGTACGGGCGTAGTTATATTCAAAATTTTAAACCATTGCGATGTTAGCGCTTCACTCGAAGATATTTACATACTTAACAATTTTCTAAGAATAAATAGACATATATGACTAAAGCATCGCCTAAATAATTACTTTAAACCCGTTTAAAGTATGAGGCTTCACATCTCACTCTCAACTCGTGAGAAGAGTTAATGGGAGTTGGACAGGCGAATCATAATAGCCAATTTGAATAATGAACATTGTTATTCTACGACCGGTTGGATCACGCGACCGCAACCCACGTCCATCGCGGGTTTTACGATCAGGGATGTTGATTAGTGTAGCCATGACCTTATAAGTAAGAAGACTTGAACTTAACTCCAGCGTACGTAATATTCCTCTTAAAACAACTGCTGCTCGACTCTAATTAACGCTCATTAAATAGGAAAATTCAAACACGTAAACTTCAACTATTGTAATCCATTTGAAAAGGTGCTCAATTATTTTATGCAATATACGTCTTGGATATTAATTAGCATAGTAATTTGTCCTTTACAAACTTTTAATAAAGTATAAACTGCACTTAAAACCTATTACAGGGGGCCAGCTTATTTATTTTACGCTATCACTATCGTATGCGGAATAATCATAAAAAGTATGTTATAAAACGCATTATGATTCTATTAAATTTTAACTGCTGGTTATCAAATTACAGCACCGTAAAACAATGATCTGAGAGAATTCTTTAGATAAACTAAGATTGTAAGATATGTTTAAAAGAATTTTGTTCATAATCATGTAAATTAATAAAACTTTAGAAACTTATAGTGGTCACTATTGAAAGAAAAAATATTGAGTCAAAGAGTGCTTTGATCTTGATTAAATATAAAATATAGAAATGAAATTGAATCATCATGCGTACACAAACGTTAACAACGTCGGATGTTTATTTGACGTTCTCGGTATCAAATGGTGACCCTAACGTTGCCCCATAAACGTGTGCCATAAAACTCTCGCCATTCTGACACACGAAGCGTCTGAGAAAAAAATAAGATGAACCACGAAAACCAAACGATCGTTCTCTGTTAACGTGATGTGGTCAATCAAAACACTGTCTTGCTAAGCTCTTCTACTTAAATCGTTGCATTAAAAATTTTGGATATTATAAGCCTTTCCTCCATCTTGTATCACTATTCATTCTCTGTTGAGAAAGCAAAATCAGAATGGTAGTACTTCTTTTTGAGGATACTAAATGTGTATGGGACCATTAAAGAGTAATATTTTTTTACGTAATTCTATATTAGAATAGTATGCTTATAATCCATATTATTATAACATGAAACTTATGTTGTGAAAGTCATGTAATTGTAATCAGTTTTTGTCTGATTGTGGTAATCGAGAAAGAAACACGATATCGTTCATCGACATTTAATTCTTTATACGTTTTAGAGTTTTTTAAAAATAGTAGAAGACTATATAAATGAAGTAAAAGAACAATGACAAAATCTATGTTATAAAATAATGAGCAAATTTTGGTTATTAACAACCTGCTGTTTCTCGTTCGCTTTGCTGGCCGTAAAACCTTGAAATTCCTTTTGAAAAAGTTATTTTATAACATCCATTCTTGACTAACCTCTAAATGGCAGAAGCAATGTCTCTACTAAATTATGAGTAATTTTACTTAATAGTTTCGGAGATCTCGTGACGAGTCAATGAATCTTTGAATATCTCCTATATATATGTGATATAGATGGATTGATTACGAATTGAATGAAATCACAAATTAATATCAATTGCCTAAAATTAAGTAAGACATTGGTTATATTTTATAAGGATACTTCATCAACGTGTCCTTGTTTGCCAAGTCACGCTGAATGCCAAGTTACATAATTTGAAAACAAAGGGGTCACCCCAAAAAACGCTCCGGCCGTGTTCGGTAGAGAACAAAGCATTTTGCTCAGTTAACTTATACAAGGTTTGGCTGTTTTAGACCTCGCATAAATGGAATCCTTGAACATTTTTGTTTATGATATTTGATTCGAATTAATACGGGTCCTTGTTTAGTAAAATAATCGTAAATATAAAAACATTTATAGATATTCTTTAGAGATTGTTAGTGGCTGATACAAATAAATATATCAGACAGGTTTTTTAATATATATAGGTTCGCTGCACTCGTAGCACAACATAGCATTTTTTTTTGTTTCACAAAAAACATGCCGTCACTAGAATTCAATTATGGAGTATGTTTCATACATGTAGAATAATAAAAGCAGTTTTAATTTGATGTAGATGTTTCGTATAGAATCTAAAAGAATCTATTAGTTTGTACGATTAAATTAAAATATAAACCCACGGCAGAGCACTAATTTTAAAGATTAGCGTAGTACTTATGATAGTCCGTCGGCTTATTTACGATAAACTCAACAAATAATTAGAAATACGGTTTTTGCTGATAAATTGTTATATCAGAATATAGATTTAATAATGGCAGTGCCATTGGATAGAAATGTGATTAAAGATATAAGAAAGGAAAGATACCGTAACATAATATAGAATAAATGTAAATTACGTTAACTGATATGTTATATTTGAATTATTAGTAGGTCTTTACGTATGAAATTGGCGTTTTGTACGGGAGGAATATAAAGTAATTTTTTTTTGTAAAATATATTTAATTAATCAAAGTATGCACCGATGTTATCTATGCGCTATTGCCATCTCATAGGTAGTTCATTGACCTCTTTATTAAAAAAACCATGGGGCGAGAATCAATTATCTTTTTGAAGGCGGTTTGGACTGCCACATCGGAATTAAATTTTTTTCTTTGTAAGAAGATGTCCAAATTCCGGAAAAAATGGTAATCTGTTGTGGCAAGGACCGGGGAGTACGGTGGATGTCGCAAACATTTCATATTTCATGTTTTCCATTGTGCGGTAATAAGCGACGCCAAAGAAAAAAATAATGAGGAAAAAACAAATGAATGAATGTTTTCAAAACTCAAATGTAGCAGCTAAATGAATTTATAAATTTGAATTTGGAATTCTTAACCAGAGACGATATTTCAGATCAAATTAGTCAGTATGACAAAACGCTAATTTCATATGCAAGGACCTAGTATATAATTCCAGAAGTAAATAATTCACCCAATGATGTTTATATCATCATCATCATTTCAAACTATGGACGTCCACTGCTGGACATAGGTATGTGTTCCCCAAAAGCACGGTCTTGTGCTGATATTTACATAACTTTTCATGACATACAGAGAACATTTCATATGTAAGGACCTAATATATTTAAGAAACGAACATTTGTTTTACACACTTTTATTTACATAAGTCGAGGCTAAACTTGGCTAAAATTAATGTGAGTTTCTCGTCGTCTCGGTCTCTGAAGTACATTTATATGTCACCTGGTCACTAAAAAAGTAACATGCCTACACCAATTGGGACCGATTACGTATTCATCATAAAAGGCCATAAATATTTCACTGCTTTTGATAAATCAAAGGTCGCATAACCGGCTTAGTAAAATTTACAAAAATTATTTTTCTAGTTTATTTTATTCAAGTTGAATTATCATTAAAAATACCCCATAAACTACCACTTTAGACCATAGGTCTCCTAACATCTTTCCTACTAGGATCATATGATCGGTTCGCTTTGTGGGTGGGCTAATAGTATTCCATCTTAAAGTATTAAAGCACATAAATCATTTAAAAAAAAATTAATTACTATTTATAAAACTTAGTTACATATTCGAAGAAAACGGCTTATGTCTTAATGAAAACAAGTTTATCTGTCGGTGCGTATGTTTTCGTTTTCATACAAAATTATTAATATGGTATACTTCACTAGGAGTTTATCGTCGGCACCATTCATTAATTACGTTTATCAACTTAAATTGGGTTGTGGTCTGTGATAAAGCGTTTTTTATGTATTATATTTCCGTCTGAATATAATGAATTTCATATTATATCTAGCTTATTCAAAACACGACGATTATTTAAAAAAAAATTGTGTTGTTATATAAAAAAAAGTGTTTAGCATGTAAATTTCATTCGAAAGATTTTAACATAAACTCGAATTAATATGGTGTTTTAAAAAAGTTTATTTATAAAGCACATTGATATCTCTTCATTTAGACTTTCATAACCTTTTTCAAGAAAGAACAAATACCTAGTTTTGTTAAAAAAAAATTAAGCTTTAGTTCGTATCCAAATTTATAGTTAAATAGAGACAATAATTTTATTAGTGAATATATTTGAAACTTTTTCTGTCTCAAAGAATAACTAAACAAAAAAAACTAAGCATTTATTTATTTAACTTTTTACACCACGTGTAAAGGCGAACTTAATGCCATTGGCATTATCCTCCAGTTTACCTTGGATAATGCAGAGATGATGAGGTAGGTGTATCAAATGGTAACAATATAATATATAATAGATGAGTATACATATATAGGGTGGCGCAAAAATAACCTTCCGATGTTTTTTGGCTGTAATTTAAAAAAAAATATGAAAAACTTTGATTCTTCTTGTGGATTATTTTTATTTGGTCTTTTAATTTTTTTACATCAAGGCAAAATTTATAGCATTTTCTGATAGGAGGATTACTTTTGCGCCACCCTATATTAAAAATGCGTATAAATATATTTACGTTAATGATTTCTTTAAAATATTTTTTTACTTTATTCAGATATGGTAACATAATTTTTTTTTGCGTATTACATACATTTAAATGTATTTAGTCGCACAGAACCCGGTACAATGGTAAATGATAAGAGATATCGCCTCTGCATTGTGCCCTCATTGATAACACCGACAAACCCCTTTGTTTATGGAATCTCATCGATTTTTAAAGTGATACACCTACATGTAAAAACGTGGAGCTAGTTATATATACATACATATATATCACGCCTCGTTCCCAATCGGTCGGTAGAGTCCACCTCTCTCCACTTGCTACGATCCTGGTACACCTCTATCGCATCCTCCACTTTCATGAGCGTCTTCATGCACGATCGTCGCTGGCGAGTACCCTTGACAAGGCCTTTCTTTAGGACATCTTCGATTTGGTCGGAATATGTCCGTCTAGGTCGACCTGCACCAATTTTTCCAATCATTCTTACCTTGTATACCTCTTTCGTTAATCTTCTTTTATCCATTCTTTCAACATGCCCGAACCATCTAAGCATCCCTTTCTTTATTTTTGTCACTACATCTTCAACTACGCCGCATTGCTCCCTCATCACACTGTTCCTCACTTTGTCCATCAACTTCACACCAGTTATACTTCTCAGGCTTCTCATTTCCACAGGATTAATGCTATTTTCACGTTTCTTCTGCCATACCCAAAATTCACTACCATACATCAGTCTGCCTGTGGATCAACACGCCTCTATACACAGCCAGTCGTGCTCTTTGCGATACGTTCCGGATCTTCATAAAGTTATGAAGTGTCCCATTCACTTGATTTCCTTTCAAAACTGCACTACATTGCGCTCGTCACCTTGAAACATAAGATGTTAAGCCTCGTTACCCCAGTAATTTTGCTAGGTCCAACTCCGTTTAATCTGGACCACAGTAATGTTTGCACACTACTGTTTGGCGGCAAAAATAGGCACCGTGGTGGTATCTACCTAAACAGTCTCCGGCCACAGGGACTTACCGCCAGTAAAAAATACACCTTTAAGTAAAAATACATTAAAAGACCTAGGTGTCTTTTAATGTATTTTACAAAGGACAGTCTAAATTATTATTTACATTACATTCCAAATTAGATAGTGGTAGTAGCAAGACAATTTTTTGTTATCGTAGTAGTTTTGTACCTGTAAAGCTTGGTAAAAATTATTGGAAGACCTACGCACACTTGGTGAGTATTATGTATAAATGGCTTAGATATTCCTCTTATAAAGAAGGCCTTGTACCCTATCAATGGGAACAATAAGAGGGATGTTAATATATTTTATTTTTTCGCACTTTATGAGCAATTGGTTATAGAGTTCTATATTTTTAGGGGCAACTAAAAATAAAATTGTAGGGCATCGACACTGCAGCTTCGCAATGGACCGGGACTCCACAATTAGACGTCAATTGACCCCGGCGACGGGATTGAAGGCGCCAGTAGTGGCCCACTACTTTACCGTCACGTGCTGGGCGTCGTAGAGGCCGGCCTTGGGTACATTGGTCACCGCTGCACATCGTGATCGCTGAATTGTCGCAAACGTTTATTGTTCCCTTGTTTGTCAGCTGCTAGTCGAACACGAAAGTTGCAACTATGTCTTTATCATCATATATATATGGTACAGACAAGCGTCAATAACTTCAACAATTATTAAGGAAATATGACCGGAGATATATTTCTTTTGGTATAGTCAATAGATTGTTCATAACATTATATTGAAGTGCTGTGTACTAATAATGACTATGCACAAACAATCGATTTCTAGTGCGATCGGGCTGAAGCTACTGGCATTCAATAGTTTATCCAACAAAATAGTTTGTTAGCGATATTTAATATTGCTATGAATTATAATTACTATGATAATTGTGTATGATAGGAAATCATTATTTACATCAGTGTATTATTTATATTAGTTGAATAGCAGCCAGCAGAATAAAACAACATGTAATAGACATCTCACATTATCATATTAGGAACGAATGGAAATATATGTTTAAATATGTCTATATCCTTAAAAGCTGGATAATTGATGACGGTTGTGGTAAAACTTTAACAGAACTGGACAATGTTTTGCATAGATGGAGAGACTACTGTCAGGAATTCTATCCTGAGGCAGAGATACTTAATATAAAAAGAACATGGGACGATCATTCCAGAGAACTTGTTATATTGCTCTCAGAGGTCCAAGATGTCATCAAAAAATTTAATCAATGCTTCAACAGATAGGCCTTGCGGGTACCAAGATAATCCACCACATGTGCAACAAAATCTGCCGAACAAGCCAGTGGCCAGAGGGCTGGACACAGTCAGCTATTATTCCATTGCATAAAAAAGGCTCTACAAGAAAGTGTGAAAACTACTGTACTTTATCACTTATGTCCTTCGCAAGCAAGATTTTACTGCGCATTATAAACGCTCGGCTCTCTTCGTTTGCAGACCACCAGAATCCGAGTGAACAGTCCGAACTTGTAGTAAGAAAAGCACTCGTGAACAGATTTTGAATGTTCGCATTCTTAACGAAAAATGTCGCGAGCATAACAAAGCATTGGTCTTATGCTTTATAGATTACACTAAGGCATTCGATTGCATGCAATGGAAAATTATGTTTCTTCTGCTTGTGGAGATGGGCGTTCCACAACATCTTGCTTTTCTTATACAGAATTTGTACCTTGATAACTCAAGTTTCGTAAATCTGGAAAACAAGAATTTTCCGCACAAAAAGAGGTATACGCCAAGGGTGAATTCTGTCTCCTAAACTGTTTAATCTGTACGGAGAATACATCATGAGAAAGGCTTTGGATGGCTGGAACGGCGGACTTGCAGTGGGTGGTAGAAAGATCAATAAGCTGCGATACACAGATGATACAAATTTAATAACATCGAATGAGGTAGAGATGGCCAGTCTACTGAAGAAAGTCGAGCTGGAAAGTGCTACACTAAGTCTTAATATCAACTATTCGAAAACTAAAATAATGGTGGTGGATAGGGCAATGGTACTTCCAACAAGCGATGGTCTCAACAGATGTGAAAAAGTCAAAGAGTTTATATATCTTGGATCGTTGACAACCAGTGATGGTAGCTGCACTGAAAAAATTCGTCGTAAACCTGGTATGGCTAAAAGCGCTACGACTAACCTTGACAATATCTGGAGAAATAGAGGTATTCGACGCACCACTAAAGTGCGCTTGGTTCTAGCTCTTGCCTTTTCGGTGTTCTTGTATGGATCCGAGACGTGGACTACGAGAAAGCGGGATAGGGAAAGGATTGATGCTTTCGTAATGTGGTGTTGGCGAAGGGTTCTCCATATACCATGGACAGCCAAAAGGACAAATGAATCCATCTTAAAAGAACTCAAAATAACCACTAGGCTCTCTTCAATATGCCAACAAAGAGCCCTCAACTTTTTTGCACACATCATGCGTTCTCCAATGGGCTGTCTCGAGAGGCAAGTTATTTTGGGGAGACTAGAAAGCAGACGTGCTCAGGGAAGAGCCCCTATCACATGGATGGAAGCGATCAAAAAGGCGGTGGGTGGTAGTATAAACCGTGCGGTCTACTCTGCATATGACTGCACTCAATGGAGATTGTTTGTGGTTACGATCCTCAGCAGTGAGGGAGCGACGAAGAAGAAGATATCATAGATTATTTTTTTCATTTATTCTTTGATACAGAAAAAAATACACAATTATTACCCGAAAACCAGTACGGTTTATGTGAATAATACAGTCGTCGTGGCCTAGATGCAACGCAAGTCACATCCGGGCTGGTTTGCAATGAGCCATCTTTTTAACCTCGCTCAGTGTGATCCCAACGATACAACAATATTTTGGAAATCTGTTGGTAAGCTATTTATACAATTGGATATAATGTAAACAAAAATTCTGGTACCATAAACATTTTTGTATTTTGAGACCACAAATTTTTTCTTTGCTTCGAACACTCAAATTTGATGTACGTTTATACTCTGTGAGCGAGTCTAAGCAAGTATACTTATTAACTATTAATAATTTAATTTGGTCATGTACTTTCAACAACTTGCAATACTTAAATAGACCTTCATCATCGTTTTTATACTTGTTTTTATCTTTATAAGGCACAATAGTTTTAAATATCCTTACTTGAAGTCTATATATCTCGTTAATATATGATTTATATGTTCTACTGTAGCTATCCAACCCGTAGCTAATAACCGTTTCAGCCAGGGACAAGTACAGCAACCTCGAGAATTTAAACGGTAGCTTGTATTTATGTCTTGCAAGCTTACATAATATCGATCTTAATTTAGTATTAATACAATTGCTTTATGCAATCTCCAACAAAACCGTGCATCAACTATGAGTTCAACATACATATGGCTATTGGTATTGACTATGTGTGGACAAATACAGTTTGGGTTTTGTGCGTGTAAGCACCCATTACCATAATGCTCTGCATATATTCTGCAAATCTCTCTACAAACATATATTCGTATAAATAATTAATATACACGAGTTACGAGTATGTTCTCCCTTAATGTATTTTAAACTAAGGGTAAAGAAATAAAATACAGTGGCAACAATTTACTAAAGCTCAGAATGTATTGCCTGTTTAGTTTACTGTGGGTAATTACTATTCTAATTTTCTTAAGTATTTACGTTGGCACGTTGTGAAGTCATGGTCCTTCGCAGTTAAGTCAATACGCCCAGCTAAACTATGTTCAAATGGTATTGAAATACTAGTGGCAACTATTTATCTTAAATCAGCCTATTTAAGTTATGCAAGAAAATAGTTTCCGCTCAAAATAAGAATATTTAGTATTTCTGCAATCTTACTGTTCCTTACAACTTTAAACTAATTGTAATATACGAAATTGAGAAATCAAGAAATATATTCCTTATTATGTAACAAATTACTTTTTGCTTTTTTTATCCATATTATCCATTTTGTTCTTTCGTCTAAATCTTTTTACTTATTGTTAACTAAATTTAGTTTTTGTTAAAATCATGACTTATTTCTGTTTCTGTGTCAAATATTTATAACTTTTTCTATGTATTCCTCTTTTTTTTTAAACACTTATAACGCTAGTATTAACCCGAGTCCCGACTGGTATTCTAACTATAAGAATACATTCCTGACTAGAAGCAGTTTAAATTATAATTAATGATTATGAAATTTATTAACGTCTTCCTACTTATAAACGGCTTTATGAAAGTTCTTCCGTTTTTATCCGGAAGGCGATGTCTGAAAAAAATACTTAAGTTCCGTAAATATTTATCCCACAATCACGTCCTTATTAAAATTATTTTTATGATTTTATTTCCAATAATAGTTCACGGTTACAAAAACCGATAAATTAGTTTTATACGATTTCTTGCTAAAAAAAAATGTTGATATATACTTCTTTAAATATCACGACTGATATGTATTCAATAGAATTATTAATGGCCACTATGTATTGACCATTTTATAATGTTTCCTTATAATGCGATTGTATACAATTATCAAGCTATTTTAGTCGTTATGTTTATTTGTGAGAAGTATTTTATTATAACTCATATAATAAAAGATTAATTTAAAATCCAATTGCAAACTTTCCATAATATTGTAATTATAATATTGAAGTAGCTGTCTCACGCCCGCTTTGCTGACCGTATCATCCCCGCAACTGATTTCGGGGAAGAAATTTTGTAAAATCTACTCTTAGCTGACCTTTAAATGGCGGAAGGAATATTCCTACTAAATTTCAAGTCTATAGGCTTTATGGTTTCGAAGATATCGTGATGAGTCTTTACATAAGTGGAAATTTCTTATATATATAGATAGATTACACGACATAAAAAATAAATAGCATATGTTCAATTCAATTCGCATTAAATAAACTAAAACGTAAGTTATTATTTAGGAGACATGCAAGCGGATGGCAAACATTACGGCGCCAGTATTACATGTTGTGTATTGAGTTCATAAAAAAAAACCAGTTGAATTATGACGAAACTCGCGCGTAGCTTTTGTTACGTATACGGAAATGTAGTTACATTCCGCCCTACGTATAAATAATCTGTCTAATTAAATGTTATACAAACGTTTTCTTTATTAGACGAAAACGAGAGTGACATTCACCTAATCGTGATTCTTTTTCTTCTTCGTCGGTATCACTCCTGACAGAGTGGTCGTGGTCAACACTTCAGGTGTTGGTCGCAAGCTTAACAACATTTCGCTATTTTTTTCTGATGGCCGCTTGTCTAGTGTATTCATGGTAGGTGATACTCCCGCCCAGAACAACGCGGCATAACGGTCTTCAGCAACAGAAACTTTTAACCATTATTCCAATTACATAAAGAGGCTGGTTGAGATTGCATTGTTTTATTATTCTTTTATGTTTTTGCCAATGCCAAAAATCGTGCTGGCAGATTGAAGAGGTCATGGTTACGTGACATGTGGGAGTATAAGAGCATCACATCCGATGAGGATCTTTACCACGTTGCACAAGAGGTCCGAATATTTGCGAAGTATAAAGCTATACATCAAGAGGCGTGTCAAGAAGTAATTTTTTTATTAGATAAAGCGACAAGACGAGTTTGACTTTTATCGGATGGTAAGTGATACGCCTACTCACAGCTATGTGGCGTCCGTTAAGAGGATATACACTGCACTACATTGTGTTCGCATTGAGACATAAGATCATAAATATAGTTATGTCTATAATTTCACTAACGACGACTGCTTTTGGACCGGAACACATTAACGTTCGCACACTATCTAGACGGTCTTCGGCAACAGAAACCTACCAGCAGTATCGTTATGACATAATTATTACGTGCTCTGAAATTCCACCGACACTATATATTTGCATCCATAACTTAGCTTTTTAGCTTAGTAAGATTAGATGTGTACTGCTCCCTAAAAAATATTAACAAAGATGTTAATGAATGTATTAACAAAGATGTTAATGAATGTATTAACAAAGATGTTAATGAATGTATTAACAATTACTGATAAAATTATATCTACAACTACTTATGCAGTAAACAATGATGGCTATTCATATTACATTTGTGCTTCAAATTTTTTTATTTCTTTGATGATAACTTATGACTAATGAAATGGTTATATTTTGTTAATATTTCCTTTGAAGAATTTTATAAAAATTTGGTCCTATAATATATATATGTATATAAATTTGCTGATAGGTAGAGACCGTTTAGGTGCGTACCACCGGAGCATTTGTTTCTGCTGCCAAACAGTAGTGTGCAAACAATGCTGTGTTCCAGTTTAAAGACGGCTGTACCTAATGTAATTACTGAAGTAACGAGACGCAACATCTTATGTATCACGCGACGAGCGCAATTTGTTGCAGTACATATTATTCTAATTATCGCCACATTATTATAGGCAGGCGTAAATCTTATTATCAGGTGAACATTCCGCTAGTCTCTTCATTTAATTGCATAAAAAAAATCATGTGAGAATAGAAAAAAAATATTATTTTGCAATTATCAATTATTTATGTCGAACCTTGGTAAAGAAATATATAAATCAGAGAGGTTAATACTTGACCTCGATACCACCTGAAGTTAAATGGTGATGTGGTTTGCGGTGGTTAAGCGCACTAACCTAACAACAGCTTATTATTATTTTCTTACTAAATAAGTGTTGTTAGATTGATAGTCAAATTATGTAAATATTTGATATAAGACGGAGGTAACTAATAATTAAGTTATAACATAAGTAATAACCAGCAACGACTCACATAAATTGGATTCAGCATCATGACTTGCAAAACAATAGCTCAACGTAGACCGGTAAAAAGCACAGTAACAAATCGGTATGCTCTAATAAGTGTCTTGTGTTACCGGTAACAGTGCCAGGATACCGGCTGTGTACTGTCGCAACAATCACTTAATACAATGCTCTAAGTGACATTCATTTATTTATCTATTCCTATTTAACTTGTAATTATGTTGCCGCTGGTTGTGAGGTGATTTGTTAGTTTGTATTAATAGTTGTGATTAATCTATAGTCCTACTTCAGGTGTGCAGTATTATCTGTTTGTTGAATTTCTTTACATCTAGATAAAGTTATACTTAAACTACAACTATAATTAGTATCACCAATTAGTTCCTTAAGTAAATAACAAGATACCGTCTTAAAAACTTTTTCGATGTTTTATATTTAGATGGAAAATTCACACGTATGATATACTCGTATATAACTAGTCTGGTCATAAATACTGTTACATAATAACCTTTCTTTTTTCAACTTTTTAATTATTTTAAATTTAGAACACGTATATTATTTTAAAAACTTTTTTCCATTTTGCGCCATTTCACATATTTTTTCGTGTTCATTATCAAATTACAATATGGAATGAGGTGTTAAAAAAAATAGGATTGCAGTGATCGCCTTGCACAAAGTTGGTATGGAGCCGTCGGTCATATTCCAGACACTTCAAAAGCTTGGTATCAGCCGTATGTTCATATATCGTACCATCAACAGATACAACAACACTTCTTCTGTCGAAAACCAGAAAAGGTCAAGGCGGCCGCGTGCTGTTAGAACTACAAAGGCTGTTAATGCTGTTAAAACCAGAATTCGTCGAAACCCCATTAGGAAGCAAAAAATCTTATCGCGAGAAATAAAGATTCCCGCTAGGACTCTGTCGAGTATTATAAAACAAGACTTAAAGCTTGGTGCCTATCGTCGATATACAGGACAAGCCCTAAATCAATCTTTACAATTAAAGAGAGTGAATCGATCAAAATGTCTTCGGTGGCGGTACGCAGCTGAAAGGCACAGAAATATCCTTTTTACAGTTGAAAAAATTTTCACTATTGAAGAACACTATAATAAGCAAAATGGTAAAGTGTACGTTTACAGTTCGAAAGAAGCTGCTCAAGTGGTTGGAAAAGTGCAACGTAGCCATTATCCTGCATTAGTGATGGTTTGGTGGGGCGTGTCTTATCAAGGAGTCACAAAACTACATTTTTGTTAAAAAGGAGTGAAAACTTCAGCCAAAGTGTATCAAAATACAGTTGGATCATGTTGTGAAACCTCCCAGCAATACACTTTTTAAAAATATACCGTGGACTTTCCAGCAGGACTCTGCACCTGGTCATAAGTCACGAACTATCCAAGCCTGGCTTGAAACCAACGTCCGAGCCTTTATAAGAGCTAAAGACGGGCCCTCATCGAGCCCAGACCTCAAGCCTGTAGACTTCAAATTATGGTCAGTTTTAGAGGATATGGCCTGCTCTAAACTACACGGCGACATTGAGTTTCTTAAAAATGTTTGGAGCAAGCAATGGCGAAATTTCTTTGGACACAGTGTGTAAATCTATAAATTCGTGGCCAAACAGATTAAAGGCCTAAATAAAAGCCAAAGGTGTATTTTTTGCTGTGACTAATAAGTATGTTGGTATAAAATTTTAATAATATTACATTACTTTATTAAAAAAATGCATTTTCATTTGTAACAGAATTTATGGTCGGACTAGGTATATATGTGGACGCACAAACAAAGAAACATACGTATATACACCAAAAAAAAACCTGTATACACACACACGATATCAATATAAAATACAAATACAGTCAAAGGCACAGTACTTTTAATTTTTTTTTGTTTAAACTTTTTCAATATTGCAATATCTATATGTTTTTAAAACCACGGCATTTACGTAACGATGAAACTGGTAGAGGGCGCTGTTTCCTAAGATACAAGTTAAATTCCTAGTTCGGGAACCAGGAGATTCAAGTGTCGAAAACATGTAAAATAATGAATTAAATTATCTTTTATCTTATCTTTTGGTATATTTAAGAGATTGTTCACAAGAGAGATAAAATCTTAAATGTAAAAAAACACTGCAGTTTTTCACCGGTATATTGCGCTTATTATTTCAAAGAGTTTAGCGATTTTGAAAAGAGTAAGAGTCCCCGTAAATTTTATGGCAATAATTATATTGTAGATAAGTTCTTGTCTTACTGGTGGTAGGTCTCTGTTGCCGGAGAATGTCTAGGTGGGTACTACCGCCTGTTCCATATTCACGGGCAAATAAGAATAAGACTAAGGTAAGCCCTGCCTGTCGTAGAAAACGACTAAAAAAGTGTAAGAGTTTCGCGGCCTTGGGAGTAGGGGTTTCGAAACGTGTTAATACAAAGTGTAGAGGGACACCGGCGCATTCTATAAGAGTTTCGGAGGCCTCTCCGAATGCTTTCATGCAGATCACCAAGAGGGTTCTAGTGAGTAAAAATCTCATATATCCCTGACTTCCCCCCAGGGTATCTTTCTAAGATATCCTCCCCTAAACGCCTATTTCTTTCAAGGGTGTTGTAGTTAGTTTAATTACCGAGGTAACGAGACTTAACATCTTATGTCTCAAACGAAGAGCGTTAGAGTCTCGTCCTCATACATTGTCTAGTTAATATTAATATTTAAAATACAAATTTACTAAGCACGTCAGAACAATTGTAATATAAGGATTATGAAAGAATATGCAGTGATTTATTTTTATATAGAATCGTTGTGGTTTTTTTTACGAGGAAAACTTATCTTTACATATATCGATAAGTTTTCCTTATGCAACAAAGTAAATTGATAACATGCTCTTGACGATTGATCTGTTATTATTTATGATTATAAAAAATTTTAGATTCATTAGGTTTTTCCGATTTGCTTTCCGAGAAAATATTTTAATGTTAGGATTTGAAATTTCATATTTTGTACGTCAAGGGTTAGGAGCTAGAAAGCATGAACGTAGTCTACTCTGCATGCTGTAAAGGGCGACTAAGAGAGAACTTTTACCAATATTCTGCGTCTACAATTCCCATAGCAAAAGTGGCGAAAACGAAAATTAGCACTAAAATTATATTTAGCTATTATTAACTACATTTTTGAGGGATGAGGCTTAAGTTATTGATTAACTGTATCTCTACCAAATTTTGAATCTATTAGTCGTTTCTAATAGTTTTGGAGATCTAGTGAAGAGGCAATGAATTTCTAGATACTCATATTTATAGATTGATGTAACCTATGTTATTTAAACGTTGATTGACATATTTTTAAGTTAAAAAAAATCATTGTCTAGTTTTCATGAATCCGCGTCATATAACCAAATATATTGGTTAAACTAATATTTGTTTAATAAAATAATATTTGTGATTATTTACGTATCGAAATAAATTTAATGTCTTTCTTCAACTCGGATATTTTTGTTGTTAAATGTTTTTCTAGCTAGTGCGAAACTCGAGTCGTTTTCTCACCTTTCGCTTATTCTGCAATAACCTTTAGCCGGCATAACAGCGGTATTCATAACAACTGTCAAATGAGGCAGCGGAACGTTCGGCGTCATGGTCTGCCGACGCGCTACTTCCGTGCGGATACTTCACAGTCTCTCGTTACGTACTTACCTGTTACATTATCTCGGAACTTGTCGCTAACAACTTTGTCTATACCATAGGTTCCCAAACTGGATGCCAAGCTTACAACAGAGGTACCGCGGCAGGTCAGCTAAAAATTATAAATTATTAAAGTGACATTGTTAAATCCTTATATTATGCCACGTTTTTGAAAAATAATTACATTGACTAGTAAACGAATTTACAACGCTGATGCGTTGTCACTCAGTAGGTGTTATGAGAAGTTACTAATTCTCCCATAAACATAAAAAAAAAATTAAAAATTCATACAAACAGTATCATTTATCAAATTAAAGACCACGCAGTATTAAATTTGCACTAGACTTCTCCTTTTATGTAACATGTTCATGTTATAACATCTAGTACACACAACATCTACTCTTTTAGTTGGTGCGGCACTAAAAATTGTGTTCTCTCCTTTTGTGCGAGAAGCCGTTATTTCTTTATTTTTATGTGTTTATCAGAAACAAACATGCATACATGAATCCTGATCTCAGTTGGATTCAATGGTTAACTAAAAAAATAAAGATTGTTTAGGTTCCAAACGCACTGTCTTCTTTTGAAAATAACTCGGCACCGGACGTATTAAACCACTACAAGGCTACTTATGCAGGAAAATATTTTCTACCGATAAAGGTGTTGAGGCGAAAAAGGTTTGGGAAGCAATGATCTCTACACCATATCACTTCATCATGAAACCGGCGACGATTTTCATTTGATATATTCATACGTATACTAACCGATAGAGGTCCTTAGTAGAACATAAGCCTCTCCGAAATATCAAACCAATCCTACGCTGCACGAATCCTGTAGCTTCCCACAACCTTCCATAAATCATCAATTCACTTTGTCGAGGGCTTTTCAGCTCTACCTTTATCATATTTACATATACAATGCATATTTGAAATATATATTCTAAGAAGAATAACACATCAGGTACATCATTCCTAATATTAATTATATATAGATGTACGATGGTTTAATATATAGTTACCTAAAATCTCTTTAAATCAGATAAATCTTACATTTCTACTCAAATTAATATATCGTTAATCATTATCAATAGCCTTTAACAGCCCATCGATGGATTGACCGGTTCAAAAATATGATGAAAAATTTTTTGATTGAAATTATTCGTTGCAATAGTTTCTGCATACATTACTTGATACTTAACGTTGTAACTATTAATCTTGATTCCTTTTGGTATTTAAACAGTATGTTTCGGCCATTGCGCTGAGATATTAATATAAAAAAATATCCTGTCTCTGTAGACCTTCAATAAAAGATTGATGTATTGTTAATATGCAAAAACTCGTATTGCTCATAAGAAAACTTAAGAAAATCAGACATTGATAAATTAGCTCGCACTCTAGTACTTGACACTATATCCACAACATAAAATGAACACCTCTGAATCTTACATAGTTTTCCACTTCAGATTTTATGTAACAAAATTATTTATTAAAATACTAGATTTCCATTCGTTTACTATTATTGCTTGTTTATATTGCTATAACGGTCGTGATCTGATATTAATGTTCTTAAATAGTGAACAATTTCTATTGTAGGTTAGGGTGTGTAGACAAAAAATCCCTAAAAAGAACACCAAATCCTACCAATCGCGATTTGCGATGCTATTGAAATTGCAAAACATACTTATATCAATAAAGAAGATCGTTGGGTCATTTCACCGGATTAAGGTCGCCTCACTAATAAAATCAAATTAAATACAAAGTATGCCAAAGTAAGACTTCAAGACATAATGAACTTATTCTGCGTAGATTGGTCTGTAAACATTAATCAATAAAAAAGCTATAGGTACTCCGTGATTTTTTTGACGTCTGGACATCTATTAATTAAGTCCCCTCTTGACTAAGACATAAATAGAATAATTAAATAAAGGCAATAAAAGCCGTAAGATTTAGATTTAATAAACACCTGTATTCCAAATTAATATTGATTTATTTATTCACAAGACGGACGTTTAAGCTTAGTACATAGATATAACTTGAAACGAAGTCAATCAATGGAAAACATGGCGCCGCCTGATGTAGGCTATGACATAAAGCGCACCTTTCACTGAGGGAACGGCGGAAGCTCGATTATGTCACTGACGCAGTGGGCCAACTGCTGACCGTAATGCCAGCGACACACTTACCACGACCCACCAAAACAACTGTGATGCAACCACTACCATTAACAACATATTGCATAACTCCTTTGGACTCTAAGACGATGTCGTGGCAGTGCGACGTTATATATGCATATTAGTTGTATATGTACCAAGCTTCATATTTATGAGCATCGATTTAATAGTGACAAGGTTAACACTGGTGGTAATAAGAGAAGACCTGATTTTGAGCGATTTTATCAAAATTTTATAAATATTTAATTTTAAACCTGTTCATTTTGCTTTTGCTATTTTTATTTATAACATGTGAAATAGGATTTTTTTTAATAAAAGACAATCTAAGCACTTTTCTATAAGAGCCCTCTTAAATTAATCAGTATCAAGGGACAATCCACTCGGCACCGGCCCCCCCCCCCGACGATTCTCTTCAACCCGTCTTCATTGAATCATCATCATCACTATCACCCCGCTGCTGTCTTAAATGAATACTATTAAGTAATATATTTTTAGAGTACAAAAGGAAATGATAACAAGTAACTCTCAATAACAGTTAATTTATGATATTACTATTCAGGAGCCACGCAGCAAATTCTATTTAAATTAATACAGCATTTTATTTTGAGAATACAAGGAGATGCCAATAGTTTTCAGTACTTACTGAAAACCGGTAAATCGATCGTTTACAAAATTAAATTATAGATAATGTTAGACAATTTTAATCATAAATTACAAACGAACATTCTAAGCAGTGGCAAGTAATATAACTTTTTATGTTGGCTCAACTCCTTTTACAGTAACGGCCTACGTACCACCCCAGCACCTATTTCTGTAGTTTGCTGGGTTCAAACGTTATAATTATCCGGTTTTAAGGCCGCTGTACGTAGTGAAATTACTAAGATAATGAGACAGCATCCTGTATCTGTCGGCAATGAACACAATGTATATTATCCTGACTAGCGCCACGTTGTTAAGGCAAGACGTATATAATTCAGTTCCAGATCAAAATCCTGCTCGACTCTTTGCTTCTATAAATAAAAATAGCTAAAAAAATATGCTAAATGTGATATAAGTCATGTATTGAAAACTACGATGAAAAGCCGAGGCCAGACGAAAAAGGACCTTATTTACCATCTAACCCGCGTTACATAAGGCAGTTAAACGTGGGAAGTTGTGAGTCGCAATTTGCTGGAAACTTCTTCAGTTACTGTGTTAAAAATTTAAGCTTACTAACAACAGACTTAACGCTAATTCAAATCGCGTGGTGAGGCAGACGAGGCCACATATTTGCAAGTTAAACAAGAGCGCCCGATGCACAGGAATATATTTCTGTGACCAGTTTTACGGATTTGCATGCAAATTGCTCGGCTCTTTACAATTTACCCGTAAACCGAAAATAGTCGACGCTTAAAACAGTATAAGGAAAGATCGAATCGTCGTTCTCATATTTTCGATTTTCACCGAAGAATTTAAAAGTTACTTTTGTAATTTTTTAAATATCTCACCTAGACCACGTATACTCTTACAATATATTCATAACTTTTTAAACATTTATGTTGAATCAATTACACTAAAAACAGATATGGTAGATAAAACAATAAATTATTTTATAGTAACTTCGTTTTCCTTTGTCGGTTTTCAGTCTTTATTACATTTATTGCCCAACGGAAAGAAAACTATAGTAGTACTAATGTAAAACCAAATTTTAACTTCTAAGGTTAAGGTTCTAACGTGATGAGAGCGAAATTTATAAGATTTATTTATTTATAAGATTTATCTTATATATTATATCTCTCTTAGTTTTAACTAATGAGAACAATAAATGTTTAATGAATTATTGAATAAGCTTGACCCGTTCGTGTCACCTCCATTTTTACAAGCAAGACACTAATTTTCTCAATAAGTATTACGTCGGTTGATACACGGGACCGGCAGTGAGTTAAAAGGTCGAGACGAACAATTTGAAACCAAGACGTTCACCACGCAATGATGTAATATAACCCCGATTTTAACCTGAATGCATTTGAATGTTATCGATACTTATAACCGCTAACGACATAATGATTTTTATTAACATTCTCGTCTTAGATAACACTAAGAATAAACATTTTTTATGGTATTGTTCTAACATTTGACTACAATTCTCAAGCTGTTGACAGCATTATCAAAGATGAAGTAGCATGCTCACGCAGAATAATCTTTTATAAGTATGATTACTGGAATATAGCAACACTGTTATAGATATAGAATATAGCAACATGTTGATAATAATTATAAGAAAATAGTAGTTAGTGAGAGTTATATTTGGAAATACTCTGCTGCCCTCCAAACACCATAAATATTGCTGCCATGTAATCAAATTAGTATACAAGCAATAAAGAGGTAATAGATTGAACATAATTTAAAACCAAGTTCAATACAAATTTGTTTATTCAAAATTAAATATTTTTCAATCTGTTGTTTATATCAATATCACTCCTAATATCGCAATACCTTCGAGTAGGGACCTACTTGGCTTTCGATAATCTATTAAATAAAAGAACCTTTGATTTTATAAAATGAAGCTGAAGTCGGCCTAGCCTGTTTAATAAACGTTCAATACTTTTTATGTATCAATTCGTGCTGAACTGGCAATTAAGGATCCGTTGTCCTTTAAGCAAAAAAAAAAGGAAAAAAAGAAAATTACTTTGGGCAGCGGAGCATGTCGATCGGAACTGTTGAGTGGTCAGCTTCACTCGACTGCGCAGAAGTTGTGCCAAGTCATCGCCAAGCACCCTGTTAACGCAGCATCACTGTACTCTTAAAGCATTTTTAACTATAAAGAAAGTCATTATTATGATAACTTTTTATTCACATATAGATAAAAATGACGACATTAAGTTTACTTTTATTTTATGACTTAATTTAGAATCAACTTTTGTATAAAAAACACCATTTTTCCAATACGTAATAATAGTTAATTTTAGATAAAATAAATATACCAGCACTGGAAGGACATTGTTAACGGGGTCAGCTAGTAAGTTATAATTATTGTTATACAGTCATTATTATTTACAATACTGCGATATTCTATAATAATTTTCAAATTAGACATATTATTAAAAAAATAACTGTTATCTACATATCTTAATATTATAATATAATCTAAATATAACGTTAAAATTAAATGTTTATAAAAAACAATACACCTATTTGACACGTAAATTAATAAGAAAAAAAAAAACAAAGTAGAAGTATATTAAAATCATTTAATTTAAGTAGCGATACATATTAATATTTGTAGCAAATATTAATATTTATAATTATTCATGTTAAGTTATTATATTTTTATAGCTTATGCACTTCAAAATACTAATACTGATATTGTTATAGAGGTGTAAGGCAACTCACGGGGTCCAAGCTAACCTCACCTGCTCGTGGTGTATCCTGCTAATCAATAAACGAGGCTCTGACTCCCACCAATCCACATTGGAACAGCGTGGTGGAAAATAGCCCAAATCACCCCATATCCAATCGATGCGGGAATTTTGGGGAACGCATTTGTCCAGCTGTGGACGCCTATAGGCTGATGATGATATTATATTACTGAGTTTTTCATATATGTTTATACATCTACGTAACGGTTTGGTTTTAGTACACTTATTAACATTAAACTTAATTTTTCGTCGGTTGCCTATTAAGTAAGCCAACCGACGAAAAATTTTTTAACGCAACCGTGTTCAACAAATAATTAATATTTCCATTACACGCCATATTCAAGTTATAACGTCCGCTACTTTATATGTAATTTAAAAAGCAATTATAATTTTTTTAAAATTACAATATACACATATTATAAATGTCGTAAATAATTAAAAATCTACACCAGGTACCCATGCATTTCAAGGGTTTTAACATAATATTGCCAAATACTTTAAACTTTTTTTAATACAATTGTACCATGACAGAATCTGTATACGTAAAGTAAACAGCTGTTATATTGTATATATATAGTATATATAGTAATGGAGTATGGATGTATGGAGTATTCTGAGCACGCATACTTTAATATTTAGTCTCATTGTTGGCATTGTACCATATGATGAAGATCAGATCAAGAGTTGTCAATCTAAAATAGAGCGAAGAAACCGGGACATGGTTACTCACTCTAAACTTTATATCTATTATTACAATATTATTATTACATACATACATTTTCATGTACATATCTTTAATGTGTTAAGCTCACTACTTTAAGCTTCTATTAACTGCTATTATTTAATAAAAAAGATGAATTCAGTTTTGGTGATTATTAAAGACATCAATGCGGTGGGTATCAAAAAATTACTTATTAATTATTATGTTGTATGTAGGTCTCTAGGCAGGCCTGTATTGCCGGAGGCCGTCTAGGTACAATCGCAGCTACTATTTCTGCCGCACCACAGTAATTAAAAACATTACTATGTTTCGGTTTGTAGCTAGTAAAATTATTAAAGTAACTATAAATATTACCTAATGTCTTAATGCGACGAGCATAATTCGGTGCAGTTATTCCATCCTATCTATAACCATATCGCTTGAGCAGGCGTATCTCTGATCATCAGATGAACATCTCCCTCGTATCTTCGCTTCGTCGAATAAAAGAAATTACGGATATATTACACCATCTACAAATAAAATATGTTGAAATTATTAAAGTAATATTGTTAAGATTAGAAAGTTTTATTTCATGCTAAAAGATAAAATCTACGGTTAAAGAGAATAATAGGTTACTTCCTTATTAAGTATACAAAACAGTACGGAATAAATATCTAGTACACCTGGAACTTCCTAGTAGTTAACTTGAAATTTATCATAAACAAGGGACAGGGTTGTCAAATGTAAAACGACTGATATAATAAATATTAAAGAATTTTTGTTTCATATACACATTGTCCGTTTTAATTTTCTATAATGTTATACAGATTAGTCATTTAATATTAGTATTTGAATAAAATCGATGTTCAAAATAAAATAACTAATTTATGTTTCGAATCTATATTTCTAAGCTGACAGCCCTAAGTTAGACAGTGAGAGTGTACCGCGTCGCTGCGCCCGCGCAAGCGGAGTTGCGTCACCGCGCACACACTCATACTTTCACTGTTAGATAATAGCAACCACGCCACTGCCTTACTTACACACTTACACACACACACATACAATGGAAATCCGCTGTAATGATCCGAGCATTTTGCATTTAACTTTTGCTTGCAACTCGCTTTACCTTTGTAACAATGGATTCTGTTTTATTCAGCGAAGCGATATGACGACGATTTCGTTGAATGTAGCGCTTGTTAAGATGGTATATACTACACCACATTGCGCTCGTCGTGTTAAGTTGTCAAACCTCTCTACCTCAATATATCCTCTAGCTACAATGCCTTGCAAATCGGAATACACTAATGTTTGCACATTACTGTTTGGCAGCAGACATAGGAGCTGTGTACTTAGTTGGATGATCACCGCCGATAGAAACAGACCAGAAGTAAAAGATTTAGTTAGATATTGGCTTTATTTAAAATAATTTATACTCCAATGTATTAAAATCTGTTAACCAATCCGCTAAGTCCGGACAAACATAAACAAAATTATTTTGATAAATGCCTCCAAAGAGCTTTGTCTAAAAGGTATTAATCACAGACTGAGACTAAAAACACATAGAGTTGTTATATTTTATTCTTTTAAGATTTCTTTGTAGAGAAAGCATCCGAGCAGTTGTTTTGTTTGGTAAATAAATGCCATTATCAGTTGGTGACTACAGCAATTAATACAGTTATACTATATATACAGACATTAAGGTTAGTCCAGTATTGCCATTGTTAATTTTAAGATTGTTTTAACAGATTTTTTTGTCTGCAATTGGCTAATATAAACTTGATCTAAATTTAAGGGGATTTTCAGTGATCATAAGGTCATGAATAGTGAAAGGTGCTCAAAACACTGTGACGGTAAAAATACTTTGGCTTTTATAAGTCAATTTGCAATATGAGTGTGGCAGGTACTTTAGCGGGTTCAGAATAACATTACCAATATATCTTTATAAAATGTGGTCCCATAACTGAACCAGGTGTCTTTGTGTTATAAAGCTTTAAATGCTTCGCTCTCGCGGAGGAAGTACATCATAAAAAAAACTTAATAATGCCACTAAGTGGGAACAGTATATATTAGACTTGATATCGTGAACAACGTGGTGCAGTGTATACCATTCTAACTAGCGCCACGTTGTTATAGGCAGGCGTATCATTTACTATCAGATGAATGTTTCACTCTTCGCGTCGGTTTGCAATTAGAAATAATTAAGTATGTACATCGTTTGAAAAACTAAAATCAGATTAAAATCTAACACGAAAACAGACCCTTATACGAAAGTATACACCGTGACACGGCATGGGAAGTACAACCTCGCGGCTCGGTAACACAACTAATGAATTTTAAGTTTGGCATATCCGTAACCGGTGACCTTGACTAGTTGCTCGCTCACAAAGTTAATTCTTTCCGTATCAAGATGATGGTAATGGAATGCCTACATATGAGCTCGTTAGTAACTATTGTGGAATATAAACTAAGTTGTGCCTTTGTGCTTAAGGAACTAAGTATGTGTTTAAACATTATGTGTACTGATCGAATCGTATTATTTGTGTTGATTACGTTTCGTTTAAGCTTTGTTCACAAGTCTTAACTACCTTTATAGTTAATATTAGAATTTATATATAAAAATTGAGAAACTATTGGAACGTTAGTGTTAAAAGGGTAATTGTAACACTTCAATAGTGCGGTTATCTTTTAGTGTTGGTATTTATACATTATTATAGTTAATATGTGGTGCAATCAACCATTTTGCAATCCAGGTGCTGGTATCGAATCGGACGTTGTTTTTCAAAATATGAAATTAGTTAAATCTACTATAACTATTATACCAACTAATAAATTATTTGAGTTTATTCTAAAAATCATTTAAGCTAATACCTCCTGTCTAGAAATAAAGGTAATTAATTAAATTACACTTTTCATTAATGAAGAAGGAAATAGTTAAAAGTGCGATGATTCTTTGTGTTATGATTACTGTATAGAACTTATTCATTTGACCTTGATTCATACTAAATGCAATAATAGTTTTTTTCTTAAAGAAATTTGGTTGTATCGTTAGTCGTAGCTTATGCCTCACGTTTTTTGACACCCATTTAAAATTTTTCACGCATTTTTTGTTAAAGTTTAAGACTGGTCACGAACGTATGTAAAAAGTTTTATCTCCGAATAAGTTACCTTGATCTGTTGGCGAAATAATTACGTCTTTATAGTGTACAATCTTTAACATTGCGGCGAATGTATGAAGTATTCTTAAATAATAGATCAATTATTTTAAAACACTATTATTATGTGCTGATTAAAATTTACATTCTTGAACCTGTATATAATAATAATGTTTTACAATTTTGTTTAACTTATATCTATATAAAAGATATAATGTTAATACTAGTTGATGTAATTTCTTTTATATATGAAAAAGAAATAAAAATTACAAAATTTAAATAGTCGTTTTAAGACGATTAATAGCGATTATTCAAAAATTTTCAATGTTAAATTTATACAAAACCTGTTTAAATATTATACGTAATTACAATTTCTTGTTAACTTGTCATAATTTTTTTTTCTGTTATTTCAATATTAAATTTTAATCGGAATACCAAAATAGACTTTTTCGACGTAATTTAATATTTCTCTTAGACTACCGAAGGTTCAAATATATTTCCTCCAAGAGAGGTTTTATTTAAATATAGGGTAAAGTCTAATTCATGTATAAACGAAAGACAAAAATTATTTGAGAATGTTAATATCTCAAATTACAAGACTGATCAGATAAAAAAGTGGATATGTATATAAATTTTTTCATAGATTTATATTAATTAGATTATGTTAATTAGATTTGTGTTAATTCACTGTTAGATGATATTGGAGCAGCAATAAAGACCTATCTCTAATAAAGGTGGTATTTAAGGTTCCACCAATCGCCGTTGAAATTGGCATGGGAAAAATCCAAACTGGCAAATATAAAAATTTTATTGTTTTTCTTTTTTTTATTTTACCATAATACCGTTAGAAGTTGCGTTAAGGATAACAAACCTATTAATGGATAATATACTATTGTTTTAAGATCCGTAATCGACCGATGGTGTCGTTTAGTTACAAGTATATTTATATTTTTTTGTCCATTTAAAGCCTGTTTGATTATTTTTCGATCATAAACATTTTTATATTTTGCTGCATTGTCGTTCTCATTCATCTTATCTGTATTGTTTGTTTTAACTAGGTATATATAAAAAAAATTGTGAACTATTCTTAAAACAATTTTTCATTAAACAGATTCTTTGATATCGCATTAAAAAATGTTAAGACTAGTAAGTATCAAGAAAAAGTGTTTAGAGCAATTGAATTAGCATCCAGCAGCATAATGTTATTGCGAAATTGAATTTGTGTGTTTTCACAGGCTACTCCATTAAATATGGATTAAACGACGTACTGCGATCTAAATACAGCTCATTTGACTGTAACGTAGAAGTTTTCCATCGCTACGATGTATAAAAAGCGTGTATAATGTGTAATCCCGTTGAATGCAAAGAATTCATGTTTACGTCACGAATTAATATTTAACAGTTCTTGGACAACAATAACAACGAATCAAGACGCCGACGTGTTAAATAGCTCATGAATATATAGCGACGATAACATACCTACTTAACTCCATACATATATTTATGAGAGCTTATTTTTTATGTTCCACGGAGACAAAAGAGCAGTGGCGGCCGACGTTGTCCAGGGTCGTCACAAGATAAAAGCTATGTGGTTTTTTTTACTATACTAAGCAATGAAACGAGCAAGACGTTCATATAACAGGAAGTGATACACTCGCCGGTAGCAATGAGGTTGATGGCGGCAGCTACGAAGCTAAACGCTACACTACATACACTACCCTTGCGTTTATCGCTACCTTATTCCATTACCATACCTCATTTCACTAATTGCAGTGGCATCAAGATGGGAACATAGTTGTTTTGGTAGACTGCTGTTTGGTAGCAAAAATAGGCTGTGATAGTACCTACATATACAGCCTTCGGCCATAGAAACGTACCATAAGTAAATGTGTATTTTATCTATACGCCGCAACCTATTAACAAATCATAATGTGTACTCTCTAATGATCAAAAGTTTATCAGTTACATTTTTATCAGTTATTTTGACTCAATATCTACATCGATGTGGTTGCATAAATATAAATCAAAGTAATACTTTACACAATAAACTTTTCTTAAGAAATTTTGTATACATTGCCACCAAGTATAATTTTTAAGCTAGATTATTAGACTAATAAGGAGTCTAAAAGATAAATCTATGTAACGTTTGCGGCTTGATTTATTTTCGAAACACATCGACCACAAATATAGGATGCATATGAGGGACAATAAACTTTCTGCATTGTTAATTTCAAAAGAGACCTAACTTTTAAACCGCGAACTATAACTTTTGACCGTCGTTCCATTTTACGGCTGGTCACACCGGGATACGAAACCTTTACCAATATGTTGGTATAAAAAAAAAACAACCCTAGCTTCGCATTCTCATGCGGGTCGCGTGTTGGACGCGTGTCCCACATACGACGCAAATTCACACAGTAAAAAGTTTAAACCGACACTTTAAACACTAATTTAAGTAGCGTGATGAACCTATGAATATCATTTAATGCCTCTACAGCATTTCGAAGGGGTGCGCAAATAAGGGAAGGTGCGAAATATCAAGGCTCCGAACGGAGAACACAAATAACGAGATTTACATAATTAAACAGATACGTTTTGCAGAGTACACCGGTTGATATTTCAAAACCGGATTTAGTATGTTGCTTCATTTATCATTATTAATTCTCATAGATTTTTTTTTTTGTCAAAAAATACAATTGTCATTAGTTATTAGACGTTTTTTCTTTTAAATTCTTATTTGCAGATTAGTCTTTATCAGTCATATGTTTGTACAAAGTTAATAGAACAGGCGTTAGATTTTATAACAAACGAATGATCACGGAACAGAAACCTTGGAGTACCGCTTACGTGTAACCTAAGGAGGATGTAAAGTTCAAGCGGTTGTCGGTAGTATCGGCTGATGGTTTGGCCTCAGAGCATTCCTATCGAGTATGCGTTCACTTGGTGCGATAACGAATACGTTAACCTTTGGCAGGGGGCGAGCTACCGAGCTGACGACCGTTAAAAGAGCGAAACCGTTTCCCTAATGAATGGACCCCTCGGAAAACTGTTCATACAATTAGTTGTTAAACTGATAAAAAACTTTGTTACTACACGTTAAAAAATATTCAAGTATTAAACAAGTACAGGAGACGAAGATTTTTTTAGCAGCAGGATTTTTAACGAAATAATTATTATTGGTAGAGTTTTAATTATTTTTTAAACGAATTTTTAGGTGTTTTATCGATGAATAAAATTTAAACAATTAATATCTTTATTTTTCACGATATAATACAAAAAAGGTTATTTGTATCTCAATAACCAAAATAATTATTGGATATATACAAATTTCGTTATTACACAACAAATATAGCTCGACACTACATTCTATAATAGATAAAGTATTAGGCACATCACATTCACTACAAAAAGTACAGTTTTTAAGCAATATAAAGTTAAGTCAAAACACAAATATTTGTCTTGCTCACATCTTAGGATTATGCGGATGTAAAGTTGCAGTGAAGATATTCTAACCAGTCTCACACAGGAGCTTGTGACCTACTTTAATCAAATCAAATAAAAATACGATGCTTTCTATTGAAATAAATCATAATAAAAACAAAATATTCATGTAGTACAAAATCGCACCATTAGTTCCCAGGATATTAATCACTCTGTTTTGATTTCACCACTAATGGCAGATTGTTAAAACTTCATTTTTAGCTGATGTATAGACAATCTATAATAATCTTTACCACGTTCTATTAGATTTTATAATTAGAAAAATATTATATAGGGTGATAAATCCGTTGAGTATTCGTGCGAGGGAAGCCCGCATATTTTGACCCCATACAGATTACAATATCGGAGAGGGCGGCGCGCCCCTAATAGTTTAAGTTTCAAGTACTAGCACATGACAAGCTTTGTTAACGATCTTTTTTATCATCATTTTAAATACTGTTAAATAAAAATAGTATCTATATCAGTTGACGAAAAATGCTAAAATTAATAATAATAGCAATAGACTCGTGATTGGGTTTTAATAACTTGCGAATATACATAAGGAGCTCAAGTCAATCTAACTTGCACGCGGTGCACCCTGCTGAATAACAGACGAGGCTCTGGCCACTCACCAACCCGCAAAGGGCCCGCATGGTGGGTTACGGCTCAATTCCTCTCTTCTTCTTTTTCTTCTTAAAGTGCCTCTCCAACTAGTGAAGGTTGGCGATCAGCGTGGTACAGAATATCAGTAATTCCCCTCAATGAACTCCAACAAACGATGTGGAGATCTTTACGGAAGACCTATGTCCAGCTGTGGACGTCTGTGGGCTGATAATGAATATACATAAAAGCGAGTCTTTTCTTTGAAATTGCAGCATTAGTAATCAATTTAAGAACGAAGAGTATTTAACTTATTATCATTTATTTGCAGCTTTTATCTATAGGTCTTTCTCAAACATTGGCATCTATTTACGGAAAGCAATCTATTCGCGGTCAACATCGCGTCGCTCTCATTTGGAAGGGTCTTAATGTTAAACTCGCAACTTTTGAAGACATCCATAATATTGGAAATAATCTTGGTAAAAATTAAAAAATGTAACTCACTGGTAGGTCTCTGTTGCAGCAGACTATCTAGGTAGGTACCATCGCAACACTTTTTTCTGCAGCTAAACAATAGTGTGCAAACATTTCGGTTTTTAGGGTACTATAGCTAGTGTTTAAAAGCGGAACGCCATGTGATGTATCTTTTATAATCACAACTAGTACCCTATCGTTGTGGGTAGGTTATTATTAACCAGAGGAACATTTTATTCGTTTTAACACTTGAAGTAGAAGAATAAATTTCATGCACCAATCGTTTCGTGTCTCACAAACTGTACACCTTATTTTCATTAAGTTAATAAAACTGCTATTATGTGGTGCAATTGTTTTAGAATATAAAACTGGCTCTTCGCTTATCTTTGCATCGAAATGGTAATTGTGTACGGGGGAGTAGCAACCGTCGCAGAGCAAAAACGTGGCTGCGCCGATGCGTGAGGAAAAGGAGCGGAGGTAAGAATAGGGTGCAAATAAGTCTCATCATTATCATAAAATGGTATTGATCCGCCTTATAAAATCCCTTGCCTGCCTTACATCATGATAACAACTTATATGTATTAACTTACTAAGATTCTATATAGAGAGTATATTTCGAAGTTAAGATTGACTCTAGATAAACCTGTAAAGAAACGAGACACATTTTTAAAGTAGTTCTGGAGTTATCAGGAGACCCTGCTCTGATAACGCTAACTTAAGAATGAAAAGTTTTAATAAGGTTTTTGTTGGGAAGCGCTAGCATAAGATGGGGTCTGGATCATGTCTGATCTGCTTAATATATAAAGAAATAGATATACTTATGAAAAAAGATTGAATTGTAAGCTTACAATAAAAATTTGTAAATGTATAACAATTTTTTTTTGTCGGACCAATAACAGTAACTGTGTATTTTTCATGTAGTAAAAAAATTTACATGTGATATCCTAAATAATGTTTATGCAACATGTGCAATCTAGTGCATATATTCCATGAAAATGAACTACCCGCATAAAGTTATAGTGGTGCGCCAATCTAGTTATATTTCCCCTGCAAGCGGGCTTTTTAATTGAAGGGTGCTGTAGTAAGGTAAGTCATCCGTTAATTTGTCTATTTATATGATACAAGTTTAAGGAAGACTAAAATAAAATTAGATATATAATAGAGCAGAGGTTAGGTTTAAAATAGCAAATCATAAAAAGGTTAAATAATCAAGCAAATTTATCTTATCAAATATTTAATACTAATTAGCGTTAAGTAGTAATATGTCCTGCTTACCACAAAACGCAAGAAATTTCTAACGTCTGAAGATAAGCTTGACACAGATTATAAAATATAATTTACTAATGGTAGGTCTCTGTTGCCAGACATCATCGAAGTAGGCCCCACAGCTGCTTCTATTTCTGCCGCTAAACAGCATTGTGTAAAGATTATTGTTTGAAGGGCGCTATAACTAGTTATTAAACGGATGTAACAAAACTTAAGGCTTTAAGTTTCAAGACGAGGTGTGCAATACGGTGCAGTGCATATCATCGTAACGTTTCATGATTTAAAGCGAAGCTATTTACGAGTTATCATCGGTAAAGTAAAGGCAGTTGGATAGTGATATCATCAGATGAACGTTGTGTATTTTTTTAATTAACAAGAATCCAATAGACTTATAATTTATATTTTATACTAGAAGTAATTAAATATATAAAAGGGTAATAATAACTTACCATATAATATCTAGTTAGTATGTTGATATGCACAGACAGAGAATAAATAAATTTGTTTGGTAAACAAAAGCTACATTAGTGTAGAAAAATTAGTGCTGGTAGTAACATTTGGGTAACGAAGATATAGAATTAACAACATACATATATATTTATTCAAAAATCTGAAACCAAACGCAAAAAATGTGAAAAATTAACGTAATATCAATGAAAATGTAAATGGTGTTTTGTATTTACTATTTTATTGCGTAAGTTGAAGTTTAGCGACAAGAACCCGGAATATTATTTAGCCTTCAGTCTTATCAATAATAGATTTGACATGTTTTTTTAAAGAAAATTTAGTTTAAAAGAAGAATAAATCTGCATCAGCAAATTCCGTGTAACGTATTCGTGACATTGGTACATTCTCGTTTTCTTCACATTGATTCATCGGGTAATAAAGCCGACCAAAAATGTTTGGTATACAAAGCGCAATCAGCAACAGAAGTGTACCGAATTTAGTTAATTTGCTTGTAACTAAACTGCGAGTCACGTTTAAAAACAAAAGGCTAGCTGGCGAGCTGGCGAGCTGGCGTGCTGGCGTGCTGGCGACCACCGCGATGCGTTCTCAGAACACACTCGACTGTATTTAACCCGTCCCTCTGAGCGAAAATAATCTCCCGCGCATTTACGGACGCGTTTCCTAGCGTAAAACAACGTTGACTTTTTACTTTTTGTTACTTCAGCCTGTATAAGTTGCCCTGCACGCCACAGACCTTCCATAATGAAAGGTTTGGTGTATGTACGCCAAGAGGCTCTAGTATGCGATTGATGGATTTCAAATACTAAATTTGTATAGCGTTACAGTAAGTATTATTACGTACTAATATTTGTTAAATTGTGAAATGCTGAGTGGACGACCTGATGAAGATCACAGGGAATCTTTAGAGGCAGTGACATTGGTCCGGTCGCGCTGGAAAACAATTCAGGTGGCCTATGTTTAGTAATGGCCAGGGAAGAGATGATGACTTGACTAATAACATAAACGAATATTTTTGTTTATTATCTATTAACAATTAAATTATTGTGTCAACAACAAGAACATTAGATAATGAGAGAAAAAATTTTGTATAATTTTGACACATTTTATATTTTATAAGAATCGCACAAACTTTTTCGTGTCACTCAAACTACCATTGAATCTAATATCATCTACTATTATAACTTATATTATTTATAATAATTTAGTTGATAATAACACTAACAAATTATTAAACGAGCGTAAAATGTAAAGCTTAATATATTTAAAATAACTATCGATCAAAACATAAAAACCATAGTCAACGAAAATATGTTCTAAATAAAAGACCGAAGAGAAAGCTTTCAAAATTAGACTAATCAATAATAAGTTATGCGTCGTGCTTCTAGCCTGAAATACCATAATGACTGGTGTAAAAAACACCATCATCAGCCGATAGGAATCTATTGCTGCACATAGGTCAAAAGCTAAAAAAGCGAGAAAAGAAAATTGTAGTTTAAATTAATATAGTAAACTTATAAAGTTTAAAGTCGGAGTAGTTTTAATTCATGTACTTATAATAATAAACATGCTAAGGTACTGTTTATGTTCTCATACTAGTGTCATATCGTTTTCATTGGTACAGTTTAACGATATTCTTCGCTGTGACAGTGTTTTGTTACAAACTGTGTGCGTGGTATGTTTATGAGGAGAAGCGATAACTTCGTCATACACTACATTTATTTAAAGAGATCAACACGTATACATGTAACATTAACATACGGATGCGGCATATATTTACTAGGGTAAGGAAACTCAACATCTTGTTGCTTAATGCGACAAGTACAATACGGTGCAGTTATATCCTCCATTCTAGAGCTCCACTGTTATGGACAGGCGTATCAATTACCACTAAGCTAAGGTTTCGATGGACTCGTCCCTTTGTAAAATAAAAACAAAACGTTAGTTCTTTTTTAAAATTAAATAGCCTAAGAAAATTCTTTTAAACTACTTTTTGAGTCATTTCTTCCGGCTTTTATGTCTTACTTAATGGAATTTATTGGTATATTACTAACAATTATAGCAGATCTTCTGTCCTGGTAGATGTCATCATAGCGCTTAATTGTGCCGCCAAGTTGCATTCTGGCTTGCAAGGTGTTGTAGATAGTAATTTTTTATAGAAAGCAGACTTTTTCATATTTTAGCACTAAGATAGCTAGCAAATTATAATGTTACCATTCTTATTGACTATACTTTTATAGGCGTATTATGGCTAACGACACCATTACGTGAACATCCTGCTGGCATGTTTGGAGAATTGTTATAAATTTGTTTACGATCTCATCTTGAATATGGGAATATAGGACAGATTATAACGGAATAGTTTTACTGCACAACCATAATTTGTCGATATCTGCAAATTAAATTACTGTTGTATGTGGGCCTGTGAACTAGGTAGGTACTATTGCAGCTCCTATTTCTGCCGCCCAATAGTACTTAACAAATATTATTGTGTTCTAATTTGAATGGCATTATAGCTAGTGAATTTTCTAACATATCGAGACTTAACAGTGCACTTAACGGTGCTATATATGTAATCGTTGTTATAGGCAGGCATATCACTAACCATTTGGTGCTCACTCCTTTTGTCGCTTCGTTGAATAAAAAGAAAATAATTACACAGTTCATGAAATAAAATTAAATCAACCGCATCCAAAGTTTTGTATACATCCTTGTTTAATGTGTGCCGACCATATCGTACAGTATGAGGGTATACAGTTGTGTAAAATGCAATTTAGCTTATACACACCAGCAATATGGACTATATTACCGTGTATGTTTATATCTCAACAGGGGAAAAGGTCGGGGCTATCAGTCGATAAGAGCCGGCCCGCCGCCGGGTTGACTGAGCCGAAACGACAAACTCACGTTTGTTTATACGTATGAAAGAAGCTCTATAGCTACGTATAAAAATTATTAACATTACATACAATGTTATGTCTTAATACAGTATGACCTATACTATCACGTAACGGAATAAATGTAAGAGCGTATACGGCTGGTGGTTTACCGTTTTTTACCATCATCAACTCCATCAATCACAAATTTCCTAACATAAATTAACCATAGGTATAATATAAGTTACCTACATCTATTTTAAAACTACTTTTATAATTACATACAATAATATAACGTACTTTACTGAATTTATAAAAGTGTTAAAAGACAAATAGGCCATAGTCTATTTGTCCATAGACAATGAGGGGTTACCCAGAATATGGATTTTATTCGTTGACAACTGGAATACTACTATTGATGTTATAGCAGTAGAATTACATTATGAATTCCATCTAAAAAGTAGCCCGGCTGGATCTAAATAAACCTAAGCCTGAACCAAAACTTGTGATGACATGATGTGAATCCTCTAATTCAATTCCGGGAGGTCTTACAAATTGGAACTCAACCTCTGTTTCGCAAGACAAGTATAGACACTGCGCCACGAAGGTAGTTAACTTGTTCGTTTCTCTTGCTGCAGACAGATCGTGTACCATCGCAGCCGTTGACTATTTCTGCCATTAAGCAGTCCTGGTATATTACAATGATTACCGTTTTATAAACTGAAGGTCACTGAGGCAAACTAAATCATTGACATCACAAAGCATACCGTCTTAGGTTCCATGCCACGAATGAGAAGTAATGGTACAAACAAACTATATCTCTTTGCAATGGTTAACCTTACACTTACAAACAATATAAAGAAATGTGATATTAAGATTTGTGTACCAATTAATGTATGTATGTAAAATAGGAGATTAATGGCTAGTGATTAGCAAAGCAAGAACATCACCAAGAACAATATTAATCATTACTATTAATAGCTAATCTTGTAAATATATTTAACAATATATGTTAATGGAAGAGTAGGTCAGAATAGTTTATTCACGTAATATACTATTTCCGTAATAACTAATGAATGCTACATATAATAAAATGAAAATATTACAATAAATATAATATAAAATTTCATCTTTATTGTATAGAGAGTTAATTGCTTTATAACAGTATGAATAAAATGATTTGCATAACAGACTTTTAATTGGTGTCACACTAACATTCTTAATTAAAAAAACTTATACGTTAGTGCATGTTTCGTTAGTGACGTTAATTTAAGATGACACAGTTTAAATACCATCCGTTTAAACGTACACATGATGCCAATATAAAGTACTTCCATTAATGTCAACAACAGAGCCCCCATTTTACAGTTGGCTCCATTAACATTTAACAAAACCGTTATTACTCGTAGGCGAGCTACTCATAACCAATATAATAGAATGGAACCATTAAAGATGTTGATGATTATGTTCAGATGTTTTTAAGCTATAAAACATATATAACATGGCAATTCTTAAGTAAGAGATAAAAAGAATGGGCTGTGCGAACTATGCTTATAAATTTCCTAAATTACTAAGCTATCTAACGGCGACTGGCGATTTAAAGTTTCATCAATATCTTAGAGGCCTCCTAGCGTAACTCTTATGGAACTTAAGTATATATGCCTTGAATTTTTTTTGGCGGTATAAGAATGAAGTAATAAAAAAATAGTTAAGTCTATGTCCAAGATCTGCTATTATATATTTGTAAAATCATATCATAAACCTTAAACGAAGATTTAACCGAGTGCTGATCGGATTTAAATTAAGATGTTCCTAAATTGATGGTATCAAATAGCTTTTAACTGCGGTTTTGCTCATGTTATTATTGATTTTATCCATCAATACTTGTTGTTGATCAATACAAAATTATCTAACGAAAAAACATTTAATGTATGTGTTTCAAAATACTGCCAACTGCCTATAAAATAAAATTAACTTATAAGGATTTGTCGGTAAGAGTTCATTTCTTCTCTATCTTAGACCAAGTTTTACCGTGAATATATAACCTATAACCGTCTCCATGGTGCCATCTGTCTCAATATTAAATTTCACCATAACCTGTTCAGCGATTAAAATTTGAAATCGTGACAAAATAGCAAACTAACATACTTTCTGTATCTGTATTATTAATGAGGATTCACAATTGGGAGCATCGAAAAGGACCAAGGTTCAAAACATTATGAGACTGTAAAACAAAGCGTTCACTTTTACTTTCGTTACAATCGCTCAGTTCTCACTTACCACTTATAATAGGAGGGAACGGCGCGATGCCTGTCTCTTTCTCGGTAATGAAATTACAGATGTTGCTATCTTACTCTGATTGGTGTTTAAGATCATCTTTAGTTATACCAGTTCTTGTATGCGCTTAGTCATCTCGGGTCAGCGATAGTCGTTTGAAATGTCGCAGCAAGCGGTTTCTTAGCTTTATGTTATACGTAGCTACTAGGTTGATTCATATGTAAGAAATAATCACTATTAAATATTACGACATCGCACAATAATATCAGATATTGCGATAGAATTTGTGATTTAAAAGTACACTCATCCCTCGATTTACACGGTACATACTTGCTTGGGAATATCGTGCAAAACGAAACCGTGTAAAACGAGACACTGAATTCTTAGAAAGTAGACGGATATTTTCAATTAATCTGAAAACTGTGTAAATCGATCTAAAGAAAACAAAGAAAAGTTAAAAATATGTTGAAGAATGAAGAATAAAAGGGGGATTGGTTCAATCGATTTCAATCTATTTTATTTTTGAAAATCAAAAACGTAAATATTAAGTAAAAATAAAATAATAAAAACGTAACAAAATTAACAATATTTTGTATAAATAAAATAAATAAAAGAATTAAACAACTACAACTTGAAAAAATTTGTCTAAAATTTCAGTTATTTGGGTTTTCTTTTTGTTGACATTATAGGGACTATAACAAAGTTAAAACATTATTACATAATAAACTTTTAAATCTAAAAAATTGCCTTTTTTCATCTGTTATTAGAATTCAATCAGAACATATGACTTTGAAGTTTCTTCTTCCAAAAGCTGATGCAAGCAAGAGTCCCGTATTATTTTGGAAAAGAGTGCGTTTAGTAACTTTGAACGAGTTTTTAAAAGAGTACGTTCATCAATATGAAACTGATAAATGGTAACAATGCAAAATTATCAGAATAAGACCAAAAAAAATTATATAATTTTTTTTATTTAAATACCGTGTAATTAAAGAACCGTGAATATTTAGGCATAAGTGTATTCGACCCACGGCCAATTTGGTGAAACAACTTTGCCGTTTGGTTTTAAGTTTTGAATAAGTAAAAACTTTAACAATGTTAATTGTTTACGTCAAATGCGAAAAAAATTATGTAAATTTCATTGAACCGAAAGTTTCGAGATTAATAGCAATATTTAATTTATTTCTTAACTTTTTTCAATACGAATAAAAAATATTAAACTATCAATACATGTAATATACTAATATTAAGTATATTGCGTAGGAGTATATGTATCAAAATTAAAGTTAAATTGAATGTTTGAAAGTTTCTCCTTCCGGATGCATAAAATGAGAAATTTAAATAGAAATGGTGTCTGCTAAATAAAAGCCTTTAACTCTTGACCTAAACGAATTCCGTCAATAATCAAGAGCAACAACTTAAAATGGCACCAGTAACAAAGGCGGACGAGGTTAAATGCCACCAGAGATAGCCGACGGACGCACCAGCACCGCAATAACATGTTGCCGCAATAGTCATTATCATAATTTATGAGATTTGTGATCGTTAAAGTTAACATCGCAACTAACTCCGACGAATTTTTAACTATTTCCTTTTTTTTTGTGTTCCCGTTTTTCACGTGGTAATTATAATTAATCAAGGCTTTTTGCTAATTGCATTAAGTGAGGATTCTGTAAACGTTAATAGAGTAAGTAAAGTAGGTACGTGGATATCTGTTGCCGGAGACCGTCTAGGTAGTTATCACCGCAGCACCTGTTTCTGCAGCCGAACAGTAGTGTGTGAACATCTTTGTGATCCGATTTAAAGGGCGCCTTAGCTAGTGAAATTACTAGACTAACGAGACTCAATGTTTTATGTCTCAGGCAACGCATGCAATATGGTGCAATATATACCATTGTGACTAGCGCCACACTGTTATGGGCGAGCATATTACTTACCACCAGGTGAAACCGCTAATCACGTCGTTTAATTGAATAAAAAAAATCGATGCTTTTTTAAAGGCGTTAATAAGAGTATGTTTTAAACTTAGGAGGAAAAGTAAATTAAAAGGTAAGTCCAAAATTAGGATTTAATTACAATACTCTCATATGCTCTAATTTGCTGCAATAAAATAAACGTTCATATAACTTACAGCAATAAATAATTCCTTGAATTGCTAAAAAGTTTATTCATTGTTATATTAATAAAGAATTACTTGTTAGTAGTCAAGAAAACTGTATTTAAAAAAATTATAAACTAGATTCTTTATATGTAAAATAAGTTTTAGTGAAATGAACGTTTACTACTGGGCGTATCGACTACTCATGCCCGCATGTTTATCAATTCACTAAGCAAATAACGAGTCTTACAGTTGACGCTGATAATGCTCGTTATGAAGTTTATTTTGGGAACACAACTCAATTTACTCAACACGCATCTACTTCAAACATTATACATTTATATTATATACATACTAGCTGTTCCCCGCCCGTTTTGCTGTAATATAGAATTAGATATGAAATTTGTCTGAACTATCCTTTGAGAGCAACCACAAGCGCTATAGACTCTCTATAGTTACCTTTGCTATAGAAATAGCACAAATATTACGAAATTAAAATGTTTATAAAAGTTACTTAGAAATAAAAAAAAAACCATTATCATCAACATTATTAACCATTAAATCTGCCCGACATAGGCCACCCCAAACATTTACATCACAGGTCCACAGTCAGCATGGCCTCCGGTACCGCCGGGCACTAGGAGAGGTCATTTATAAGGGGCATTTGGGCCATTTTCTACCACGCTGGCCCAATGCGGGTTAATAAGAGTCAGAGCCTCGTTTGTTGATTAGCAGGGTGCAGGTTAGGTTGGCTTAGGTCCCGTGAGTTGTTGTGCAGAACCCCTTACACCCAAAAACCCCATTACATCTAAATAGTCCATACTAATCTACACATCATTCCGCTTCGAATGGTTATATTCCAATGTCGATACCGTTCATTAGTTTTCGTGTGATTGGCGATCAAACCAAACGCATTTTCTTTATACATATATACATGTAGATTATTTTACGTCACCTTAAGTACGTCTTATAAGTAGCAATGTACTGTTAAGAATACTTATGCTGCAAGCACACACAGTCCAATATCTAAAAATGTTTGCAATTGATATAAGTAATATTATTCATGAACACACAACTTTGATGTTCACAAACCCCTATCATTATCTTGATTTCTTGATAAACCGATAACTCGTTAAAGAATCTCATATGTACAAAAATTTATAACAAAACAAATATCAAAGTTAAAAGGTAAAACTTAACTATTCGTCGCTATTAGCTAAAGCTCATAATTTAAACTTGAAGGAGAGAACCTAAACGGGGTTAAGGTAAATTTAACAATCACCGAAGCTAGTTTATTATGAATTTGCATTTAAAGTTATAACTCTGAACGGTTTGTAATATTTTGATACTGGTTCCAATACAAAAAATTATGCAAACAATTTCACAATAAAAGACATTGATTTCGAAGTAGTGTGGTATACATGATTCAAGTCTTTTATATCTATTAATTTATGAAACGTTTATCATTTCATCATCATCATCAGCAGTTAGATGTCCCCTGATAGAATACCTCTCTATGTTATTTTGAAAGAGATAATTTTAGTTACTATGTTATTCGACCTCTGTATGTCATAAAAACTTATGTAAGTATCAGCACAAAACCGTACTTTGGGGAACACATTACAACAGACCTATGTCCAGCAGTGGACGTCCATCGTTTGAAATAATGATGATATAAACATCATTAAGTGTGTGCATTGTATATTTCTGGAATTACTTACATATGAAATCAACGTTTTGCCGTACTGTTCAATTTGATTTGAAATATCTCCTCTTTGGTTATGAATTCTAAATTCTAATTTAAAAATTCATTTAGCTGGTACATTTGAGTTTTGAAAACATTCATTCGTTTTTTCCTCATAATTTTTCTTTGGCGTCGCTTATTACCGCACAATGGAAAACATGAAATATCGATATATTTACGAAAACGAGTTCTACCGTGGCACCAGTACTGCATAACAGCTCGAAGGATTAATGATATGTACGGTGCTGGTGTCGCAAAAAAAATCATGGCACGGTTTTGGTTTGGACGTTTTCGTTCTGGAAATTTCGACCTTCAGAACCAACCCTATGGACGGCCGGACACCAAAGTGGAAAATGAAGAATTAAAGGCTATTGTGGTAACGGATCCATCACAAAGGACTTCGAAGATAGCTGCAAGCTTCGGGGTAAGTTACAAAACTGTATTAATTCACTTGAAGCAAATCGGGGAAGTAAAAAAACTTGAACGATGGGTACCTCATGAATTAAGTGAATCGAACTTGCAAACACGCATCGACTGCTGTGTTACTTTGCTTAACCGACACAATAACAAAGGGATTTTAAATCGAATCATTACTTGTGATGAAAAGTGGATACTGTACGATAATCGGAAGCACTCGTCGCAATGGCTGAACCCTGGAGACCCAGTCAAATCCTGCCCTAAACGAACATTGACTCAGAAAAAGTTACTTGTGAGTGTTTGGTGGACTAGCGCCGGTGTCGTTCACTACAGCTTTCTAAAATCTGTTCAAACGATTACGTCGGATATCTATTGTCAGCAACTGCAAACCATGAAGGAAGAACTAGCTGCTAAACAACCGAGATTGGTCAATCGTTCTAGGCCACTGCTGCTTCACGGCAACGCAAGACCACACACTGCACAACAAACAACCACTAAGTTAAATGAGCTACAATTGGAATGTCTGCGACATCCATCGTACTCCCCGAACCTTGCCCCAACAGATTACCATTTTTTCCGGAATTTGGACAACTTCTTACAAAGAAAAAAATTCAACCCCGATGCAGCAGTCCAAACCGCCTTCAAAGAGTTTATTAATTTTCGCCCCCATGGCTTTTTTGTAAAGGGATCAATGAACTACCTATGAGATGGCAATAGTGCATTAATAACAACGGTGTATACTTTGATTAATTAAATATAATTGACAAAAAAAAGTTGAATTTATATTCCTCCCGTACAAAACGCCAATTTCATATGTAAGGACCTAATATTATGTATCACAAATATAGAACAATATCTGAAAAGGTAACTTACTGAATATTTTATTCCCTTCTGTGCAATTAACGACTTGTTCAGTTTAATGATGTAATAAGTTACACAGTATGTATTAATTAAGAAGAATTGTAACAGTTTATTTGAATCCATTAGTCTAGACAGGCCATTATTCTTTCTCTCATGAGACTGAAATAAGAAAGAGAGCGACGCACCAGCAAATTAAAGACAATAACACTTGCAGGAAGCTTTGTCACCAGCGCATTCGTCTCGAGCGTGATGTTAATATCATTCATTCTTTGTGTTTCATGGCATTTATACACGGTTTCCTACACGTGTAATTTTAATTTTTAACGCAAATACTCATATAATTGTATTTTTTTTAATTAAACGTTATCGACTTAAAGACAAACATTGACTTTGTTTTTAATCAACGAAGCGACAAAACACATAGAATGTTAAGTGTCGTTACCTCAGTAATTTCACTAGCTACAATTCGGAACCCAGTAATCTTTGCGCAATACTATTTGGCGTCAGAAATAGGAGCTGCAGTGATACTTATCTAGACGGCAACAGAGACCTCCCACCGGTGATGACCACACAGTGTTATCTACCTGAACAAATTTACTTTGAATTTTCATTGAGCCGTTTTAAAATAAACGTCTTGTGTTTTGTTAAAGTTTAAATAATGTGAATATCTTTCTGTTTAATTACTTTAGTTATATAAGAATCCTTGAGAAAATTGATGTGGTGAATTCATGACCATGTTCAGTTAATTTGTTGAATGTTTTATTCTTTCAATAACGTTAAAGGTATCATTAAATCGAATTTAACAACCTGGGTATCAGAATGATATTGCTCCTATATTTAATGTATCTTTTCACATCAAAAAACACGACACAATAAAAATAATTACGGAAATGAATATTGGAGGTATTACCTTCACTAGGAAATAAGAAATATGTATTTGTTTTGACAAGGACAAAAATACCTCCTTTATCAATACAAATTGTTTTCCTATATGTGCTCGATGTAATTTCAACATTTTCAAAATGCATTCATTTTGTGTGCCGAATTTATTGTATATTCAAAACAAGGACGCAAATATTGAATAATTACTAGTGGTCGCCCAGTGGCCGGAATTGGACCGCAATTTGTAAAAAGCTATTTATTTTGATATTGGAAACAGACACATTTATTTGTTTATAACAAACTGTAGATAGATTGGTGTTAATTATCTATCAATCTATATGTAAACTGGATAGTGTAGTATTTAATAAATTATAATCAATATATTAATTCGTACAGCCTTCACCTTTCGTAAACAAATTAAATTTTAAAATAATCAAACGCAAACGGCAATATAAAACTAATATTATCAACTGAACCAACCAGTGTGGATACCAGCAGTAATCTTTAATTCAAGCGGACGTGGTAACACTGTTTGAATATGAAAATTCGACACTTACAAATGGCGACCCGGGAATTATTCATCGTCGACGCAATCGTAGTTCTGCTCTAAATTTCAAATTTGTAACAAACGTGTTACATTAATTTCATCGTAATCATTGTTAGAGTTGCGAAAGTATGAAACCAGTACACCAAACACCTCGATTATTATAATAATTTCGTACAGCCATAACGCGAACAGGCTAACATTGAGATATATATATATATATATCATAAATTCTAAATCTACTTCCATAGAACGAAACGGCGACACAAACTAAACCTACAGATATACAAATATCGATAGTAATACTTTAATATGGTGAATGCAGTCTTCAGCAAGATTAACACTTTAAGTGCGTTATGAGATCTGGAGGATCTCATACGAGCCTTTCAGCTAGTGCGGCACTAAAAAACGTGATCTCTCCTTCTGTACGATAAGCTGTAATCTCTTTATTTCTATGTATCTTCCAGATACCATTATAGATACATGCTACCTGCTTTTATATGTAAACTAAAAAAAATTAAAATAATTTAAATCTCAAACGCACTGCGATTAAGGACGGTTATGAGATCTAATTGGTCCCCGAAACATTGGTTGACTCCTGTAAAAACGGCCTCGCAATTAACCTATTAAAGCGATTTATAGTTACAAAATCTTAGTATTTCGGCCTTAATAAAGGGAATTATGAGACATTCAACAATTGATTGCTTATGACGAGAGTGTTAACGAATATATTCCAAAGGACTCTATAAAAACAGAAAACATTGAGAACATGTGCAATAACACTACTCTGATATTCTTTGTAAAATATCTTCAACTAGTTTCTTATTATTTTTAATATTAATTTTTACTGTAGTTATTTTTTAATGACATCCAATTATTATCATTTTTAAAATAGTTGATGCTCAGAATAAAATTTAATGATATCAACCGGACTCCACTAATTAATCTCGAGGGACTCCACTTATCAACTCTAATTATATATGTACTTATTATTTCCTAAATAACGGCAACCGATCGAGGAATGTAGTCATAGATGTCTGATCAAGTTTTAAGTTCAAGAATTATATACAACGTTTGCTGAAGTTAAGTAAAAACAGAAAAATACAATGCTAGTTTAGTTACTCCTGCACTCGTTTTCATACCTTTCTTCTATGATTATTGACCTTTTTTTTTAGACGAAGCGACGAGATAAGCGAGCTGGTTACCCAATTGTGACTGATACACTTTTTTTTGTCATAGGGAAATCCTGCATTAAATACCCTTTTGCTATGAGGGCAACACAAGGGTTATATCGAACTCTTGCCGGCTAAAACCCTACGGTGTACCTCACAATGCCTTTAGCAGAAGCCACGGGATCGTTTACCCACATTACCGTTATAAGTGATACGCCTGCTCAAAACAACGTGGCACTAATCTGTATGATATACAACAGCACTACATGCCAGTCGCCTTGAAACGTATGATGTTAAGTCTCGTTACCCAGGCAATTTCATTAGCTACAACGACCTTCAAAACGGAAAAAAGTAATGTTTGCACACTACTGTTTGGAGGTTGAAATAGCATTATTATTAAAATTGATTAATTACTCCATGCATTAAAAACGCCAAATTCAGAGACGTTTATATATTTTCGTTCTTAATAAATGTTTAATTTTTGCCTGAAATTATATTTACATTTATATTCATTAACAATATTCAAATAACAGCAAGAATGCAAACATTACCATTGTACGAATCTGTATCTAAGTCACCAACTTATCGATTTCATGTTTGGGTGATGGGTGTTTAAGACAATATTACATTTCAAGGTTACTTTCGGAAACTTAATTTAATGCAAACTGAAACAAGTAAAAATAATTTTTATTTCTTTGCTCTGTTGCTAAACAAGAGATTTTGTTGGTTGTTCTGTAACCTGTAATAGCCTATTGCTACAGCCTTGCATAAAACTTTGTCATTGAACGCTTAGGCAAATCATTTTGCCAACAATGAATGTTAATCGACACATTCACCATATGCCAAAAGAGCAGAAAAAAGCAGGCCACTCGAGGAAATACTGAAAGGTTCTATTTAAAAGTGCACGAGGAAAATGTTTATTAACGCGTTATAAATACCGATGGTAGTGACCAGAATGAGATCGTTGAAGAGCGGACAGGTCTATCAGTAACCAAGCAGCATTCACCGAAGGTCAGTTGCCCCACGCACCGCACCATCACTTCCTCGTTGGCAACCGACGGCTTGGGCAACTGCCTCTCACCAGAATTAGGCACCCGCTTGCGACACGTCACACATCAAGCGGTGACTCGTTTCGACTAACAAGTCTTCTTGTCAATAGTGTGGCTCACTTAACGTGCCATCATAATCATGGATGAGTTTTTTTGCAAGCTTTAATACTAATTAATTCATAATATTAACGAAACTTTACAATAATTTTCCATTTACTATGTTATGTTTAATAAAATATATTAGAGTTTTATGTTTAATGAATGCAAGTTTAAACTATATTCAATTTCATTAAAGCTGTAGAAATTTGCTATAAAGTATTTACTATTTCCATATACCGGTATATTGCAATAGTATAAATCAGAAATCTTCTTTGTGAGATATGATTAATTAAAAAAAGAAACACTGTACTATGTTTGTTATTAATGTCCGTTTGAATTACTATCTACATTTGTACAATTTAAGACTGTCAAAATCATATATAATTCATGCAATCTGTTAAATCTACATCGTTATAACCGTAAAACAGTATTATCAGTAACTTGTATATTGGCTAAAATGTCTAGTTGGCTATCAATTTCAATAGAGGCAGCATTCTCGCATTTAAACAATAACGGGTTTAACTTTATTGTCAGTTGAACACAACGTTATTGGTAGTGGTGTAGCAAGTAAAGTAACTAGTCATTAATTGCGTTTTACTTTGTACAATACTACGCACATTAACATTGAGTATGTGCTGATGTTTCCTTATTGAAAGGATAATAATAGGTCGAAGCGATTTCAAGAAATTTATAGTATTTACATTGAAGGAAAACGTATTTACATTCTCATACCACCAGTGAACGTATTGTTGGACACGTCGCTGTTTTGTAGAAAAAAAGACATACAAGGAAATTCTGTTATATAAAATATTACTACAACTTTAAAAGAAACATTTTTTTCTAATATTTAAAGACGGCACAGAACGAACATTAAGTACTATGCAACTTAAATCATGATTATAACAATTATTCTTCACTGTATGTAGCTATAAACAATCATGTAACACTTCAAGGGAAATCATCTTAGTGTACAGCATAAAAGAAGATTAACGAAAGAGGTATACAAGGTAAGAATGATTATAAAAATCGGTGCAGGTCGACCTAGACGGACATATTCCGATCAAATCTAAGATGTCCTAAAGAAAGGCCGGGTCAAGAATACTCGTAACCGGCGATCATGCATGAAGACGCTCATGAAAGTGAAGGAAGCGATAGAGGTGTACCTGAATTGTAACAAGTGGACTGAGGTGGTCTCTGCCTACCCCACTGGGAACGAGGCGTGATATATATGTATGTATGTATAACATAATATTAAGGTAATTCAACACAAAGAGAATGCAAGATTATACGGAAAGACATTCATTGTTTATTTTCCTTACTTTGTATCTTACTTTAGATTTGCCAGAAAATACAAATATAATACATAATAAACTTTACAATCAAAATCTACATATGTAAATATATATAATTATTCCGATAAAGATCATTGTATTCACTGCAAAAACTAACTAACAAAAATCCGAATCATTGTATAACTAAATCATAATGTATTACGAATTACTCGTCTGCGCGGAACTAAAACATTTGTTTACAAACACAACATAACCTGCATTTAGTGAAGGGTTATAAAATAAGGGTAAAGCATTAGCACAGACGTACACGTGTATAATTGGAACAATTGTTAACTGCGTCAAAGGATCAAGAGAATTGATTATGTTAATCGCTTAATAAAATAAATTAACATAAACACAGTAAGGGGCTCGAGCCGAGCTACATTTATCTTTACCGCATTGCAATTCAACTTTCAAGGCTGGAAATGGGCGTCGAGCGATTCATTATACAGTAGTAGTCTAGGAACAAACCACTTATCTATATACCTTTATGCTTTAGTTAATTGAGCTTGGATAAGTCCTAATGAATATTTATGAAGAAATTGAACAGTAGCGAATAGAGTCCGCAAATTTGCTAAATACTTAACATTCTGTCTTTAAAATACCGGAACACGTAAATTATAAGTTATTTCTAGTTCGCTAAGATCATTACTAAGGTTTATTCACTATTGACAGTTTAGGATTAAATGTGGCGGATAAACTTTGATATATCTAAAATGGCAGTTATTTTTGTTACCTGTTATTGACGTTAATAAACAATATATCTTATTTTAAATACTAGCTCTTACTCGTCCGGTTTTCTAGCCGTAATATAGAAACTCATTCTCCCGCGACTCCCTTTGAGAAAAATCCATTCTCAGCTGACTTCTAAATAACAAAAATCTCTACCAAATTCTAAATCTTTGTCTCATTGTTTTGGAGATCTCGTAATAAATCAATGATTTTCTAGATATATATGTTTTATAAAATTGTAAGAGTAAAGTTGAATCTGAATGGTTAACACTTAATTGAATGCTTTTGTTACATTTTATCGCGATCGGAAGTATTGATGCACTACAATTTAATGGAATATTCATAAAGGGATTGATTAAGAATGGTTGAAGGACCAAAGTGCGCTTGAATTAATCATGAATTTGTTAATAAACTCAATGCCGTTGAAACAAAAGATTCAAAACAATACATTCAACATATACAGTATACTACATCATAAAACAAGGAGAATGCCGGATGTTCCCCGGCACAAACCAAAATAACTTTGGATTTGGTCCCAAACTGTTATCTTTATTTTGAATACTTTGTGTGTATAAATAGTTTAAACGTTGCAATTTGTAATAAAAAAACGTATAGTAACTCTATCACAGAGATATCCATGTAAAAAGTGCATCTTAAAAAAAAAATAACCTTTCGTGCGACTTGTAAACTTGCGTATCTAAATTGATAATATCCATATTTCGTTGAAAACAAAAATAACATTTTGACCTCGTACTCGGTGGAACTAATGAAATAATTATACAAGCGTTTATTGTATCAAAAATCCCTTTTTATTTTATATGTAGACATTTCTCGGTATAACCACAACTACTGTTATTCACCATTTCTTTTAAATTATTGGTGATAATCGTGACTCACTCGGAGACAATAAATATCATATATTTTTGTCTAACACAACGCAACTACTTATTTTAAGTTAAATTATAATTATTATTCTTTGTACTCATTCATTAGTTATTGGATTCGGTTATTATTAATATTTAATTTCTTCCGTAAGCTCTTGTTCTAACTTGTTATTTTTATGTTTTCTAAAAGTAAAATATTAATCTGTGTAAAACTATAACCGAGAACCATTTCAAAGTATAAGATTCAGTTAAGTTGGGAAATTAACAGCCTATTCATTTATATATTTCCATTGCCACATACTACACAATAAACTGCATAGTAAAATTATGAAATAAAGTTTCTATTTGCATACTCTTTTCTGTATTCCACACTGAGTATTTGATAGTTTTTTTTTATAATCAATTAATTAAATATGTTGAATGTATTTGATTAGTGCATATTGTAACAGTCTAATGAATTTCATTCAACATCATTTATTGTGAAATTACTTATGACATCGCATTAACCTACTGACATAAAATTTCACAATGTTCAATGTATGAAAAATTTAAATGATATCTTTATATATTCAGCAATTTAAATGTTGCGCAAAGGGTGGTAAATTTCACCTGTACTCAAACACCTGCCATTACTACCTTAAACGTAAAAATATTAAAAAACTGAACAATATTTAGTGATTTTTTTAATAATTTTTAGGTTTTCATTCGACCTACAAGTTAAGTTTTTTCATTAGGAAAACGAGACATTCAACTTTTTCTTTACTTGAATAAACTTAAAGTTATTTAAATAATTTATGTGGCGTTTAGATAATTTTAATTATATCTTGTGTGTACCTAAAAACTTATATATGTATTTAAATTTTTACTAAAATTAATAATAAAGATATTTTGCACGTTTATTGCGGTTAAATTTGATATTCAAATAATAGGTGTAAAAATTTAATTAATGACACACAATATATATATAAAAACACCTCCTCTCCTAACAAGAAATATAAAAAATCTTAAATAATAATTCCGTATAATATATTATCAATAAAATACGTACAACCATAAGTTTTTGTAGTACTGTGATTTATATAGATAAAAAGTAAACAAATTGAACCATACTTTAACAATACGTACTATATCTTAGATGTAATCTCCTATAAGATCCTATATTTAATTGGAAATCCTAGAAAACGTGCATTTCTTTAAATCATAATCATAAAGTTGAAAATAAATAAAAAACAGTTTTTTCTTTTTACAAGCAGTTTCATTTTCGATAAAGATCTGGTGTTGCCCCTTCTCTCGACGTACCCATATCACGGGATCGTAAAATCAGTATGGGTGTGCCAATCAAGTCGTCTTGGTTAATAATGACTTGCAGGAAGTGTGTTCGGACTGCCTTTACTGGTGCTGGTAGCAAGCGAACGCTAAACATTCCATGATCGCCTGCCTTTTCAACCGGTCGACTGTACCGAGTATGACAGGTGACTCAACCGGTATGGTCCCGTCAGCTTTAAATGGCACTTGATTAAAATATTGGAATAAAAAAAAAATTCTCATACGTTCTAAATTAGTAAACAAGCGGTGCTCATGACATGGTTTATCTGTATAGGCCGAAGTTATTTGTTTTACTCATTCGTTAATATCATTTATAGTTATTAATAATACGTATTATAACCAGTTGTACAGATCTGGTTGCTGTTGAAATTTCTAGGAGAATCTTTAGTCCAGTAGTGGACATCTAACAGCTGAGGACGATGTTACTGAAATCAGTCATTGCGACGATTGAAAAGCTGAGGAATGATCTGTATATTATAATAATCATCATCAGCTCTTATCTATCTTCTTCTGGAAGCTTTCTCTTCTTCTTCAATTAGACGCGGTTCTCTGCTATTCGCATTCACCCACTTCCGGTCTGTAAGTTTATGGTCCTGTACACCTCTATTGTATTCTACCATCATGCAATATACACTAAGATTGTACTTAAAACCGTTTTTTGGCATAGGTTTTAAAGGTACAAAATTTTATTCTTGAATCTCCGTAATGGTTAAAATATTACGAAGCCTTTATTGTTAAGTTGTTATGTTATTTTTGTGAATAAATACTTATTGAATACATATAACTTTTGTTACACGTAATGTATTCACGATTTGGACAAAAAACACGTATAAATAAACTATAAAAATAACTCCGGCCATTGCATGGTAATTGTTTTTCTGTGCCTTATCGATCTTTGCCAGTGTATTAGACAGTTGGCAATGCGTAATCAGAATAACAATTTTTTTTCCAATAATGCTTTGAATACAGCTTGGAAAACATTTTAGTTGTTAATTTAATTACTTGGGCGTAATTACAGCAGCATATGCCCTCAAATGATTAGAGACATTAATAGTTCAGCATTAATTAATGCTTAACAGACACTAAATTAATAAAAATTTTCTGGATCCTCCCAGCTCGTAGTCGACTAACGACTTAAATATTTGTAACTTTCCTCACATTTTTTTTCATCCGACGAAGCGGCGGAAATATCACTAGTTAAATGATACTAATTAGGGCCAGAGACATTGCACTGCAATGGGCACGTAGCTTGTAATTCTTATGGTGAAAACCTAATGGTCTAGAGCAATAGAGCTGAACTTGACATAGCTAGGCTGGACAGTTTTGAACACAGACGCCGAGTGACCAGATAGATTACGGAGAGTGTGCGATGGAATTATATGATATAAATCCCCCATCCCTTTTTTACCACCGGACGAAAAGACGGGAGCCGCCATTTTGTGGTAAACATCCCCAGTTTGCGAACAAAGACGTTAAGTTCTTGTTTTTTGATAAGAACAGCAAAGGAGTGGAACAATTTGCCAGCGTCAGTGTTCCCGTTCAAATATGATACAGGTGTCTTCAAAAAAAGAATCAACAGACTTGTACTAGGTTAGTACGCTTTACCAGTATAGACCATATCACCACGAGGGAACGATGTAGAGATTTAACGTTTCCAATTTCAACAAAGTCCTGCAACCGTGAACCTTTTCGCTACAGCAGTATCGCTGACTTTACATACACATCTGATATTAAAATTAAATGAATTTTTTTTTTGCACGGCCCATACATTGTAAAGATCACACTTGGTGAAAATGACTTCTCCGCATTAAACATCGAACGAGGCAATTATGCGTAAGCCGCTCAATATAATCGTTTGTTTACAACCTTGACGGTCCGCGCGCAGGGAGCGACAACCTGCAGACATTGAAAGCGGGAGTAGTCATTCGATAAATTAAAATATTACTGCCAATCGATAACATCCACGATGCTCTATACATTAATAACATATAACAAATCGAATGCTTCCTTATTTTTTGCATATTGAGCAAAAAGAGAAACTTGTCTCAATAAACAATTCAATATCCGGGACTCGAGTATTATATTCTATGAGGAAAACATTTTTTAAATGTCATATATCTTTAGTGCTGTATAAATATTTGTATGTTTACTTGTACGTGAGTGTGTATCAGGCTTAATGACCTTATCGTTTTTGTTTTGCGCACTTTTGGTTACATCCAAATTATATAATGTGATCAAGCATTTTTTTTTCTTTCAAAGAAATATCTGTCTTATTAATATTTTATATAACTAAGGCTGATACCATCATCCAAAAAAAGTTAATTAGTAAGATTTTCTTGCTTTTATTACCAGAATCACTATCAAATAAACATGGTTAAAATTTATTGTTTTTTTTTTTGTTTATTTTAAGTATATTTTTCGCGTGAGTTACGTCGACTGTGGTCGTAACGTTAAAGCGAAGTTCAGTTTATTTTTCGTGAAACGAGGCTTTTATTAAAGTAACCTCAATTAACGCTTATTAGTTTATTCGGGTATCCTAAATCGTAACTCTTTGTTAAAATTGTATCATTTTATATATATACACTATAGCACTAATTGATAAGATGAGCGATTGTTTAAGAAATAGAACATCATTTTCATATTTACAGCAAGCTAGCTCATGACCCCAATTTTATATAACGTTAAGCCACAAAGTGGACGATGTTGAAGCTTGCACCTCCACAATACTCTGGCTCTCATTAGCAATGGTGTTATATTAACACATTTTATGAGGGAGGTAAGTAGCTAGGTAGTTTACTAAACCCTATTTATATAAGACCTAATTTTTTAACATGTAGCCTCAAAAACCAACTACGGATCTCTCTATTATAAGCCGTTAGTTGTTGTGCCACGGAGGCAATTCTTAGTATATTTATCAGTTTATTTATACAGTGTTTTAATTAGAGATCATAATTACTCTGGTATTCTACATGCAGGGTATTTCGCTAGAAGTGCCAATCATATGAATATATTATTAACAATGATATTTCGCAACTAAAACAGGTCATCTGTAAGTGTTGCTTTCAAGAGTAATCTGTATCAAAACACCACGCGGTAATACGAAGCAAAGTGGCCGAAAGTGTCGTCAAACCGGCTCGCTCAGTCGAAACGTATGACGATTACGTTCAAACATCTTCCACAAAGTTTTATTACAAAAAATAAGTACCCGCCGGCGCTCATAATCCGCAAAACTAACGCTTCAAAAGCGGCCGGCGATAAGTATACGCGTCAATTAACATTCCTTATATTTCTATAAGAATTCCTCGCATAACCAGCATATGAAACGATATTATTTTCTTATATCGAGTCCGCTAAAATGCCACTTGATACGTAGTCGCATTTGGTATCAGTGAAGGTGAATCGATCACCTATGAACCGAACAATGAAACCATCAAACATTATCTTTGTAATTTTTACATAACGAAGTACATTTCGTTAAAGATTGCGTTTCTAAAAAAAAACCTTATAGCTATTCGTCCGGGTGATATAAAATGTTTAAATATTAAAGCAAACAATTTGAGATTAAGTTGATATTTCACTTAGATAACTTCACTGTTTGTAATAATACCTTTTAGATACGTTATAAGTAACATTACCAAATGGCACACAGTTCAAAAAATAAATATATAAATTAAAATATTTTATTGTTAGTAATTTATACTTCACAAGAGCATTAAACTTTAAATGTCAGTGCACAACGTAGAAAATATGAAGATGACGTTAGGGGGAAAATTCCACTCGTGTTATAACGTGGTAATGACTAAGACGCCATTTTAAATAAATCCTACTTAATTGTATGCTAGATAGAATTATCACGAATGATACGTGGGCGATTACACGTAGTAACCATTGTGATTTATCATCAACAATGCAAACCAAAACTGAGCTTACGATTCGTTGTAATCCGTATCATAACTTTACTCCATTACTCCATTCAGCCCTTTCCAACAAAAGCATACAACAGGTCATCCAAGGACGATATAGAGTTTAGACTGTAATTAGGATCTTGAAAATTACAGATTCGAGAATGGCAAAGAAATTATTTCTCCGGTACCTCATTCGTCATGTTTTATTGTAGAAAGTGAAGATAAGTACCAACATAATATCGATTTCTAACTTTAAACATAAATGTGCAAACATTTTAAAGGTGAAGCTAGCTAATGATATTACAGGAGTAACGGGACACGATATTTCTCAAGGCGATAAGTGTTGTGAAGTTTTGTGTAAACAACCTAAGTACTACGTTACTGTAAACAGGCTAGTCACTCATAACAAATTGATTATTCCGTTTGAACATCCTTTTGGTGTTTAATAAAAGGAACTAAAACCTTGTAATACGTGTCAGATGTTTCTATTGGCTGAATAAGAGTTACTCTTATTTCTAACCAACATAAAAATATACGAAAAAATCAACGAATGCATACAAGATATATCCAGCGGCATATCTTTGTATATATGTATAAGTATACAAGATAGTAACACTCCACTTGCGTCTTTACAAAACTGGTTTAGTGTTCGTAACGCCCGCGAGTCTGCCTCGCCCAATACTCGGATAAAAAATATTCATACCCAAAGAGCTATTGAATGATTATAAATTATATATAAAAATACATAAACTACAACGTCTGTTTACATTTATTCTTATTAACGCAAGGCAAGACGTTCTCCTGACCGACATCTCCGCTTTAAAGTTCAAGGTGAAACAATATTTCGTCTCTATTTACAGAAGTAGAAATTAAACTTTTCATAGTGATGGTAGACGAATGAGCAGCGGCTTAAGTAGTCACCCGCTCCTGTGGACAGTCATAAAGCTGGAGAGTTGCAGGTGCATTGCGTGCTTTTGGAAAGGAATAATATTGGAGTAAAATCGATATATACTGCTAGCTTCAAATAATTCCATAAAGCAGTCGTTTCGACTTGACGAATTTACAGATAGTAAAGAAGTGGTTGTGTACTAGTTTATGCACCATACATCATTACTTTTTAATAAAATAATAAGGTAGTCATAGAACTGCTATACAAATTGCGTAAGTTTTTGAAAACAGTCAAAAGATAACTACTGCTAGATTTTCTAGAGTCAAAAGTCTTAGTAATGAGTGTTAGGAGTTCGGAGATAAAAACAATTTATTTCTTCATCAATATAATTATGAAATAACACTTGGGATGTAAGCTTTATATATTAATTTAGATTTTTGGTTTATACCACGAAGCAATGGGACCAATACGCTTTTCTGGTGGTAACTAACACTTTGGTCAATGTCGATAAAGTGCCAGTTAGAATGTTTACACAGAATCACATTGTACTTATCGCATTAATACACAAGTTTTTATGTGTCGTTACCCCGGTTATATCACTAACTACAACGCCTACAAATAGGACACGGTAATATTTGTGACTACACTGCTTAGCGGCGGAAATAGCGTGGCGGTAATATATACATAGTTTCCAGCAACAGAGCTCTGTCACCAGTAACTAACGTAAATAGATTATAAAACGGTATACTTGCGTTGTAGGTTTGTGTAAATGAGTATAGTAGATTTGTAGTCTCGAGTTTATAAACTCTGTATTAAGTCAACACTGTGAAGTATGCGCAAGCGCAGCAAGCTTTTGGGGGTACTTCACTTTATTGACTTACATTTATAATGGTCTTAGCCAAGTTACCGACTATTGATGAATTTAAATTAGTAAAATGTTATCTTTGTAGTTTACATAACATAAAAGTAGATAAATAACATGAAATTTGTTATACTATATTGCTTTTAACTATCTTATGTTAATTATATATGTGGCACAGTGGCCTGTACATTTGAACTCTGGTTCGATTCTGGAATTACTAACAGTAGAGTTTGTTTTTTTTTTAATTTGCCTTGCTGACATCGATTGAGTGATAATTTTATATTGGTATTGATTATCGACTTGAAAACCAGCATGGGCCATCACGCTTCTTCATACACGGCCTTATTGTAGTTAACACCAAATGAAAAACACCTTCATATACCAAACACCAAATGAATTTGAGGTCAAGTATTAGTTTATTGTAAATAAAAAAAAAATTACTAATCACAGATTTTAATAAAGAAACAAATGAAACATATTACGTTGTGCTTTGTGTGGCTATGCTTTGTTTAAAAAGCAGCGGGGATCACGCAATACGTGCAGACTCGTACCCACCCAGCCTCGATCGCTGGATCACCTGTCTCACTCGCATTCGTGGCAAACCCGATATACTCCTATACAGTCACACAGCATACCTCGCGCACTCAAAGTTGTTTGTTGTGAAAAAAGCACTGTGGAGTTAGCTAATCACAGTACTGCACAGCTTTGCCTGTGTTATATAAGAACATTACTGAATATAGACAAAAACATTGGCCAAAAAGTTTACGAAAAAATAACAAGTGTAGCAATTAACAATAAATCCGGTAATATTTGTTTTATGTAAGTCCGTTTTACAAGACTGTTATAACAAATAAAAAATAACGAAACTCAAAATTGAGCTAAAGAAAAAAAGGCGCAATGGTGCAGAAGAAATTCTTCTCTGTGGTACTTACACATAGAAGAACAAACAACAGCAAATCTTTAGTTTTAATAAACGGTCGTTTATTTAAATTAATTATATATTCGTTTTGGTAACTCATCGTGTGGTATTGTATTTTATCTATTATTAATGCAATTCTTGATAAACCAGAAACAATAATTCAAAAGATTAGAAATGTGAAGAATGTTTGATTAGGAAAATCTTGTAGATATTGTAAATAATATTTAGTTAGACAATCTCCGACAATGTTGTCACTATCCTTTTCATCTTTATGCCCATTGTTATCAAACTGAATTATAAACTGAATCGCAACCGTAATAAGCATACAAATTGGGAATATAATTAACGGTGTAATCAACTAAAATGGCGTCTATAAAACACGAAAACGTGTATGTGATGCTATCGCGAGAACGGCAGACATTATGTAGGCAATGTATTAAACATATTGTGAACGTACTCGGAACACTCTCGAACTATCAAAATGCGCATTCCGAGTGCATCGACACAAAACGTCCACAGAATGACAAGATGTAGCTACATCTTTACAAAAATAAAGTGCGATAATTAATATTGATTGTTGATACAGTTTATTAACATTGATTCTCGCTACGTAGGAAACAGTCCCGGTATAGGAAACTGGTACGGTTAGTTATGGTAGCGTTAGGGATCCTCGTTTAACTAAATACGTTGTCACAACTAGACATAATAAATTACATACTAATACATAAATGCAAAATCGGATAGTTAAAATAATGTATTTTTTTTACAAGTCAAATTTATCTTCTCTATGTGTTGTTTTTGTAGTTTGTATCCGTGAATCAAGCTGTGCTGATCATAATTTGGGTAATACATATTCTCTGCTTGTCCATGTAAATGTCAGTAACACTGTGTTTTTTATATTATTTCGTTGAGTGGCCTTAATAAATAAAATAAATGAAACTGTTAATAAAAATTTTAGGGTTTACCCGAGACGAGATGAGAGGAAAATGAAAAATAGTCGGACAAAAATAATATTATCTAGAGAACCGTCCTAAATAAGTATACTCGTAGATAGGTGTTTAAAAAGACAGCGACAGAAAGTAGTATAACGAGCATTTGAAAAAAAAAAACAGTCTTTTCGAGGATAGAAGTTTTTTGTTAAGTGATCTTAGGAATTGAATGTACAAATTAAAATGTGGTGGAAATTTATGATCGGCTATGTAAACTTTAAAGGACATGAAAAAATTGAATCATACTGAGGTACTTTAAAAACAAGATAAGTCGTAGTAATTGCAAATTACTAGTTGTGACAAGTTGAACATTTCATATGGTACTATACAAACATTACAACTAGCATCTTATTGTTATAGGCAAGCGTTACAATTACCAGCACGTGAACTTCTTTGTTGTTTGTCAAAGCATTCGAGCTAATAATTTTCATGTATTTAAATTTACGACCTTTCAATTTATTCATTATAAAAGTTATAACATTGGATTGAAGAAATGTTCTCGGTCAAGAAATACGCAGTATCCATAATAAATGTACTGGTCCCTCTGAGTTGTATAAATATTACGAACGACATGACTGTTTCAGTTGAACACATTCTCTACAACCTTATTTAGACGTCACTAAACAAGTATGTAAGGCTACGTGTGTGTGTGTGTGTGTGTATGTTTTTTGTCTTTTATTCGCTCAATATTGACTTAGTAACCAGCTGCGTTTTTATCACGTTGAGGCGTCATTACACGGGTTAAATAATGCTTGTTGTATTCTCCGTTTGCTTCATGAATCTTGGAACTCTTTTTTTTATTTTTAATTACAATTTAATAATGATTTCCTTTATTTATACGGGTTTTAGATATATTAAGGTATATACATCAGGAATTAAACAAATTAAATAAAGAAGTAGGTAAAGTCTTATTTGTCAAGTGAAATCAGACCTTGACTTTGCCCTCGTTTGTACGGGTAACATATATTACGTCAAGTATGTAACTTTACATAAGACACGCCGTATTACCTTACAAAACTACAGTCGTAGCTCTTGGTGACATGGTGGTATACGTGCTCAGAAGTTGAAATCCACATTTTATCTATCGTAATTCGCCTAGTAACTTATACATTGCGCGATGTTCTCGTGTGTCACAGGCGTTGTAAAATTGATGACGGGCATTGATTGTGTAACAACATAAAACCGACTATGATACGAGCCAGGGAAATACACTTATTATGCAGATGAATACTATTTCCTTGCATTAGTACCGCTTGATTACTCTATGCTTTGAAATATATTTACTTTTATGTCGATGGAAATTAATAAACATTAAGTAAGGAAAATTACGTCTTGAGTTATTTAGAGAAATAATTTAATTGCATTACATTTTAGACAATTAAGTTTATTTAATTACTAGATGAACCCGGTTAATAATGAAAGACATGGAAATAAACAAGTATATAGTACTCTACTACTACTGTAGTCAGTAGACAGACTAGAATTTTGATTAAATTTATATTACAACAGTAAACTATGTATCGCAATTACACAAATGTTAAGATAAAGTTGATTAAAAAAAAATTAGTTTGTCAATAATTTGAGTAAATATTAAAAACAGATAACTTACTTCATTACTGTTATATTATCTATAAGTTTGTTGTTTTATCTCAAAATAACACGGTATAATCTAAATAAACTTTTAATGTTGACAAATCAGTTTGACAAGATAAATAACAAGTTCTTACATCACCCTAAGACTTCAGTTAATTTCAAATGAGTGCCAGAGTTTTTTTTTCCCTACATTTAATAGGTTATGCAACGCATATATTGTTATTATATAAACATTCTTGTTGCCTCATTAACAACTATGTGCATTATTAATTGCGTTAGGTATCTGAGATGTCAGAAACGCGGATGCTGGAATCGGCGTGTCTAGGTCTTATGCAGTTGCGTGAATGCACGGACACGACCAGCTGACCCGTGTTTACGCAAACAACCGTATTGACTTTCCTGCTTAGCGAAGCCGCTTATATTGTTGCCCTGGGTCGCACTCGGTGCTTTATTTATCCACTTAATTTATTTGTTCCTTACTACCATAGACAGGTACAATCTGGGAGGTACTCCCAGACAGGTTTAGTTACATAAAACTATTTCTTTTATTAACGATGATTTCGTAGAAATATCATTGATTAGAACATAACACTTTAACCTCTATTAACTGACCGTCTAGATTACTAAGAAATATTGAAAAGTATATGTAAGTATTTAAAAGTGAAATATAATGAAAGTATAAATTTATTCATATGATAATTAATATATTTTAATTAGTATATAAGTATTTGCACAGCTTTAATAGCATTTTGTTTAATTTCAAAAGAAGACAAATTGTGAACTTAATATTAAGCGAATAACCAGTATCAGCTTTACCAACTCGTTTGTATTCAATTAATGCTGTCACCCTTAAGAATAAAATGTAATAGTAATGGAGTACGGCTCTGCTCGCCGAGACGCTGGCACCTGGGGACCGGTTCCACTCGTTCTGCAGGCCCACGCAGCGGCTGCCTTTGGCCTCTACCACGACACAATACAATAACACCATACTACCATCGCTTGACAGCAACACTTTCGCTTGTAACGCCGACGACAGCACAATTCTATATTTAATATACTTATTCGTATTTGTATAAAAATGGAAATAGACTGTCGTATACGAATGCAAGATACTTTCTAAACTTCCATTCAAAGTAATTACTTATTTCTAAAATAAAATACAGATAAATTAAAGTATATGCTGTGTTCTTAGGTTAAGTTACAGATTCATGCATACTTTATAAGCAATAGTGCATTACGTGTAATCTTGTATGCAAATTTTATGATCGCGGCAAGTCAAGCTTCTTTAATGCACACTTTACTCGTACACATCGCAGCCGATGCGTCTGCGTAACATCCAGGATGCGATATGTGAACTACAACAATCATTACTGTTGTTGTAATGTGTCCAACAAAAAAAACAACAATTACTACTGACCTGTACATAACAGTAGTTACTTACCACAGGACACAATCCATCAATGTTATATTACTTATTTTTAAATGGATTATAAAACTATACTTACTACCTTTTTTAATCAATTTATTTGAAATTTACCTATCCATTTTTCGTAGTGTATTTTATGACTAATTTAGTTTTTTTAGATTTTATATTAGCTCGTAAAGTATACTTCGTTAAAATAATTGTCCTTATAACATCGCTGAATAAATAACATCAATGAATATTTTCTTGTATTTACAATATTTATTGACCTAGAAACTTAAAAAAAAATTCTGAACCTTGACGATGGGTGTTTATTAGAGAGTAACTCTATTTCAGAAACTGAAGACGAGTAAATATTTGTTATTTTTAATACAACTTAGCCTTTTAATCTATAAAAAAATTTACTGATTATGTAATGCGAAGTTTTTTTCTGATAGTAAACAAACATGATGATGTGTTATTCATATAAATATATATTTTAGTATCTAATAGTCGCAGGTCACAATTACTATTATCAGCACCATCTAGCTGCTCATATCAGATTAAAAATACATCTGTTTCTCGTCTTATTCAAGATTAAAACCTAAAAATTTCAATCCTATGCGTTACTTTAATTATTCACCCTGTTTAACATTCTACCTAACGTATGTTCATATTTACAAGTAGATCGTTGAGGCCGGTAGGAAGCGTCGGCTTCCGTCTCCAAGAGTTATTTCCGGTCGGAAGTGCGCAGCTTCCTGAGACACACTACACGAGGTCGCTGAGGTGTTCCGGCTTAAATAATTTGGTTTGCCTCATCGCGTACTTCACTATCTTATCAACCTAGTTACACGATTTTTAGCATTAAATTATTGATACTTAAGCTCCAAAGATAAACAATTAAATATTTCTCTAATTTTTTTGAAAAATATTACACGTATACGCTAATGTATACACTAGTTATTATTGTATGCATAAATAGTTTCTCTTCTTTAGAAATCCAAACTCCCGGCTTTGCAGTATATATAATTAGTAGCACCCTACTAATTGTACTGATTGCGATGTTTGCTGGTAGTTTGTTTTAATTACCACGAGAACTAACTTATGTCCCAAGACGACAAGCGCAATGTTTTGCAATGTGTATCACTTCAACTAACGCTACATTGTTATGGGTAGACTTATCACCTGCACGATAAACCTTCTGCTGATCATATCGTTCTCGCAAAAACTGAGTCAATATAGCAACGAAGCACTTTAGTATTAAACCAATTACGTAAATCAATTAACCGAGTATTGAAAGCTAAGAAATCAACTGTTACGCGTAAAATGTTTCATAACAGCAATTTCAATTGCGGGCAACATTCAGAATTGCTACGCAGACGGCCATTTTATAAATTATCTATAAATTTTGAACGAGGACCGAGATGACTCCTAATGACCTTATAATATTTGTGTTGTTTGATGTCGACACGTTTAGTTTAACGTCTGATTCACTGTGAATACGTAACTCAGTTTTGAAGAACGCCTTTTTAATATTTGACCAGTATTGATGTCGCTAAGATGATGCAACCTTCGTGGTATTCAAATATTTAAAGCTAGTCAATGGCCGTGACTTCGGCCGTATGTAATTCAAATATTGATAAATGGGTGTATATAGATACAATATTACAAAGGCTCCACATATATCAGCGCTGCAGCACTAGGACCCATCCTAAACAACCTGTAGTCTCTGGCTATTAAGAATAGGACTAAGGTATTCCCTGCCTGTCGTACAAGGCGATTATAAGGGTCCTCAGGTACGCGGGCTCTGAGGGTAAGGGCCCTCCAAGTTCAATAAGCGAGCCTTAGGAGGATGGCAAATGCATGGTGGTCTTGTATTTGCCGCAGCACAGCGTGGGTGCTAAGGAAAGCTTTGACTTTCCGTGGGTAGTTTTAGCCAGATAGTAGAGGGGCACTGGTGCATTCCGTAAGAGAACCCGGAGCCCCTCCTATTGCACTGAGAGAGACCACCGAGGGGGTTTTAGCGGGTAGAAGCCCCACGTAACCTTGTCTTCCCCTCAGAAGCAAGGTATCTTTTAAGATTTCCCCCGCGACAAAAAAAAGGACCTGTCGTAGAAGATGCTGAGTGGATCAACTAAAGACTTCAACATAACGCCGTAATATTCTATTTTGTAATTAACTTATTTTTAGTAATTGTTCAATATAGTTTCCATTTTTCTGCCCTTTTTGTAGATTTAACAATGTCTACTTAATTATTTGTTTCTTACCGCAGTGTAATAAAAAAAGTATTTCTATATTAAGTATTCTAGTAAGTATTTCTAACTTACGCTAAGTAATTGAAATAATTTTTTTGTCCCAGTGGAATTATATTTATTTCAATACATAAAATATTAAGTAGGCACCAAGACATTTTAGTGTTGTAATTTATCCTTGAATATAATATTTATAAGGGGATTGTGTTCTCCGCCATATTGCTTTGGTGAAGTGTCGCTGATTAAGTTTATTACTGTCACATAATTCTAACTTGGTGATATAAGCTCTGTAGAGCAGATTTCTTGGAATCCTTCGTTTTAAATTTGCTTTATCGAAATATTATCTTTAAATTTCTTTGCTAGATACTTCTCTTTGTGATAGAAAGCACCGAGTTCTAGTTGTAAAAACATTTAGTTCTTTATTAAAAATTGTTTATGTATTTTAATTGTGGATTTAGTTATAGTTAACACATAAAAAGCCTATAATTGAAATCAATTAAGAATTGTTTTTATACGGTTTATTGTGAGGTATGCAATGTTAGATCTCTACCGACATGCAATAATATATTATGAAATATGCTCTGGGGGCTGTTAAAATCTGTCAATTGTTGAACATAAGCCTTGAATCGCGTCTTCTTTCATCTTCGGACTGGTGTTAAAACCCTTTGTGATGCTTGGATATTTACTATTTACTACCTCAGTCGCCCACTGGATCGAATCCAAATTCACGATGTGAAGTTTGATTGTTGGAAGGGTTACCACTATCATATTGTTAATACTCCGTCTTTATAGCATTGTTGTATTTCTGCTACATATGAGAGCCAGAGTATCCTGGACGAGCACGCTTTACCATCAACGGGTTTGTCACTAAACATTATAGGAAATGGAAGACAACTGTTTTTTAGTAAATAATATAGATAATACATTAACAAGAAAAAGTGTGAGTTATTACATTAAATGTTGCTTAATGTTGAGAAATTAATTTTGAATAATAACAATGGTTAGATGTTTCTACTAAATCGTGGCTCACGACGCCGCAAATTAAAAGCGCAATACATTATATGTTCGTTGAACTCAATGGGTTATAATGAAATATTGAAATATTGGATTATTACTTGGGACATCATCAGCATCAAGATTTGTGTTCGTAATCATTGAGGTTTTGCTTAACTGTGTATTTCACGATTTTTTACTTTGATAAGATAGTAAAAATAACAAGTAATTTATTATTCACATTAAAAATACTTTTTGTCATATTTATCAAGTATCGAGAATATTCAAAGGATAATTGGAAGATAATGTTGACACTGGGAATGGTCTAATGTAAAATCAACAAAAATTTAAAGTTCAGTTTAGATAAATTTAAACTAATGTACACTTATCAAAATATAATATTAATCGAAAATCAAGATATTTACAGGCATACCTAAATTTTCAAAGTTCTGGTCATATCCCGGAGCCTGATTTGAATTCACAATTTCGAGTATAGCGCACTCTGTTGTACAAAACAAATCTGGAAGGCGTCCAAACGAGCACCGTACAAAGGAAGCGAAGATCGGGAAGAAGTAGAGTGAGATAAATCGTGAGGTCCAACATAGAAAGCGATGGGCATCACTGAGGATGTCCATCACCGTCATCGTATTATATATTTAAACATTAATATTCTTTACTTCCAGTATCAATGAAAAGTGGGAAGTATAACACCAAATTTATTTTAAGACATTGCTCACTAAACTAATAGGGTATGGGGCAAAAAACATGCGTAAAAAGATTGATAAACGTGTTCCTCATATCAGAAATTCGCGGAACGACGGCACCAATTAGCTTTTAGTATCCAGCATCGAACAGCGCGGCTTTGTTAGTTGGCAAAGTTTGGCACGTCTCGGCCATTCCCGTTGATCAGATAATTCAGCGAGCATTAAGTAAAATACTATTTAGATATCTTCAGTAGAATAAGTATGAGTATATCAAATGTTACGATGTTTCTGTACCTTAGCGTATGGCGAACCTCTTAATAAGTGTAATGTTCTCATTTCGGGCTTTATTACATTTTATTCTGCCTCTATTCCTTATGATACGTTATACAACCTTATTATCGTATTCCTTATGGTCGTAATTGGGAAAAACATAATTTAATCAGTCCTTGACAAACAAAAGCAACTCTACATACAAAGATTATAAAATTTTTTACGTCATTCCTTCATGTGTGTTTATATATTAACCAAATGTTGTATAATTATATAACCATAGAAGACCAAGGAACAATTAATTAAAATATGTTACTCTATATAATTATTTAATTACTGTTTAGTTTTTGTTTTCAGTTTGGTTTTTGAAACTCAAATATAACGAGTTGTTAAACAAGGCGTGCGAGCGTTCCGTTGATTCGCGACCATATTATATATACGATACCTTCGCATGAGCCACATTCATATATGTATAGTATTGTATTTTAACAAATTGTAATGCATAAGGAAATAGTAAATATTGTGCAATATCATAAGCTTTAACAATTTAAAACCATCCCAATTTGCAATTACAATAAATTTTAAGTTTGCTTTATTAATAGTTTCTTTCCTCAAATGGAAAATTATAATGAATACCCCATTTACGCGAATACTACGCATTTAATAAAACTAAATTTTATGGAATTTATCGCGTTTATTTTGATTATCTCAGTCCTCCCGTGTCTTTGGTAAAGCGGTCAAAACAATAAAATAATAAAACAAACGCAATAAAATTAGTAACATTTAGTTTTACCAAATGAACACTTTATTATTTGGATTCATTTGAGAACAGAAAATAGTTTTATATCGAGGGAAAAATTTTGAACATAAAAATTTAAATGTTCTAGTTAGGGGGACCTCTTTTTTGTCGTGCTCAATCTTAGTCGGTATTATTTAAATTGAAGACGGCTGGAAACCTGTCGCGGCAGGGCGGTGCGCTTTGATAAACTCAGCGAAGTGTAGAGGGTTGAAACGCGCGCGTTCCTCCCGCATAGTTGCTCCGACGGGCTTAAGAGAACGCTTTTTGTGGCTTTCACGGGTTCTAATTCAACGAGCTATAACAGTGAATTAAGTTTTAAAAGCAACGTTCTAACCGCGTTGTGTTATTTCGTGCTTCACTTAAGATGTGGACGTAGGTGAAGCACCGAATGTAGCTCTTCCCAGTCCTTCATTTAGGAATAATAAGTATAACTTCGTCATCTGGTAAATAAACTTTTCGCCTTTGTTATCAATAATAACAACAAATTTCACCAAAAGGCTACTATTGCGTTTTGTAATAGCAGGCGTCGAGTAATAACAATAAAGAAATAAAACCATAACAGATTACTACAACCGTAGACAATTTATAATATACAAGCGTAATCAATTAACAAATCTATTTTCCTAAATATCTACATATTGTTGCTCAATATAACGTGGAGGTGATATATGTTAAAATATACTTAGTCAAAGTTTGGCCATTAATTTTTAATTAAGTAACAAATACTTAAGAATTTTGCTTGCCAACTAAGATTTATATAACTAAATGTAAAGATTTTATCTATTTTTCATAGTTTTTAGAAAAAATTTTAACTTAGTAACAGAAACTAAAATGAACCATAAATGTAAATGATATTTCTTCATTTCATGATAATGCTATAAAAGTAAGAGTCGACGGAGATGCGTCAACGCTTTTATCCAGTACTAATATGTTCAAGAAAAATGATTGCTTCCTTCCTTCGATCTGAGAGGCAACATTTATTTTATTACATAGATAAGTATTCTATCCTTTATCATTAATCTTATCCTTGTATCTTTTTTTTTATAAAATCCATTCAAACTCTCTATATAAATGAATATCCCCTAATGATAGGTCTCGTAAAAGGAACGCTTAGCGAGCTATGGAGAGGGCTATGCTGAGTATTTTTGAACGTGATCGAATCGGCTAGCCCGCTGAGATGGCGTAGCGGATTAAAAAGCTGAAGTGGCAATTGGATCTCTAATGTGGCAAGAAGATCATTGAGAGTAGACCACTTACTAGCAAGGCAATGTTTGACCACTGCATAGTGAACCAAAGAACAAAACATCATAGGGAAATGTTTGATACGATAGTATTTAAAATGGATTATTGGAGTTGTATTAAAAAGTAAAAATCTAAATTTCGTCTTGCGTATAGACACATTGTTCCCCAATACAAAGGAATTTGTACACTTGTTATTATACTTAAGAGTTTTCATGACGATGGAGCGATTGATTTATCAAATACTCGTCATGTATTATTATTTCCAGAAATATAACTTTCATACATCCACTCGTAACGACTCAAGTGATAAGTGGAAAAATTATTAAAATTTTTCTTTTCAAATATTTATTTTTACGTTATAAAATTTTAATTGATGGTGATAGTTATATTCAAAGATTGTGGTACTAAGAATGATGATATTTACTAAACTTAAAAAAACTAGCATCAATTGATATACCCAAAAGGATACTTCTCATAGTGTTTTTTTAACGTCTTAATACATTTGTTCTTGACTTTTTGACTATTTTTTTTATTTTAACCTAATTGTACAATTAGACATTGTTAATTTCTAATAGTTTAACTTATAGGCTTAAAGAGGCGAAATTTATATAGTTTTAACCGAAATAATGTTAAACGTCAGTACCAACAGATATCTGTTTCTCATCCAGATCATTATCATACATATAGATCGAAGGAACTCTACATTAGAACAAACTAAAGACTTTATGCGATGAATACAAAAGAAACCTTGTTCGTGAACCATTGAAGGCCGACTGGCGACAACGAGTTACATTACGCAGGTACTAGCAATGTACTCGCGTACATATTTCAAGAAGTTCATGGCTACTTTTATTTTTGAGAGTAATAAACTCGCGTCAAGAGGGTCAAGGACTTTATTTTTGGCGTATGCCACCGGGTTCTGTTGCCAGCAGCCACGTCCTTTAGGAACATAGCCGGCAAACATTATCTAGCACTTTGCACACTAATCTCAAGCGAAGTCGTTTTCAATTTCATTAATGAATATTGTACGACCATCAACATTTCAAACATTGAACATTTGTTCGTGTAATCTTTATTAATTTTATTAGTGTGGAACTGAGAGAATATTTCGTAAAACGACATTGTTTGAGCAAATATTGACTAGTTCTATTCGGACGTCCTATTTACGGGTTCCTTGGAGATTGCCTTCGCAGCCGAATAAATTTATTCGTATATATGTATGATATGGTAGTTTTTAGTTCACATAAGGTATTCACCGTAGCGCACGAATTAGCATTTCGATGCTGATTCGTCGCCGGCGAATCGTGTGTCCTTGGAATAAGGATGTGGCAAATGGTTGTGTTATCTGCCCGTTCGCATTGCCACTGCCCTATCAATACGAAATAAAATATGGCGATCAAACAGCTTTAATACATAACATATGTAAAAATGTATAAAAAAACATTTGTTTTACTGCAATATATTTGTTTTTACTTTTATACATACATGGAACTCGCGATTACAAACTATTGCCTTATAATTAGTTTAATTAGGATCAGAAACTGAGACACGTTCAAATATCGTTAAACAAACTGTACAACTTATTAATATTAACAATATAAATATATATGCGAAAACTATGAAAGGTTATTCCACCCGTCTCGTCGCTTAATTGGATAAAAAAATTTCAATTTTTTTTTTCCATAATAGGAGTATTATGGCCCACAAAGCGAGCGAGGAACAACTAGTGTTAGAGGTATAGATACAGCAACTTAACTTTTAAAAAGTTAAGAAGTGTTTAAGTTTTTCTCGCCATTTAAGTGCTCTTGGTCATAGTTTGCTTTTATCTAATAGCAATGTGAAAACTTTTAACACAAATAGAGCTGTACTAGATTTTTTTTATTTATATAATACGAGGCGAGCTGGACGTTCATGTCATGGTAAGTGATACGCCCGCCCAAAACTACGTGGCGCTGGTTAGTTCGTTGTACACATCACCACATTACGCTTTTTGCCTGAGACGAGATGTTGAGTCTCTTTATCCCATTAATTACACTAACTACAACGCCGTTCAAACCGGTACACAGTAATATTTGCACACAACTGTTTGAAGGCAGAATAGGTGCAGCGGTGTTACCCAGCTAGACGGCCTCCGGCAACACGGGTTCACCATCAGTAAATCCTAAGATCCTTCAGAGAATTCTTTTTAAGCTGATCTCTAAATAACAGAAGCGCTATCTCTATCAAATTTTTACTCTAATACTTTCGAAAATTTCATGATAAATCAATGAATCTCCGAAAATCTCCGAAATGTATATCTATATGTATATATATATAAATATGGATATATTTATATATATGTATCGTATGTGTCGTATAAATTAAAAAAAAATCATATATTTTATGGTCATTATCGGTGATACTACCGAGACACACACTCCGAGATATATGGATATATTTATATACATATATATATAAATATATCCATATATTTTTATATATATATTCATTATATATATATATATATATATATGTATATAAATATATCCATATATCTCGGAGTGTGTGTCTCGGTAGTATCACCGATAATGACCATAAAATATATGATTTTTTTTAATTTATACGACATACAGTGTAATGTCCACATTTGTGGCAAGTAGACAATTAAATTAAGTCACAATCGTTTGTTATCTGCCTCCGGAAGAGCCTTGTGAACTCTGCCTTTGTAATCGTAAAAATCCGGATGAGGAAGGCAAGCCGTGTTCGCTTTGTTTCATCATTGCGGTTAGTCAATACGTCCTGCTGTATATAATTTATGATTCATTTAAAATGTTCTCAGTACTGAATAACATCAGCAACACTAATTTTGTTATATTCTCAATTAATATATACATCTTTGTCGAATTACAATTCACTGGTGGAAGGTCTCTATTGCCGGAAACCGTCTAGGTAGGTATCACCCTAACGCCTGCTTCTGCCGCCCAACAGTAACGTGCAATAATTACTGTTTCGGTTTGAAGGGCATTGTAGCTAGTGTAATTACTGAATTAACGAGACTCAACATTGTCTCAAACGACGAGCGCAATGTGGTGCAGTATATTTCATCCTAACCAGCGCCACGTTGTTATGGGCAGGTATATCACTTACCATTCGGTGAACATCCTTTTTCTAATTTAGGTCTATGATTGAATATAAAAAAGGTTGTTTAAAAAAATTGGCTAATCATACTACGAGTATATAAACGCTTTCAAAGTTCCTTTGTTTCTTTGTTACTAATACGAGACAGTACATTACAAATTTAATGAAGCACACTTGTTGTCTAAATTACACAGATTATATAAAACCTATATCGTAGAGTAGTAATTAATAGAAAATAATTTTAATAGATAAACGCTTGAAGCATTTTTGTACACATAAATTAAACTTTTTTTCTCAATCTATGGAGCACCGAAACGGGCAGGGCATTTACCTTTGGTAAGTAGTATGTTTATTTGTAAGTATGTAGCGCTAGTTAGGATATTATACACTGCACCACAGTGCGCTCGTTGCCTGGTAATGTTTAGTCTCGTTAATTTCAACAGCTACAACAGTGTTTAAACTGGTACACAGTAGTGTTTGCACACACAAACACAGCAGCAAAAATAACGCGCTGCGGTAGTGTTAGTCTATTCTCCAGTTGGACAAACAATAGATGGTTAATATTTCACTTACAACTTTTAATCGATACCCAATGAAATATATTATAATACTCTTGAAATCATTTAAGACCAACGATTCTTGCTCTTTTGTGCTGATGTTCCGATGCGTTGAGACAAATCGACGCAATGGCATCTGACCGTCCATTTTTGTGTTGCCATTTTTCAAATTTCGACAATACAAAATTAACAAAAATAATAATACCTATATAAAAAGCAATTTATTTTATTATTTTTTGATAACGCTAACAGTAGCACTACGACGGTTTTCGAATGTAGGGACCGAAAACAGGTATAAAACGTCAAGTAAAATAGAAAATTGAAAAGAGAATATCTATTACCGGTTGTCCTCGGTTTTCGACGGCATACAATGGTCACAGAAGCATAACAAAGGAGGAACAGACGGCGTGGACACCAATTTCGGGAATACGAACCATTTGAAACGCAGACAGAAAGTACAAAGGGGCATATTCCGCGGCCGAGCGCTGAGACAATGCGATGGGACGCGTTTAGGGAAGTGCGTGACCTGCCTCGTAACTTGAGGTCGGCGACAGAGACGCGCTTCTTATGCTAATTTATACGCCGCTGTCGATAATATCGATAAAGTTACCACGCACTTCAATCGCACGGGGCTGATTTACGAACTCCGTAGTTATACATACAAATCTTCACTGTAATAGATATATTTTGTTACACAATATACAAAACTTAAATAACCATCTTAATGTCTCCACAGCTAGGACTCACGGAGCGAATGAAAATTTATCCATTGTGGTAGACAAGTGCGGGATGGTGCTTTACTTTGTTAGAAGCAATAACAAAGTTTGGCATATTTATAATACAATACTGTACATAAGTACAACACATGTTAGCCGTTAAAATAAAAAATTACCAATTAATTACTTTTTCATACAATTTATTTTAATATAAAATGAGTAAATACATTCCTTTAGTTTATTAAGCGTACACCTTATTTTAAACACAATTATGTAGAGGATTATTGTTATTTATTATAGGCGAGCCTGAGTTGCCGGAGACCATCTAGGTAGCTTTGCAGTTCGTATTTATGCTTCAAAATAATACTGTATTTAAGTTTGAAGGAAGAACGAAAAAAAAATATCTTAGGTCTAGAAACTACGAGCGCAATACGAAGCAGTGTATTTCATACTAGCGAAAGATCATCAAGGGCAGAACTTAACATTAGTTGAATAGCTTACTCGTCGCTTCGTGTAATAAAGAAAAGAATGATTTACACCTTTATCTTTTGTAACAAAATTATGGTATCTTTAGTTTGCATAGAATTTAAAGCACATCACCATTGCGGTGAACTCGGCGCGTCTGGCGAACTATGAAAGTGCATTGTGCGCGTTCTGGAAATCCTGCGTCATGTAACATACCATTTATATGCATGATGCGATATTTGCATCGTGAGACAGACACATGTCATATGGATTATTAATATGTATTTACAACTAACAAGGAAGCCTCTTCGTCGTCATCGTTAGAACTGTTTCCGTGGCTTAGCGGCTAACCGCTCGCGTTGCGACACCGAGTTTACAACACCTAGTGCAGTTTTTATGAACTTGGTTATTAATAATAATAGTATCCATTTTCATGTTTTAACTCTGCCACCATAACATTATTGCTATGTTCCGGCTGCTAGCATATTAAAAACTGAATATTTTGGATGAGTACACTTCGCTATATATGATCTCATTGTCATGTAACATCTGTATGAAATCTGGTAGATAAAAAAATTTCTTAAATACAACTGATCCAAATTAACTTAGATCTAATTTAACCGAGTATATTACATATATTAAAATTAGATTAATATATTTGACAATTATCAATTTTTATTTTTTTCAGTAAAATACTAAGAAAATAAGTATGTTGTTAGTAACAAAACTTAAACATGGATCCTAATTAATTGAATGCGAGATGATTTTATATGTTAAAAAAAGAGAGCGATAATTATAAAACATCTTAGTTTTAAAGTTCTTCTCTCACAAACAGACAGTCATAGCTTTGTATCCATTAGGGTTTTACGTACCCGTACCAGCAGCGAAGTGCGGATTGGTAAATGTCCATAAAAGCTAGCGTTCGTGAGGCATGTCGCTTTCCTCACGATGTTTTTCTTCACCGGTGTACTATGTATCAGCGATCGCCAAAGTAGTGATTCGTATAAAATTTTCGAAAAATAGACATCGTAGTCATCACATTATGTTTTAAGATTATTGAAACATATATTTTACTGGTGGCAAGTCTCGCGACAAACGCAATATGGAGTTGTTGATATCATCCTAACTAGCGCCACGTTGTTATGCGTAGGCGTATCAGGGTCTCGTCGGTTCGTTAAGTAAAAAAAAATATAATTCAATTTATAAAATTACAGAAGTTATAAACGCACAGTAACATAGTAAACTTTTTCTTAATATATTTAACACCAACAAAACATTTTAGTGGTATGCGGAATTTAAATTGTGAATTTGCTGTAGTCCATGAGGTCAAAAAGTAGGACGACCGCTGTTATAAATTACGTTTAAACTAAATACTGAACTAAAATTAAAACGATAACACGCTCAGAATTTAGTCCTCCTCAAGGAATTGAAAATGTTGAGGAGGGCGCATTTGTTTTCAAAGAGCTGCTTTGTAACAAAAAGTTGTGAGCGTCAGTTTTACATGCCACGTTCGACCTGTGACGCTTCTCCGAAATAAAACAAAGGAATATTTCTTAACGTACGGACCAGTAGACCATAAATATATTTTTAAACTTAAAACTCGTACAACAAAAGCTGGAATTGATAAAATCGCTACTTTAGTGCCTGTATGAATCTAGTAACTTGTAGTTTAAAATGTTTCCTTCATGATAAGTACACGAAAGTCGCATACATTTATAATAATAACTCACATCATTTAATAAAACCGAGTTAATAAAATAGCCAATAAATGAGTTTGCTATAAAGTAGTATATGCGTAATTAGAATAATAATATAAGTTATTACATATAGTGTAAATTGCACAAGTCGATATTGGAACTTAGTCGCCGATCAAAGTCTAGTTTCGTGAGGTTTACATTTGTTTCATCGAAGTAATCAGAAACTGCGATAGGAAAGAAAAACCGATAATACGATCTACGAGGCCGTTGTTATACAGTATGTATTCATGTATGTACTATGTAACAACGGCCTATATATAATGATTTTATTGTCATGAATCTTATGGATTTCGGATTCGCCAGCTCCGAATCCAGTAAAGTTGTAAAGGTCAATAAGACTAAGAACGCTAACATTATATTACAAGAAACTTTGAGATGTAAAGTTACTGTAGTTGAATTAATTACAAAA